>OX453039.1:18034230-18781730 GCA_949699805.1 Tromatobia lineatoria | reverse complement strand
GTAAAAAAAATTTTATCAATAAAAAAAACCTCCACAAACATAGAGAAATAAATTTTGTATTGAAGAAATAAAATCTTCAAACAATTTATCACTGTGATATGACGAGAAAAATGATAAGAATTATTGCTCCTGATGTTATTATTATTCTTTAATAATCATGATAATGAAACTTGGTACACATGCATGTATTTTTTTCGACGTCATTTCATTATTGAATTCATCAGTGAATAATTCAAATAAAATTTAGTGACACTAAAAAAGTACTTATTCGTATTCTCAAAAATAATTTAAAAATGACCATTATTATTTTTTAATAATCATGATAATGAAACTTGGTAGACATACATGTATTTTCTTTGACGTGATTTCATGATCGAATTCATCAGTAAATAATTCAAATAAAATTCACTGACACTGCAGAATTTCTTATTCAAATTCCCAAAACTAAAAAAAAATCCCACTGATATTACTATTAGTATTTTTTTAAATAATCACGATAATGAAACTTGGTACACATACAGGTATTTTTTTCGACGTGATTTCACCATTGAATTAATCAGTAAACAATCCAAATAAAATTCACTGACACTACAAAAGTTGTTATTCAAATCCCCGAATCTAATCGAACCACTTTTCAATTAGAGTTTTTACTGTTATAATTTGGTGTGTACCCTAAGGCTAAACGACGACCTGAATGTTTGTTGAGAGGAAAGGGGCAGTAAATTCTCCTATAGCAATAGCTCACTAGTCGAGTCTTATCGAGAGGGAGAAAGAGAAAGAGAGGAATATACATACATTATACAGGGAAGTATACTTCAAGAGGTCGAGAAACCTTCTCGAGTCATCCTACGAAAGTAAGACGCTGATGACCGAGAATCTCAGTCACTGGGTAAAGTGGGACTTGCTACACGACCCGAGAATCTCACGAATGGTTCCCAGTCCATTCAATGTATCACAAACATGCTATACGTCCAAGCACCGCAAAAAAGACCACGAAGTATACAGCTTATCGACAATATCCTGTTCTATGAACTCGATATCTTCTAGCCGTAGCTAAAGCAAGTTATTTGTTATTTATAAGTTAATAATTTAATAATTTATTCGGAATTATGAGCCAAGTAAAATATATATATTTTTTTTTCTATTGAAAATTAATTCACAATGATAGAAAATTTGACAGGTGAAACATTTCAGTGGAGTGCACTCATAAATAATTTAACTATAATATTTTCAAAGTGGATGACGTCGGATTATTGACATTAAAAAAAAAAAATTTAATTGATTTTTAATAATTTTTATTGATGGAACTATTGGGATTTTGGGGCGGGATTTTACACACAGTTGATACAACGTTTTGACAACTTTGAGTTTTTTTTTTTAAAAGAAAATATTTAAAAATGATGATGTTAGTATTGTTTATAGAGATTGCCACAGTTTTATTTAAACAAAGTGCTGCTGTATAAACTATTCGACCAATTAACTTCAAATTTGGATGGAACATAGTTCATCATTTTTTTTATCGTTTGGTCAGATACTTTTTTGATATAGCGAAAATTACAGAAATTACAAGCCGTGGATCAAAAGTTCGTTTTTGAACAAAACTTCAATAATTAATTATCGACAAATAAATGTAGATATTGAGAAATCTTTCGGTCATACAATAGAAAATATTACGAATGATGTCCCTTCTAAATTTGAAGTGAATTGGACAAATAGATTGATTATCGCACTTTGTTTAAATAATACGGCGGCGCTTTATGTAAATATTAATAACTTTCATATTTATCAACATTTTTCATCGAAAAAAAAACTCAAATCAGACAAGACTATGTATGAGTTGTGTGCAAAATTTCAACTTGGTCATATTGATACTCTCACCAGAATAAAATATTGAAAATCGATTTGTTTTTTAAGCTCATGCCAACCCTTTAATTAAAGGCCTATTTACAATTGTAAGTACTAGAATTATTCCTCTTTTGTAAATACGTCCTTATAGACAGAAAAATGACAAGGTATTTTCCGGAAAATAGATATAAACAATTTATTAAACACTTTTTTATTGTACAGCATTCTTACTGAAGTGGATCTTGTTCTATAAACTTCATCTTCCGTGGCTCTTCAGCAAGTTCTTCAAGCGACGAAGAATCAGGCCATCCAGCAGCTATGTTACTTTATTGGCAAACTTCCTATAGAAATATCAGGATAAAGAGAAAACTGCCCGCGAGATATCGCATCTTCCCCAGCAAATGGGGTCGATGTGTACCGATCAAAGGTCAGAGAAACGAAGAAAAACCGTAAAGGTCATGGGTTTTGTTAAATTAATTCAGCGAAATCAGGAAAATCTCATGAATTTCAAATTAGACGTGGAAAATTTATTTCAATACTTAAAAATTTAAATTCGCCATTTTAAAACGTTACAAGTCCTCTTTTATTTCGGACAAAGTTTTTTAGGTTAAGAATTGAATTTACTTTTTATTTTGAATTCTTTGCACTGTTTCTTCATGTTTTGTCCCATTTTATTCAAACTCTAATAAATGTTTTATAGAAGATTTTATATTCTCCTTAGGTGACTGAGTATTTTCGTGACATTTTCTTGAGATTTTTTTTTTTTTTTTCAAGTGTTCTGAATGAAAACTATTTTTTTAATACAGCAAAGTACCACAAAATAGTATATTACGATACGAGTGCGATGAAACTTTTTCTGATGAGGGTGAATTTTGCAATCAAACGAGTTGAGACAAAGTTTCTCGCACGAGTGTGGTAAACAATTTTATTTCACTAGTGCAAAAAGTGCGATTTCTCGCACGCGAAGCGAAGCGGAGTTAATCTTATTTCCACTGCATGCAGAATCAACGTCTCAGCGGTTCATGCAATAATTTTTTTCTCCAATGCAGTTTTATTCGTCTTGTCCATATCTCCAAGTGGTTTCTGAATTTTATCTTTTTATTTCCGCTCTAAAATTGTCAATCATTCTTGTTGGATTTGCGTTTGTCGACTCAAAGTGCCCTTCATGTTATAATGTTTCACGCAATAATTTTTTAACCACAGCAAATTTATCAGTCTTACCCAAACCTTAAGAAAATTATTTATTTTAATTGTATTTTTCAAAAAACTGCAAAATTGCTTAAAGCCATTAGCATTAAAAAAAAAATTTCTTATGATTTTTTTTTACCTTATTTCGCCCCCTCAATGAAATACGGATTTTTTCAAGATTTTTTAATCCCGGTGTCGCCTTAATGTCAACGTGAATAAAAATATCGTTGCAGGTAAAAATTCCCAACACCGGTTTTCGCGCGTAGCCAATGCCACTGAATATAAGTGCAAGTTTAAATCGTGATCTGGTGAAATTTAGAGCGCAAACACTCGGCGTTGTAATTAGGAGTTTTCGTTCGATGATTAGTATCGGCCTTCGTGGCTTATGCGAGATTTAATAGTCGAAGCTGCAGTTTTGCTGGCTAATGTGTGTGTGTGTGTGTGTGATTACAGTCATCTCGCTGTGCGCTGCTGGAGATACGTGGTCAGGGCCAACTTGACGAGGAATTTTCGTGTTTGCCAACCGGCACGTTCAATTACGCACACTCGGGGGTTGGTTGCGACAGATAAGTGGATTGTGGGGGACACGAGCCTTTACGAGTTTCCGAGCCCGCGAGTGAATGTCAATATCGATGTGGCTGGTCGGACGCACTCTCGACGAGAGAGTTTTTCTCGCGAACCCTAACACAAAATATATGCACTCTGTGTGCAAGCGAATTACCCTGAATTTTCTCGAAACGATGTGGTGAGATATTATAAACGTACTCGGATCTTTCCTTCTCTTGCATCATAACGGGTGGGGGTCAAAATATTGAATGACCAATATAGTGAATGGTTAAAATAGCGAATTTCGAAATTGGGACCGTCTGAATCTGGAATGTTCATCATTATGGAATTCGCTGTTTCAGCCATTTGCTATTTTGACCTTTATCTTTTTTTTTTGCTTTTTCTTAGAGGATTGTTTTCGTGTTTTTTTTATAGATTTTCATGTCAGGACACTCAAAATGTTCTAAAAACATCGAGTGGAGTGGTTTTTACGAAATGTGTGTGTGTGTGTGTGTGTGTGTGTGTGTGTGTGTGTGTGTGTGTGTGTGCGTGCGTGCGTGCGTGCGTGCGTGCGTGCGTGTGTGTGTGTGTGTGTGTGTGTGTGTGTGTGTGTGTGTGTGTGTGTGTGTGTGTGTGTGTGTGTGTGTGTGTGTGTGTGTGTGTGTGTGTGTGTGTGTGTGTGTGTGTGTGTGTGTGTGTGTGTGTGTGTGTGTGTGTGTGTGTGTGTGTGTGTGTGTGTGTGTGTGTGTGTGTGTGTGTGTGTGTGTGTGTGTGTAGATTTGTAGATTTTCTTGTACGCACGATAACTGTCGTAATTTTCTATGGATTTTCTTCTAATTTGGAACTCAAGTAGATTATCATAAAATAATGTTTGGGATTATATTTGACGCGAATCGGTTGAACATTTTTTTTTCTACACCATTTTAATTTAATTTAATTTTGAAAAAGTCGTTTTGATGCTATAACTTTCGTAATTAAAAAGGCACCGGGCTGAAATTTTGCGCATAAATGGAATACCCGTGAAAGATTATGTGTACCAAATATACTAACGTCGCTGTATATTTAAATATACATTTTGATGCTATAACTTTCGTAATTAAAAAGGCACCGGGCTGAAATTTTGCGCATAAATGGAATAACCGTGAAAGATTATGTGTACCAAATATACTAATGTCGCTGTATATTTAAATAATGGCACCTAAAAATGATAAAAAAGTAGATAAGTAACATTCGGTAAATTCAATAAAAACTCCAAACTTCACTGCAACATCTTTAATTTTATTAAATTGGCTATTTCTATTCACCTTCTTGTCTCATCAACATCGCGCTGAGCTTAGAAGGTCACTAATTGGGTCATTCACCTTAGGCATTTGTCGAACCTTCTGCACTCATCTTAAGAAAAATGTGTTAAAAGGCTTAAGGTGAAATGGCTGTGTCCAGACACCGTTCAAACTTAATAGTTAAGTCCTCTTTCTGTTGAGAAGCAACGGTACATGATTTCCAATTACACATTAGAGTGGGAGAACTGAGTTGAATGACCCAGTTAGTGAAGGGCCAAGAAAAACCTGTCATAGAAAAAATAACTGTTCAAATTAATAGGGCCAAATACAGATGCATGAATGCATCAATTACCGACAAGGAAAAAATTCTTCATTGACAGCTTGAAAAATCGTGATAGCAATTACCTATTTTATGTGGCAATTTTTATTTATTTTGCAATTGTACATAATTTTTATTTCATTTTTGAGCACCAAAAATAGCGACATTTATGAAAAATTAAGGCAGCATCTAAGAAACGATTCACTTTTGATCTTTAGAAAAAACCCCCCCTAAAAATTCCTGTAAAAATATATTCTACGCGGAAAAAAACTAATCGACTTATTTTTAGCAACTAGCATTTTACAATATTTTACCATGTTAATTGGATGTTTAAAAAAAAGTGTCACCTTGAAATTCGTGAGCGGTCGAATTTTTCATTTCAAAAGTGCGTCAGAACCAAATTCATCCATTATCTGAAGGATGTAAAACTTTTTTGAGATAAAATTTTTTCGGTGGTCTCTTATTTTGCTTCTGCTCGGCATTTCTCCATTTATCACCACTTTTTGCGTACGGTTCCCAAAATAGCGGCTCGCATCACAAATACGATGGTATTCATCAATCTCATAAAAACCATTAAAACAAAAAGATCCTCGTGTATGAGTTTCCTCAAATTCGCTTTTTTACTAAGTCTTCCTTAAATATTAATTTCACGTAAAATTATACATTAAAGTAAATTAGAAACTTGAAATTTAAAGTTTCTCGAATTAAAACTTCGTTTTAACATCCGTTGTTGATAAGCAACTTTTTGTTTATCCATTTATCTTCAAATACTGATTACCTGTCGAATTTCGCCCTCGATTCGAAAAAATGTGTCTACTCCTACAACTTTTAATAATCTGAACTGCCAATTTTTTTTCGTACGTTGCATACTGTTGTCAACAATCGAGCGTAGCAGATTTTTTATATAATTTTGTTTCGCTATTCTAAAAAATCGGCAAAGCCAAAAAAAACCGGCAGTGCTAAAAAATCGGTAGTGCTAAAAAAATCGGCAGTACCAAAAAATCGGCAGTGCTAAAAGATCGGCAGTGCTAAAAAAATTGGCAATGCTCAAAGATCGGCAGTGCTAAAAAATTGGCAGTGCTAAAAAATCGGCAGTGTTAAAAAATCGGCAGTGCTAAAAAATCGATGTTCTTTTTCCGGTTCAAAATATGTTGTAAAAAGTGATAAAAGGAAACTAAAAAAACCTTAAAATTTGGAATTTACCGAATTGAAATTTTTCTAACGGTCTTTGATATAAATGAAATTGCCTGCGTCAAATTGGCTGTAGACAAGTAACGAGAATGTACTTCAATGAGTCACTTCATCTATTCAAGCAAATTGTGCAGGCTTTGCACTAAAGGCTCGTCTCTCTTATGACTCCATTCGCTGTCGGGCATAAAATTTACATGGATGAGTGAAGAGGTAGCAGTCAGTGACTAGCAAAGGTTTTGTATTCACTAGGTAGCGTGAAGAGCATCATTCATAGCTTCTATGTGAACTGAGACCTGCAGCAGTAGCGACAAGAGACGCTTAAGGATTATAGTATTGTTGAAGATAGCACAATGATTTACACAAATGCTTCCGAGCTTTGTACAACTATATTGCAATGACTCCATCGTTGCATGGCCGATGATCTATTACCGATACGACCCGCCGATTTATGCAAGCCGATTTATCTAAATTTATTTGTCAGGTGTTATAAAATTATTACATTCAGTATCAAAAATATCGAATAATTTGATATCAGTTTTCAAGTCTCGAATGCAATTTTATTACAGTGAAACTTAACCGGTTTTCTGGAAATGAAACGCAACAACTGATAAAATTGGGTGAGATATGTTATTCAATTAAATGCAAATAAAAGGATATTAGCTAAAGATTGAAGCAGGATTTTAATTAATCGAAAACCAAACTTTAGTTCAATCCACGTTATTCATATTTATCACATTTGTTATATTTGTTGTTTGTAGGGGTTGAAAAAAATTGGTATGTTTCAGTATTCAAAGTTGCCATTGTGAAAAATTGTAACATTGTATAACGCTCGATGGACAAATACCATGAATGAACTTTTTGGTAATTGTTGAAAAAATATTTTGAAAAATATAAATACAATGTTTACTTGAAATTTATTCATTTGTCTATTTATTCATTTATTCATTTATTCATTCATTTATTTATTTATTTATTTATTTATTTATTTATCTATTCATCTATTTGTTTATTTATTTATTTATCTATTCATCTATTTATTTATTTATTTATTTATTCATTCATTTATTTATTTACTATTCAGTGAATCCAAGTAATTTTTGATTCTGCATACTTGTGACCAAATAATTCACAAAGGCCATTTTGTACCATATTCTGAGACGTTTCTGGCACATTTATCGTTGCTATGCTAAATATAGTCCCTCAATGTAATAAACTGGATTTTTCATTTCATTTCATTCGAGTAGCCGAAGGGCTTTCTTGCAACCGGTTTTTCGATCGTAACTTAAGCACTTGTGTGTCGTACCATTCGTCGAAAGAGAACTCGGTTTTGGATGGAAAGAGTATGCACTCAAACAGTCATCAAGCTGAACGGTATACCGCAGCATAAGAAGTAATATACTGTCTTCAGCATCACCGGAGCCTGCTAACATCACCTCAGAAAGAATTTCAAGAGTTGAAGTGATCTTAAAAACGTCTGGACTTATATAAATATACTATATCGGTAGACGAGTCGTGCACCGATCGTAGCAAGTGACGTTACGCCACAGGAGACGATGACGATATGACAATGAGACTGGACTTCGGGTCCTACTGACTGACTGAATGATGACTTTCAGAAAAAAAATTTGACTCACATTTTCGCAGACTCGACGAAGAGTCTATTTGAACAGGTGCCGGTCACAAGTCTACAGTACTTGCTACCGAACATCTCAATCAATTCTACCTACAAGTCGTATGACTTGTAATACAAGGTCGTCGATGGCAGCTATAACATTTGAAAGAAACGTGCATGGCCTTTGGCGATTTGCTAATTTTTAATAGGTGTGACGTGTAAAAATTAGTTTCCTAAATTTTTGCGTCATCGAATTGTATGGGAAGGCCATTGAGATTGTTAAACGGTGTATGATGAAGCGATAAATCGAGTGTTCGATAAATCAAGTGTTCGATAAATCGAGTGTTCGATAAATCGAGTGTTCGATAAATCGAGTGTTCGATAAATCGAGTGTTCGATAAATCGAGTGTTCGATAAATCGAGTGTTCGATAAATCGAGTGTTCGATAAATCGAGTGTTCGATAAATCGAGTGTTCGATAAATCGAGTGTTCGATAAATCGAGTGTTCGATAAATCGAGTGTTCGAATAATAAAAAATCTCTCGGAAAAACTTTTAGCGGTGATCGAGTGATATGACCTCGGTACTTGACAAGACTAGCTCCTAGGCTACCTCGAGAGTCTCTTGACCTGTCCATGAATTTCGAAGAGCGAGAGATTGACTAAGAATCTCCTAATCGCTGGCAAATCCATAACATATTTTTTTTCTCACCATCATCCTTCGAATTAATATAACGAAATTCCTCACGTCCGGGATATAGTTAACGATCATTGCGACGAAAGATTTCCAGTCGGTTCCTAAAAGTCCTCAGGCGGATCTCAATACTATTCCAGATTCAGACAACCTTGACAATTTTCGGCTTTGCGGTCTTCGTGTCCTTCGCTCGTAGATGTAACTTGTGATTCACATTTCAAGCATTTCCTTGCATCATATATTTATTCATAATTTACCATTTCACCGAGTATTTTTGGGACTTTGACATTTTACCAGAGGTCGGAAACATGGAAATCGGTTGTGGGTTGGGTCTTCCCTAAATATTATAGCTGTCTCTCTCGTTTGTGTCTGTGTATGTCCTTAAATTAACATGGATTAGGAAGCATAGGAATTACATCAAATCGGACGCATGAACGTCTGATACGGAAACAATTCTTGAAGAATTTTTCGATACAATCTAGCGCTGTTAACCGGTTTATCTGCTACTTCATTCGGTTTTTGTCGAGTCACCATTGGTTTCCTGTACCTTGAGGTTGCTGGGCAGGTATCGTCGGTTCAGTAACTAGTAGACAGATTGTTAGATAAGTTAGCTGTACCAGTCATTGACCGGTATATCGGTAAGTGGCAGTGTGTGATTTAATAATAGTTAATTTACCAATAAATTAACAGCTGCTAGTTGAGAGAATTTTCTAGAGATAATAATAATTTGTATGATTCAGATCCAGTTTCATTTACAAATTCGTTTTTGTTGCCATCGATGATACTTATTTTGTTCCGTACCTACAAAAAGAATCTGAAGTTTTGACAACCCAGTCTTAGAATTAATGTTTCATATTATTTTCGAATCGTTTTTCAACAATTATCTTGGAAGAACAGTCGACGTATTGAACACTCGATTTATCGAACACTCGATTTATCGAACACTCGATTTATCGGACACTCGATTTATCGAACACTCGATTTATCGAACACTCGATTTATCGAACACTCGATTTATCGAACACTCGATTTATCGAACACTCGATTTATCGAACACTCGATTTATCGAACACTCGATTTATCGAACACTCGATTTATCGAACACTCGATTTATCGAACACTCGATTTATCGAACACTCGATTTATCGAACACTCGATTTATCGAACACTCGATTTATCGAACACTCGATTTATCGAACACTCGATTTATCGAACACTCGATTTATCGAACACTCGATTTATCGAACACTCGATTTATCGAACACTCGATTTATCGAACACTCGATTTATCGAACACTCGATTTATCGAACACTCGATTTATCGAACACTCGATTTATCGAACACTCGATTTATCGAACACTCGATTTATCGAACACTCGATTTATCGAACACTCGATTTATCGAACACTCGATTTATCGAACACTCGATTTATCGAACACTCGATTTATCGAACACTCGATTTATCGAACACTCGATTTATCGAACACTCGATTTATCGAACACTCGATTTATCGAACACTCGATTTATCGAACACTCGATTTATCGAACACTCGATTTATCGAACACTCGATTTATCGAATACTCGATTTATTATAGACCGTTCATCGGAGAAAAAAAGAGAGATGCTATGGATCTTATCATCGATTAAGAGATTCCTAGTCGAGCTGTCGCTCTTCGAGATTTATGGACAGGTCAAGAGACTCTCGAGGCACCCTCAGAAACTTTTCTTGTCAAGTGTTAAGGTTATGTCATCTGATCACCGTTGAAAGTCTCTTGGAGAGGCGCTCTTCACCGTGTACTTTGTGAATAACCGCGCGGAAGAGTCTTTGAAGAGGAGTGGAAAGCATGGAACAGTAATTGTCGAAGAGGCGTGCGCCACTGCCACGACTTACAGCCCATAAAGAAAATACTGAACTGGTAGTTAAGAGACGGTTTATCTCGACGAACAATGTTATGGAAATCAGCAACAGATGCAAGTGCATAATTTTTTTTTATACCGCTAATACTTGAATGACATAAGTGGTCACTTATCTTTACTATGTTGTACTTAGATTTTGTTTTAGTCATTATTAAAATAATATTCATCATTTCATAAGAATGGTGCATAAATACACTTGCGATAACTAGATAATACTCGCAGCATATTTGGTAGAGGAATATTCATTTAAATATTTGATTCATTTTTAATAACCATATATTTTTTGGAATCTTTGAATTCTTGGGCCACAGTTTATATCGAATTTTCTCCTAGAATTTTGGAATATTCTTGAGAATTCTTTGGTTCAGCTAGACATTTGGAATATTCTGTCGAATATTTTGAATATTCATTCCAATTAATAGGTATCATAAACGAATATTATGTCAAATATTTTGAATATTCTTCCGATTTCTTGGTCCATACTGAATATTCGAATATTCTCATTAATGTTTTGGATTAAGTTACGATTCAATAGGACGTTGATATTGTAGATGCGTTTTCTAATTAAATTCTCTTAAAATTTTTTTCTTCAATTGTGACATAAAGAACCTAAATTTCGTCGAGAATATTCCAAGCGCCCTATAAATTTATTTTCCAATTATTTTTAAGAAATTGATTTCCAAAATTATATTAAAAAATCTAACACGTTTAGTTATAGCGTTTCATGGTCACGTTTGTAAAATGTTAAACTTATTACATAAGTAACTGAATAAATGCATGTAGAGAAAAATCTACATATGCGTTACTACTGATGCAGCCAGATTATTATGCATGATGGGAGTTATTTCGTAATAAGTCGCGCGACGAGGAACCAAGAAGCAGCAGCGAAAAAGAAAAAAAAATTGATAAGGTGCCTGAGCCCGCATGTTATGAAACGGGTGGACTGTCTCGATATTTTTGCTCTCGAAGAGCACATCGCTTTGATGATGCTGGACACTCGGCCGATCTCTCTTCCCTCTCTTGGTGCTTTCCCGGTGCCTTTACCAACGAGATTGGGTCAAGGCTACAGTCTACAGAAAAAAGGTGTATAACGATTCGCGAAATTCGGTGGCGAGTTCACCTCAATTTTTCATAATTCTTCTCAAGTAATTTGGAGCAGCGTTATTGCATAATTGCTCATAAAATATTTAATAAATTGCAGTTACGCTCCAAAATATTTATAATTACCCCGAGGAATATTATGTCAATATACCTCATGCCCATTCATTTTCAAACTGATTATTGAAATAAAAAAAAATGGTTTTTTAAAAATATACGAGAAAACATATATACCGACGGGGAGAAAAGGGTATGCGTAAATATATTTCACGACAACACTTCATTTATCGAACACTCGATTTGTCGAACACTCGATTCATCGCACACTCGATATATCGAACAATCGATATATCGGACACTCGATTTATCGGACACTCGATTTATCGAACACTCGATTTATCGAACACTCGATTTATCGAACACTCGATTTATCGAACACTCGATTTATCGAACACTCGATTTATCGAACACTCGATTTATCGAACACTCGATTTATCGAACACTCGATTTATCGAACACTCGATTTATCGAACACTCGATTTATCGAACACTCGATTTATCGAACACTCGATTTATCGAACACTCGATTTATCGAACACTCGATTTATCGAACACTCGATTTGTCGAACACTCGATTCATCGAACACTCGATTCATCGAACACTCGATTTATCGAACACGCGATTTATCGAACACTCGATTTATCGAACACTCGATTTATCGAACACTCCATTTATCGAACACTCCATTTATCGAACACTCCATTTATCGAACACTCCATTTATCGAACACTCGATTTATCGAACACTCGATTTATCGAACACTCCATTTATCGAACACTCGATTTATCGAACACTCGATTTATCGAACACTCGATTTATCGAACACTCGATTTATCGAACACTCGATTTATCGAACACTCGATTTATCGAACACTCGATTTATCGAACACTCGATTTATCGAACACTCGATTTATCGAACACCCGATTTTTCGCCCTTACCAAAGAGATAAGGTCGAGGCTACAGTCTACAGAAAAAATTTGTATAACGACTCGCGATATTCGGTGGTGGGTTTACCTTATTTTTTCGTAATTTTTCTCAAGTAATTTGGAGCAGCGTTGTTTCATAATTGCTCATAAAATTTTTAATGAATTGTGGTAATGCTCCAAAATATTTATAATTACTCTGATGAATATTATGTCAATATGCCCCGTGGCAATTAATTTCCAAAACTAATTATTTTAATATATAAAAAAAATGTATAAACTACAAAAGATTATTTATGTTTATGTAGAATATAAGAAAAATCATATATTCTAACGGAGAGAAAAGGGTGATATATTTTTGGATATGAACATAATTTCTTTTATCGCTAATTGGAGACATAAATTTAGCATCCAGGAAAGTCTGGTGGACTTTTACGTCAGAGGATATTAATTATTTGAAATAAAGTAAAAAATATTGGAATATCCTAAACACTTAATATTCGAAAGGAATTAAATTTCTTTTTGTAGCGCTGATAAAAACCGACTAAGAACTGCATTTAACGATGATACAACTTTTGGGTCAGTGATAATGTTAGTCGTGAACTGGTTTCTGCAAAAAAATACTAAGCGGGAAGTGGTTCTAATTTTTTTAGATGACTGCATATTCATATTCTATTTTACTCAGGGGAATATCAGGATTTGTTGATGAGTTCACTGTTGTGGAAAAATGGTCTTTTTTTAAATTACCATTTTAAATCACTTTTGATAAATAATTCTTATTTCTCATCTGGTATCCATATGGACACGTGTCAATTTGTTGCAGTAGGGGAATAAATTTATTTAAAGCTATCACAGCAGAAGTTACGTGACTGTCACACGATTGACCGCAAAATGACCATTTTGTCGAAAATGGTCACAATCACAATGGCTTGAAAAGTAGCAAGTCACTTTCTCAATTTTAGGAATTCAAGAACTGAAAAAAATCAACAAACCATTTTTTTAAAGATACTCTCTGATTTTTCAACACTTCAATTGAAATATTTTGTAGTTACTGCATTCAGTTATTCTGAATAATGACTTATTCAATATAAGAGAGTAAAAAATTTCTCCATATTTACAAAAATTTTAGCATATGTACATTTTTGACACATAAAACTGTATTCAGGAACAAAATGACAATTTTTTTCGTTCATTATTCAAGGCCACTTTCCATCCCTTGAATATGACAGGACCTAATTTTATTTATTTGACGGCACATCACAAAAAAAATAGCACTTGAAAATTAAAAAAACGTATCGCCCTCGATACGAAAAAAAAGATCTCCTACAATTTTTAATATTCTGACCTGCCAATTTTTTTTCCACCCTTCACAAACTCAATAATCGAGCGTGGCAGATTTTTTATATAATTTTTTTTGGCTATTCTAAAAAATCGACAGTGCTCAAATATCGATATTCTTTTTTCGGTTCAAAATATGTTGTGAGTAGTAGGGAAAATGCGTCGAGGAGAATTTTCTCAGATTAACATACAAGTAATTTATTTTTGACTTTCGATTTTCGTTTGGAAAAAAAATTCGTATATATTTATATCTAAAACAGGATCTATGAAAATTTAGAAAGCTTTAAAAAAATGGCCTTCAATATTTTTGTTGTACATAATCGTACGTAAAAAATTGTTTTGAAAAAATCTGAAAATCATTGGGGTTGCTGTTTGGAGGTAGAATAATAATTTGAAAAATCGGGGATGAAATCGAAGAGGTCGAGGGTCAGACCCAGGTCGACTTGGTATGGACTGCCCCATATCTATGTCACTCATTGACTTGAAAGCTTATTACGGTGGTAATAAAATGATGATTTCCAGAGAAAGAGAGTGATTCGCCGCACCGTTACACTGAATTATGATTGTGTGCGTGAGCGTGAGCGTCTGAAAGGTTGGCGAACGTAGGTTGTCGTCTGATGATCGCGATCGATGCACGTAATCATCATACAATTTCAGTCTAGACGATAGATACCGATAAAAAAATATTGTGGAGCTCGTGTGATAACGATAACAAAATATTAGTCTTTTTATCGCGTTTTCCATCGGACAGTTAGATTAAATGTAAATTATCAGTATTTTCTATTTATAATTTTTAAATACAAACAGTATACGATAATTTGTATGTAGAAATTTTTTTATTCAAATAATTAGAGCGAGGATGAATATGTATAGAGAACTCACATTATCGCATATTTTTAACAACACGAAATTCGTCGATAATAAATAAACAACAATAGATAATTTCCGAAAAAAAAATCGACTCAAAATATTTTGTGTATTGTGTGATTATGAGCAATTTACACGAACTATGAAATTATCGTTGATGTCTTGCAAATAACTGTCTGAAATTTTTTGATTGTGTTTTGATTTTGTTAAAACGTTTTTCTTATTTTTTCTTAATGGACGAAATAAGATTAGAGATAATCATTGGTAGAAAATTGGCACCTAAAATTTATGAAAATATAAAAAATGAAAATATGAAAATATAAATAAATGGAAATATTTATGAGAAAAAAAAAAAATTTCTTCTTAGGTTGCAGGGAGAAGAATGGAAAAAAATCACTTTCCTATGTTATTTAAATGGGAAAACTTCAAACGCGGTGATGGACCTCTAAGGATTAAAATTATGAGCTCTGCTTTTGACAGGATCATAACTAAGATGTATTCTACGATATTTTGGGCGGAGAGCAAGGAAAAAAAATATTGCTTATATTTGGCACACCCTAATATATATATATATATATATCTCGTTTCCTTTTTTCCCCAAAAAGAAAATAAATTAAAAATAGACAATAATTCTTGCAAAACACGGACTGAACGACTCCGATCGATGGCCTATTGGTTAGATAAATCATTAATCGAAGGATCGATCTTGGATCGTCAATTATTGTAAACCGACATGTATCTTCACCTATTAAATTTCTTGTACTACTACTACAATAATATTTAAATACAGATTTAGTCAACTAAAAAAAATTACTGTAAATTGTGCAGAATTTTTTTCTGCCATTTAAACAATGAGTTCTTATTTCCAAAAGATAAAATTTACGCGACAAATTTAGAGATCAACTTTTTAGAAACAAATCGAGCTATGACATTAAAAGATCGGCAAATAATTGTTGATTATTCTCCGAAAAATCTAAACAAATTAGGTCTTGAAAAAAATTGTAATTTATTAATTACTCTAAATTAAAGATAACTAAGAATGGATTAAAATTATGTGCATGAGGTAATTACATAACAATTCCATCCAAATTTATTTAACGTGAGAAAAAACCGTAAACAACAAGAAATTAAAAGAGTGAAAAATGGCAATTACGTCACGCACGGAAAAAAATAAATAAAACACCATTTCTGGTTTCACTTACTGTGTCTGAATTTTCCCTTCTTCGATATGAGCATCTTGAGGGGCTTTGGCACTTTGTCCGTGCAAATTTCGCCATCGCGGTTCCTCGGTTTAATTCCAAACAGAGCGTTTCTCCCAACCTTCATATATTGCCGTCCCATTTTTTTCGGCGACCCCGCGCCGAACAATGACGTTATGAACTTCATCTTGATGATATTTATTAATTTATTATCAGTCTCAAAAATAAAAAAACGAAGACCCACTCGTGAATCTCAATAACGCGGTGACTTAATTATTTAATGGATGAAAATTCGCACGTCGTTTTTTGACAATTAATAAATTGAAAAAAAAAAAAAATTACCGCCCACCCGCCCGTTATTTTTTTTTTACACTTTTTAAATACACTGTTATTCAATCAACTCGAAAATTCTTCCAGTTGAAAAAATTAAATTATTTATTAATTATTTATTTTTATTTATTATTATTTATTTTAATGTAACACGTGGCTACCGTCGACGTTCTTCAGCGTCGTCGTCACGTTACTTCTCCCAACATTGTCTCCAACGTGTCTTTCGGTATTTGCAGGTTCTGTTTAATTTTTCACAAAGCACGTAATCCACAGAGGACCACCACAATTTTCGGCACGTACGCCAGTTATATTTCTCGTGCGTCGCTTGATCTTTTGATATGCTTGCTCCTCAGTCGATTCTTTGTGCTCATTTGGTGCTCGCTGGATTATCTCGCAGTGACGAATTTTTTTATTTTTATTTATGTGTCGTGAACAATTTTTTATTATTTTCTAAGTGACTCGTCTTGTTTTTCCAAGTTGTGATCGAGAGCAATCTGAAACAAATAAATCAAGCACTGATTTTTAATGCCAATGGTATAATCCAATTTCTGTGGAAAAAAGACACCCGATTTTTTTTTTTCATTTCTCATACAGGCGACTTTGTTTTCATGGGATTTTTTTTTACATTATCATTCTAGAAATTCAGAATGCTCCTTGATGAAGTTGGTCAGTGAAATTGAAAATGCACAGAAAAATCTGAAATAATTACCGCGTTTTAAATAATTCATAACAAATTGACATGAATTTTTTGGGAATTTTCGTCTACATGGTTTACACAAAATTAATTTTTTGATGCATGCATTTTAACATGGGCTCTTATGGCATATTTACAAAAAAAAAAAATAATAATTGAAATGTTTTTTTATATCGTTGAATTTTTAAGTATTTGGTGGAATTATTCTTTTTTTTTCGATGTAAAATTTTTTTTCAATTTTTTCATTTTTTAAATTAATACATAGGCTTCACAATTTCAATCACCTGTAACTCAAAAACCGTTTAACCGATTGAGCTTAAATTCGGTACACAAGTGAAGCAGCAGTCCATCTTTAATTGATGTAATTTTTTTTCGAAATCTATACAATAATTTTCATTTTACAGCTTTTTTAATGTTCCCAAAAAAGGACATGCGTGCTTCAGATCTCATAAAAATGGCGACATTTTGCTATATGACTTTTTATATGTGCAGTTACCTTTAATGTTATTCGGTATTAAATTTGACCGAAATCGGTAAAGCGGTTCGGATTTTATAGAGTTTTGAAATTTTTGAAAAAATCACATTTTTGCCCTAACTTTAGCAAAACATAAGACAACAAACTCAAATTTTATGTCCATTCACTGGTCCATTTACCTTGGAGGTGACTGGACCAGCTTCATAAGAAAAACCAAAAATAATCCGAAAGCAATCAGCAAAGTTCGAATTTGCATATATTTTTGCTTAGATATCCCAATTACGATTTTTAATATTATTTCCATTTAAGATTTCGTAAATAGGTGAGCCGCTAATATTTCGAGAATCCAGAATACATTTTTAGATGTAATTTTTTAAAAACTTAGTCCTAAAACCTAAAACCTAACAAATTAGTCCTAAAATCATCACAATAATTTTTTTTACGATATGAAATTCAGGCCTTTTACATAAAATACCTCCAAATATTTTTAGTAATTTAAAAAAGAACCATTGTTTCTGATTGCAAAATTTCGACTTCTGGTAAAAAAATTCTAAAACGGAAACTCGAATAATCATGGGAAAAAATTTCAAACGTCTTGAAAAAAAAAAATGTAATTAGACAATAAATTACTTCTCAGCATCAAATTGTGGAATTGAAAAATAGAAGCATTTCTTGTTCAACGATTTATATGTCCGGGTTCAAAAGTACAATTAAATATCGTACCAATGTCTCAAAAGTCAATGCACATTCTTTCACGAATTGATCATGCAATTCCGTGACGATTATTTTTCGATATGATTGAAATTAAAAATCATGCGTACATGTATATAATACACATGGTGTAAATTAAATTGGATTAGTCACCATTCGTGCAGACGTGACGATATTTGACAGCTGCAATACAAATATTCCGCTTAAGCATCGTTTATACATATTTATGCATATGCAAAGATTCAAATACATACATCAAAATTTATTATTCAAATTACTAATCCTACAGCAATAATTTATGGACAGACTAATAAATCGAATGTAATATTTCCAGCATGAAAATAAATTAATTATTTTCCCACAAACCATACAACAACACATTCACTTCAAAATAAAATTTAATAAACGTCATTTTTTATTTTCATTAATTTTAATCCAATTAAATGTTGATTCAAGTTAATTAAATTTAATATACCTAATGGAAGGTTACCATTTGATGATTCAAGTTAATTAAATTTAATATACCATTTAGAAGGTTCCAATTTCCATGTTTTGAAATTTTTCCGGAAATTTCAGTGCAGCAAGAAAAAATTTATTTTCATTGGATAATTGCAATTATTTTAATTTTATTTTCGAATCGGTGAATTAATTGCAAATTACTGTAAAATTACGATGAAATAAATCTTTTAAAGTCGCTCGATGAAAATATCATTTCTTTTATGACCTACATTTTTTAGATCCTAATAATTCTTCTCTTTTGTTGCGCTTGGAGTCGCTTGCTTAATTACTTAAGTGCATCAATGTGCAACGAACGAACTTGGCTCTGCATAACTCGCGTTCGCTGGGGGCGTAACATTATATACACAGAAAGAGATCACTATTCCATCATCTCTTATTCCCTCGACTTTGATCCGCATAAAGGTCATTGCTCTGAGAATATTCTCATCCAGTATCTGGACGATACCACGAACCTCAAATACCACTGCAATTCAGTCAACCTTGCGGAACAATAGCCACAAAAATAAATCACCACGTAGATCGATCACGTGAAAAAAGCTGCAAAGTTGAACTTTGCGAATTGCTTCGACATTATTTTTGGTTTTTTGCTACCTCATAGAGGAAACCTTGTTTTCGTGAAAATTTTATTTTTTCGAGATTTTCATGTCATAGTCCAAAACGTTGAGAAAAGTGGTTTGTGAGAAATTTCTGTGTGTGTGTGTGTGTGTGTGTGTGTGTGTGTGTGTGTGTGTGTGTGTGTGTGTGTGTGTGTGTGTGTGTGTGTGTGTGTGTGTGTGTGTGTGTGTGTGTGTGTGTGTGTGTGTGTGTGTGTGTGTGTGTGTGTGTGTGTGTGTGTGTGTGTGTGCACATTTTGTTGTTTACACGATCACGGTCGTAATATTCTACGGATTTTTTTCTAATTTGGCAGGCAAGTAGGTTATCATAAAACAACGTTTGGGATTATATTTAACGCGAATCGGTTGTAAATTTTTTTTTCTACGCCATTTTTAAAATTTTGAAAAAATCGTTTTCACGCTATAACTTCCGCAATTAAAGAGACACCGGGCTGAAATTTCGTACATAAATGGACTACCTGTGAAACATTGTGTGTACCAAATGTTGCAAGAATCTGTCAAGCCGTTGTGATTTGATTACATTTTTAATTTTTTCAAAAATGTCTGCAAATACTATAACCCATGCAAATTCTGAGATATCCGGCTGCAATTGCCGATATGATTTCACGATTATTGATTTCCAATTAAGATTTTAGTCTAATGAACTGTTGAAATGTCAGAAAATTTGGTGATTTTGGTGAACAGAAAGAAAAAACATCGTTTACGAAAAAAAAAAAATTTCAAAATTTTTCACAGATTTATCGTAAATTTTCTTCACACTTGGACGACCATTTAAAAAGATATTTGATGCAAATTTGACACCAATCGGTCGAGTGGTTCAAATTTTATGGCATTTTGAATTATTTGAAAAATCTCGTTTGCGCGCTTGCTCATGAAAATTACAAGGTATCGGGTTTCGATTTAGCTTACATATGGACTATTATTACACAATTGTTGAGTAAAAATTTTACACAAATCGGTCGAGAGGTAAAAATTTTACGTCACTTTGAATTTTTATAAAAATGTCATCCGAGTATAAAAAAGCCTGCAAAGTAGAACCTTGCAAATTGCTCCCTCATTATTTTTTGCTTTCTACAAAGCTTCTTCTATGAGGACGCCAAAATTGATCAACATACTTCCTCATAGAGGTAACTATGTAGAAAGCAAAAAATAATGAGGAAGCAATTTGTAAAGTTCAACTTTACAGCTTTATCATTTATGAAAACTTAAAATTCTGAAAATTTTTTTCCATGTTGCATATTATAACGAAACTATGTTCTAATCATCGGTGAATAGTACCGATATCATGTATGAAATTTGAGTTTGTTGTCCCATGTTTTGCCAAAGGTAGGGCAAAAACGTGATTTTTTCGAAAATTTCGAAACTCTATAAAATCTGATCCGCTCTACCGATTTTGGTCAAATTCAACACTAAATAACACCAAGAGTACCTGTACTTATGAAGAATTGTTTAGTAAAATATCATTAATTTTGCGAAAGCTAGAGCATGCACGTCCTTTTTTGAAAAATTTCAAAAAGCCATAAAATAAAAATTTCTGCATACACTTCGTAAAAAAAATGCAACAATTAAAAACGAACTACTGCTTCACTTGTGTGCCAAATTTTAGCTC
Organism: Tromatobia lineatoria; assembly: GCA_949699805.1. Lineage (NCBI taxonomy): Eukaryota > Metazoa > Arthropoda > Insecta > Hymenoptera > Ichneumonidae > Tromatobia > Tromatobia lineatoria. The sequence continues at coordinate 18,760,697 of OX453039.1, read as the reverse complement.
AATCGGTTAAACCGTTTTTGAGTTAGAGCTGATTGAAATTTCGAAGCCATGTACTCACTTTTTCTAAGCCATTTTTTTTCGATATTTTTCTCATAAAAACAAAGTTTCCTCTATAGGAAGCAAAAATGGCAAATTATGTCATTGTAGCATTTATATTTCGTGTCCATTCCATTCACTTAATGAGATATTTAATCACTGTGACTATGTCATCAATTATTCTATCTGTCTGTAATAAAAAAACAACAACAACAACAACACGTAAAAAAATTTAGTGACGTACAAGATATCTCATTCGAAGAAATGTTTGTTCCAACCTGGTAATAACACCGGTGTTATTATTTTATTTTTTTCCTGGCAAATATTATTTCCAACGATCAATAAGTTGATTTCGATAATTATTAATCGTGTTCTAATGACAGTTTGTCGCATGCATATCCGATAATCCGTCGTCAATAAAAAAAACCTTTCAGAGTCGATGCTAGGCACTTATTATTATTGTTATTAATAGAGGAGTTGATAGTTCCGTATTATTATAGCACTTAACGAATTCACGAGCTTCAAGAATGTGAGACGTTTATTTTTCCTATCGATTTATCGTAACATAATTGGAGAAATAACTGCTTATTCTGACGTATTCGTATAATAATCTTTTTACTCCGCTTTTTGTACTTCTGTTTATTGTCTTATTGTTTACTATCAAATAACGGATCGATAGTTTTGATTGTCAACAGGAAGGAAAAATTATGTAGTGAAGAAGAAAAATTTCTATTGACAAAATGCAATGGAAATATTTATTAATTTAGAAATTATAATTCCTATTTACTTGCTATATACAAATTTGGGACGTAAATTTATTTCTGGTTAATTTACTTTGAATAAGGTTAAAAATTATCGGCTGATCTAACAAAGTTGTTTTGAATATATATATTTTTAAGCATTTACAATAACAAAAATAGCGTTAATTCCTTCTTGAAAATTCGCCAATTACATTAAATAATTATATTTTACAAATTTTTGTATATAATTTATTAGAATAATTAGATAAATAATTGTACTCTTAAAATTGTATTATTTTTTAGTTATTTTATTATTTAATTTGATATTAAGTGATAACATATTGTTGAAAAAAAATGGAGCGGAATTTTCGGTATAGAAAAAGCAGAAGAGGGGAAGACACGTTACGAAATCAAATGTGCACGCGACTGAATCAACGATTCCGACAACTTCGAGAGATTTTCTCCTTGCAATAGACGTTTGCTTTTGCTTGCGATTCTATTGCTCGCAGTTGACGTTGATTTATATAGAATCATGACGAAATGAAAAATTTTCCCTCGAATCTTTTAATTTTGTTAGGCAAAATGCGTTCGTAGTGCATTTCGAAAAATTTCGACGTCGAAAAATATCGTGCTGCAATTATGCAATTTCTTTAATTTGATTATAGTCCACAAAAAAAAATTTATTCATATTAAAAGTTCATTCGACATATTTTAAAAAAAATATAATTGCTTTTGACTTAAACAATTATACATCATGTGACAATAATAAATTAAATGTTTATATATTTTTTATACGGTTAATAAATTATTAGTGTAACTACATTAAATTCATTGACAAAATTCTTAATACCTATAAATAGAAATTAAGTCGTATTTCGTTAGCAGCGCAATCACTATTTTTATTCCCAAAAGCATTAAAAAGTAGTGAATTTCCTAATTTCTTAAACTGACGTTTTTTAGAATTTTTGGAATTTTATTTCGATTTTGAAAAAATGCTTACGAATTTACAAAAATATTAATTAACCTTAATTATTTTCAATATATTAAAGAATTGTTGTTTAAAAAATAATATTTGTTTTAACTGTATTAAGAAAAAGGTGAAAAATTATTTACCAACTTCCAGGCCCAAAATATGAAAATAAATTATAGGTCGTTACAGAAATGCTACTGTACTTCAAGTGGAGCGACAAAAAAAAAGACAATACTCATGATAAATGCAAAATGTGCATTCCTGACCGATAAGACGCTGACGTGTCGCGGACGAAAACGCGTCAACTTCGAAAAAAGTCGATGCCCTCTCTCGCGTGTTTCGTGGGAATAAAAATCACTGTGTGATAATCCTATATTTACTATCTCCTCGTCTTCGTTGTACAGCGTGTGCAATTGCTTCGATTTTTTATTTCACTGTGCCTCGGTGCATGTCGCAGCACTTATTCTCTCGTACTTTCGATTGTATTTCACCTGCTCACTTATAGTATATATATGTATATATGCAATTATATATATGAGGGATTCTTCCTCAATTCAGCCACTTTTTTCAAACCTCTTTGATTAGTCCCATAATTAAACACATTTTACCACCACTTTGAAGTAGTCTCATCAAATTTTTTCAGATTTTTAAATCCAATATTACGGAAAATGGGATATTTTTCAAGGTCAATAAATCTTGAAAAATTGAAGTCTTGGAAAAAATTGTTTCATCATAAAAGTTGTAATTTCGTGGTAACTTTTTGATAAATTTTTTCAAATAATTTTGTGTTCCAATAATATTACTTTTTCGCTAAAAAATATAAGGATTATTTTTTTAACCAAAAAAGGCCACTTTTTTGCCTGAAAAAATTACAGAATCCTTGAGCTTATGTATTGATGATATTAAAAAATAGCCAAAGTGACCGATCAAAATTCCGAAGTAAAAATAAAAGTTGTTCAAAGTAAAAAAAAATATATGTGGAGAAAAAAAAAGTTCATAACGCTTTTATTTGAAACTTGTATATTATGCGATGATAAATTCATAAAATGGTTGTCCATTATAGACTATTTAAAAATGTTATCTGAAGATAATTTTTTTACTTAGAACAAATGATTTTTTTTACTCTCGAACTATGATCTATGATTTTGTATCATTTTCAGCCAAAAAAGTGGCACTTTATATGGATATATTTTTTAAATACTTTTTTGGAAAATTATTATTTTTTGAATCTACGTATCACAAAAGTCAAAATCACAATAATTGTTCATTGCAATAGATTTTGTATTTTTTTTTTCAAAACGAATTTTCATGGTAAACAATCATAAATATATAAGTGAAAATGGTCCACAAGAAAAATATTTAAATAGTAAATATGTCTTACAATTTTTCCCATAACGCAAATTCCAAATCCCACGTCACCATTTTTTTCTGAAAACCCTTTTTAGAAGAAATAAAAATTTAATGCTTATTACAATAAATAATTCCAGACAAAACAAAACTTTTCCGTTATTATATTTTTTTTTAACGATTTCGTTTTTAGAGTTACACGCATACAAAAATATTTTTTTCCAAGTATTTGTCTAAAATTATAAAAAAATGATGTATAGTATTTCCAGGTAGTAATAAATCTTAGCAAGGTATGAAAAAAATTAGGAAAACAGCGACTAATTTGGCAGAAAATGTCCCATACATGTTATTTTACATACATTAATAGGTTTAGCTCAGCAGTAACTATTGCAGAGCCCAATAAACATTTCACGTGTTTTGCAAAACGTCGATGAATTAAGGGAGTACAGTGCACAATACATTGGTCTAACATTATTGCTCAAGTACCTTAGAAATATGTCGATGGCTACCAGCCAGATACGAGAGCGTTAGCTATTGCACTTGCCAGTGCATACAAGTGCACAGCGCGCGACGCCGGTAATATTTTCTATCCGCTTCAATATATTACATTTCGTTGCACATGCATTCGGATTTGTGTGACTTGCAGTCAATAACTACACGAATGCATATCTTGAGATTTTTCCAATTTACTACTAAGTAAATACGAAAAGAAAATCATCGGTTCGTAAGAGTTGGTAAAACTAATGAGACTCTTAAGGAATCAAATCTGACAGCAATTGGCAATATTTGAAAATAATTAATTAATCGACTAATAATTCAAGCTAATTAAAAAATTCACTATATCAGTTTCAAAATTGCAATATTTTAGAATATTTGTAGGGAATGAAATAATAAATAAATAACCATAATAATAATAATTGTGTTATATTTTAATCAATAACTGAATAAGATTACAGAATCATTAATGATAATAAAGTCATTTTAATGTTTTTCCGGGTAAAGATTAACGATAAAAAAATGGGCAATATTGTTTTAGTAACCATTAGGCATTTTGTATTGTATGAGACATTTGTCACGAGGGAAACTGGAAAATCTTCTTGTTCGTGTAACGACCGCGTCAAGAATGCACCTGGTTTTAGCATCGATCTCCCGAGTCGACTAAAGAAAAGAATTTCTCCAGTCTGACTAACCGCTAGTAGTACTTATATCCCACCAGGAACGTTATTCAGTCCATCCTCAATTTACTCAACTGCTGTCAACTTTTCTCATTGCCTCCTCTGGATTTCTGTATAAATCTGACGATTTATTAGGTGGGGGGGTTTTTATCAGTGTAATTATAGAGCCGAGCAGAATTTTCACGTAATTTCCTCATTCCGGTATGAGAGATCAGCCAATCGAGAGACGAACGTGTTACATTCACGCAGTCACCACGTAATCAAGCCCCCCCCCCCCCCGCCCCCCTTTAGCTTCTCCCCCAACCCCCCAGGCCGACAGATATCTAATGGCATATATGAGAGTACTACTAGATGGAAGAATTGAAAAAATAACAGAAAGTGAAATTGCAATGCTAACAAGAACCGCCCCCTTCACTGGCCCCCCTCTCCAACTCTCAAAACCTTAAGATATCTAATGGCATATGTGCGGGTGTTATTCAAAGGGAGAATTTTAAAAAAATCAAAAAGAGAAATTGCAAATGCTAACATGACCGGCCCCCCTCACTGGCCCCCCTATCCAATTTCACAAAGCTTAAGACATCTAATGGTACATCCGCAAGTGCTATTAAATAAGTTAACTAAAAAAAAAGAAAAAAAGAAAATGGAATTCGAAACAAGTCCCGACCCCCTCCCTCGCCCCCGTCTACCAATCACCGAGCTTTGAGATATCTAATGGCATATATGGGAGTGCTATTAAATGGGAGAATAAAAAAAATACAAAACAGAGAAATTGCGATTGCGAACAATTCTCGTCTCCTCCCTCGCCCCCCTCTCCTGAACCCCCAACCCTCAAGATACATAATGGCATATATACGAGTTCTATTAAATGGGAGAATTTAAAAAAAACAACAACAAAAGGAGAAATTGCAATTGTTAACCAGTCCCGCCCCTTCCCTTGCCCCCCTCTCCCAAACTTCCAAGCCGAAAAGTATCCAATGGTATATATGCAAGTGCTAGTTAATGAGAATTCCAAAAATGCTAAAAGGGAAATTGCAGCTGTAAACAAGTCCTGCCCCCCTTAATCGCCCCCGCTCCAACCCCCAAACCAGCGGATAACTAATGACATATTTGCGAGGGCTTTTAAATGGGAGAATAAAAGAAATACAAAAAGAGAAGTTCCAGTTGTAAACGACTCCTGCCCCCCTCAATCGCCCCCCTTCCCCATCTCCAAGCCTCCAGATATCTAATGGCATACATGCGAGTGCTATGAAATGGGAGAATAAAAAAGATACGAAAAAGAGAAATTGCGAATGTAAACAAGTCCCGCCCCCCTCTCACGACCCCCTCTCTTTAAACCCCTTAAACCTTAAGATATCTAATGGTATATATGCAAATGCTTTTAAACGAGAGAAAATAAAAAACAAAAAGAGGCATTGAGATTTTAAAGAAGCCCCCGCCCCCCTCGCCCCCCTTCCACACCTCGCAAACCTTAAAACATCTAAAGGCATATAAGCAAGTTCTATTAAATGGGAAAATAAAGAAAAACTCAAAAAGAGAAATTGCAACTATATAAGGAGCGGGGGCGAGAAGGGGGAGGGGGGACGCACCGGTCTCGATATTCACTTTCATCGCGCCGACCGCAGAGTAAAGGCGTAAGCAGCCATATTACAGTGTGTCCAGAGCTTACACTCGGTCTTTTTGTGCAAGGCAAAATCGTTTCGTAACTTATGCATGCAGAGATTGCAGAGGAATCGCAATTACGATATTTAAGTTATGGAGAAAAAAAATTATCGTTAACTTTAGCAATCTGGATTTTTATATCAAATTAAATTAAATTTTTAAAATAAAAATGATTAATTGGAGAGAATGATTGATACATTTTTTTTACACTAGTTTTATTTTCCGATATGTATGCATTGTTTTTGTAGTATCTTTCAAATACATTATTATTTAAACAAAAGTGAGATCGATATGAAAATTGCATTAATAAAATAATTTTTTTTTTCAAATTTATTCAAATGAAAAACATTATTTTACGTAAAAAAATTAAGTATGAAATAACGAATAATCCTTTTTTAATTATTTATTGATCAAAGCCTAAAAAAAATTGATCAGATTTTATTATCGTTTAGCTGATATTTAACCGTAAAATTGAGGAATAATTGCACGAATTCATGAGAGACATTGTAGTTGGATTTCATGAACGAAGATTAAATTTTCTGGACTGTGTCTACAGATGTTACAATTAAGGAACGTCAAGCGTGAAGAGGTCAATTTCTTCACTCTCCTCCACGCGAGAATTGCGCTACGAAGAGAAAGAAAGAGAAAAAGCGTGCAACATTTTTGCTAGCACTGGTTTACTTAATCATAGATGCTCTCTCCTTTCACCCCCTCCAATTTATCGCACAGAGACTTCCGATTGGCTGGCGGACGCATTAATTGATAGGTTCATGCGGACCCAGCGTAAGAGGGGAAATGGTTCGATGCAAGTCCATTTTTTCATGGTCGATGCTTCTATCACCGTTATTGTTTACCGGTTTCTACGTTCTTCACTCTACATATTCTCTCGAAACGTACCGAGCAAACACGCTCCTGAAATTATTCGCAAAATTCTACTTTCAACCCGGAAAAAAAAATTGGCTCAATTATAATAACACGGGAAATTATTTTCACGGTTTAAATCTCAACATTCTGTCTTTTGACGAAGCCAATATAAGTTAAAAATGTTTATTGACTCTTATTTTTGTAATAAAATTTTACTAAACTTTAAGTCATAATTAAGAAAAATGTATACAATTTTTATGGTGACATCTTATTCTAATTTGACTTTATTTATGAGGAATTAATTTATCCATTTCATTTAATTAAATTCATTATTTTTACTACTTTATTGTAGCCTAAAAATTAAATCGGTTTGTTAAAAGTGATTTGCACTAAATATGTATTATGAATTCTTTTTTCTAAATTCTGTAGTAAGCTATCAATTTTAATGAACTTCAAGGAAAAATTTATTTGTTTTAAGTAAAAATTTATGAAACCAAAACAAAATTAATTTTAAGATAATCGATTGGTTTTAAATTTACTACCTGATCAATTGAAAACCGAACATAATTTGTTTTATAGAGCAAACATTCTCTCTTATTATTTTTAATTTAAATAAAATATTGGTCTTTACGTAATTGAGTTTCTCTGCAATAAACTTCTATTAGAAATAAATTCCGAGTCACATTATGTAAAACATAAAATAAGTGTCAATATATAATATGCTTAGAATCAAATTAGATTTTATCTGATCGGGATTGAAATGAATTTCCTTAGGTTCGAAGAAGCTTTTTTCCTTCAGAGTTTTAGTGGTGAATATCCAGGAAGTTTTCTGCCACTAAACAACTCAAGATAATTGCGGTTCGTAATTTTTTTAGTCAATTTCGCTGGCATCTAATCTTATGTAATAAAATGATCGATAATTTGTCTAGAAACTTCGATCTGCATCGTGGATCTTATTTGATTTATGCATTCTAAAATAAATTATTAAATTCTATTTAATCAACGTGAACAGAAATTAATTCGAGTAAATCGATTTATTTTATTTGAAACAAAATGACACAAAATTTTGTTAATAAAATATTAACAAATATTAACAATAATTATTATTATAATTGTTTTGTTGATAAAATAATTCATTTGCCTGATAACAATTTTTTGTTAGTGTCATTAAATAACATACTTATAAACAGATGAAATTTTATTAAATTTTTTGCTAATCTGTTGCAGCCAAATTTCCTTTTATTCAAATAAACTTCTTCTATATGCCTACATTTTGGAATAGGAACACGCGGCGACTTTTGCGTCCCTAAAAAATTCAATATATTCGCTGCACCTTTTTTTTAGTCATCACTGAAACCGAAACTTGTATAATAAATGGTCGATAAATTGGCGAGACATTTTAATCGGTATTTTCAATCTTTGTTTACTTAAGCATTTCAAACTACTTAATTAATCTTAATAGATGACCAAAAAAAAATTCTTTTTTTTAACCAACTTCAATTCGACTAAACCGGGATTTCATGCAAATTTACCATAAGTATTTTAATTCTTGCAAATTTTTTAATGACCAATTAACTTTTATCTAAATTCTTGCTGATTCATTACTGAGAAATTAACTAATGAAATTTCACGTAAATCCTTACTAATCATAACTGACAAATTTAATTATATTTAAATTCTCGTTAATTCATTACTAACAAATTAACTTTTAATTTTATTCTTATGAATGTATTACTAATAAAATGAAAATTAAATCTCTCGCTTATTTGTTTCTAACAAAGTAGCAAGCAATATTTCTTTTAAACGCTCTAGACCAAACAAATGTTCAGCTATTAGGCTGAATTCTTGTATTAAGACTAAACAATGTGATGCGACCTTTGATATCGATTTTAAGCCAAATCGGTAGAGCAGTTCGATATTTATGAGATTTTGAAATTTTCAGCAAATTTTTGTTTTGTCTTAATTCAGGTAAAAATTCAACAAACCGATTGAAAATTTCTACTCGGGAAAAATAACATTTAACCCTACTTCGCACCAAATCTGGTGATAATCGGTAAACTGGTTCCAATTTTACGTGACTTTGAATTTTTCAAAAAAAAACTTTGTTTTGCGCTCGTTCAGCTAAAATTTTAACTAACAGACTCGAAATTTCTCCACGAGAAAAATACCATTTAGCCCTACTATGAACCAACTTTGGTGATGATCGGTAAAGCAGTTTAGATTTTACGTAATATTGAATGTTTCAAAAAAATTTCGTTTTCCTATAGTTCCGGTAAAATGTCAACAAATCGACTGAAATATTTTTGGAAAATTCAATTCATCGGAAAATAAAATGAATAATTCGCCTTGCAAAAGAAAGCAATGTACAAAGTTTTACTTTGCATCCTTTTTCTTAAAGACGACTATCATTTAAAAAAAAAATTCCTGATGTCTTTTTAGTTGACTTGGTCCTTAATATTTCCGTCATCGAAAAAAGTAAGTTTTGAATTTTTAACTCAATTTCTCCCTCATCGAAACTTAAGTAATAAAATGATCGATAAATTGGGTAGAAGCGATGTGCAAAGTTTTACTTTGCATCCTTTTTTTTAAATACGACTATCATAGAGAAAAAAAAATTCCTAATGTCTTTTTAGGTGACTTGGTCCTTAATATTTTCTTCATCGAAAAAACCAAGTTTTCGATTTTTTACTCAATTTCTCCCCCATCGAAACTTACATAATAAAATCATCGATAAATTGGGTAGAAGCGATGTGCAAAGTTTTACTTTGCATCCTTTTTCTCAAAGACGACCACCATAAAAAAAAATTCCTAATGCCTTTTTAGGTGATTTGATCCTTAATATTTTCGTCATAAAAAAAGTCAAGTTTTCGATTTTTTACTCAATTTCCCCCTCATCGAAACTTACATAATAAAATCATCGATAAATTAGGTATAAGCAATGTGCAAAGTTTTACTTTGCATCCTTTTTCTTAAAGACGACTATCATAAAGAAAAAAAAATTCCTAATGCCTTTTTAGGTGATTTGGTCCTTAATATTTTCGTCATCGAAAAATCCAAGTTTTCGATTTTTTACTCAATTTCTCCCACATCGAAACTTACGTAAAATGATCGATAAATTGGGTAGACACTTGGCACCTCCTTCTCCTTTTTTGGCTACGCTCTCCTCTCTTTCTCTCTCTCTCTCTCTCTCTCTCTCTCTGTGATCAGCTAGCAGTCAGTCCGCTCGCCTCTCGAGCACCAGTCGAGCTACAGCATCGGTAGCAGCCGCAGAACCGATAGATCGGTTTATGTAACCCAACAGCCAGTGGACATCAAGCAAAAGCACCACGAGCCGAGTTTCTCTAACGGAAAGTCGCGCGCGAACCTTTTATACACGATATTTGCTTCGCTGCTTTATGTACTGCACTCATTTACACAAAAACACGAGACGTCCAATGCCAAGCCGTAAAAAATCGGTTCGAGTAAAAGAGATTTTTTCGCGACGGTACAAAATCGTCTTTTTCACAGCTGATGTCTTTTCTGCAGTCATAAATGACTTCTGAAGGACCTTAAGGACGAAATTGAGCTCTTCTTTTTTTTTTTAATTATTGTGTCGCACTTTTGGCAAAAAAAAAATGAGACGCGCACTTAAAATTTTTTTTAACGTTTTTCTTTTTTAATCAATTTCCATAGTTTTTTATATAATTACTTATCATTTTAAGGATGCATTTGAGATTCTCCCTTTTCTTCAAATAATTGTATCGCACTTTTGACAAAAAAAAAAATAAAATGGACACTTCAAACTTTTTCTATTAATGTCCTCATTGTCCTTGATATTATTTTTATAAAAATCCTCGCCTCACTCATGACTTTTCGTCTCGTCGAATTTCCGATACCGATTTTTTGATAATTCACAATCACTTGATGAAAAAAAAATCTCGTGTGGAAAACTGAGTTTAATTTAGTTTTTTCATATTTCGGCACTGGTCAAAATTGGTAATGGTGATTTTTTTTAGTTCGAAGGATTTTTTGGCAATCCGCGATCACTTGGCCAAAAAAGTCTGTGTTCTGAAGAATTTAGTTAAAAATGTCTGTTCGAAGTTTTGTTTTTATAAAAATCCTTGCACTTTTTGTTTTTATAAAAAACCTGGCGCTTTGTCAGATTATCGAATTATTTTGATAATTCACAATCACTTGGTAATAAAAAAAGCCTGTGATTTAAAAAAAAACAGTACCGATAACTTTTCGTCTCATCAAATTTCCGAGCTGTCAGATTTTTATAATTCACAATCACTCAAAAAATATTCTCTAATTTTCGAAAAAAAAAGGGGAACTGATGTTAATAAATAACTAAACACCTTCAGAAGTGATAAAAATACTCGCACTTTAGCTTATACTCCGTAAAATATTCCGAGCTGTCAAAATTTTCAAACTCACTGATGAAAAAATTTTGAAATAATTTAAAAACCCAAAAACTGCATAAATAAATTATTTTTAAGAAGTGCTAAAATCTCGAGCGAAGCACGATTGATTTTTAACCGCTTATGTAACACTGGCACTTTTTTTTGTCTCACACGTGTAACCGAAAATCGGTGAAATTCGCGCCTAATCTTAGAGACAACCACGCACCTCAAAATAAATAAATAAATTCAAAAATAGAGTGCAGACTCTCTCGGCTCTGATTAATCGCTTTTTATTTTTTTTTATTTTTTTTTTTTTTAGTGAAATATGATTTTTTAAAAATTCGACAAATATGAGTAACACTCGAGAGAGGACACTAAAAGTCGGGAGCGTGGCTCGCTGCCGCGACGGTGAGGAGATGGAGTACGGATTGGCAGTGCAGTGGACCACGGTCTGTCTGCTGGTGGTATGGGGACCGCGCGCCGGTCCAAGCAATCACTAACGCGCGTGGTAGGCAAGCAAGGTACTCACCTGTTCATACCTCGCGAGTGGTAGGGACTACTACTCCTCTTACTACTATACTACACTCCCAATACGAGGCAAACGAGGATCATGAATAGGTGCATATGTATATGAGCGGTTCCACCGAAATTCAGTGACCAATATATACATATATATTTTTTTCAAAAATTAAAAAAAGATCGGATTTCGTTATTGCGAAAAAATTCACAAATTTCTTACTACTATACTATACTCCTAATACGAGGCAAACGAGGATCATGAATAGGTGCATATGTATATGAGCGGTTCCACCGAAATTCAGTGACCAATATATATATATTTTTTTTTCGAAAATTAAAAAAAGATCGGATTTCGTTATTGCGAAAAAATTCTCAAATTTCTTACTACTATACTACACTCTGAATACGAGGCAAACGAGGATCATGAATAGGTGCATATGTATATGAGCGGTTCTACAAAAATTCAGTGAGCAACATTTTTTTTTTTCAATTAAATTATGAATTATTGCAAAAAATTCACCAAATTTCTTACTACTATACTACACTCTGAATACGAGGCAAACGAGGATCATGAATAGGTGCATATGTATATAAGCGGTTCCACCGAAATTCAGTGAATAATATTTCTCTTTTTTTTTTTTTTCAAAAATTAAATTATGAATTGTTGCGAAAAATTCACCAAATTTCTTACTTCTATACTACACTCTCAATACGAGGCAAACGAGGATCACAAATAGGTGCATATGTATATAAGCGGTTCCACCGAAATTCAGTGACCAAAATTTTTTTTAAAATTAAATTATGAATTATTGCAAAAAATTCACCAAATTCCTTACTACTATACTACACTCTGAATACGAGGCAAACGAGGATCATGAATAGGTGCATATGTATATGAGCGGTTCCACCGAAATTCAGTGACCAACATTTTTTTTTTTTCTCAAAAATTAAATTAAGAATTATTGCAAAAAATTAACCAAATTTCTTACTACTATACTACAGTCTGAATACGAGGCAAACGAGGATCATGAATAGGTGCATATGTATATGAGCGGTTCCACCGAAATTCATTGTCCAACAAATTTTCAAAATTTTTTTTTTTCACATCGGATTACGTCATTGCAAACAATTCTCCAGATTTCGATGCAATAAAATGGGAATCTGAAAAGATATTAGAATTTTTGAATTTTTCATTTAAATGGCTCTATCTTGGGACAGTCCCATCGTCTATACGTTTCTAAAAAAGCTGTAAACTTGGACTTTGCACGATTTTGGCTTTCTCATAGAGGAAGCGTTGTAAACATCATTTTTCAAAAACTCAAAGTTCTGACAAATTTAAACCACATTGCATATTATAATGAAATTATGTCCTAATCATCGCTAGACAGTACCGATTTCATGTATGAAATTCGAGTTCGTTGTCTCATATTTTGCTAAAGTTAGAGCAAAAACGTCCTTTTTTTTTAAATTTCATAAAGTCATAAAATAATAATTTCTGTATACATTCCGTAAAAAATTGCAATCGTCAAAGATGAACTGCTGCTTCACGTTTGAGCCAAATTTCAGCTTAATCGGTCGAACGGTTGTTGAGTTACAGGCGATGGAAATTTCAAAGCCCTGCACACGCACACGCACACGCACACGCACACGCACACGCACACGCACACGCACACGCACACGCACACGCACACGCACACGCACACGCACACGCACACGCACACGCACACGCACACGCACACGCACACGCACACGCACACGCACACGCACACGCACACGCCTACGCACACACACGCGCACGCACACGCACACGCACACGCGCACGCCTACGCACACGCGCACGCGCACGCACATGAACACGGACACGCGCAAGCGCACACACACGCGCACGCACACGCACACACACTCGCACGAGCGCACGTACACGGGCACGCCTACGCACACGCGCACGCCTACGCACACGCGCACGCCTACGCACACGCGTACGCACACACATCCAGACCTTTTGTCTAAACCACTTCTTTCAATGTTTTGGACAACTCTGCGTGTTCTGACATAATGATCTTAAATTTTTTTTTTTTTTTTTTCTCCATGGAAACAAAGGTTTTTCTACGAGGAAGCCAGAATGGTATCATGAAATTTTATTGAATTGCATGGAAAAAAAATCTTTTTATAATCACCGTAGGTTATTATTATAAAATATGTTCAAAAGGAGTGTACATATGTACGTTTTCTGAAATGGTATGTATTAGATAAGAAAAGAAACGGTAATCGAGATGCGGTGGTTTGTTTATTAGGGGACAGAGAGCGTTCGCCAGCGGATTTCGCAAAAATCACGCGCAATTCGTACGACATAACCGTCGTTTGTAAACGAATAAGCAGATCGTATGCTGGAGGCTCCGAATCGCGGTCGATCTTCTCTCTCGAATCCGGTTGTGTTGAATCGCAGGCGCGACTGTGCGACGTCCTTGTCTGGATGTCTTCTACGTTGTGAATTGACCAAAAAATTTTAATAACGTGACGAGATCAACTTGTTTTCCTTAATATCATCGCTGAATAATAATAATCAAATATTTTGCATTCACTAAATTCCATTCTAATTTTAATCACATTGAATTCACATTACAACCTTGCCACATTTTTTTAAAAATATTTTCCAACGTCATTTTATAGCAGATTACATCATTATTTCATGTTTAAAAAATCTAAATTAAAAGTTAATGCCTAAAAATGTCGAATTACGGTTAATTTTTTTAAATCGATAAATAAATAATAACTTCCAACAAAATTTTAATTCAATTATATTCACATGTTGATCGTACAACTTGTCGGTGTAAATATATATAAAAGTTATTTTCAATCTTTCCTTTATATTTAAAAAATCGAAACTAAAAGTCAAAGCCTAAAAATGTCGGATTACGGGTGATTTTTTTAATTGATAAGTAAATAATAAATTCCAAGAAAATTGTAATTAAATGCAATTTACATTTTAATCGTACAACTTTTCGGTGTTAATATTTTTAAAAGTAATTTCTTAGCGGACTTAATTATCCTTTTATTTAAAAAAATTGAAATTGAAGGCTAACCCCTTAAAAATACGAGACACCGTTTTTTTTTTATACTCGCAAAAAAATGTCGTGAACTTTGTGAGTCACCTGTTACAAATTTTATGATCATTACAGGTTTTAATCATCCGATGATAGTACGAGGAAGGATAGGAGTGGCTACGACAACAAAATTAAATTATAATAATTCTTCGACTTCGTTCAAGGCCTCGCCGAACACCTATCACGATATAATAACAGGCCTTGCTACAGCAAAAACAGCCTTGCTAAAATGTCAGTCATTGGCATTAAATATTTTTTAGCACAGAAACATTCGAGGATGGGATGAAATAAAAATTGACAGGTTGTCGCCTTTTTTTTAGTCTCACCGGATGACGTTGATAAACGCTAACTGGATATTTGCTAAATCGGAAGTAGCAATTTTGACAATTATGCTTGGCACGCTTAAAATTGCATAATTCGCATGAAAAAAAAAAAAACATTCTCTATGAAGGAGCTAAATAATTAGACAGTTTTTTCAAAGATAAGAAAATATCCTTGTAAAACTGCAGCAGAATGATGTTGATTGATGTTCAGTTAAAGAAAAAGAAAAATTTTATATACATGGGGCATTCCATGTGAAGTCAGCATGACCCTCATCGATTTTGTTCATTTTTTAATATGATGTTATTACCGACCCATAAAGGCCTCGGAATTTTTTTCAGATTTTTTTAACACCAGTAATATTTTTAAGTCCTCGAAAAAAATCATTTTCGTAAACGCCGTTTTTAAAAATCTGGAAAAATTCGCACTGCTTCTATGATTTAGAATATGATTTTTGAGCGTCACTCGATAATGTGAAATATATATATCACATTATCAGAAATATATTATACTATATTATACAGCACTATAGCAATAAAATAGAATTTTTAATTACTAGTTGTAAAAAAACATGGAAAACACTTAGCTGTCATTAGAAATTTTCAAAGGGTTGAACTTGACCTCAAATTTTTTCACAATATAAGGACGACCTTTTTTTCCAATTTATTTATTCATAATAATGCAAAACCTGTTGCATTTCCATAAATTGAATAAACGAGAAAAATGTGGGCAGTAGTTAATAAATAAAACATCGTATTGCCATATTTCCTTCCCTCGAAAATAGACTAAATATCAAACAAACAAATAATAAGAAAAATAAAATTCGTGCTTATATTTTTTTTGCTGTGCCAATAAAAAGGCCTTAATTTTTTGAATCTGTTTCAACAGTAATAAAAAAAAACTGACCGTTATTATAAATTGTTAAAGGGTTGATTTTTTTGTTGTCAATAAAAAGGCGTTAATTCTTTCAAATCGGTTTCAACAGTGAACAAAAAAATTTTCCATTATTGTAAATTGTTGTTGATGACAAAAAATTGGCTATTATTAAAAATTCTTAAGGGGTCCAACTTGATTTCTTATTTCTTAAGCTAAAAAATTCTGTTGTGTTATTATAAATATAAATAATAATTTAATGGAGTAAAATGTGGGCAACAATGTTGACTGCAGCAGGCCAATAAAAAAGAAAGTTATATTGTCGACGCAGTAATAGTTTTAATGTGTCACGAATATCACGAAACTTTTACGTACTTATATGTTCGCCATTGCACTGCACATAAGTCGACTCACGAACGTATGTCCCTGTAGTACAATGGGATAGAATTCAGTAGCCACTATAAATATGTAATGAAATCGAGTATATATCTCAGTGTGTATATATTATATACATATATCTATATATAGGGGCGTGTAAAGTCGCTTGCACTTATAGAGCGTAACGTGAGCAGCGGAACTCGATGTTGTCGAGTTGTTCTCACGACTGTCACTTGACTTTATCGAATAAGAAATTTTTTTTCTTAATGTTTATTTTTTTTTTAAGTGGGTAAAAAACTCTAAATAATATTTAATTTTCCATAAGTGCATCCAAGTACTTTTCAAATAAAAATTAACGATTATAGTTTAGTAAACAAAGTCTTTTCTTTTTTCGATTGCATCTTTTTTTTATTTAAAAAACAGGCAAAAAATCCGATATAATTCTCAGTTGTTTATAAAATCTTCTAACTTGAGGATGAATTTTCTCGAATTAAAATTGGCTCTGATAGTTTAGTAAAAAAAATTGACGCCATTAAAATGAATGGAATTACGTCAACTTTTTAACTACTTTGACAGGATGATTTTATATTCGGCGAATTTATGATTTACACTGTAGATAATTATTTGAAAATATTTTTGCCCAGTTTTCGTGAAACAAAAAATTTAATAAAACTGGAAAGTTGAACTTTGCGGGTTCATTTTTTGTCAAAGTTGATTTTTTGAAAAATTTCAACTCCGTGATAAATTATGACGAAACTGTGTATCTATTATTGATGAATACTACTGATTTCATGTATTTGAGTTCGCTCTATTATGTTTTGCTAAAGTAAATGCAATAACATAATTTTTTCTAAAAGTTGAAAATCTGAGAAATTTGAACCACATGGCCGATTATGATGAAATTATGTTCTCATCATCGGTAAGTGGTGCCGTTATCATGTATGAAATTTGAGCTCGTTATCTCATGTTTTGTCAAAGTTAGGGCAAAAACAAGAATTTTTCGAAAATTCCAAAATTCCATAAAATCCGAACCGCTTTTCAGATTTCGGTCAAATTCAATACCAAGCAACATTAACAGTATCTGCACGTATAAAAAATTATTTAGCAAAATATCGCAATTTTTACGAAAGCTAGAGCACGTACGTGCTTTTTTAACAAAATTCGAAAAACCTATAAAATGAAAACTTGTGCATGGATTTTGAAAAAAATTGCATCAGTTGAAGATAGACTATTGCTTCACTTATGTACGAAATCGTAGCCTAATAGGTTTAATGGTTCTCGAGTTACAGGTCATTGAAATTTCGAAGCCCTGCACACACACACACAGACAGATACACAGACAGACACACACAAACACACGCTTACGGAATTTTTTTCTCAACAACTTTTCTCGGTGTTTTAGAGCATTGTAACTGTACTGACATGAAAATCTAACAATACCACCTTTTTTTATTTAAAATCTATTTCTATTTCTAGTCTATTTAAATCTTTTTTCTAACTCCACGTTTTTATTTGACAAAAAAAAAAACAGGTGAAAGGATCCCAAATAATTCTTAGAGGTTTATAAGTTCTTCTAACATAAGGACAAATTTTCTCAAATAAAAACAGACGATTGTAGTTAGTAAAAAAAAATATCAATGGCATTGCTCATATATTTTTATTTCATTTTTTCATGATCCTAAGCTCGACGGATTTATTATTTATACAGTAGATGATTATTTACAAATATTATTGCCCCAATTTTTGCTTGTAGAAAAAAAAATTAAAAAGCTTAAGCAGTCAGAATTTTTCGCCAATAAATAAATTTGAAATTAATTCCGCGAAAAAATTATAGAATGAGCGAAAATTTCATGAGCGAAAAAAAATCTCTACTTCAATCAACAGCAATTTCAGCTACTGTGATATATATACAATATTTTTGGAGATGAAAAATGTTGAGATGAAGATCATGTGTGACCCCCTTAATGGTCTGCTCTACGACTAATTTGAGTTCATAGCAAAAACTACCTAATATGTGACGTACTTTTTCGTGAGCCACTTTCTTTATCCTAATTCGCTTCTTCATTTACACTTATAAACGCGAAGCAAAGAAGACGGCGTTTTAGAATCCAATTTTAATGACGCACGTTCTTTAGCACGTCCCATTTTATAGCTATTCGGAGTGTGAATGAGAATCCCTCAACGAAAATAGTTATTCAGTATATTCTAAACAGAATCGTAACCTTAAATAATTATTTAACTAGTTATTTAATTCAATATAAAATTTACAATTTCTTATTTATAATAATGAATTGCAGTAATTATACAAAAATGTAACAACTCTTAGGTAATCAATTTGAAATAATATTCATTAAGATTTCGTGAAAAACTTTCAGAAGTCAGAAAGCAAAAAAAAAATTTGAAAAGTCTTTTTCGATGCTTGCGCTAAGTTTCCTCTACATTTATGTTTTTTTTTTTTTTTATAAGTTCAGAAAATTCGCTAAAACTCTCTCAGAAATAAGACGACCAAAATTTTGTTTAAAAATAATCTTCCATAATTTTTTTAGACCAATTTCGTTATTTCGTTATTGGAGTGTTTCCGAATATATGTATTTAAAAAAAAATTGTTTTACAATTCTTTCTAATTCTACTTTTTGGTAAAATTTTTATTTTAATAGTAATTAATTTTAATAAAATATAATGAAAAATAACATACTAAAATATTATTATAATTACATACTGAATTTGAATTTAATAGGTGTTGCGTGTTCGAAGGCGATTCTTGATGCAAAAGTTAATGCGATGAAGTTCTATTTTCGATAATCCGGAATTGAATAAAAGCATATGCATATCTGCATATTATTTCGTTCACATATTGAATTTATGATGATATCTCATGTTTTGCCGCAGTTAATACGATACCGTAAATTTTTTCGATTATTTAAAATTCCATAAAATGAAAAAATTTACGACGGCCACTAAATTATATAATTATTATACCTGAATATTAACTCTGTTTACATACTAAATTTGAGCTCGATATGTCAGATAAGATTTCGGAAAAGTTAATGACATAATGTCAATTTTTCAAGAAATGTAAAATTCTATAAAAACCAAACCACTCTATGGATTTGATCCAAATTAAATTCCAAGCAACATCAAGTGCATATGATTTTGTAAAAAATTATTTAGCATAATAGACGCATTTTCACGGAAATTAGAGTAGCCACGTGCTTTTAAACAAAAATTATAAAATCAGCAAAATCTACATTTTTGCATCTATTCAGTAAAAAATTGCAGTGATTGAAGAGGACCTACTACTTTAGTTGTGTGCCAACTTTGAGCTCGATAGCCAAATTGGTTCTCGAGTTATAAGCTTTTGAATTTTAGAAGTTGTATATGGGGCATTCCACGTCGAATCAGCTGGCTATGGCCCTTAACCTCATCGATTTTGTTCATTTTTGCTTTTTAATATGATGTTATTACCGACCCATAAAGGCCTCGGATTTTTTTTCAAATTTTTCATCACCAGTAACATTTTTAAATCCTCGAAAAAAGCCAATTTAAAAAACGCCCTTTTTAAAAATCTGAAAAAATTCACACTGATTCTATGATTTAAAATATGATTTTTGAGCGCCATGCGATAATGTAATCTCAATGTTTATTATTTTTTCCACATTTTTTCGTTTTTTTTCATGTTGCAATTTGATTATTAATTTTTTAAATCAGGATAACTTTCTTAAATATCAATGAGTCTCAATTTCTCTGAAGATGGTAACTTCTTGAAGATGGTACTTCCTTATAAAGCCGGCTTCGTAAAAAAACCACAAATAACGAGGAATCAATATCCAAAGTTCGCCTCTGGCCCTTTTTTTCATAAATACAAAGCTTCCTTTATACAAAAGTAAAAATGGTGAAAATATAAATTAATCATCACTCTCAAAAACGAGCAACGAAAAAAGTCCCGAAGGTTAATAACTCCAAATAATTTCAATGAACTTCAAAGGTACGAATTAAAAAATCCGAAGTCCCGAAGGTTCACAACTTTAAATAATTTCCGGGTGGAAGTCAAAATAGCGAATGACCAAAAAGCGAATGGTTAAAATAGCGAATTTCGAAATTATGTACGTCTGAATCTAGAATGGTCATCATTATGGAATTTCCTATTTCAGCCATTCCCTATTTTGACGATTCGCTATTTTGACCTCCATCTTATTAAAATGCAATCAAAATAGCAAATAATAAAAATGGCGAATGGCTGAAAAAGCGAATTCCATAATTACGGCCATTCTATATTTAGACGGTCCTTATTTTTAAATTCGCTATTTTAGCCATTCGCTATTTCGGCCATTCGCTATTTTGACCCCAACCCGAACTTTGAAGGTACCAAATAAAAAATTCGACGTCCCGAAGGTTCATAACTCCAAATAATTTCCATGAACTTCAAAGGTACGAAATAAAAAAATTCGAGGTGAACCGGATACACGTGTGTCTAATATTCGATGTCGAAACGATATTTCTAATAAGCCATACATTCCGCATGTCAAAAGATTTAGATACGAGAACATTTTATTGGTTGCCCAAAATTACGTACGCTATAATTACAGGCGTAAGCGTATAACGCTAATTCGTGCGTACTTACGAGAACGAGTGAATGTCCGATAAAAAGTAGTGCAAGAAATCCTAGAATCCTCGTGGCAGTCACTTTTAGTTCGCTTCGAGTTGATAGTTGCGCCACAAGATCAGCAGCACAATGTCCAGCGTTGGTAGTTACATATCACAGAGAGTATTATTAGTACACTTTCACGTTGTCAGTGCGGTAGCTTTGCTTAGTCAGATTAAAGCTGTGTAATCCACGAAAAAAAAAAAAAACACCACAATACCAACTACACGCACGATTTTCGCCAGTCCATAAAAAAAAAAAATAACAATTCACTTTCTTCGCGAAGAAAATAGTACGAATAAAAAGTGCGACGAGTTCTCGATTTATTGAACCAGTTTGTCACGTAACTCCGGACTTTTCATGTTTTTAAATCGTGCACCACGAAATTACGTCCGGCGAAATTTCTCCAAACATCATTGAATAAAAAATATAAAAAATACGGCAGAGTATTTCATACAAAAACGTGATCGGTATCTTACAAGAATTCCGAGAATTAAGTAGCGTAGAAAATTTCTCTAAAACTTAAGGGATACAACTATGAAGATAAGCGAAACACGCGCGCACTGTGATATTTACCACGTAATATTTATCCGGCCGATGTATACGAAGACGATGTGTAAATTGTCTTATAGATCATCCGCGATTTGATATTGTATCGTTCGTTGACAATGTATGTGACAAATTCGTTGAATTTTCGTCATATTCATTGGATCGTAGAGTTGATCCGTTGTATATGAATGGATCCGTGCAAATGAAGCGTTCGGCCGGTCGCGACTCGGATATAAACGCTCGGTATAGTGACGCGTTCGTGTGTGATCCTTTGGCCGACCGAACGTCCTTTCGTACCTACGTCTTTGACTTTGTGCGCGCGACCTCAAAATATATAGATTGTGGGCAGAAAGTCCAAATTTGTATTGATGACGATTTTCATGAATTGCAACTCTGCGAAATTAGATAAGCTCTGTCAATACTCGGCCGTAAAATCGATTGGTAACAATGTTTTCGGCAAATTGTCATTTCTATCAATTATAACTCTACCGAATTGAGATACAATGAAAAATACGTCAAATTGCCCAAACTCTACAATAATACGACTCTACCCGAAACTCTACCATAATGCGACGCTACGTGAAATTTTACCATAATGCGACTCTAGCTGAGCTCTTACCACAAAACGACTCTAGCTGAAACTCTACCATAATGCTGCTCTAGCCGGAACTCTACCATGATGCGACTCTACCTCAAACTCTACCACAATGCGACGCTACTTGAAACTCTACCATATTGCGACTCTGCCCGAAACTCTACCCCGATGCGACTCTACCTGAAATTCTACCATAATGCAACTCGCCCTCAAACTCTACCATAATGCGACTCTACCTCAAACTCTACCATGATGCGACTCTACCTGAAGCTCTACCATAATGCGACTCTACCCGAAACTCTACCATAATGTGACTCTACCGATACTTTACTACAGGACTGTACTCAAACTCTACCGTAATATGAGTAAATATACCCCACAATAGGACTCTACCCAAACTTTACTGTGATACGACTCAACCTAAACTCTACCATGTTACGACTCTACTCAAACTGTATTACAATACGACTCAACCTAAACTCTACCATGTTACGACTCTACTCAAACTGTATTACAATACGACTCAACCTAAACTCTACCATGTTACGACTCTACTCAAACTGTATTACAATACGACTCAACCTAAACTTTACCATGTACGACTCTACTCAAACTGTATTACAATACGACTATACCCAAACTCTACCATGATATGACTGTACCCAAACTCTACGATGACACGACTCTACCCAAACTCTACCATGACACGACTCTACCCAAAATCTTCCATGACACGACTCTACCCAAACTCTATCATGACACGACTCTACCCAAACTCTACCATGACACGACTCTACCCAAACTCTATCATGACACGACTCTACCCAAACTCTACCATGACACGACTCTACCCGAACTCTACCATGATACGACTCTATCTAAAATCTACTATGTTACGACTCCACTTAAACTGTACCTTGATGCGACTTTGCCCGATCGAAAATACACGCCTGAGTTTTACAATAATAAAAATCTACCAGAGTACATTGAAGAATTGAGTAAAAATAGATTTTTCAGCTCCATTGTATTGTAACTTTATAAGATTCTAATTCTACTATCTTACAATTTTGACCAAATTGCAACTCAACGATATGGTAGAGTTGGAATGCAGGCTTGCGTTCCGATAGACTCATCAGTTGATAATCAATTAGTTAGCGCACGACGTCTGTCCGATCTAATTATACCTACAAATACGTATTCTTATTTTACAGTTGGACATTTCCGTGTAAAACTTTAATCAATCATTCACCTATCTCGTATCCAGATAATTATCGGCGAACATCGCCGGTGGCAGAGCTCGTGATTTTGTCCTTGGTCATTGAGCGATCTGCCCGCGACTTTGCATATTCATATACTATGCGAACACACCTTTCTACTCGTGACTTCGTCTTTCCATGAAAGATGTTGTGTGCGTCTCAATCACTGATGACTCCGAATACACCTAAAATTCTTAGTTTTACATAAAAATTCCATTCTATAATATTAAACGCAAGAATCTGGAAAATCCGCTTACAATTATTAACCATATTTCAATGCAGAAACTGTGAGGGCGTTCAGAGATACTAAACGCTAAATTATGTTACGGTGACGGACGGTTTCTGTGCAGCTCGCGATAGCATTGAACTCTCCGCAGCACTGCGCAAATATGTACGTCTCGCTGGTGGAATCGACAAGCTGTGGAATTCGTGCAATCGGTTTAGAAATTTTACTACTCTTGCAATAGAATGATTACATTATAATATTCCAATACGATAGAAAATATAAGTAAGCGACACGTAACTTCAGTTTTTCGACTAAAGAGGACTAACATAAGTGACCTTTTGGTCAAATGTTGAGCTAGTCTCTGTCATTTTTATCAACGTCACACGTCCTCGGACTTTGGACCGTGTGAAGGCACACGTTTTTTTTACTTACTGTAGCTTTAACGAAATCGAAATCGGCAAGCATGCTTGATCGGTACTTGATCGGTAATGATGTTCCGGCTCTGTGATCGGTATGAGATTTTCAATTCCATTTTTCTTTTCAAGATGTCATTCTGACATACCGATTTTTTTGGTAAAAAAATCGGTAGTGATGCAAAGTAACGGTTGATAAATCGGTAATGCCAAGTACGATATCAAAATTGGTGCACATGCTACATCCTTCATTTCAACAGTAATTCCTAGCGTATACAAATTTTCTTTAGATTGAAAAATCTGTACTAACGCCATGTTCCGATTTTCTGCGGATCCTCGATTTTGTGTTATTAATTCTCTGTCATTGTTATGAGTTCCCAAAAGATCGTTACAAAATTTAAATATCGTGATTTTTTCAACAGGTTTTTTTTTCGTTCCGGTAATTTCAACGAAATACATTCTGATCGGTAGTTTTACAACTGAATTAGCAGATTTTACCGATTTTTTCGGACTGTTGTTCCCATTGTTACAAAACACAAAAGCAAACAAACAAAAAATTCTCGTTAAATTCCTGTGAGATAATATATATTATCATGGTGGTTTAACCGATTTATGATTTACCGGTTTTGTTCAGGTCTTCCGATGGAAGGGATTCTATTAGTTAACCTGTATTGAAACCACAAGTTTTTCCGAATGTATTAATAACAACAACAGGGCACCATTAATTACTGGGTGCCCATGACTAGTGAATATGTAATTTGTCGACGCAGTCAACAAGTACGAGGTGGATCCCCGGAAGAAAAAAACCTTCGTGTAAAAAAAAATCTGGGAAAAACATCGGTTCAATGATGACTATAGCATCGACGTAATATCGCTCACGTTTGAGAGGAGTATTTGTTACGAAATCATAAGAAGTCTGGGTTTTGAGAAATATGTTCCGACTACCGATCATCGCCGATCTTATATCTCTATCGGCGCGGCGTCCGTCTGTACAGTTCGACGTTGCGAAACGGACTGAGGCGTGCGAGAGGAACTCACCGTTTTGCTGCGGCGCGTACATGTCGAGCTCCTTGAAACGTCACCGCTAGTTCGACGTCACAATTGCTGCGCGAGCTACTGTCGGGCGATAGACTTTTGTCGTCGGCATTATAGGGATATTTCTTGTCATAGCGAATCATACTGCACAGTAAGAAAATAATTGTGTGAAATCGTTAATAAATATTTGTTCAATTTATTTATTCTATGTATTTTATTTATGCTAACTAAAATTCATTTGGTTCAAATGAAACTTAATTTGATCCAAATGAAACTTCATTTCATCCAAACGAAACTTCATTTGAACCAAATGAAGTTTCATTTGAACCAAATGAAGTTTCATTTGAACCAAATGAAGTTTCATTTGAACCAAATGAAGTTTCATTTGAACCAAATGAAGTTTCATTTGAACCAAATGAAGTTTCATTTGAACCAAATGAAGTTTCATTTGAACTAAACGAAACTTAATTTGATCCAAATGAAACTTAATTTGATCCAAATGAAACTTAATTTGATCCAAATGAAACTTAATTTGATCCAAATGAAACTTAATTTGATCCAAATGAAACTTAATTTGATCCAAATGAAACTTAATTTGATCCAAATGAAACTTCATTTGATCCAAATGAAACTTCATTGGGTTCAAATGAAACTTCATTTGGTTTAAACGAAACTTCATTTGGTTCAAACGAAACTTCATTTGGTTCAAATGAAACTTCATTTGGTTCAAAATGAAACTTCATTTGGTTCAAAATGAAACTTCATTTGGTTCAAATGAAACTTCATTTGGCTCAAATGAAACTTCATTTGGTTCAAATGAAACTTCATTTGGTTTAAACGAAACTTCATTTGGTTTAGATGAAACTTTATCTGGTTCAAAGGAAACTTCATTTGATTTGAATGAAATCTTATGTGAATTGAATAAAATTTCATGTGGTCAAATGAAGTTTGATTTAATTCGCATAAAGTTTCATTTTCCTCAAATGACACCTCATTTGACTCAAATACAATTAAAATTGTTCAAATACAACTTCACCATTTTGGATAGGTCTCGTTTCTGATTCGAATAAACCCATTACATTTACATCTTTCACGTGATGATCTCGTGTAAGGAATCAATAACGATTGAGGAAAAAAATCTACAATGAATGAGGAACGCACAAGAGCTATTCACACTTCATATACAATTCGCTGTCAGTTTTTGTAGACTCCCAATCACGACTTTGATATTTATTGTTTTCATCGCGAGTCATGATCGCCGAGTGACGCAAAAGGATGATTCTTCAGGTCGATGCGTTTTATTAAGATATGTCAATATGGATATGAATAAAAAATATCCTTGAGTTGACCTTGTAATTGTCCTGGGTACTTGACGAAAAAAAAAAACAAGTATGCAAAGGGAGTCTTCAATTTTGCTTCGCCATTATTTCCCATTTTTTCACAAGGTCATTTCAATAAAAAAGTAGTAGGATTAAGTCTCGCGTCCTCGTACAGGAAACGTTGTGAAAGGTAAAAAATCATAAGGAAGTATAATGCAAGGCGAAAATTCGGGGGCGTTATTTAATACCACATAAACAGTGGTTTCATTTTAATTAAATCTCAGAAGTGCCTTGTAAAGATTTGAAGTCCGAGAAAAATAATCATATGATAAATTACGTAGTGTACGAATATTTGTAAATTAATATAGCTTAAATTTTTACTTTCTAACTATTGTTTTTTGAGCGATAGAATCAGATAAACAATTTGTTCACTCGCCGAATAATATGTTCGGCTGTTTTACTTCAAATTCAGACAAAACGTAGTTAACAATATTTCATATTATATGACCAATTTATTTCGTCAAATTTTTACAGATCACAACAAAAAAAAAAGTATGAAAAAACAAGTGTAATAATTCGAGCCAAACGTAGTTCACAATATTTTGTATAATATGACTAATGTTTTTTTTTATTCGCAAATTACAATGAAAAAATATGAAAAAAAAACAAGTTTAATAATTTGTCGTTAACGTATGGATAAATTGATTTCCTTAACAATTTGATCATACTATGCACAATATTCTAAACTATATACTGTCCAAAGTTCAAGGCAAGTAATTATTTTTCAGCACTTTTTTGAAATAATAAAATAATTGTTTGTCAACATTTTTCACTTAAAAAAAATCAAACTTAGCAGGACCATTTATTGATAATCGGTATCGACCGAAAATCGACGTGTTATTTTTAAAAATGATATAAACTAGTATTAAAATCGACATAAGATTTTGAACAATGGCTAGAATTTATACCGTAAAAATTTTTTTTTAATGGTCTTTATCATCCACACAGATAAATCGCTCTTACCATTAAAAGTAAGAATGATGATACATAAAAGTCTTATCCAAATTGCTTAAGATTTATTGAAAATAAATTTAAGAAAGGCCGTTAAAAAAATTATAACCACCGATTCAAGTGGAGACAAGCCTTGAAACCTCCTCCAAAGTGGTTCCATGGAAAGTTTGCAACCTTCGAGTGTGAATGACTCTCAGTCTCAGGAAATCCCCACTGCAATCCGCAGTTAAAAAAAAAAGTGCAGCTGCGTATGCAAAAATAAATTCTCTGACGTGCGAATTCAAAAATAAAAAATTCATCTCTTTCAATCTGTGGTACAGAAAAAGATACCGATGAAAATTAATTGAACCGTTTCCTAGTATTTAATATTACCGCATTCCTATCACAGTGAAAATAAATGCTCTTGATAACGGCTTAATCGGAGGTTTCCACTATAATAATTAGTGTTTTCATGCGATCGAAAGGCGACAGACGATAACAGACATTAATCTAATACGCAATGGATAGAATTCCAAGAGTGTGTACGTTTCTGACTTCGGAGACAGAATTAATTGCTAAAAGATTATCTCATTTGTCGACATCATTTATACACTTAATGCGTGGAAAAATAGAGATACGCGTCGAGGTATCATGAATTGCAGCAGCATCAACAAATAAACGGTGGATATGTCGATGGCAAAAAAAAATTCTAATGAAAGTATCTCGATCATTCTAATGGGAAGTCAAGTAAGCGATCTCGTGTGTAAACGACCTCCATTTTTTATTTATTTATCACTATAGGAATTTTACTGCGATAGATTATTTTCTATTGCAGTTAAGTTCTAAAGGTGAATACTCATTCAACAAGTCAGAAAAACTGTGAAATTTATTGTAAAGTGAAAGCAGAAAAAAATCTAGTTAATTCTAAAGAGTGTTGAAGAACGGCGATTCAAGTCCCCCTGGTGGCGATGCGCGTAAACTGAGGCGCGGACACTGTAGGCGGTTACGGCAGCGCCACCTCGCGTTACTTTAGCATAACCCCCCAAATTATTGTCCTAATTATGAGAAATATAATGGTTTTTAAATTTATTTTTCCAAATCAATGTTTATTGACTTTCTACAAACAATATTAATGCACAAATGGTCACGAGAAATCATTTTTTTTTAAATTGGTTAACTCTGTATAAGTCAATGTGAATCATATCATTACGCAGAAGAAAAGATAATATAGATGTCATTGACCACTGTATAAATGATGAACATAATTCAGCTTACGACTCCGAAAGTTTCGTTAGATCTCCTTAAAACACTACATCAGTTTCGATATCAGTGAAAAAACCCATGAAAATGTATTTTTCAATCCTCGTATTATTCTACCTTCAGAATTTATGTATTTTCTTCGTATTCTTTGACTTATTCATTACTATAAAAATGTTATTGTGAAGTAAATGCAGAAACATTCGGTTATTTATGGAAGATATCGGAGAACGCCGACTCGAGTCCCCCTGGTGGCAATGTGAGTAAGCTCAGACGCGGCCACTGAAGGCGTGGACAGCAGCGCCGCCGCTCGGTGATTTTGCGCGCCCAGCCAGTCAGTCCGGAGTTTATTAGCCGCGAGATGAGAACCAATGAAGAAGTCACGCCCAAATTTCGGCAGCGTCCGCCCACTTATCATTGGGAGGTATCAGCAATGAATTCAGCGAAGATGGTGGGGTCCGAATCAACAGGATTGCAGAGAAAAACAAAACTTGGTAAAAGTTTCCATTAGTGTCTGGCGGATATTGAACCCGAGTTCGTTGCATGTGCCGAACCTAAACTTCATCCACTAAACCACTGGACGAATCCCTTCAGAGTTGAAACATTCTCTTTAAAATCAGCCATTTTTTTCAATCCTCTCGGATTTTTCGCATAATATTGCGATTTTTAATAACTACTTGGTACATGTACCATTTTTTCTATTTTTAAATTGTGATCCATTACTTAGAAAAAATTTCTTAAGTTTCCAACATTTTTCCATAAATAAGGAAATATGAATATATAACTTCAAAAAATATTATCTTATAGAATAATTTGGTTGACTATAATTAAAAATGTAGGTACATTTTTAACCACTTACTTAAATAAATATTTTCTATATTTTCTATATTTTTAATACGTACTTAGAATACGAGAATTTTTTTTATTTATTTCAAATCATAATCCGTTATTTAAAATAATGCTGAATTTTTCCAAGGTCATTATTTTTGAGAATAAAAATTTCTCAATTTACCTAATATTTTTGTTAATTCATAATTGTACGACAAAATCAAAATATTCTATCTTACAGAATAATTTACTCGGTAGTGAATAAAAATGCATGCAATAAATATACTTCTCATCTCAGTTCGTATTTCAATGAAATAGATTATGTAAATCATTTTTGAATCGGTTTTTGAATCAAACTTGGTTTTTATATTTTCGTTTTTTATCTTAGGATTTCTCGTGTCAATAATTAAATTTTGCTTCCTGAATTGAGTAATTAAGGTAGGTTAGTTACTCAGGTCACGTTATAATAGCTTTTGGACTCTTATTCTTGTTCGAGTAGAGATTTTTGAAAGACAACAAGGCGTAATCCACTGTTATTATTTTAGCCAAGGACGTCAAGTGTTGAACTGGAAGTTTTGTTTCCGCCCACCGATGAATATGCATTTGAACCACGCATAGTTTTTTACGGCAGAAGAAATGTCGACTTCGCATATTTTTCTAAATCGTTGAACCTTTCATTGAATACGAGGAGATTAAAAAAAAAAATTATGATATCACCGGGACTGGGTGTGAATTATACGAGAAGATTCAACTTCCAGTGGAAACAACCAGGAATGACAAAATTCCCAAATGACAATTTTTATTTTATTTTTTAAAGATAACGTCACCCTTTAACCGCAGACTATTAAATTTATTGCCCCTCAGATGGAAATAACAACATAAACGGCCACACAACGACTGCGTCGAAATTTCTACCGCAAATATTGAATTAAGAATATAGGAATTTTTTCGAACTTTTGGTTCGATTCACATTATTTGTGATATTTATTAACAATATTTGTAACAGTGATTTTCAAAAAATTGTTATCATTTTTTGAACCATAAATAAATTATGAATTTTTTTTTGTTAGTTGAACATCTTTCGGGTAAAGATTTTAAAATGTTCGTTTGATAATTTTGAAAAAAAAATCACATAAAGTGAAATTTATATTATTATCAGCGCCGTAATTTCGAGCTTATGAAAAAAAATGTATCCACGAGAAAAAAAGGGGTTTTATCCATTTTTACCACAAATATTGAATTGACAATATGGGAATTTTTCGAACTTTCGCTATTGTTCATATTATTTAGGATATTTATCGCAAATTATTGTGAAAGTGATTTCGAAAAAATTGTCATCATTTTTTGGACGATAAATTAATTATAGTTAGTGAATTGAGACAATAAATTGTCTTCTAAAATTTTATCGTAAGGTAAACATTTTACGGAAAAGACTTTTAAAAAGTTCGTTTGACAGTGTTTAAAAAAAATCACATAAAGTGGTATTAGATTGGCAATGCCTTAATTTTGAGTTTATAAAAATAATAGCATCTACGAAAAAGGATTTGGTTTTTTCAAATGTGCATTTTTTCGTGATTTTAATACAGAATTGTCAAAAATTCATTGTTTTTTTCTACTCAAGGGCATTGTTATAATTATTAATTAATTTTTATCTAACTTTTTTGCTAAACCAGACAAGTATAAGATTAACAAAAAACTATATCGACAAACCTGGCAATTCTTTAATTAAAAAGTTAGTGAAGCATCTAAAGATTTTGGGTTTAAATTGTTTCTCAAAGATTATCTGTCTAAGATTCTTGGTTTTGGTTGACTGAGATCTGAGCTTCAGAAATTTGAATCTAATAAAATACATGAAATAAATGAAATGAATGAAATAAATGAAATAAATAAAATAAATAAAATAAATAAAATAAATAAAATAAATAAAATAAATAAAATAAATAAAATAAATAAAATAAATAAAATAAATAAAATAAATAAAATAAATAAAATAAATAAAATAAATAAATCATCGAATAATGATCAATTTCCAAAGTACCAAAAGTACAACCGCTTACAATAATACAATTTTAAATAGATCACAATATTTCAAAGACGTACAATAAAATGAAACAACAAAGTTTCGTACTCATTTATTTGTCCACCCCAGGCAAATAAAATTGTCCCGTGAAGGATAAGACAAGGTTCTTCTTGAATGGCATATTTATCTCTTGAAACTAATTCCAACATCCACGCTAAACAAGCTTAAGTTTTTGCGTCACGATTTCCAGAAACAAGCCCGACAACCGATTGTGTCTTAAGGGGGTGTGAAACATATTCTGAGTGTCTTTTTCTTTGTTTCCGCCGTTGACGTCGTTAGTTCTCTCTTTCTCGCACTCATATACGTCATATCGCCTTAACTCTGTCCAAAAGGGAGTTAAGGTTGATTGATCCTTTTTTTTTAGAATGACGCAGATGAAGAGGCAAACAGAATAAGCAAAGCACGGATGACAACAACCACTGATCCTCTTGGCTTAACTCCGCTAATTTTTTCACTGCTATTCGAAAAAAAAAATTAAAACCCGTTTTTCTTATTGTAAACTGAGAACGATTCGTCGGATTGGTGGAATCTTTTCGTCGTCAAACAGTCTGTACAACGAGCAAAAAACCACATATTAGCAGTTCAATGGAATTCCCCAAAGGCGAGGTTTTCGTAGTATGTATATGGGGCATTCCATACCAACTCAACCTGGGTCTTGACCGTTAACCTCTTGGATTTCATCCCCAATTTTTTATCTTATTGTTCTATTTCTCTAAGCAATAACCACAATTTTTATTCATTTTTTTCTGACTATTTATATACTTATGAGTATTCGGAACGAAAATATTGACGGCCTTTTTTTTAATTCTGGAAAAATTTCAAAGATTCTGGAAAAATTTTCATAGATTCTGGAAAAATTTTCATAAATTCTCGAAAATTTTTCATAAATTCTGGAAAAATTTTCATAGATCCTGGAAGAATTTTCATAAGTTCTGGAAAAATTTTCATACATTTTGGATAAAAAAAAAAAAAAATCCTGGATTTTTTAAAAAATAAATTCTGGATTTTTAAAAAAATAAATTCTGGATTTTTTAAAAAATAAATTCTGGAATTTTTAAAATAAATTCCGGAAAACTTTTCGTAAATTCTGGAAAAATTTTCATAAATTCTGTATCAGATATGAATATTATTGAGCTTAGGCCCAAAGTGGGCCAAACTTTGCTTCTATTTTCTATGAATTTTTCTCCAAATGTAAATTGAAAAAAGTTAGATACGTAAGTATCTAACCTTTAGTGCAAGCTATCACTCGAAAATTCGTATGTATGTCAGGTCTTGAGTGAAGTTTTTTCAGATTTTATCAAATCGATTTTTTTATTAATGTGAAAGAAAAATAAAATGCCTCGTATACTTTCAAAATGTCAACCAATTTTTTTATTTACATAAAAGACATATCACGCCCACTATCGAATATGGCTTAAAGTATTTTTCATTTCGAATGCACGATTTTGTGAACTTTTTTCAGACTTTTAAATCGCGGTTTTCAACATCTTCGTTATAAATAATCATAAGTATCGAAATAAAAAATAAAAGCTAAACTCGAATTAGCAAAAATCACAGTAAATTTTTTTTTTTTATTCTCTGAAGTCTGAGGTATGCAGAAATGTTTAAGCGATAGCCTTCAGTGAAAGGATTTTTACGCTCTTTTTTTGAATTTTTGTTTTGAAAAAAAAAGTCGTAAAAAATATAAGCGAGGACCGGTCAATTTTGGGGCTAAACTTAAAAATATTAATATCTGATTCACGATTTGTGAGAATTATGCCAGTTAAAAAAAAGTGGCCTTCAATTTTTTCATTGAAAATAATCATGAGTATAAAGATTGTTAGAAAAAATCAAATCATAATTGTAGTTGCTGTTTCGAGGTAGAACAATATCATGAGAAATCGGGGATGAAATCCAAGAGGTCGAGGGTCAAACCCAGATGAAGTTGGCATGGAATGCCCCATATATAAGCGCAAAGGATATTAGAAATGACGAATCGATTTTTCCGAATTACACGTTCATTTATCGAGCCATGTTTGCAGGTCAAATATTATATTTTGTGACGCAGTTTCACTGCGGTTAAACTTTTCAATTTCATAGAATTTACGCAGAAATTTCATAAGTCTAAATTCCACGAAAATAAATTAAGGAGTTAAAAGAATAAAATTCGTACCATTGAACCGCATGAAAATGAATATTAATGTCACAAATATCGATGAAAATGTAAATAACTCATTTTATTGGCGAACAACAAAACAGCAAAAAAAATTGTTCCCCGAATTTTTTAGTGCAAGCGATTGTAAAAAATGAAATAAAATGTTAAAACAACAAAAAGTTCTGAAAAAATATTTTAAAATATTTGGAATGTATATCAGAAATATATTTCCCGGAGAAAAAATGTTTCTTTTCATATATAAATATTTATTTCACACGTAAGGAAATTTTTAATCGAATTGTTGAGAATTATAGATCTGAATACTGATCGATAATTCCAGTGAAAAATTTATCGTGGAAATTCTTGTAATACTTGATTCGGAATATTGCATTTTTTCGATTAGTATTTAAATCTTATACAAAATAAGCGCTAATGACTTTTCTGAGATCGCAGATCACAATTCAAACACCTCTGAACCCTTTTTCCACGTAAGATCGATGACGTTTGCGTGTAATAAATTTTTTATTTCTGCAATTGTCACTTTCTGTCAACACGCGTCGAATAGGTTCAAGATTCGAGAAAAACAACTTGATGTATCAGGTGGTTAAATAATTGATGGTTTGCAATCACGGTAAACAATTTGTTGTGATTTACACATGATGATCTTGTGAACTTTGCAAAATTATTTTGTACGTTCTTCCTCATCATTACGTCATCGGGATTGTTTATTGACAAATAATTGTGTAATAAATAAAAACTGCAACATTTAAAAGCATAACAATTTTTTTTACTAACAATGAACTAATCCACCTCTAAAATAATTTTTGGAAAATGTTCATTTTAATATATAGAATATAATAAATAAAAATAAGTAATTAATGTTAATGAAAAAAAGAGAAGTATAATTTAATTAACGATTGTCGAAATATGAATTAACTTTTGTAGGCCACATTAATATTTTGAAATCAGCTGCCAAAAAAGTTAATCAGTAGAAATGTTATCAAAAGTTAATAAGCAAATTTTTCAAAAATGTTGATACCAATTTTTGTTCAGAATTTGTTCTAATCATAGAAATTTCTTTTTTATGGAACTTGTTTTTTTTAAAATGCATGTTAATTCAATTTTCAAACATTAGACAAAATTCTGAAATTTTTTTAACGTATTTGGAAAGTTTTACGAATCATCTTCATTCGAAAAAACAGTTAGGTTGACGGTTGATTTGTTGAAACTTTTTTTTACCTATTTGTTAAAAAATTTTGCGATTATTAATATTAAAAATTAATATTTTCCGCACTTTTCGAATGCTTGATGTTTTAAAGGTCTTTACAGGAAGAATTAAGGTCGTAAAAAAAAATTGTTTCAACACAAAAGTTGTGGTTTCATGTCAACTTTCCAATGAAATTTGTTCGAATAATGTTGTCGACCTGATAACATTGCTTTTGCGCTAAAAAATACAAAAATTATTTTTTAAACAAAACGGCCACTTTTGAAAAAAATCTATAATGGACCAACGATTTTATTTTTTTATCATCGCATAAGCTACAACTTTCAAATAAAACCATTTTTAACATTTTTCCTTTTTTGTTCGACCGAAGTTTGTTTACTTTGAACGAATTATTTTTTTATTTCGGTATTTTGATCCATCTCACTCTGGCCATTTTTCAATATAATCAATACATAGGCGTAAAGATCTGTGATTTTTTTACAAAAAAAAGTCGCCATTTTATTTAAAAAATAATCTTCGTATTTTTAGGCAAAAAAGTAATATTATCAGATTGCAAAATTTTTTGAAAAATTTCATTGAAAATTTTTCTCTCGACTTCATATTTTCAATTTTTGATTGACTTAAAAAAATACCCCATTTTCCGCACAATTGGATTTAAGACCCTGGAAAAATTAGGAGAAAGTACTTTCAAGTGGTACTAAAATTGATCCAATTATGGGACTAATCAAAGAGGTTTGAAAAAAAGTGGCTGAATTGACAAAGAATACCTCCAATAAAAAAAAACCAAAAATAATGGGGAAGCAATTGCAAAGTTCAATTTTGCAGATTTTTTAAAATTATTTTCAAAAACATCTCATTCATGGAAAACTAATGAAAAAACTGCATTTTGAATCGTTACAAGATCAATGCAACGTACATTGGTATTAGTATCGTCGCAGTATTGAATTAGAAAGTCGCGCCAGTCGAAAAGTACACTTTACGAAGCGACCTAGCCCTGAACGTTGCGCTTGGTCCACTTCAGCATTAGAACGCCGCTCCAATCGGAGTCTGCGAGATCTCTTGCGTATATTTCTTGAAACGCATTGAGTCATCGTCCGAACGACGATTTGCAACAAGGAAAAAAAAATTCTTTGCTCTGAGTTGCCGCACGCAACAAACAGAATTTTCTCAATAATTTCGAGATCTCTTCCGCGCAAAAAAAATAATATGAAATGAGTATTACAATAGTTATAAAATATGAAAGTGATAAAAGATATAAAGTCATGAAATATGAGGAGCTTATCGTATTGGACGAAATGATACTCCAATTATACTCATATTCAAGTATCAAGTATGATTTTGGGAAGAAATATTCGCGTGTCAAATACATTTCAATTAAAAATATTAGTTTCAAATTAAAATTCATTAATTTGAAAATTAAATAAAAAATACTCGAACGTTTTTTTCCTATACTCATTTTATAATTGATGTTTGAATATGAGTATAAATGGAGTATAATTTTTTCTAATACGACACTACTCATACTTTTCATTTTTATTGATTTTCAACATTTCAATGTTGGTTTTAAATTGAAATTCATTAATTTTAGAATTAGATTAAAAAATACTCGAATGTTTTTTTCGTATACTCACTTTATAATTAATATTTGAATATATGTATAATTGGAGTATGATTTCATTAAATACGACTCGGTCCTCATACTTTCTATTTTCATAAATTATTTTCGACATTTCGATATTATTCTAATATTTCTTATGTACTCATATTTTTTTAAGTTGAAAATATAAGTTTTAAAATAAAAATTCATTAAGTTTACAATTAAATTTAAAAATACTCGAAATCTTTTTTCGTATTTCATAATTAATGCTCGAATATGTAGAATTGGAATATGATTTCGTCCTCATACTTCCATTTCCATCTATTTTTTAACATTTTGAAATTATTCTAACACACTTTTTATACTGTATTATATGTTAAAATCAAATTTGGAAAAATTTTAATACTTTTTTTTTCGTACACCCATTTCATAATCAATATGTACAATTGGAGTATGATTTCGTCTTCATATTTTTCATTTTTATTTATTTCTTAACATTTTAAAAATTATTGTAATACTCTTCTTATACTATTATTTTAGCGTATGTTCCGCCTTAAAAATTTGTGCAATCTTTCCGACTTAAAAATCTTGAAATAGTATGCAGATCGAGAGCTGAGTGAGAAAAGGGAAACACGCGCGCTCTTAAGTGTTCAAGAAAACACAATTTATCGGAATAGCACCGAAGCAAACAGAAAAATTTGCAGCGAAGAATACGTTTTCGTTCGTATCTCTATATTAGCATTTTACAGGCAAATAACGCGATTCGGGTTATTGAATCATGAATATTCCTCGGAGTTATTGTCGCACACGCTTTAACGAATTTAAAGACCAATTTTAGTAAGTTAAACAAAAACAAAAAAGGAGATTGAATATTTTTCAGCGTTGGTTCGTAAAATTTTCCATCGTGGAATTTCCACACACGAGTATTTTCTTGAAATAACGTTAGATGAGTTGTTCGAAGTTCTTACTCTTGTTTTTTTTTTTACATATTCATGACTAAGCGGTTCATGAAACTTTCTGCGAGATTCGACAAAACATTGATAACCGACATTTATTATTTTATAGTTACCGAGTAAACAAATGTTTCGTTAAAAAAAGGACATTTTTCCACGGTCAGAAAATGCTGTGTGCATGAATTTTCAAGTCGTTTAAAAAAGAAGGAAAATTTAATCGATTTACTGGCTCAAAATTGTAAAATAAGTTATTCGAAATTTTTTATTTATTTTGAAGATAAATGCGCTTTATTAACATGAAATAAAAATACATACCTAACGGAATTTTATTTCTCGCCCATTTATTCCAGATTTTTTTTTATAATTGAAAAGAAAAAAATGGATAAAGAAAAACTGCAGCAATTTCGAAATATCACAAAAAATTTTTTTGAAAATAATGGACAAGTAATTGAATTTTTATAGAAACGTACCTCAATTTTTTTCAAAATATTCCCTGTTGTCAGAAAATTTGAGAAAGTCTTAGAATTTGTATAAATCAAATTCGCAAGAAAATTTCGAAAAATTCTTCAAAATATGTTATTTTGTGTTTTTGCATAAAATTTTAGATTTGAGTTTTAACCTCATTTCGGATTTTCATGTAACTAAAACGTTTACAACAAATTCCAGATAAAAAAATCTGCAATCTTGATTCTGACATTTTCGAAAAATTCCCTTTCAAATGTTCAAGTTCAATGTGTTTTATTTGCATGATATAAAAATGTACGTTACATTCCTAATAAAGTGCAATTGCTTGTCCATTTTTCCCAGATTTTTTTTGTCGTATTAAGAAATTTTTCAAATATGCGTACATCTACAGCAATTTCAAAATTCATTGTCGAAGCTCTTGTTATCGGAGTACAAACATTATGTCCACGATAAAATTGAGATAAGTAGAGTAATGTACCGAAGAGACGACGAAGTTCATAAAATTTCCGCACGAGGCGCCACTTTACTGAAAATAAAGGCACTTCGCAGTCGGTAAAAGGGAAATCTGTTTTTTATTCTCCTCACTCAAAAGATTGGAACATACAAACAATGAAAAAAAGTTTCAATAATTTAAAAAAAAAAACATTTTTTAATACTTTTGATCGATATACAATAAATATTCAGCAGACAGGTACATTAAAAGAATTAATTTGGCCATCAAAGCCATAATCAGTCTTATATGTTTTTAAACATACTATTTCCACATCAAGGTAAGTGACTCAGTCGATAACTGAGTGAATCTTAAAAAGTACTCATTAATTCAATTGCCCTAATTATTTACTCATAAAGTTTACGAACTGTTATCAATCTGAATATCCAACTTTCGTATATTCACATTCGACTGCACATTTGAAAGAGACAGCATATTTTAAAGACGGCTTTACAAGCTGCGTCATTTACCTATAATTTTTTTTTTCTTCTAGTTCATCTGTCTTCGAGCTGTCTCTTATCTAGACCCAATTGAAGACCACGTGACAAAGCATCAAGTACACGGTTACAGTCGCTGTACTTGTAAGCATTACGGGAAAACCAAACCTGGATAAAGATTAAAAAATTATTTAAATAAATATTCTATTATTTATACATACAAAAATATCAAATAAGTCAATATAATCTTGAAAATAAAAACGCAATAAAGAATAAAGAATAAAGAATAAAGAATAAAGAATAAAGAATAAAGAATAAAGAATAAAGAATAAAGAATAAAGAATAAAGAATAAAGAATAAAGAATAAAGAATAAAGAATAAAGAATAAAGAATAAAGAATAAAGAATAAAGAATAAAGAATAAAGAATAAAGAATAAAGAATAAAGAATAAAGAATAAAGAATAAAGAATAAAGAATAAAGAATAAAGAATAAAGAATAAAGAATAAAGAATAAAGAATAAAGAATAAAGAATAAAGAATAAAGAATAAAGAATAAAGAATAAAGAATAAAGAATAAAGAATAAAGAATAAAGAATAAAGAATAAAGAATAAAGAATAAAGAATAAAGAATAAAGAATAAAGAATAAAGAATAAAGAATAAAGAATAAAGAATAAAGAATAAAGAATAAAGAATAAAGAATAAAGAATAAAGAATAAAGAATAAAGAATAAAGAATAAAGAATAAAGAATAAAGAATAAAGAATAAAGAATAAAGAATAAAGAATAAAGAATAAAGAATAAAGAATAAAGAATAAAGAATAAAGAATAAAGAATAAAGAATAAAGAATAAAGAATAAAGAATAAAGAATAAAGAATAAAGAATAAAGAATAAAGAATAAAGAATAAAGAATAAAGAATAAAGAATAAAGAATAAAGAATAAAGAATAAAGAATAAAGAATAAAGAATAAAGAATAAAGAATAAAGAATAAAGAATAAAGAATAAAGAATAAAGAATAAAGAATAAAGAATAAAGAATAAAGAATAAAGAATAAAGAATAAAGAATAAAGAATAAAGAATAAAGAATAAAGAATAAAGAATAAAGAATAAAATTTAGTTACGAAACATTTATAATTTTGATTTTATGGAACTTTGAATTGTTAAAAAATTGTACTATATCCCTTTAATTTTTCAAAAACTCGAGAATCCAAGCCCAAGTTTAGTATTTAAAACAAGGATGCAAAGTAGAATCTTGCACACTGCTTCCTCGTTATTTTTCAATATACTTCCTCACAGACGTAGCTTTGCAAAAGCAAAAAATAATGAGGAAGTAATGTGCAAGGTCCTACTTTGTTCCAAATACAAAAAACAAAGTTTCCTCAATGATGAAGCAATACCTTTAAGTCAATGATTTGTGAAAAAAAAAAGGCCGCTTACTTAAAAAATTGCATGAATGTAAAACGGTAGCCGTGCTGTTCAGCAACTCCGGCGCAAACGACATTTGCAGTTGCTCCAATGAGAGTCGCGTTGCCTGTTAAAATTGCACATCTGTATGCTCGATATAATGAGTCAACGAAGATGGTCACAAAAGTCGATTTTCTTACCTCCCATGCAAGCACCAAAAGACAAGGCCCAAATAAGTGGCTGAAGAGGTAAACCGAGCTCATCGTTTTTTGACAGACTCGTCGCTATCCTCACCATCATCGTAGCCAAAGGAACATTATCCACAAAAGCGCTGGCAAACGCAGAAACCCAAAGTATGAGAAGAATTGCCACAGCGAGTCGCGATTCTTCGTTCACTGACAATATCACGCTCTCCGTGAGCTTTCCTATCCATGCGATTAGTCCCAAACGTGCGAGAGCCTAATAATAAAAATCAAGACATTTTAAAATAGGTAACAACTCATTTAAAAAAATTTAAATGCCAAAAAAAGTTTGGATTTTGTATTTAAATCGAAAATAAAATTGGATTATTCATTCACGTTTTGAAAATAGTATCAGATTTTTTAAAAACTGAAATTAGAAAATTTGTCTATATTTAGAAATAAAAGTGATTGTTTAAAATTATTTTTAAAGATAAAATACGAAAATTCATTTACTTATAAAAATAGTATATTAATTTATTTTTCAAAGTAAAATTACGGTATATTTATGAGTGTTAATAGAAAAGGAATAGGGATTGATTTTTCTTAGGCATAAGTAACAAGTCAGTTTGTTGATATATTTCAACAAAATCGGTCTTGAATTTCGAATAAACGTGTTCTTAGTTAAAAAGTAACTCTGACTTTGAATTTAATTGATTAATTGAAGTTCTGACAAGTAACTAAATGCGCGACAAAATTACGAACTTTATCTGTTTTTAAGGATAAAATTAAAAAATTTATTTATTTTTAAAATTCAAATTAGAAGAGTTATTCATTTGAAAAAATACAATTAGAAAATTTAGTATTGTTTAGAAGAAAACTGGAAAATCGAGTTGCTTCAAGAATAAAATTAGAAAATTCGGTTACTTTACAAAGTGAAATTGGAATTTTTTTGTCCTAGAAAAAATGGTATCATAAGATAAACGCAATTAGAAAGTTCTGCATTGAAACTGTACGCATAAAAAAGCATTTGGTATTTCAATGAATAAAAAACATTTTTCAAAATGGTAAACAAATTAGAAAAAAAAAATTCTCCCTCTGAATATGTGATTTTGTCGGGTAATAAATGTTAAGTAATTTTTTAATGTTCTCAACAAAGTTTTTTTCGTTATCGTTATTATTCAATTTTTTCAATTTACATATTTGCTGATAATTGTGAGGAATTCTCAAAAGTTGGCAAGTCTGTCATTTTTTTTCAACGCATATAAAAAAATGTACTGTCAAAGTAATTTATCTCTCATTTATTATTGCAAGATCAGATAAATTCATTGTTAAAAATTTGCTGAATTAAAAACGTGATATTATTTTGAAAATTTGAAAAAAAAAATTATTTCAAGTTCCATTTAATTTTAATG
Organism: Tromatobia lineatoria; assembly: GCA_949699805.1. NCBI lineage: Eukaryota > Metazoa > Arthropoda > Insecta > Hymenoptera > Ichneumonidae > Tromatobia > Tromatobia lineatoria. Next base: position 18,718,841 of record OX453039.1, on the reverse strand, counting down.
AAGACTTGTAGTCATTAATGATTGGGAAATTTTTGAGATAGACGATTAATAATTATTTTGATGCATTCAATGTATTTTACTCACTTCCATGAGAATGAAGAGCGATGCGAAAAATAATAATGTGCTCCATTCGACTCTCGCAAGAAGTCCATCGATGTCTTCCGAATCAGCGAGCACAAGCAAAAGCAAAACACCCAAAAGTGCGGTCCAACCCAGTGATAAATTCAAATGTGGCACATTATGAAGAAAAAAGAGTGTGATGACGAATAACAGAGCTATACTCGATTTTACGAGCAGCCATTTGTCTCTGATGGGATACTGCAAAATGCAATGGCGTAGAAATAATTAGCAACCTCATAAGAAGTAGAATTAATATGATGATTTCAATCTTTCAAATTTTTAAAAAAATTTCAATGTTGAAAAAATGTTATTTCTCTTATGTTATTTTACAAAATTAAAAATTTAAGTTGCAATTTTTATCTGTGGGATAAAATAAAAAAAATTTACATTAGTGTAGCAAGGAATTTTTTTTTAACATTGAAAAGAAATTGAAATGTACTTTGAAGAATAACAGAACTATGCTCGATTTTATGAGCAACCATTTGTCTCTCATACTGCAAAATTTAATAGAGTAGAAATAATTAGCAATCTCAAGGGAAGACAAATTAAAATGATGGTTTTAATCTTTTAACATTTGTTCAAAATTTTGTTATTGAAGAAAAATTTATTTTCCTTTCGTTTTTTTTTTTTAGTAATTTCAAGTTTCAATTTTTATCTGTGGGGAAAAAGAGGATTTTTTACATTAGAGTTGCAAAAACTATTCTTGACATTGGAAAAAAAACTGAAATGTATTTGGATAAATAATAAAACTATGGTCGATTTTATGAGCAAGCATTCATCTCTGATACTGCAAAATTTAATGGAGTAGAAATGATAAGCAATCTCAAGGGAAGACAAATTAAAATTATGATATCAATCATTAATATTTTTTTCAAAATTTTGATGTTTAAAAAAATTGATTTTCCGTCTGTTCTTTTACAAATTTCTAGTTTTAATTTATATTTATGAGAAACGAAAAGATTCTTTTTCCCATTAAAGTTGCAAAAAATTATTTTTAACGTTAAAAAGATAAAAAATTTTAAAAATACTTTGGAAATTTTTTTTCAAACTTTATAATTAAACAAAAATTCATTTGGCAATTTGGAATATTATGTGGGAGACAATTTTGATTAAAAAAAATTAAAGAAATATTTATGCCTTTTCTTGGAGTTCCTCGAGTGTCGTTTTGTATTTTTCGAAGGCAACGCTTCCGGTGATGAGTTTTTTCTTCAACAACGTTAGCAATCGTTTAACTTTCTTCATGAGCGTTTCCCTGACCAAATTTTCATCTTTGCTGTAGCTGGACAAACTTGCGGCTGCTCTCTGCCAAATTGCGATCTCGTGTCTCAATTCCTGAACATCTTGAGGCTCGTCGAATCCGAGAACCGCGACATCTCTAAATATGTAACGTAATTGCCCATAAATTACTAAGAGGACAACAAGGACTCCAACGCCCATGTGCATGACGAAATTACTAAAGCCGACACCCTGAAAAAAAAAATCATTAAAAAATAATAATATTGATGGACACAAAAAAATATCAATAAAATTAATTTCTGTATAGAATTCTAAAAATTATTTAAAATACTGCATTCATCAAAATATTTTTTTAGGCATTGATTCAAGTTAACCAATTGTTTATTGAGACGAATAAATAAAAAATCATTAATAATCATTTATGGATCATATTATTGTCATTTTTCCAGTTTTAAGAAAAAAAAATTGAGTTTTCTTATCTTTTCCTATAAAAGTATGCATGATGAAAAAAAAGGTGTTCAACTGAGAATGGTTAAATAAATCCACGAACTTGTAAAAAAGTTTTTGTTTATCTGGTAACACTACAGATTAAAAATGAAATAGTGTTGAAATTATTAATAAGATAATTATTATTTTTTGGAAATGTCATGTTATAATCTCAGAAATCAGCCAAACAAGTGTTCTTGTTTGGCTTCCATCTTATCGATGAGTAAACTAATCCGCGTTTATGATGAATGTTGAATTCAGGCAAACAGTAAGAAGAAATTCCAGTCACCATCGTATTACGAACTGGGAACACCCGGTATATTTTATTTTTGTCTGTTGCATTACTAATTACGTCTCATGAAGAGGATGGATTTGCATAAATGCAAATATATCCCAAATATATTTGCATTTATTTTGAATATATATTTGGGGCATTCCATATTTGATCTGAGTCCGACCTTTGACCTCTTGGATTTCATCTCGATTTTTCGGGTTATTGTTCTCTCTTTAAGCAGCCACTATTTTTAGTCGATCTTTTTTTTGACAATTTTTACATATACTTATCATTATTTATTAACTCAAATATTGAAGGCCATTTTTTAAAAATCTGACAAAATTCTCATAAATCCTGAATTAGATATCAATATTTTTAAGTTTCGATCCAAAGTAGGCGGAAGCTTGCTTCTGATTTTTTTTATTAAAATGAAAAAAAATAAACAAATTAAATGACCCGGCTTTTAAAAAGTTAATAAATTTTTTTTTTAATACATAGCATATCACTTATGGCTTAAGGTTTCGAATGCACGATTTTTGTAATTTTTTTCAGATTTCCAAATTATGGCCTTCAATAAGTTCGGTATAAATAATTTTTTTTTAAATAAAAAATGAATAGAAAATTAATTTAAAAAAATTACTGATTATATGAAAAAAATTTCCAAAGTTGGAGGTATGTAAAAATGTTTTAGTAATTTTCAATTTCAATTTGAACAAAAATCGCAAAAATTATTAATATTCGAAAAAACTTATATCTTAAAAATAATGATATCTCATTTAAGATTTATGAGAATTTCGCCAGATTTAACAAAAATTGCCTTAAAAAATTTCGTTATAAATAATCATGAATATAAAAATTGTTGAAATTTTTTTTTTCAATCGGGGATGAAATCCGAGAGGTCGAAGGTCAGATTCAGGTCGAATTGGTATAAAGTCCCATTTATAGGATAAGCACAGTGTCTGAAATAATTTTTTTTTAATCAAGCAATTAATTACCGCTGCGATAACATCTCGATTGGAGGCAATGATAACGTTTGGTGGGTCGCCAACAGGAGTCGCTGCACCCCCAATATTCGAGTAGATGACCATTGCCGTGAGAATAGGAACCGGATTTAATTCCATTACTTCGCAAAGTCTTATAGTGACAGGTGTCATTAGCAGGACAGTCGTGACATTGTCCAAAAGGGTTGAGATAAACGCGGTAAAAAAGCAGAGGGTGTTTATCAAAGGCCACAACTTTCCACCTGTTATCTGAAAAATTAAAGGCAAAAATATAAACAAACCCCTAACAACAATTTTAAAAAATTAATTGTATATTTGAAATCGCTTATTTTGATGAAAAAAAAATTCCATTAGGAAGTTTTGATAAAAGAATTTTTTTTTCACCAACTCCAAAATAGAAAAGATATTTGCAATGATTCACTTGTTACAAATGCAAAAAAATTGCATTTATGTTTTTCACTTTTTTCTGTGGTTTTTTTTTTTTAATGCAAAAGATTTTGAATATGCAATCACGGCGCCATTTAATTTTTATTATTTTTTGGCTATTGATCTCCTTAAGAGATCAATAGCCAAAAATTAAGGGAAAACATTTAATGCGAAATACAAGAAAATTACTGGAAAATGCATGAAAATAATTTTATCTTCTATTTTGGGCTTTGAACTTTTTTAATCTCGAAGGCCAATTAATGTTATTGGCTTTGTTACAATATCTAGTATGTTTTTAAATTTATTTCAACTTTTTTTTTCTTCATGTTTACCTTGTATGCATAGACTGCTAAATAATCGAAGACTCCTGTCTCTGCAAATATTGCCACTAGTATCATCATTGAAAAAAGGAGTAACAAAGTGTCCACATCGATCCAGGATATCAGCTCTGTCATCGTTGGTCTCTGAACAATATAATCATCATTTGAAAATTATTTAAAGACGAAATGACTTCGTCAAATAATTGGAGGTAAAATTTTTTTATTTTACCATTTTTATAAATATTTTTCACTAATTTATTGATAATTTTATGAAATTATTTTAAAAACCCAATTAGTAATGCAAATTTTTTTTTGTTACAAAATTCGAAAATTCTGGTGAAATTGATTATTTAAAGACGAAATGATTTCGCTAAATAATTTTAGATAACATTTTTTTATTTTACCATTTTTCTAAATATTTTTCACTAATTTATTTCTTTTTGTTACAAAATTCAAAAATTCTGGTGAAATTAATTATTTACAGACGAAATGATTTCGCTAAATAATTGTAGATAACATTTTTTTATTTTACCATTTTTCTAAATATTTTTCACTAATTTATTGATAATTTTACGAAATTATTTTAAAAACCCAATTAATAATGTAAATTTTTTTTGTTACGAAATTCGGAAATCTCGGTGAAATTAAACTTACCTCGTTCATTACTGCCAATATGGCGAGAGACATCGTAGAAGCGAGCATAGCTGCCAAAGCTCTGTGAACGATCTTGAGAAAGAAGTAATCGAATATTAATTAAGGAGATTTCAATAATTATTATTCTGATGAATTATAAGGGGGCAATAGAATTATTTATATTTTTGTGAACAAATAATATTGAATTTGATATGACTCTTTTCGAGAATCGTTGTCCTTGTTCATTCCCGATAATTTATCTGATATGTATAAATTTATATATTCACCTCGAAAATAATAAGTATGTAAAGGCCTAAGAGAACAACAGCGGCATAAGCGATACCATCTTGGGTGTTAATGGGCGAGAAGTCGTAAGCGATCGAGACCGGAAGACTAGACGGTAAATTTGTTCTCAAACTAATAGCTATCGATCGTCTCGTTCCATTTTCGAAAGTGCTATGAAGATTTTTCAAGTCGAAGATTTTCTCGCACTTTTGATCCGGAAATATGTCAACAAGATCTGGCGGAAGGACTGGAATAATCCATGCCTCACTCAAATTCTGTAAATTTGTAAAATCGGTAAATTGGTGAAATCGGTAAATTTGTAAAATCGGTAAATTTGTAAAATCGGTAAATTGGTGAAATCGGTAAATTTGTAAAAATCGGTAAATTGGTGAAATCGGTAAATTGGTGAAATCGGTAAATTTGTAAAATCAGTAAATTTGTGAAATCGGTAAATTTTGTAAAATCGGTAAATTTTGTAAAATCGGCAAATTTGTAAAATCGGTTAATTAGTAGAATCGGTTAATTGGTAAAATCGGTTACTTTGGAAAATCGGTAAATTCGTAATTCGTAAAGAAAGGTAAAATTGAAAAATCGGTTAATTTAAGAAAATCAGTGAATTCGAGAAAGCAGTGAATTCGGAAAATCGGTAAATTTGACAAATTGTTAAATTCGGTACATCGGTGAATTAGTGAAATTAGCAATTCTTTTAACCTGTGGATAATTGGCATTGGTATAAGTATCGTTCGACGACTCATCAAACTCGTCGTCAATAAATCCGAGCCACACGATCAAGCGATGTGTTGACGAAAAATTGGCATCCGATCGCCCATCTCGAGGTGGCAACAGAGAACCTTCCAGAGTGACACTCAATCGATGACTTATTGAATTTTGAACGAGCACGTAGTCTGATATTTGCCGTAATGGAAAATCATATTCTCGAAAGGAATTGATGTAATACACACGACCAAAATCTTCATCACTTTTATTATCTTGTCAATACCGATTCTAATCGATAAAATGAAATGATAAAATAAGTAAGTCTAATTTGAATACTTGTGTCGTTACTCAATTGATTCGTCATGCCTATTGCCAATGAAAAAGGATACTTCTCACTTCATTCCTTGGAACGGAAACTTGGTGCATCACCGCAGTCTTTTCGCTCTTGGTCATCAATATTATCTGATTAAAATAAAAATGATATACTGATTGTCAAGAGTCTATCACCTGGCGTTGCACGATTAAATCTCATCGCAGAGCCTTCTAGAATATTCGACCATGAAATGATAAAAATAATCTCACGTACGGTAAATATAATCCAACAGCAGGTCAGTAAAACTAATTTGGTGTATCGATAAAAAGGCCTTTCCTTCTGATCGTGGCCGTGAACCTGAGTCTCGAAATTGTGGTCCTCTTCTGCAGTGTTCTTACTTCGTCCCCTTGAATATTTTCAACGATTATTAATATCTAATATTTTTTAACACACTGAACTTTGATTTTATAAAATTCTTTATTTTAATTAATATTTTATTTCTTCAGTGTTCTTACTTCGTCCCCCTGAATATTTTCAACGATTATTAATATCTAATATTTTTTAACACACTGAACTTTGATTTTATAAAATTATTTATTTTAATTAATATTTTATTTAACCGTGTATTTAATAAACATAAGAAATTGAGATTAATTATCTTCTATTTCTCTCCTCTTATCAAGAATAAATAATATAAAAAAACAGTAAATTTTTTTTACTTAAATTACAAATACATTAACAAAAATGAATAAATTTTTCTGTTATTCGAATCTTAAGCATGACCAAAACCGGTACATTACTGTGGCCGAAACCGGTGCATAGGTGACCAGAACTGGTGAAATGACTATGCTTTTACTTTTTTTAAATATTTTTCAGTGTTTTCGCGACACACATGAAAATTTCAATGCTAGAAATCTGAAATTATATTCTTTTGAGATATGAAAAGTATAGGTTTGAAATTTTTTAATGATATTTGGTCCCAATCACAAGTACTAAAAAATGGAAAAATTCTTGAAGTAGCCACAACTGGTACTTTTACCCACTTACCTTCTTGAAGGAGATTGCATTACTGACATGTTGACGATTGTACCCTCTCCCCCTTGGATGTTCAGCAATCGACTGATGAAAATTATTACATAAATAAATAAGCCAATTTTTTCAGCTGTGCATTTTTGTCAAGATCGAGATTATCGACTTACGATCTTTCGGCATTGAGAGAAACTCTTTCGTACTCTCGCTGAATCGCTGCCAAACTTGGGTCCAGCCGAATCGCTTCCGGAAGCGTGCTCCATATTCGAAGTACTTCCTCTGAAATTGGACCGAAGACGATGGAACTTACGACGGATGATGGAGTCCCTTAAAAATATTTTTTTGAAAAATTTCGGGCTTTTTTTGTTTACTGTCACATTGGGAAAAAGTAACAAATTTACGATAAAAGAATGAAATTTTTTTTTTCCAAAAAAATAATGAAAAATTGTAGTTATAAAAAAATGTAATACAGATGACTATTTTTGAATAAAAAAATAATCTAAAAAATCTAACGCTGTAAACTGTTTGTGATAAAGGAAATATGTAAAATAATTGCTAGGTTCAAATAAAAAAATTGTGGGAATTTCTGGAAAAACAATTATAAAAATTACGAGTATTTTGATTCTTAGAGTAAGTTTTAAGAACAATTATTCAATTGAGGAAATTAAACTTTAAATTGCCATCATTAAAGCATTAAAAATAACCTATATTTATTTAAATAATCTCAAACTTGAAAAAAATTATACAGAACCTTTTTTATTGAGAGAATCATCGCTCATGAAATTCCATACAATTTATTCATTGTATTAATGTTATAATTATAGCGCAATATATAAAATAATTTTTGTGAAAAGTGATTAGCGTAAATTTGTTCTTTGATTCATAAATTCAATTTCCAAGCTTATTATAATAATAAATACTACCTGGAGTACAGCTTCTCATGCTAAACCGAGAATTTTTCCTTATGAACCTCGGCGTTTGAAGTTCGGTTTCCTCTTCGCTTGTTTCGGAAAGCGACATTATTGCAGTCTTGAATTACAATTTACTTGGACTTCCCTAAAATTCCAAGCGAAAAAAGTACTCAGTAAAATAACTTAGCTATTGTACAAATATATGGGGCATTCCATACCGATTTGACCTGGGTCTGACCCTTGACCTCTTCGATTACATATCCGATTTTTAATGTTAGTGTTATATCTCTAAACAGCAACCACAATTTTTATTAGATTTTTTTAAAACAATTTCTTCACTCATGATTATTCAAAACGAAAATATTGGAGGGGATTTTCCGAAAATCCGAAAAATTTGTCATTAATCCTGTATCAGATTTCAATATTTTGAAGGTTAGGCTCAAATTAGCCCGGACTTTGTTTCTATTTTTTACAAAATTTTTTTAAACAAAAATTGAAAAAAAATTTGTTGAAGTAAATTGGAAAAATTAAATAACCCATTTGTTTTTAAAAATTTAACTAATTTTGTTTCACATAGAAGACATATCACGCCCATAAGTATTAAATTTGAAAATAAAAGGAAAATTTAAATCAACGAAAAACACTTTGGAATTTTTATTTTTTTATTTTTCGCAGTCTGAAGTACATAAAAATGTTCGAGCGATAGCCTGCGATGAAAAGATATATACGCACCTGACTTTTTTTAATCTTCGATTTGAAAAAATTCGTGGAAAATATAAGCGAGGTCCATCCACTTTAGGCCTAAACTTAAAAATATCGATATCTGATTCAAGACATATGAGAATTTTGTTGAAATTTAAAAAAAATTTCCTTCAAAAAATGGCCTTCAATATTTTCGTTATGAATAATCACAAGTATACAAATTGTTTAAAAAAATCCAATAAAAATTGTGGTTGTTGTTTAGAGGCAGAACAATGACATAAAAAAATCGAGGATGAAATTCAAGGGGTCAAGGGTCAGATCCAGGTCGAGTTGGTACGGAATGCCCCATATATATTACAATTGTAGGAAATTGTTAAGAGTAATTTTCGACAACAATGATGGAAAAAAAAGTCAACAATGTCTCAAGACTTATGGGAAAAAAAATCTTTTTTCTCTAACAGGAAAATTTTTTTCACGAACTTTTCAGCATGTTATTTCAAACAACAATTACGAACGAATCGATAAAAGCGTCTGGAATGCAATTATTGGTGAAATAAGTATGGAATATTTTTTTCGAGGAAAAAAATCGAAAAAATCGTTCAATCTTCAATATTTATGAAGAATAAAGACTCAATCAACGAATATGTCTGGAATATTCGATTACTCGTCGCAAATATTATATCTTCCATTTTTCCAAAGTAAAAAAAGGAAATATTGTTCAGTATGTTATTTTCGTCAATAATTATGAATGAATCATTGAAAAAGTCTCGAATGTTTAATAATAGAAAATATTTGATCTTCTACATTTTCACAGGTTAAAAATTCGTAGAAATTTTCCAGGATTTATTTCTCATCAATATTAACAAACGAATAAATAAAATGTCTCAAATATTTTCCACGATAAAAAAACAATCAAGCATCAATTATTTTCTAGGAATTTTTATTTTTCAAATTGCCATTGTCTAATTTTTTTCAACAATGACAAACAACTCAATAAAAATGTCTGGAACATTCGGTGACTAGTGGAAATATTTTATTATTTTTATCCAGAAAGAAAAATCGTTATCGAACTCGTTTGGAGTCCAAAATCACGTTTTTGTTTGCCTCAGAAACTGTTAGATTAAAATCATCTTATTGGCCGTAATAATCGATTTGGATTATCACTCGCTTGTCGGCAGATTTTTCGATGACCTTATTTATCGTTATGCTATATGTTTATCGGCCGTGAGAATTTTCGACATTCAAGCTAGATATTTAATCTGCATCGCGTGAGAGAAAGATTATTTCAAAGAAATGTCCTTGATCACCGTAGAATCAAGATTAATTTTGACCCGTAAGCGTTCACATGACTCGTCGATGCCAGATCAATTTTATCAAGATCGTCTTCTGCTATCGGTATTGACGGTTAACATATTATTCAGAAGAAAAGTCCTCGAAGATTGTGGAATGAAGGTTAATTTTGACACTAAAGTGCTAATTTGTCCCGTCGATTCAAGATCGATTTTATCAAAATCGATTTTTGGTGCCGATTTAGATGATTACCGTATAATTTTAAAAAACGTCCTTGATCACTGCAGAATGAAGGTTAATATCGACCCGTAAATGCTCACGTATTTCGTCAATTACAGATAAATTTTATCAAAATCGGATCTCGTTACCGATCTCGACGATTTACATATTATTCAGAAGGAATGTCCTTGATCATTGTAGAATTAAGGTTAACTTAGCCCTTAAGCGCTGACCTGTCTCGTCGATTCCAGATCGATTCTATCAAATTCGAATTCTGGTACCGATCTTGGCGATTAACAAATTATTCAGAAGAAACGTCCTTGATTATTATAGAAGTGATATTAATTTTCACCCGTAAACTCTCACATGTCTCGACAATTTCAGATCGATTTTATCAAAATCGAATTTTGCTACCGATTTCGATCATTAACATGTTATTAAAAAGAAATGTCTTTGATTATATACTGATTAACAGAGCTAAGGTTAATTTTGACCCCTAAGTGCTTACTCGTGTCATTGATTCGAGATCGATGTCATCGAAATCGAATTTTGCTACCGATTTCAACAATCACTATATTATCGAAAAGAAATGTCCTTGATAATTGTAGGTTTAAGATTAATTTGAACCTTAAGTGCTTGACACGTCAATTCTTTATCGATTTTAAGAATATCGAATTCTGCTACCGATTTCGATAATCACCGTATGATTGAAGAAAAATTTTCTTTATGATTATATCATCGAGGTTAACTTTTAACCCTAAGCGTTCCCGACAATTCAAAATCGATTTTATCACAATCGAATGTCGCTACCGATTTCGACGATTGCCATATCATTGGAAACGAACCTTCTCGATCATTGTAGAATTAAAATCAATTATAACTCTTGAGCGATTACCATGCGATTAAAAAGGAATTTCCTTGATCATTTTAGAATTACGGTTAATTTTGACTCTTGAGCGCTCTCGACGATTCCAGATCGATTTTATCACAATCGAATGTTGCTAACGATTTAGACAATTACCATATTATTGAAAATGAATGTTCTCGATCATTGTAGAATTAAGATTAATTATGACACTTAAACGCTCACCTGGCTCGTCGATATCAAACCGATCTTATCGAAATTTATAACTGCTACCGATGTCGAAGATTAACATGTTATTGATAAGCAAATAAAAGATGACCGGCTTCGAGAACTGGCGACCCAGAACTGACCCTGGAATTAGATCATACAAAGGACGAAACTCATGAGCCATTCTGCGTACACTTACCGATCACACTTACCGATCATGTCTGTTTACATCTCGAACTATCTAAACTACAGTGATAGTATATATTTAGGAATTCTAGAAGCATCGTACATATATTCAGTCACTCGAAATCTCGCAAATCAATCGAAATTGTCGAGTGTTTGAGCGATTCGACCGATAATATTGTGCGATTATCAAAAAGCTCTTGAGATTCTTTTATTTTCCACGTTAATTGTTTCGGACAACATCGTTTTTATGATTCATTAATTATTAATCTGTTTACCACTTGTTTGTGACTTTCCAGTGTTTAACACAAATATTTTCCATGCGAAAAATCGTGTTTGCACAATGTACATTAGATTAAAATCGAACTTTCGACCGGTAAATGGAATTGAACCGAGTTTTTACTGTATCTGAATGCTAATTGTGGTACAATCTGCATTCAATTAGAAAAAAAAGTCTAACGGCGCGTATTATTTTAATTTTTTTGTTCAATGTGAAAATTATTATTTTTAATTAACTATAAAAACATCATAACAATAATGAATATTAAATACAGTCAGGCGACTTTTTGTTATCCTGAGAACTATAAAATAAGGACTGTTAATTATAGGCCAAAAAAATAGTTGAAGCGAAATATTGCTGAGTCAAATAAAAAAAAAAAAAAATTTTTTTATTTAAAATAAAAAAAAATTAAAATTTTTTTATTTAAAATTAAAAAAATTAAATATTAAAAAAAAAAGTGAATGAAAAATAAAAAATGGGGGTATTTGAAATTAACTACAAAATTTGTTTATTTTACTAATAATGTATCTCTTACAGTTCGATTACACAAACTTGACAAATTCAATGATTAACGTTTATCTCGATTATGGAAATTTCTCATCAGCCCTAAAAAACTTCTAGACATTTATTGCAGATTAGATATATATTTGTGGATGAACTTGTTTTTAGTTTTTTATATATAGCACTCGAAATGTAGGTCTCATAGTCCGATTACTCAATACCCACGCCTACGTGATCGACAACACGATATTAAGCATCATCGGAAAAATTTATATTCTCTATTTTTATCCGAAATCGCAAGATATCGATATTCAGTAAAATTTGTTGACTGCTTAGATACTGGAATTTTTTTTCTCGAACGAATGAAAAGTGGAATGTTGACCGAACAGATGAAAAATATAAATTTTGATCAAACAAATAAAAGATTAAATTTGCATTTTAAAAACATTTCATTTTTCTCGAGCGAATAAAAAAATGCATTTTGCTCGAGCGAATAAAAATAGCATTTTTCTCGAGCGAATAAAAACTTGCATTGTTCTGAAAGAATAAAATTTCATTTTTCGCGAACGAATAAAAAATAGCATTTTGCTCGAGCAAATAAAAAATTTCTTTTTTCTCAAACGAAAAAACAATTATATTTTTATCGAATAAATAAAAAATTACTTTTTTCTCGGACACATAAAAAATTGTATTTCTTCCAAACAAATGAAAAATTGCCTTTTTCTTAGTGAAAAAAAAATTTCTCGATCAAAAACCAACAAAATTTTGAAGAAATAAACAACAAAGCTTTCTTTGTGAAAAAGTAACATCTTTTTCGGAGCGATAACAAACTAAATTTGTAGACTGGAATTGTCGACAGGTGTGAAATTCCGAGATATCCAGATGCATACCTACGCTTTGGAAATTTCTAGCTAACCGGTAATTCCCAGCAATGCACTTGCTATCAAAGTAGGTGCGTAAGCGAGTTTTCCCGTGAATTTTGCAACCGTGCATCGTAATGCCGTGTAAACACAATCAAGTGTACTCAGAATAGCATCGCAAGTTGCTGAAAACAAACGAATCGTCATTGTAGGATTAAAATATTTGCTGTACATACATCCTGTAGAAAATATAGTAGCTTAATGCTTTAACAATCATAATCTTCCCACATAAAAAAAAATCGAAGCCGATTTTTTTTAGATTGCAATACTTTTTCTTTTTACATTCTCCGCATGTCATGAGAAAGTAAAAAAAATTTGAATAATAAACACTAAACTAAAGTGTAATGTTTTTGAAAATCTACTTTTTGAATTATTGCTCGAAAATCCGTTTTTCTGCAACAAATGTAACACGTAGGGTTTATTTGTAATATAATTCTACAAATTTTCAAATTTTTTCAGAATTTTTTGACAAAAATACAAGAAGATGACTTTTGAAATAAGTTTTTTTAAAATGTAGCCAATATGTTATACTGAAAATTTAAGGATTAAGGAGAGGATTGGCTTCATTTATTGATAATCAATCGAGTGACTGACAGAAATTAGTCCAGGTAACAAGAGAATTGGAAAAGAATAAGTGGTGATTGTATTCTCAAGCAAACATGTGTGCCGAGTAAAGATCATTTTTTTCTCAAGGCAACAATAATTATTCGTAGGATGAAAACAGATAAGAGAAGTCAGATATTTATCTCTGAGTTTTCATCCCGACCCCACGTGTCGCCGACAACGCCCAATCGCAAGGCGCAGTGATTGTCCGAGCCCCCACATGAATCGCGAACATCGCTGCTATTTAAGGCACTGGCAGAGATTCACAAATCATTCGAAACTCAGTAATCACAGAAACGAGTACAACAAGAGATTTTTGAAAGCGAAAATTTAAAAATGCGTGTTCTTGCGTGTGCCCTATTGGTCATCACCACCGCCAATGGTAAGTAACATCTGAAAAACGACGAATGATACTTGATCATTTCTATTTTATTAAAAAATTTATTTCATTCAAATATCGGGATTATAATTTGAATACCAATGTTCCGTTTGCAAATTTGTATTCCATTCGGTATTAAGAATTTCAGTTGAAATATATCCTCATCGGAAGATTAACTTATAATTTCGTACTTAAAAATAGAAATTTTATTTGAAAAGAAGAATTTTATTTGAAAATAAAAATGATATTAAAAAATTTCATTCAAAAATCACAATTTCATTTGAAAGTGAAAATTTCATTTGAAAATGGAAATTTCATTTAAAAATCACAATTTCATTTGAAAATTACAATTTCATTTGAAAATTACAATTTCATTTGAAAATTACAATTTCATTTGAAAATTACAATTTCATTTGAAAATTACAATTTCATTTGAAAATTACAATTTCATTTGAAAATTACAATTTCATTTGAAAATTACAATTTCATTTGAAAATTACAATTTCATTTGAAAATTACAATTTCATTTGAAAATTACAATTTCATTTGAAAATTAAAAATCTTATTCCCTTTGTACACACATGATTAGCATTCTTGACACCAATCAGTATTTCTTCAAAATTTCTGTGAATTAACGAATTTATTTTTATTGATATTCCAGCCTTTCCATTTTGTGAACCTGGCGACTCCATCAACGATGGGCTCAACGTCTGCCACTGCATAGGAGACGGTCTCGGTTGGATCTGCACGCCTGTGGATCGTCGTGGATCCTCAGCCGTCATAGATACCCGTGAAGAAACAGCAACCGAGAAAACATGCGAACCTGGACAATTATTCAATGATTACTGCAACACGTGCCGGTGCGGACCTGATGGTAGAACGACCAGTTCCGTCTGCACGCAAATGGACTGCGACCCTAACGTCTGGAACAAAGACGGGACCCTGAAGGACTCCACCGAGGTTATCGAACGCTCCTTGCCTGAAGAGTTCAAAACTTGCGAACCAGGCACGACTTTCATGGACTATTGCAACACGTGCTCCTGCGGAACAAATGGTCGTCCTGCCTGCACGAAAATGTCCTGTGATCCCAAAGTGTGGAACCGAGACGGAACCCTGAAGGACACCGTCAAGGTTGTCAAGCGCTCCTCGTCTGATGAGCCCAAAACTTGCGAACCTGGCACGGTCTTCATGGACTATTGCAACACCTGCTCCTGTGGAACAAATGGTCGTCCTGCCTGCACGAAAATGTCCTGTGATCCCAAAGTCTGGAACCGAGACGGAACCCTGAAGGACTCTGTCAAGATTGTCAAGCGCTCCTTGTCTGAAGAGCCCAAAACTTGCGAACCTGGCACGACCTTCATGGACTATTGCAACACGTGCTCCTGCGGAACAAATGGTCGTCCTGCCTGCACGAAAATGTCCTGTGATCCCAATATCTGGAACAAAGACGGTTCCATGAAGATGAACATGGCATCCAATCCCTTGTTGAGAAAACAACGATCCACCGACTTTTTGTGCCAACCCGAAAGAGTTTTCAAGGACGAATGCAACACCTGTTTCTGTAGCAAGGATGGCAAGACCTTCGGTTGCACTCTAATGAACTGCCCGCCCAGAAAAGATGACCGCGTTATAGGTGAGTCAGAGAAATCAATTTCTCATCTGTATCGCTGATAAAACCGTGTCAATCTCATATCAGAGTGACACACACTTGTGATTTGTGTAATTCGACCTAATAAGTGATTGTGACTTATTTGATTAATCGAATGTGAAACTGACGAAAGATTTTATAATTGTTTTAGCTCCCCAAATCTGCGAGCCAAATAAGCATTTCATGATCGAATGCAACGAGTGCATGTGCAACAGCGATGGAACTAGACTAGCCTGCACCAAAGTAGCATGTCATAGCGTGGCGAAACGATCCGTCTGCGAGCCCAACAGTACATTCAAGAAAGACTGCAATACCTGCACGTGTAACAGCGATGGAACAGGTGCGGCCTGCACTTTGCTTGCATGCAATGAATCCCAGAAGAAGGTTTGTCAGCCCAACAGCACATTCAAGAAAGACTGCAACACCTGCACGTGTAACAGTGATGGAACAGGTGCGGCCTGCACTTTGCTTGCATGCAATGAATCCCCGAAGAAGGTTTGTCAGCCTAACAGCACATTCAAGAAAGATTGCAACACCTGCACGTGCAACAGCGACGGAACAGGTGCGGCCTGCACTTTGCTTGCATGCAATGAATCCCCGAAGCCGAAGGTTTGTCAGCCCAACAGCAACTTCAAGCAAGGGTGCAACATCTGCACCTGCAACAGCGACGGAACAGCTGCGGCCTGCACTTTGCTTGCATGCAATGACTCGTTGAAAAAGGTTTGTCAACCCAACAGTACTTTCAAGAAAGACTGCAACACATGCACGTGCAACGACGACGGTACAAGAGCAGTCTGCACCTTAGTTGCATGCAATGAATCCCCGAAGAAGGTTTGTCAACCTAACAGCACTTTCAAGAAAGACTGCAACACATGTACTTGCAACAGCGACGGGACAAGTGCGGCTTGCACTTTGCTTGCATGCAATGAATCCCCGAAGAAGGTTTGCGAACCTAACAGCACATTCAAGAAAGACTGCAACACATGCACGTGCAACGACGACGGTACAAGAGCAGCCTGCACCTTAGTTGCATGCAATGAATCCCCGAAGATGGTTTGTCAACCTAACAGCACTTTCAAGAAAGACTGCAACACATGCACCTGCAACAGCGACGGGACAAGTGCGGCCTGCACTTTGCTTGCATGCAATGAATCCCCGAAGAAGGTTTGCGAACCTAACAGCACATTCAAGAAAGATTGCAATGTATGCACTTGCAACAGCGACGGCACAAGCGCAGCCTGCACTTTGCTTGCGTGCAATGAATCCCCAAAGAAGATTTGTCAACCCAACAGCACATTCAAAAACGGATGCAATACATGCAGATGTAACAGCGATGGTACACATGCAGCCTGCACTTTGGTTGGATGCTGAAACAAAAAAGTCTGTAAAACCAAAAGTAATTTTAAGCAAGACTGCAACGATGAAAGAACATCTTTGCAATCTAATGGAATGCCTTCAGAATGCCATGTCGCATGCAATGTATGAAAGTGAGAAAAATGTGTGTTTAGTAAATGAGTCTCATAGTGTTCGAAAGGCATCATTTTCGGTGTATGCCGTTATATATCTGAGATATATATGTTGATATTATTATTGATACCAAAATAATCAATTTCGGTGAATATGAAACTGAATATTGGTGATCAAAATTAGATTAAGGATACAACAACTCAGTGAATCGGAAAAATTCATTCTATAGTTAAGATTAATGATATTAAATTACTGATAAAGTGTACATAAAATTTGTTTATGGAATAAACTTATTTCTTTTTTTATAAAAAAAATATTGTGGCTGTTCACTTTTCCCATATCCTCATTGTTTATCCGGCATTAAACATTACTGGAATTTCCGACCGGTACAAATATCCTGAATAACCTAATGCATCCCTTGCGTTTCACCCAACCTAAAACCCACCGGTCAACTGCTGCGCCAAACCAACCAATATTCCAACTTTCTGAAGGTCGGTTTAGGGTTAGTTTTCGCGAACTAATTATAAACCAACCATTAATTTCACATGATAAACAGTTTGTTCACGGTTAGATACAGAGCTGAGCGAAATAAATAAAAATACTCAAAGTACAATATACTCCAGGTGTTTTTGAATAGAAAATACTGTTGGTACCCAAATTCATTGTTTTTCAAAGGACATTTTGTAGTACTCTTTAAAATACTTTCTAAAAAGCCGTATAAAATCAGATTCTAAAGCATTGCACGTACATCGGGTGTTGGTAGTAGTTGTTTAATGTTGTATAACACACTTCATTTTTATTCGGGTGTTAATTGAACTAAATTCAGGAAATAATCGATTCAGATATATTTTCAAGAAATTTTTTCGTTTACGCTGTTCACTTCGCTACTTCAATTGTTAGATTTTGTATGAAAATGATATTGGCGCTATGCTGCTAGCATGAGAAATCATGTTTGATGAATTTTAGCTTCATTTTAGGCTGTTCCCAATTTATGGATGTTGGATTTAAATTCAATACCATTGGTAGTCAATTACAAATTATAGCTCAACAATGTCTAGTAGAGTACCATTTTTCAGTGCAATATCCTTATGTAAATTTCCGGAGGTTGGTCGTCTATTTATAGGTAATGTTTGAAAGGAAAAATGTTTAAAATAAAAATGCTTGAAAGAAAAAAATGGTTGAAAAAAAAATGTATGAAATTTTTATTTTTTTTATTTTTTAGAAAAAAATGTTTGAAAAATAATTTAAAAAAAAAATGTTCGAAAAAAAAAATGTTTGAAAATTTTTTTTTTTTTTTAATGTTTCAAAAAAAAAGTTTCGAAAAAAAATTTTCGAAAAAAAAATGTTTGAAAAAATAAAGATTAGAATAAAAAATTCGAAGAAATAAATGTCTGAAAAGAAATGTTTAGAAAAAAAATTTTTATAAATAAAATGCTTAAAAATAAAATGTTCGCAAAAAGTGTGTAAAAAAATGTTGGAAAATAGAATGTTCCAAAAAAGTGTTTAAACAGAGGTTTGGGAAAAAAGTGTTTGAAAGAAGAGGTTTAAAAAAAATAGTAGGATAAAAGTTCAAAACGACACGTTTGAAATAAAAACTGCCTGCAATGTTCATAAATAGATCACAAGGTCAATTATTCAAAGAGCCATGTTTTGGACATAGTCAACTTTCAAATACTAAAGTTAGGCTTGAATTGTCAAGTATTTCAAAAATTAATGCGATATAGTAAAATTTCGTTAAGATTCAAAATTCCATAAAATCGAAATTATTAATGGTTTGTAAATCAATTATACATCTACAATCACTGAATATGATTTTGTTTACATGCTAAAGTTGGGTTCGATATTTCAAGTTTTACAAAAGTTAATGCGATAAAGTTAGTCTTTTGATAATCGAAGATTATATAAAATCGGAATACTAACTCGTTGGTCAATCAATAATATGTCTATCATGGCTGCATATTATTTAGTTCACGTATTCAATTTGGAATTAATATCTCAAGTTTTTTCGCGGTTAATGTAATACCGTTAATTTTGTTAATTTTCCAAAATTCCATAAAAAACAAAATTTTATATCACTTGCCACTGAATTGTATATTTATTAAGGTTGGGAATTATTTTGTTCGGGTACCGAATTGTGAGCTCGATATGGCACACAAGATTTCGGGAAAGTTAAATACATAATGTCAATTTTTTGAAAAGTTCCAAATTCCATAAAATTGGAACCACTTGACAGATTTGCGCTAAGCTCGATACCAAACATCAAGTGCAAATGCTATCATGAAGAACTATGAAGCATAATACACCAATTTTTACGGAATGTTAGATTTCGAGCTTTTTTTCGAAACTTTGAAAAAGGTCGAAATCTACATTTTTGTATCCATTCAGTCAACAATTATAGTAATTAAAGAGGAGCTGCTCCTACAGTTGTGTGCTAAATTAGAACTCGATAGCTAAAATGGTTTTTTGATGACATGTCAAATAATATGTGGGTTTCATTTGTAATAAAATACACAGTATCAAATTTTTTCAAAAATTTTTGACAAAAATTCAAAAATATGTTTTTTGAAATAAGTATGTCCTCAATGTAGCAAAATTGATGGTCTGGAAATTTGAATAATAAGGAGAAGATTGGATAGATTAATCAGTGATTGATCAAGTGGCTGACGCGAATTAGTCGAGGTAACGTGAGAATTGGAAAAGCACAAGTGCAGATTATATTCTCGAACAAATATGTTTACCGTGTGAAGATCAAAGTTGGCCCACGGGAACAATAAGTATTCGGTATAGAAAACAGATAAGAGAAGTCAGATATTTATCTCTGAGTTGTCATCCTGATCTCACGTGTCGTCGACGTCGGCTAATCGCAAGGCGCATTGATTGTTCGAGCCCCCACAAGAATCGCGAAAGTCGCTGCTATTTAAGGTACCGGCAGATCCTCACAAATCATTCGAAACTCAGTAATCACAGGAACGAGTACAACAAGAGATTTCTAAAACCAAATATTCGAAAATGCGTGTTCTTGCGTGTGCCCTATTGGTCATCACCACCGCTAATGGTAAGCAACATCTGAAAAACACAAATCATATTTGATCATTTCGATTTTATTTAAAAAATTATTTCATTTGAATATCGGTATTATAATTTCAATATCAATGTTCCATTTGCAAATCTACATTGTGTTCGGTAATTAGTAATTTCTCTTGTAATTTAGCTCCATTGTAAGATTAATTTCATTATTTGAAAATAAAAATTTCATTTTCAAATGAAAATTTTATTTTCAAATGAAAAATTTACTTGAAAATTAAAATTTTACTTAGAAATGAAAATTTCATTTATAAATGACAATTTCACTTAGAAATGAAAATTTCATTTATAAATGACAATTTCATTTAAAAATTACAATTTCATTTAAAAATTACAATTTCATTTAAAAATTACAATTTCATTTAAAAATTACAATTTCATTTAAAAATTACAATTTCATTTAAAAATTACAATTTCATTTAAAAATTACAATTTCATTTAAAAATTACAATTTCATTTAAAAATTACAATTTCATTCAAAAATTACAATTTCATTTAAAAATTACAATTTCATTTAAAAATTACAATTTCATTTAAAAATTACAATTTCATTTAAAAATTACAATTTCATTCAAAAATTACAATTTCATTTAAAAATTACAATTTCATTTAGAAATGACAATTTTATTTAAAAATTACAATTTCATTTAAAAATCAAAATTCCATTTGAAAATTACGATTTCATTTGAAAATCAAAATTCCATTTGAAAATTACAATTTCATTTAAAAATGACAATTTCATTGGAAAATAAAAATTCCATTTTTTTTACACACATCGATACCACTTTTGACACTAACCATTACTTTTTTTTACTCATATTCCAGCCTTTTCATTTTGTGAACCTGGCGACTCCATCAACGATGGACACAATATCTGCCACTGCATAGGAGACGGTTTCGGTTGGATCTGCACGCCTGTGCATCGTCGTGGATCCTCAAACGTCATAGAAACCCGTGAAGTAACAGTATCCGAGAAAGCATGCGAACCTGGAACGACCTTCATGGACTATTGCAACACCTGCTCGTGTGGAACAAATGGTCGAGCTGCCTGCACGAGAATGTACTGCGATCCCAAGGTCTGGAACAGAGATGGAACCCTGAAGAACTCCGTCAAAGTTGTCAAGCGTACCTCGTCTGAAGAGCCCAAAACTTGCGAACCTGGCACGACCTTCATGGACTATTGCAACACGTGCTCCTGCGGAACAAATGGTCGACCTGCCTGCACAAAAATGTACTGCGATCCCAACGTCTGGAATAGAGACGGTTCTATGAAGATGAACCTTGAGAAAAATGAAGACACCTGCAAACCTGGAGAAAATTTCAAATATTACTGCAACCATTGTCACTGTGGACCCGAAGGCAAGGTTTCATCATCTGCTTGTACAAGAAAAGCTTGTAATCATGATATCTGGAACAAAGACGGCTCCTTGAAGATAAACATGGCATCCAATCCCTTGTTGAGAAAAGAACGATCAACCGACGTTTTGTGCCAACCCAGAAGAGTTTTCAAGGACGAATGCAACACCTGTTTCTGTGGCGAGGATGGCAAGACTTTCGGTTGCACTCTGATGGACTGCCCACCCAGAAAAGATGGCCGCGTTGTAGGTGAGTCAGGGAAATCAATTTCTCATCTGTATCGCTGATAAAACCGTGGCAATCTCATATCAGAGTGACACACACTTGTGATTCGTGTAATTCGACCTAATAACAGATTGTGACTTATTTGATTAATCGAATGTGAAACTGACGAAAGATTTTTTAATTCTTTCAGCTCCCCAAATCTGCGAACCAAATAAGCATTTCATGATCGAATGCAACGAGTGCATGTGCAACAGCGATGGAACTAGAATAGCCTGCACCAAAATGGCGTGTCATAGCGTGGCGAAACGATCCGTCTGCGAGCCCAACAGTACATTCAAGAAAGACTGCAACACCTGCACGTGCAACAGCGACGGTACAAAGGCGGCTTGCACTTTGCTTGCATGCATTGAATCCCCAAAGAAGATTTGCGAACCTAACAGCACCTTCAAAAACGGATGCAATGCATGCAGATGTAACAGTGATGGTACACATGCAGCCTGCTCTTTGGTTGGATGCTGAAACATAAAAGTCTGTCGAGCCAAAAATAATTTTAAGCAAGACTGCAATGGTGACAAAACATCTTTGCAATCTAATGGAATGCCTTCAGAATGCCATGTCGCATGCAATGTATGGAAGTGAGAAAAATGTGTGTTTAGTAAATGAGTCTCATAGTGTTCGAAAGGCATCATTTTCGGTGTATGCCGTTATATATCTGAGATATATATGTTGATATTATTTTTGATACCAAAATTTCGGTGAACATGAAACCGAAAATTGGTGATACAATTTAGGTTGAGGATAGAACGACTCAGTGAGTCGGAAATATTCAATCTATAGTTAAGATTAATTATATTAAATTATTGATAAAGTGTACATAAAATGTGTTTATGCAATAAATTTATTTCTTTGCTTATAAAAAAAATATTGTGGTTCTTCACTTTTCCTATATCTCCATTGCTTATCTGGCATTAAACATTGCTGGAATTTCCGACCGGTACAAATATCCGGAATAACCAAATGCATCCCTCGCGTTTTACCCAACGTAAAACCAAACCAAAAACCCACCGGTCGACTGCTGCGCGAAATCAACCAATATTCCAACTTTCTAGAGGTCGATTTAAAGGAAGCGGAATAAATATATGGGGCAATCCACGTGAAATCAGCAGACCATGACCCTCATCGATTTTGATCATTTTTAATACGATGTTATTACCGACCCATAAAGGCCTCGATATTTTCCAAAGATTTCTTTACCACCAGTAATATTTTTTAATCCTCAAAGACCAATTTTAGAAACGCCGTCTTCAAAAATCTAAAAAAATTCACACTGATTCTATAAAACTTAAAATATGATTTTTGAGCCCTATGCGATAATGTGATCTCAATATTTACAATTTTTTCTACATTGCTCTCTTTTAAAAAATTCATGGGTAACGGAAAGCATTGATAGCAGATTATTCGAGTTGTGATTGTTTGCTGGAAAAGTCCGCGAGAAACAAGTTCAGTTTGGTGTCAAATTTGACATAATAATAGGACGTGAGCTGACTTTTTAAAAGGTTATAAAAGCGCAGCAGCGCAGAAGAATTTTCAGACGTGCGCGCCAGCGCGTGTGATCAGTCTAGTTTTCTTTTATTTTTCATGTCGCAATTTGATTTTAAAATTTCTTAAAGCAGGATAACTTTCTTAAATATCAATGGATCTCAATTTCTCTAAAGATGGTAGAACTACCAGAATGCCTGAAAACAATTGATATCGTTAAAAAAAAATTCGCAAATGCATTTCGCCCTACAATATCGCTTGGATTGCAAAATGCATTTGTGAAATTTTTTTAACGATATCAATCGTTTTCGGGCATTCTAGTAATTCTACCATCTTCAGAAAAATTGAGATCTATTGATATTTGAAAAAGTTATCCTGATTTAAAAAATTGAAAATCAAATTGCGACCAGAAAAAAGGAAAAAATGTGAAAACAAATAGTAAATATTGAGATCACATTATCGCATGCCACTCAAAAATAATATTTTAAATCATAGATTCAGTGTGAATTTTTCCAGATTTTTGAAACCAACGTTTTTAAAATTGGCTTTTTTCGAGGGTTAAAAAATGTTACGGGTGGTAAAAAAATCTGAAAAAAATTCTGAGGCCTTTATGGGTCGGTAATAACGTCATATTAAACAATGAACAAAATCGATGAGGGTCAGGGTCATGGCCTGATGATTTGACGTAGAATGTCCCATATACATCTTGACATCTAATGGGCGGAAAACGAGAAATGTAGTTGAATTGCCGTTGTGCGTCCATGATTGTTATGAACTGAAGGTCATTATGCCCCAATAATTCAGTGCCGATTTCGTAACGTTGAAATTTTGAGTGAGACAATATTAATCTGCGGTTCTGATTTGTCAAGATATAGGTACTTCATGAGATGATTCCAGAAATTTTTTCAATCAACATGATTTCGACATTTACGATACCTGATAACCAATTACGTCACGCGAGCAACAATAACCTGCTAGTCTTAAATATTATGGGAGCTGAGCACGTATAGACATTGTTTAAAAAAATTAAAATTGTGTTAAAAGAAAAGATCAACATAGATTTTGCCATAATTCAATACCGATTATCAGTCTACAATATTTCAACTGCCTGCCAATTATTACCCGGATATTTAAATAATTGTGGTTAATAGGGTACACAGACATTGTTAAAAAAATGTTAATCGTGTTATGGCAAAAGAACTGCATAGATTTTGACAAACATTCGAGTAATTTAGACAAAAAACCCTCAACATGTGTGCCTAAATTTAGCTTGACATCTACCTGCTATTAAGGAGTTTTGTCAGTAAAATTGAAAATGCACAGAGAAATCAGAAATAATTACCGCTTTTAAATAATTCATAACAAACTCACATTAATTTTTTGGCAATTTTCGTCTACATCCTTTACGCAAAATTAATTTTTTTATGCATGCATTTTAACATGGGCTCTTATGGCATATTTACGAATTAAAAAAAATTCAAATAATTGACAAAACATTTTTATATCGTTGAATTTTTAAGTATTTGGTGAAATTAATTTTTTTTTCGTCGATGTAAAAAAAATTTTTAATAAAAAAAAAATTTATTTGTAAATATCCCATAAGAGCCCATGTTGAAATGTATGCATAAAAAAATTAATTTTGTGTAAACGATGTAGACGAAAATTCCCAAAAAATTCATGTGAGTTTGGTATGAATTATTAAAAACGCGGTGATTATTTTAGATTCTTCTGTGCATTTTCAATTTTACTGACGAACCTCCTTAAGTTATGTCAAATGATTCTGCACATGAAGTAAACATATTTAATTTGGGATTGATATCTCAAATTTTTCCGTTGCGAATGCGATACCTTTAATTTTTTTAATTTTTTAAAATACTATGAAATACAAATTTTTATATCGTTTGCCACTGAATTATATATTTATTAAGGCTAAACATTATTTTGTTCATGTACCAAATTGTGAGCCTGATAAGTTACACAACATTTTGGAAAAGTTAATGACATAACGTCAATTTTTTTAAAAATTCAAAATTCTATAAAATCGAAACCACTTAAACGATTCGCGCTAAGCGCAACACCAAACAACATCAAGTGTAAATTGCTCTCATGAAGAACTATTAAGCATAATACCTTTTTCCCCCCTTTTTCCAAAACTTTGAAAAAGCTACCAAATTTACATTTTTGTATCCATTCATTCAACAATTATAGAAATTAAAATGGAGCTGCTCCTACAGTTGTGTGCTAAATAACAACTCTATATCTAAAATAGTTTTTCGGTGATATATTGAATAATATGCAGGGTTTATTTATAATGGAATTCTACATGCTATCAAATTTTTTCAACATTTTTTGGCAAAAATACACGAAGGCGTATTTTGAAATAAGTATGTTTTTCAATGTAGCAAATTTGCAATCCTAGAAATTTGAATAATAAGAAGAAGATTGGTTAGATTAATCAATGATCGATCAAGTGGTTGACGCGAATTAGTCAAGGTAACGAGAGAATTGGAAAAGCACAAGTGCAGATTATATTCTCGAACAAATATGTTTACCGTGTGGCGATCAAAGTTGGCCCAAGGCAACAATAAGTATTCGGTATAAAAAAACAGATAAGAGAATTCAGATATACATCTCTGAGTTTTCATCCGGACCTTACGTGTCGTCGACATCGCCTAATCGCAAAGCGCACTGATTGTCCGAGCCCCCACACGAATCGCGAAAATCGCTGCTATTTAAGGCGCCGGCAGATCCTCACAAATCATTCGAAGCTCAGTAATCACACAAACGAGTACAACAAGAGATTTTTAAAAGCGAAAATTCGAAAATGCGTGTTCTTGCGTGTGCCCTATTGGTCATCACCACCGCTAATGGTAAGTAACAGCTGAGAAACCACAAATCATATTTTATCATTTCTATTTTATCAAAAAAATCATTTTATTCAAATATCAGGATTTGAAATTTAATATCAATGTTCCATTTGCAAATCTATATTGCATTCGCTAGTTAGAATTCCACTTGTATGGGTGGAGCCAACTTAGCTCCATTGTAAAATTAATAGAGAATATTTTAATCGAAATTTCATTTGTAAAAGACAATTTTATTTAGAAATGAAAAACTTATTGAGAAATAAAAATTTTATTTGAAAATCACAATTTCATTTGAAAATCACAATTTCATTTGAAAATCACAATTTCATTTGAAAATGACAATTTCATTTGAAAATCACAATTTCATTTGAAAATCACAATTTTATTTGGAAATCACAATTTCATTTGAAAATCACAATTTCATTTGAAAATCACAATTTCATTTGAAAATCACAATTTCATTTGAAAATCACAATTTCATTTGAAAATCACAATTTCATTTGAAAATCGAGATTCCAGTCTCTTTTTACACACATGATTACCATTTGTGACACCAACCATTACTTCGTTGACACTTCTGTGGATTAACAAATTTATTCTTATTCATATTCCAGCCTTTTCATTTTGTGAACCTGGCGACTCCATGAACGATGGGCATAATATCTGCCACTGCATAGGAGACGGTTTCGGTTGGATCTGCACGCCTGTGGGTCGTCGTGGATCCTCGGCCGTCACAGAGACCCGTGAAGTAACATTAACCGACAAAATATGCGAACCTGGTACGACCTTCATGGACTATTGCAACACCTGCTCCTGTGGAACAAATGGTCGAGCTGCCTGCACGAGAATGTACTGTAATCCCAAAGTCTGGAACCGAGACGGAACCCTGAAGAACTCCGTCAAGGTTGTCAAGCGCTCCTTGTCTGAAGAGCCCAAAACTTGCGAACCTGGCACGACCTTCATGGACTATTGCAACACGTGCTCCTGCGGAACGAATGGTCGAGCTGCCTGCACGAGAATGTCCTGTGATCCCAAAGTGTGGAACCGAGACGGAACCCTGAAGGACACCGTCAAGGTTGTCAAGCGCTCCTTGTCTGAAGAGCCCAAAACTTGCGAACCTGGTACGACCTTCATGGACTATTGCAACACCTGCTCCTGCGGAACAAATGGTCGACCTGCCTGCACGAAAATGTCCTGTGATCCCAAAGTCTGGAACCAAGACGGAACCCTGAAGGACTCCGTCAAGTTTGTCAAGCGCTCCTTGTCTGAAGAGCCCAAAACTTGCGAACCTGGCACGACCTTCATGGACTATTGCAACACCTGCTCCTGCGGAACAAATGGTCGACCTGCCTGCACGAAAATGTCCTGCGATCCCAAAGTCTGGAACCAAGACGGCTCCTTAAAGATAAACATGGCATCCAATCCCTTGTTGAGAAAAGAACGATCAACCGACTTTTTGTGCCAACCCGGAAGAGTTTTCAAGGACGAGTGCAACACCTGTTTCTGTGGCGAGGATGGCAAGACTTTCGGTTGCACTCTGATGGACTGCCTACCTAGAAAAGATGACCACGTTGTAGGTGAGTCAGAGAAATTGACTTTCCATCTTTATCGCTGATAAAACTGTGGCAGTCTGATAGCGGAATGACACACACTCATGATTTGTGTAATTCGACCTGATAAGGGATTGTGACTTATTTGATTAATCGAATGTAAAACTGACGAAAGATTTTATAATTCTTTCAGCTCCCCAAGTCTGCGAACCAAATAAGCATTTCATGATCGAATGCAACCAGTGCATGTGCAACAGCGATGGAACTAGAATAGCCTGCACCAAAATGGCGTGTCATAGCGTGGCGAAACGATCCGTCTGCAAGCCCAACAGTACATTCAAGAAAGACTGCAACACCTGCACGTGCAACAGCGACGGTACAAAGGCGGCTTGCACTTTGCTCGCATGCATTGAATCCCCAAAGAAGGTTTGCGAACCTTACAGCACCTTCAAAAACGGATGCAATACATGCAGATGTAACAGCGATGGTACACATGCAGCCTGCACTTTGGTTGGATGCTGAAACAAAAAAGTCTGTTGAGCCCAAAATAATTTTAAGCTAGACTGCAATCGTGACGAAACATCTTTGCAATCTCATGGAATGCCTTTAGAATGGCATTTCGCATGCAATATATAAAAGTGAGAAAAATGTGTGCTTAGTAACTGAGTCTCATAGTGTTTGAAAGGCATCATAATCGGTGTACGCTGTTATATATCTGAGATATATATGTTGATATTTTTTTTTATACCAAAATAATCGTTTTCGGTGAACATGAAACCGAAAATTGGTGATAGAAATTCGATTGAGGATACAACGATTCAGTGAATCGAAAAAATTCAATTTATAGTTAAGATTAATGATATTAAATTACTGATAAAGTGTACATAACATTTGTTTACGCAATAAATTAATTTCTTTGTTTATAAAAATAATATTGCGGCTGTTTACTTTTTCCATATCTTCATTGTTCATCCGGCATCAAACATTTCTGGAATTTCCAACCGGTACAAATATCCGTAATAACCAAATGCATCCCTACCATTTTATCCAACCTAAAACCAGTCTAAAAACCCACCGGTCAACTGCTGCGCGAAACCAACCGATATTTCAACTTTCTCAAGGTCGATTTAGGGCTGGTTTTTCCAAACCAATTTCCAACCAATTATTCATTGGACATGACGAATTCTGAAGAATTGCACATACATTGGGTATTATTTTTTTTATTTTATTGGGTATACACTTTATGTTTATTCGCTTGTCAATTGAACTGAATTCAGGAAATAATCAATATAGATACAACATAGATACAACAGATTTCTGAGTTTCCGCTGTTTACTTGGCTACTTCAATCGTTGAATTCTGTATGAAAATTATATCGGCGCTATGTTGCTAGCATGAGAAATCATGTTTGATGAATTTCAGCTTCAGATTTCAGGCTGTTCCCAATTTATGGATGTTGGATTCAAATTCGATTCCATTGGTACTTGATTAAAAATCATCGCTCAACAATAGTCCACTTGAGTACCATCTTTTAGTGTGATATTCTTATATATATTTTCGAAAGTCGTTTGTCCGTTTGTCCTGACCCGACGTCGAGCGTCCCGACGCTAAGCGTCCCGACGTGGAACATTCCGGTTACAGAAAATGCCGGGAATGTGGGGAAATTTTTTTTTCGAAAAAACAAGTTTGAAAAAAAATGGTTGAAAAACAAATTTTCGCCAAAAAAAAATGTTTAAAAAAAATGTTCAAATGAAAAATGTTTGAAAAAAAAAAGTTCAAATGAAAAATGTTTGAAAAAAAAAAGTTCAAATAAAAAATGTTTGAAAAAAAAAGTTCAAATGTAAAATGTTCGAAAAAATAATGTTTGAAAAAATATACTCAAGAATATATGTGTCAAGGAAATTGTCTTACAAATCCAAGAAAAATTTCCTGAAGTCGCATCAATTTACTCTTTGATCGATACAGTCGTGGATATTAATGTCGCAGTGCGTTATCTTACTGAATTTTCAAATGCGATCGAAAAATTGGGCAATCCACCGCATAAACTGATATTAAAAGTTGGATCATATCTATAATTCTCGAGGTGAAAATTGTAGCGTACGATACTTTTTTTCCAACTGCGTTAAAATACATTCTGTTCCGAACGTGCGAAACGCAATGCGTTCTCCAATGTTGAGTATACTTGACACCCTGAATATCATTGCAACCTGTGATTAATACGGTAACTCTATGAGGAAGTATATTAATTAATGTTGGCTTCCTCATAGAAGAAGCTTCGTAAAAAGTGAAAAATAATGAGAAAGCAATATGCAAGGTTCTATTTTGCATCTTCGTTGTAAATACTAAATTCGAATATAGTAGAATAGGAACGCATTCAACTAGATTTAAGTCATTCTTTATACCTGCGGAAAAAATTTGTAATTTATATTGAAAATGTCCAACCCTTAGTCATGGGGATTTTACCCCAAGGGACAAAAAAATTGAAAATAGAAAATAGAATAATAAAATCTGGTATGAATTCTCAAGTTTTTAAAAAATGAATGCTATATTGTAAAAAATTTTAACGATTCAAAATTACATGAAATCATCATTATTAATATTCGTCAACAAAATGATACTTCTATAATGTCTAAATATAATTTCGTTTAAATCCTGAATTTGTGGTCGATATCTCAAGTTTTACAAAAGTTAATGCGATAAAGTTAGACTTCTGATAATCAAAAATTCTATAAAATCGGAATACTTGCTCACTTGTCAATTAATTATGTATCTATCATGGCTGCATATTTTTTAGTTCACATATTGAAATTGGGATTTATAACTCAAGTTTTTTCGCGGTTAATGCCCTACCGTTGATTTTTTTAATTTTTCGAAATTCCATAAAATACAAATTTTCATATCGTTTGTCACTAAATTATATATTTATTTAGGCTGAAAATAATTTTGTTCATGTACAAAATTGTTAGCTTAATATGTAACACCATACATTAAATAAGGTAATGACATAATGTCAATTTTTTTTTAATTCAAAATTCTGTAAAATTGGAACCACTTGATCGATTCACGCTAAGCTCAATACCAGACAATATGAAGAACAGTTGAGCATAATTGACCAATTTTTAAGAAAGTTAGAGCGACGCCTTTTCTTCAAAAGTTTGAAAGAGTTCGAAATTTACATTTTTGTATCCATTCAGTCAACAATTATAGTAATTAAAGAGAAGCTGCTCCTATAATCGTGTGCTAAATTAGAACTCGATAATTAAAATGGTTTTTGGTGATATGTTGAATGATTTGTAGGTTTTATTTGTAATAGAATTCTACACAGTATTAATTTTTTTCAAGATTTCATGAAAAAAATATATAAAGATGTCTTTTTAAACAAGTATGTCGTTAATGTGCCAAATTTGCTATCCTGGAAATTTAAATAATAAGCAGAAATTGGTTAGATCAATCAATGATCGATCAAGTAGCTGACGCGAATTAGTCAAGGTAACGAGAGAATTGGAAAATCATAAGTGCAGATTATATTCTCGAACAAATATGTTTACCGAGTGAAGATCAAAGTTGGCCTAAGGCAACAATAAGTATTCGGTATAAAAAAACAGATAAGAGAAGTCAGATACTCATCTCTGAATTGTCATCCCGACCTCACGTGTCGACGACATCGCCTAATCGCAAAGCGCATCGATTGTCCGAGCCCCCACACGAATCGCGAACATCGTTGCTATTTAAGGCACTGGCAGAGATTTACAAATCATTCGAAACTCAGTAATCACAGAAACGAGTTCAACAAGAGATTTTTAAAAGCGAAAATTTGAAAATGCGTGTTCTTGCGTGTGCCCTATTGGTCATCACCACTGCTAATGGTGAGTAACATCTGAAAAACGAAAATCATAATGAATCATTTCTCTTTCAATGGAAAAATTATTTTATTTGAATATGCGAATTTCATTTCAATGTCAAAGCTTCCGTGTGAAAATCTATATTATTTTGGACAATTAAAATCTCACGTGTAATTAAGATTCATCTAAAAATCATTATTTAATTTTTGTATTCAAATTTCAATTGAAAATGAAAATGTTTTTTCTAAATCACAATTTTATTTGGAATTGACAATTTCATTTCAATATCAATGTTCCATTTGTATATCTATATTGCATTGGATAATTGAAACTGCACTTGGAATTTAGCGTTTTTTTTAATCAATATATAATTTTACGATTGAACTATTAATTGAAAATGAAAATTTTATTTAAAAATCACAATTTCATTTGAAATTAACATTTTCATTTGAAAATCACAATTTTATTTGAAAATCACAATTTTATATGAAAATCACAATTTTATATGAAAATCACAATTTTATATGAAAATCACAATTTCATATGAAAATCACAATTTCATTTGAAAATCACAATTTTATTCGAAATTCAACATCTCATTCACTTTGTACACACATAATTACCATTCTTGACACTAACCGATAATTCTTTGAAATTCCTGTGAATTAACGAATTTATTTTTGATGATATTCCAGCCTTTTCATTTTGTGAACCTGGCGACTCCATCAACGATGGACACAACGTCTGCCACTGTATAGGAGACGGTTTCGGTTGGATCTGCACGCCTGTCGATCGTCGTGGATCCCCAGCCGTCATAGAGGCCCGTGAAGGAACAGCAACCGAGAAAGCATGCGAACCCGGACAATTATACAATGATTACTGTAACACATGCCGGTGCGGACCTGATGGTAGAACGACCAGTTCCGTCTGCACGCAAATGGACTGCGACCCTAACATCTGGAACAAAGACGGGACCCTGAAGGACTCCACCGAGGTTATCGAACGCTCCTTGCCTGAAGAGCTTAAAACTTGCGAACCTGGCACGACCTTCAAGGAATACTGCAACACCTGCTCCTGCGGAACAAATGGTCGACCTGCCTGCACGAGAATGTACTGCGATCCCAAAGTCTGGAACAGAGACGGAACCCTGAAGGACTCCGTCAAGGTTATCAAGCGTTCCTTGTCTGAAGAGCTCAAAACTTGCGAACCTGGCACGACCTTCAAGGAATACTGCAACACGTGCTCCTGTGGAACAAATGGTCGACCTGCTTGCACGAGAATGTACTGCGATCCCAAAGTCTGGAACAGAGACGGAACCCTGAAGAACTCCGCCAAGGTTATCAAGCGTTCCTTGTCTGAAGAGCTCAAAACTTGCGAACCTGGCACGACCTTCAAGGAATACTGCAACACCTGCTCCTGCGGAACAAATGGTCGCCCTGCCTGCACGAGAATGTACTGCGATCCCAAAGTCTGGAACAGAGACGGAACCCTGAAGAATTCCGTCAAGGTTGTCAAGCGTTTCTTGTCTGAAGAGCTCAAAACTTGCGAACCTGGCACGACCTTCAAAGAATACTGCAACACCTGCTCCTGCGGAACAAATGGTCGACCTGCCTGCACGAGAATGTACTGCGATCCCAAAGTCTGGAACCGAGACGGAACCCTGAAGGACTCCGTCAAAGTTGTCAAGCGTTCCTTGTCTGAAGAGCTCAAAACTTGCGAACCTGGCACGACCTTCAAGGAATACTGCAACACCTGCTCCTGCGGAACAAATGGTCGACCTGCCTGCACGAGAATGTACTGCGATCCCAAAGTCTGGAACAGAGACGGAACCCTGAAGGACTCCGTCAAGGTTGTCAAGCGTTTCTTGTCTGAAGAGCTCAAAACTTGCGAACCTGGCACGACCTTCAAGGAATACTGCAACACGTGCTCCTGTGGAACAAATGGTCGACCTGCTTGCACGAGAATGTACTGCGATCCCAAAGTCTGGAACAGAGACGGAACCCTGAAGAACTCCGTCAAGGTTGTCAAGCATTTCTTGTCTGAAGAGCTCAAAACTTGCGAACCTGGCACGACCTTCAAGGAATACTGCAACACCTGCTCCTGCGGAACAAATGGTCGACCTGCCTGCACGAGAATGTATTGCGATCCCAATGTCTGGAACAAAGACGGTTCCATGAAGATGAACATGGCATCCAATCCCTTGTTGAGAGAAGAACGATCAACCGACTTTTTGTGTCAACCCGAAAGAATTTTCAAGGACGAATGCAACACATGTTTCTGTGGCAAGGATGGCAAGACCTTTCGTTGCACTCTGATGAACTGCCCACCCAGAAAAGATGGCCCCGTTGTAGGTGAGTCAGAGATCAATTTCTCATCTTTATCGCTGATAGAACCGTGGCAATCCCATATCAGAATGACACACCCTTATGATTTGTGAAGTTCCACCTAATAAGAGATTGTGACTAACTTGATTAATTGAACGTGACACTGACGAAACATTTTATAATTGTTTCAGCTCCCCAAGTCTGCGAACCAAATAAGCATTTCATGATCGAATGCAACCAGTGCATGTGCAACAGCGATGGAACTAGAATAGCCTGCACCAAAATGGCATGTCATAGCGTGGCGAAACGATCCGTCTGCAAGCCCAACAGTACATTCAAGAAAGACTGCAACACCTGCACGTGCAACAGCGACGGTACAAAGGCGGCTTGCACTTTGCTTGCATGCATTGAATCCCCAAAAAAGGTTTGCGAACCTAACAGCACATTCAAGAAAGATTGCAATGTATGCACTTGCAACAGCGACGGCACAAGCGCAGCCTGCACTTTGCTTGCATGCAATGAATCCACCACGAAGATTTGTCAACCCAACAGCACATTCAAAAATGGATGCAATACATGCAGATGCAACATCGATGGTACACATGCTGCCTGCACTTTCGTTGGATGCTGAACCAAAAAAGTCTGTTAAGCCAAAACGTAATTTTAAGCAAGACTGCAATGGTGACGGAACATCTTTGCAATCTAATGGAATGCCTTTAGAATTACATTTTGCATGCAATGTATGATGTGTTTTTAGTAAATGAGTCTCATAGTGTTCGAAAGGCATCATAATCGGTGTGTGCCGTGATGTATCTGAGATATATATGGTGATATTATTATTGATACCAAAATAATCGATTTCGGTGAACATGAAACCGAACATTGGTGATAGAAATTAGGTTAAGGATACGATGACTCAGTGAATTGGAAAAAGCCAATCTGTAGTTGAGATTAATGATATTACATTACTGATGAAGTGTACATAAAAATTTTTTACGTAATAAATTCATACGTTTATTTATTTTTTAAATCTTGTGTTTGTTCACTTTTTCTATATCTTCATTGTTTATCGGGCAATAAACATTTTTGGATTTTCCGACAGGTACAAATACCTCAAATAACCAAAATTCATGTACTGTTTAAAATGTTAGCCATCAATGATAATTACCCAGTGCGTTTATTTTCAAAGTTTGTGGATCAGCGACTTTTCCTGCGAATTTAAAAATCGTAAATCGTACTGCAGCAAATAACTGCCATAGTCACTACGACGAAATAATTTAAAAAATTCCGAAACCGTTACTACGACGCAAAAACTTACAAAAACGACTCGGAAGGATGACCTTGTCATAAAAAAAGGTATAACGAATAAATATTGCGAAACAGTTAAAACAACTATCACGATTTGTTAAAAAAGATAAAAACGTCGTGACGCAATTTTAAAATGTACGATGTCGTCTGATCGTATTTAAGAATGACAAAAATAAGATCTTCAGACATTTTCAATTTGTGAACAATTTCTACCATATAAATTAAATTATTTATTAACATCAATTTGCATATACATCACACTGAAATTTTCTGTATAACATAGTAAAGGAAAAATCTTATTTTTTACGTGAAGTTTTATTAATATATTTTAGCAGAGCGAAGGAAAATGAATAAAATAACGGAATGCTCGAAGAGTCAATTTTCAAGCTGATGTTTCTACAGAATAAAAATCTATGTTGACTCTATCTGGTAGTAATTATTCGTTTGATTGAGTCAGATAAGAAAACTTAGATATTCACTTCTGAATTTTCATCCGAAGTCACGTAATTCATCAGCATTGAATTCAAAGCTTCAGCTATTGGCCAATACCCACACAGCTGCGACAATCGCTGCTATTTAAATGATCTAACGTCGATTCAGATATCATTCTCAGTCCGGAAATCGTAGTGAGAAGAAAATAAAAGATTCTGCGAAAAACCGAATTATCGAAAATGGGTTTTCTTACGTATGCCTTGGTGGTCATCGCAACCATCCACGGTGAGTACCATTTGACTATGAAATCATATACATTTATTAATTTTACCTGAAAAATTTCCCCATCATTCACGCATTTGTTTATTTTATTTGAAGAATCGATACCTAATTTGAACATAAAAATTCAATTTTATAATTGAAATTTCCATTCAATCGAAAATTGTATTTGAAGATTCTTCTTTTGAACTTTTTTTCATTTGAACTTCATTTGAACATTTTTTTCATTTCATTTGAAAGCTGCAATTTCATTTCAAGAATTGACATTCTATTTGAACATTTTTTAAATTACAGTTGGAAGTGAAAATTTTATTTGGTGTATTGAAACTTCGCTTAAACATACATATTTCATTCAAACAAAAATTTATTTTGAAAATAAAATAAAATAAAATGAATTTAAAACTTTATATAAAAATTAAGATTTTGTTTAAAGATGATAATTTCATGTGACATTTAAATTAACTTTTAAAATGAGAATTGCATGTGAAAATAAAAATTCCCTTCAAATTGAAAATTACATGTGAAAATCAAAATTTCCTTTCGGAATAAAAGTGTCATGTGAAAATCGAAATTTCATGTGAAAATTAAAATTTCATGTGAAAATTAAAATTTCATGTGAAAATTAAAATTTCATGTGAAAATTAAAATTTCATGTGAAAATTAAAATTTCATGTGAAAATTAAAATTTCCTTTCGGAATAAAAGTGTCATGTGAAAATCAAAATTTCATGTGAAAATTAAAATTTCATGTGAAAATTAAAATTTCATGTGAAAATTAAAGTTTCATGCAAAAATTAAAATTTCATGCAAAAATTAAAATTTCATGCAAAAATTAAAATTTCATGCAAAAATTAAAATTTCATGCAAAAATTAGAATTTTATGCACAAATTAAAATTTCATGCAAAAATTAAAATTTAATGTGAAAATTAAAATTTCATCCAAAAATTAAAATTTAATGTGAAAATTAAAATTTAATTTTTGTATCACATTCATTATCATTTATGTTATAATACTTTATTTCGGTGGTATCTCCGTAATTAATCAAATAATTTCCATATGTTTATCGCAGCCGCAAATTGCTATTGGGTCCCCTCTACTCTCGATCCAAAATGTGAACCTGGACATCAGTTCAGATTTTACTGCAACATCTGTGTTTGCGACGAGGATGGTATAACCAGTCATGCAACATGCGGCAGAGACTATTGCAACCATTGGGAATGGAATGAAGATGGCACCCGGATCGAACCTGAAGAAAGTGCCCATGGAACATCGGTGCGAAACGCACGTGACGTCGATGATGAAGAAGGAGGTCCAGTCGAGTATATCAGCCAATGGGCTCGCTTATGGAGACAGTCACTACAGATCGCGACATCTTCAGGAAAATGCGAACCTGGAACAGTCTTCTCGGACTACTGCAACGAATGCTTATGTGGTGATGATGGTATAGCTGAAAATGCTTTGTGCGAAAAAGCGTTCTGCGACCGTAATCAATGGAATCAAGATGGCACACGAAAATACCCTGAAGCAGATGAGGAGTTCCTTCAAAATTAAGGATACGACAGGAATTAACGCGATGCTGAAGAAGGACGTTGGCACACTGGAGCCATCTTCAGGAAGTTCTGCAACTAAATCTCCTTGCGTAAAACATAGTCTGCGACCCTGAAGAGTGGAACGAAGACAGCACCCGAAAACGATGATATTTGAAACTCATTATTATTTCGAAGGCTGATGACGAATTAATGTCATTTACACCTCATAAAGCACATCTAAGAATTATAGATGATATTTCATTGGATCAAATATTGAATAAGATTGATAACACGACTTTAAGACGTTAAACGCACATTGTCGAATTCTCGAAATGCTATCACGCAGCTGGTTTTTACTATGTATAGTTAAATTGATAGTTATTAATTATCATTATCATTATCATCATTAATTATACATAGTTGTATAGTTATAGTTTTGAATTTCAATATTTGCCTCAATCAAATATCATCTATAATTCGTAGACGTATTTCGTGACTCATAAATGACATTAATTCATCATCAGCCTTCGGAATAAGTGTGAGATTTAAATATCGTATACCATAGTTATGCTATACGATCTTATGATTCGAATAACAATAAATGAATATATAAAAATAAAGAATCGTTTTTTTTTTCATAATTATTAATCCAATGTTATCACTGATACTCATGATGAGCACCATGTAATAATTCATTATATTCAAAATAAATATTGCTTGAAAGAGAAATCCATTGTTCAAATTTTTTATCATCGTGATAAAGTAATTTTGATAAATATTAGTTCGATAATTCAGGCCGAATATGAATAACATCACCAGATTCGTGATCTATTTGCATAGTTGTTTAATTAGTACGATGAATTACATGAGTGTTTGAAAATCATCATCGACAAATATTGATTCATAGATATGGGAGCAAAGATAAATGTAGTTTAATGCCAAACTTGTTTTTTCGTTCGCATATAATAAATTAAACTATTTCGAAGCTAACATGTTATCAAAGTACATAAACTTCTTCCAAGGACAGACTTTTTTTTTAGTCATTAAAAAAATGGTAAAATCGCATTTTTTTACAACAACACATTTTATTAAGTCAATAAATAAATTATACAGCAAAAAATAATTCTGCTAGTCCCGAATAATCATAATCACTTCGCACTATCGTTACTCTAACGTCGACCAAAATTGCAAATCCGCCGAAGAGAAGCGAAAATGATACAAAATATAAATCGCAAACGTAAAAAATAACATCTTATTTTTTAGACACTTTTTCGTTGCTAACTTTTTCGGAGATTTTGGTCGACACTACTTATCACTCGGATGATACAAAATATTCTCAAATTTCTTATAACTAACGCAACGAAGCGTTATACAATGTTATAAAAAAAAAAAACAAATCGATTGGCACAACACTTACAGACTAGTTAAACTTTTTTCAACCGTTAATTAACGACCACTTTTTTTTTAACAATCCACCAGTCAAATATTCTCTCAAGAATTTCACGTAGATTGTTTAAAAAATCTTACAAAAAAGTTGTTGTTAGCGTTGATCGATATTTTTTCGAGTCGAAAAAAAATTCGATTTATTCTCGTACCTCGTCGTGTGATCGACGTCACGAAAATTCTTTGGAAAACTATGTCATTCACGTTGAACAAAATCTCATCGAGACGAAACGAGTTTCCAGCGCAGCAAAACGTAAGCGAATACTCTTGTTATCACGAGTATCACGCAAAGTGCAATTACGTCCCACCAAAATTGATCGGCTCTCATTCCTATCTCCGATAGAAATTTCGCCGGGTACTTGTAGTGGCAGTAACCTTCGTCGCACTCCAAAACGCCTCGTTGCTCTCCGTAAATTGCGTGAATTAATCTGGAGAAAATTAAATTGATAACATGATTGATACGGTGTGTACAAAAAAGAAAAAAAAAATTTCCACATCAAAGGATTATAGTCTGTATCATAATATGAGTTCTCGTTAAAGGAAAGCTTCGTACGCATTTTTTTTTAAGGTGGCTCAACGACCTTTTGTATTTCTCATTTAATTAACTTGTACAAAATCAAGTCTTTTGTTCGGATGAATATTATTATTTTTTTACACGATGGACGATACTATGTATGGTAGCATTCGATAGCTGGAACAATTACCTTTAATTCCGTATATCGCAAAATATTTTAGGCTGCATAGTTTTCAAAATATTTAATTCTGCTTATCAGATGTTTTTGGACTTTAAAAAAAAAGGTTACTTAAGACAAGCTGTCATTTTTCTTGTTTGGATCATTGTAAAAATTTGTGTAAAATTTCTCAGAGACCTGAAAAAAATGTTTATTATGGAATTGAGCGTTATTTGTGATAATTATTACTATTCTTGCCATTTAACAATAACATTTAATAATAAATGTGGCACCGCTAAAAAAAATCCCACGACGCTTTTCTTTTACGAGGTTCAATATTAATATCCAAACTTTAGGTTTTTTTCATGGAGCAAGTAAAAAAAAACTTCAGCTTAGTGATTAATGATCCTTAGAGCTAAAAAGGTAATTTATTTTGCATAATTATATTTACCCTTCGAGACCGTAACGAAGGTAACTAACGTAACTTCCCCACTGTAAATAGCTCGGGAGGTCACGAAGTGATACTCCGAATCCTGCGAACATCATCATTGGCAAGGAAAGTGTTGGTCCAAAAAATGTACCATTCTGTAAAAAAAAAAAAAAAGAAATCATTTTTTTGTAGATCATTTTGTTAATAAGTAAAAATTTAAAACAAATCATATTATGGTTTTTTTTTACTGTAGAGAAAATTAGAATAATGCTAAAATGGTAAAATTTTGAGTGCAACATTGATTTATTTATTTTCAGTACTAATAAATTCACGAAAATTTTGTATGGAAAAATGGCGTTTTTCAATAGTAGGGTAAAAAAATTTATATCGAGTATCTTCTGTAGTAAAATGTACGAATTAAAACCGACAGTAAAAAAAATTATTTGATATCTTTTAAAATAAATTTTGAGGGATAGATAAATATAAAATTTAGGCACTGTTGATTTTTTTGTTTGTTTTAAATTCGATATATCCAATTGTATTAGTACCATTTTTGTCTTGATTAATATTGCAACTAGTCAAT
The DNA here is from genome assembly GCA_949699805.1 of Tromatobia lineatoria. Taxonomy (NCBI): domain Eukaryota; kingdom Metazoa; phylum Arthropoda; class Insecta; order Hymenoptera; family Ichneumonidae; genus Tromatobia; species Tromatobia lineatoria. The sequence continues at coordinate 18,678,364 of OX453039.1, read as the reverse complement.
ATAATTTTTTTATTCATTATAAACTCTAATAAATAAGTAAATATAAATCTGAATATTTATTGGTCTTCGATCTATGCTTTTAATTTATTGATCCAAGCTTTCAAAACGCTGATTTACCTAACGCATGTTGGATTTCATTGAAATTCAACAATAAATCATTTATGACAATCTAAATTAATGTTAATCTTTCGTTAATGAGTTTTACTACCTACCACAACATTAAAAACAGCTCCGATCATAAGTCCGAAGCTCTGAGCAACGAAAGAAACGAGCATGCTGATTGTGAAGAACATGGAAAATCTCGTAATCTCGAGAGGCTGGCAGGACATGAAATAGATGATGATGCTGAAGAGGAGGCAGCAAAGCACAGATACCGGAATGTCGATTATTGTTACAGACGTATAAAACATCTTGAGGCTGTACCATCTGTTAAAGTGTTCTTTCTGAAGTATACTCATCTCTGTCGGGACTGAAAAATTTAATGTATAAAAAACACATTAAAAAACATATGTTGTAAAAGCAAAAATTTCATTTGAAGAATTGACACTTCATTTGAACATTTCTAAATTTCATTTGAAAAATGGACACTTCATTTGAAAAATGGACACTTCATTTGAAAAATTGACACTTCATTTGAAAAATTGACACTTCATTTGAAAAATTGACACTTCATTTGAAAAATTGACACTTCATTTGAAAAACTGACACTTCATTTCATGAATTGATTTCATGAATTTGGTGAATTGATACTTCATTTGATAAATTGACACTTCATTTGAACATTTATCAAATTCATTTGAACATTTCTCAAGTTCATTTGAACATTTCTCAAGTTCATTTAAACATTTCTCAAGTTCATTTGAACATTTCTCAAGTTCATTTGAACATTTCGAAAGGTCATTTGAACATTTCTAAAGTTCATTTAAACATTTTTAAAGATCATTTGAACATTTTTAAAGTTCATTTGAACATTTTTAAAGTTCATTTGAACATTTTTAAAGTTCATTCAAACATTCCTAAAGTTCATTTGATGAATTGATATTTTTATATATTTGTTAGCAATGTATAAAAATAAGAAATATTGTCATAATTTTTGAAGAAATGTAGATTAAAAACTCACATGTGAGAATCGTCAGCATCATCGTAGTCATCATGTGATGCATGAGAATTGTAAATAAGAGGTTGTAATTGTCTAAAACACGGGAGCCACGACTTCCAGATTCCATGAACACAGAGCCAAGCATCAGACCTGTGCATATACTGACCATTATCCGCAAGTGCGTCAGTGTCTGAAAAAAAAGTAAAATTAAAAAATGATTTTTTTTTTTTCATAAATTTAGTTCTATTATCAGAAATGCATGACAGTTCGTTCAAAAAAAAATGTAAATGTTCAAATTAAAGTCCATTTGGGACTCTTCAGTTTAAATAACTGGGAATAATTTGTAACGAAGAGCAATGGCGATTTATTTTAAATATATACTTTTACTTCTTCACTTATATATAATAATAAATGATTTCGGAGCTTTCTTATAATTACTCATACTTATTAATGACAGAAAATATTTTTAATACATTGTTACTTAATTTATTTTGGCAATTATTGTTACAAATAAACTTCTGAACAAATTTAACGAGCCTATTAGAAAAATTGGAGAAAACCTCACCGAATCTCTTATAGACTTGATGTATCCTCTCCAGAGAAGGACTTTGAGTTGATGGAGCGGCGGCGTTGCTTGCAAGGCAGTTTTTTTTTGTAATTTTCTACTTTGTACTGGAGCATGTTTTCCTGAAAAGTGAAAATACATTTTTCAAATAACTACACTGAGAATAAAAAAATGTTCTATTGTTTTTTATTTAATACATCGTTTCACCGTAAAAGAGGATTAGTATTTTTTGATCGTACCGTTCGATTCCTGCGAATCCATAAGTGCTGACGAACCTGTGAACCACTGAACAGTCTTTCCATTTTCTGTGCCCGCTACTAAAGTGTCAATTTTGTCTTCTCCATATTCTCCGCATGCCAATTCAATAACTGCAATATCAAATTAATTGAAAAATTAGTTTATGTCACTCTGTGCGAGAAACGCGATTTTACGCACGCTTCGCGTGCATAAAATCCCCATTTTCATACCTTGTGAAATAAAATTTAGTACGATACTCGTGCGATAAACGTTTTCTTAACTCGTGTCGTTCTCTCACTCACAAACGTCAGAAAAAGTTTTATCGCACTAGTATCGTAAAGTACTATTGTCTAATTAAACTTCTATAAGTCACAAAATTAAAAAAAAATTAAAATCCTCATATAATCTGAATTCTGTTACAGATCTCCACCGAATTATGTATCTGTCATTACTAGATATCATTACACTTACATGCAAAATTTGGGCTCTCCAGGTTATGTTATTTATTTAATTTGTGTTTTACCAATTTAAGCAAATCGACTGAAATTTTCTACACACGAAAACTTCCATTCAGCACCACTAATTACCAAATGAAATAAATAAACTTCCTCATAGAAACGGTTTTGGAAAAAAATGAAATTTAATGAGAAAGCAATGTACAAAGTTCTACTTTGCATCTATTTTTATTTCCTAAAAGATAAAATGTCATTCTAAATGTCCTAACATAGAAATCCCATCAATACGAATGTCATAAAAACAAATCTTTATAAATGACATAAAAAAACCTTTTAACGAGGCAGAAAAGCTTGGCTAATCAGAAAAGAATTCCACATTTCGTATATTAAGTTTTAATAATCATAAGCCATTATGTAATTAGAAAAAATTACCATAATCAGCAGGATTGTGGTACATAGGACATGGCAATTTGACGCTCTCGAGATAAGGAACTAATTGATTAGTTGCGCCTTGGTACAAACAATTTCCCTGCGCGAGTACATAAACCTGAAACAAAAAAGTATTTTCCATGAATTAAAAAAAAATTATTTCAGCGTAAGAAAAATAATCAAGAGATTTCAAAACGAGGGATAATTAACCTGGTCGAAAATTTGAAACAGTGAGGCACTGGGCTGATGTATTGTGCAAACTATCGTTCTTCCCTGATGCGCCAACATCTTCAGTAAGTACACAACGTGCATGCAAGTCGAACTGTCGAGACCGGTCGTCGGTTCGTCCAAAAACATGACCGTAGGATTATTCACCAATTCCAGAGCAATTGACAGTCTTTTTTTCTGGCCTCCGCTCAGTCTTTCAGCTCTCGTCTTCAGGTGCACGAACAGACCGAGGGTCGTGAGTATTTCCTTTATCTATAATGATACAAATTCATTTTATAGTCATTTTTTATCATCGAGCGAATAAATATTGCTTAGTCATAGAGAAAGCTCTGTTTTCGTGAAAAAAAAAGCTGCAAATCTGTACTTTACAAATTGCTTCCTTATTATTATTATTTTTTTTTTTACGAAACTATCTCTATGAAGAAGTATGTTAACTGATGAAAATAGTTTTGCAGCTTTATTCGTTATCAAAGTTAAATTTCTGAAAAATTTTAACTACATCACAAAATATAACGAAAAGTGTGCCTATTGTTGCTGAGTACTTCTGATATCATGGATAAAATTTAAGTTCAGTATCTAATATTTTGTTAAGCATTAATCTAATATCAATGCTACAACATAATTTATATCACTTCGCTTCACTTGCGTGCGTGAAATAGGCATTTCTCGCACTAGGAGCATAAAATTGTATACAATACTCGTGCGAGAAACTTTTTCTGATCTCGTGTGATTACAACACTCGCCTTCGGCTCGTGAAAAAGTTCCATCACACTAGTATCGTAATGTACTATTTTATTCTGAATGGTAAAATTCTGATGGTTATATCATGTTTTGCTAAAATTAATGCAAAAACGTAAATTAAAAAAAAATTTGAAAACTCCATAACCGCTATTCCGATGCCGGCCAAGTTCAATACCAAACAACATTTGCAATACTTGTACGTACGAAGAATTGTTTAGCAAGACATGGCTATATTTACGAAAGCTAGAGTACGCACATCCTTCTTTGAAAAAATTCGAAAAGCTATAAAATGAAAATTTCTGGATATATTTGAAAAAAAGTTGTATCAGTTTAAGATGGATTGCTGCTTTATCTGTACACCAAATTTTAGCTGAATCGGTTGAAAGGTTCTCGAGTTACAAGGGATTGAAATTTCGAAGCCCTCCACACAGTGCGCGTGCGCGTGTGCATGTGCACATGCCTGTGCGTATGCGCGTGCGCGTGTGCATGTGCACATACCCGTGCGACTCTCAAAATTCAAATGCTTATAACTTGAGAACCAATTTGGCTATCGACCTCAAATTTGGCACACAATCAAAGTAGCAGCTCTTCTTCAATTGCTGAGTGGATGCAAAAATTTATATTTCGCAGCTTTTTCAATTTTTTGACAAAACCGCGTGGTCGCTTCAATTTTCGTAAAAATAGGTCCTAATACAATATTGTCCTAAACAATTTTTTATAAGAACATATGCACTTAACGTTGCCTGGTATTAAAATTAGGTCAAATCGGTAAAGTGGTTCCAGTTTTATGGAATTTTAGACTTTTTGAAATATTGACATTATGTCATTATCTTTTTCAAAATTTATATCTGCATTGGCATAATTTTTTTGAATTCCAGTTTTTTTTCGGTTGGAAGAAAAAAATGTAGTTATAATATTTCAACTCACGATTGCTTCTTTCTTGCTTCTCGATGTGGTGGTCGGTAACTTCAAGTCGGCAGCTATTTTCATATTTTCTTCAACAGTCAATAAAGGCTGAAGTCGATCGTCCTGTGTTATGTATGCACTGGATCTGCAAGAATTGAATAAGAGAGCAACGATAATTATCAGATTCCGTCGATACGATCTTCAGAAAAAAATAATTATACCATGATCGACGATATGACGTCGTAAGAATTTTTCACGCACATAGTATTTTTTATATTTATCCTTGATCATGATATTTCATCTCTTTTCGTCAGAGCGAACGACTATGGTAACATTTCACATATTTTTAGCAAATCAAGGTCATTTATTACATCCTGAAAAAAAGTACCTTCGAAATTGATCCAAATCTCGAATTACTCCATTGACGTATACCGATCCTTGGACTCCGGTCAATCTGTAGCCAGAAAGTATGTCGAGAAGGGTCGACTTTCCCGCACCTGATGGTCCCATAATGGCCACCAATTTTTTCGCCGGTAGCCTTCCATGAACACCATGAAGAATTTCTTTTGATCCTGATGAATAACATTTTATTTATGTCCCACTGCATATTTCGCACCGTTATTAATTCATTCTATAACATTATATTTGTTTACCCATTTATTCATTTATATTCCATGAACTTACAGAATTTTTTAGATTCATTCAACTTACAAAATAATCCGGAAGTGCAAAAATTTTATTTTTATTCACCCAAATCCTCTTATGTATGCTACAATATTAACGATAAAAAATAAAATAAAATCCTATAACCGATGACAATAAAAATCGCTGCAACATAAATATCGATTTCTTCAATATCTTCTTCAACAATAGAATAAAGCAATACCAAAATTAATAATAAAAAAATTCTAATAATTCCCTTATGTACATCACAATATTTACATTTAAAAAAAGATAATATCCTATAGCCGATAATAATAAAAAACGATCCAACGAAAATATTAATTTCTTCAATAATTTCTTTAAACAATTCGAAAGTAAAATAATAAAATTCACAAAACCAAAAATCTTGTTTTTTCACCATAACGTATCAATCGACAATTATTCATCTTACATAACAGAACATTTACGACGCTCGTAAATGATATGAAGGGTCGCGGTAACGTCTCGACGCCAAGTTCAAAGAAAATGAATTACCTTTTCTATAACCGAGCGAAACAGTGTAACGAATGTCCTCGAAAAGTATATTCGACAATTGTCCACTATTGAACTGAGACAAGTGATCGCCATTGATCCGATCGTTTTCAACGAGATCCTGCTTAGTCTCGTTTCCGGTGATTCTCAGAGGTTGTTGTTGTTGATGTTGCTGCTGGTTGTCCTTGACATCCGGCGGACAAGAGGCTTCGTGCATGAGGACCTCCATAGCGGTGATCCCGATTATATTAGTAGTCTCTGACGTAATAATAGTTCTCGTCAGTGGTCTTTACTTTGTACACGCTCGGAAATCACACCGGCGATGGTCTCTCCGCTCGCGATACGGTCAACGATCTGAGAACAAAGCAGCAGGTTCCTATAACGATTCTTACTCCAGCTAGAATATTTTTTTTTTTTTTTCTTCTTCAGCGATCCCGTGTATTATGCGATTTTTTACTATTGGCTCGCTCTCGGCTTGTGTTGCGAGATAGAGCAAGAAGAAACGACATTGATTCACGATTAGATAAGATTAGCTATTGGACAATACGATAAATCCAGCTGAACGGTCAAGACTCATCGAGATCGAAGACCGAACTCTTCGGAGGTTGCTGGACTTGGATCTAAAGTCCACTTTATTGTTAATACGCTCACACACGCTTGTGTAAGCATTTATGTGGACGTTGGGGATTTTATTGCGTGAAGTGATATCGCTAACACGCTTCTATATTCTTTTTGAGCGATCTATACTGATCGATGGGTTTTTTGCTGCACCTGCTGAATGTTCTTTTTTTGGGAGGTTTGAGTATTGATGCATTTTTTAATTTTTTTATTGAGGTACTTTTGCGTCGAATTGTATAGTGAGCATTTTTTTTTTGAGTGATCTATATCGATCGATGGGTTTTTTTGTTGCACCTGCTGAACATGTTTATATTGTTCCAAGAATTTTAACTATTGATGCATTTATTTATTTTTTATTAAGGTACTTTTGCGTAAAGTTTTATCGTAAGCATTTTTTTTTTTTTTTTAGGGATCTATATTGATCGGCGGATTGTTTTTTTGTTGCACCTGCTGAATGTTCTTTTTTCGGGAGCTTTAAGTATTGAGGGATTTATTTATTTTTTATTAAGGTACTTTTGCGTAAAGTTGGATCGTAAGCATTTTTTTTTTTTTTTTTTTTTTGAGCGATCGATATTGATCGATGGATTTTTTTTTGCATCTGGTTAAAGTTTTTACAATTTATTATAAAGCAGAATTTTCTTGATTGGATTAAAAATTTTCCGGAAGTTTAAACTATTGATAGGTTTTTCTTTGTTTATTAATTGAAGGATGTTTGTAATAATATCGTTGCGAAAAATAATCCGTAAAAATTGTTCGGGACGAAATATCAGATGAAAACAAAAATTGGGCGTGTAGATGATACTTTTGCATGAAGTTGAATCGTAGGCACGTTTTATTTTTCGATTTTCTGAATGATCTATATCAATTGACGTACTTTTTGTTGCTGTACCTCAACATTTTTACGATTTATTGCGAAGGGTAATTTTCTTAATTCGATTGAAAATTTTTCGAGAATTTCAACTAATAAAAAAAAATTTATTAAGACATTTTTGTAAAAATGTCCAGGAATTTCCTTGTAAAAAAACGACTCTTGGATAATAACATAGAAGACGACTAAAAAATCGAGAAAAAATATTTACATCCAATGGAATTATTTCGATAGATAAAAAAAATATACCAGATTATGAATATTTGTATGATTTTTTTTCATGCTCCCCTGGATATTTTTTGGATGTTTTTCTCGTGGAAAAAGTAATGGAAAAAATGACATTGGAGAAAAATCTAATGAAAATGTTTGTTTTTCTATTTTTACAACAAAGTACAACTTTTTCATTTTTATTTAAATGTTCAGTATAAAACTAAAAAGTAATCAAAATTTTGGTGTAAAATTAACAAACAGTTTATGTGGACATGCACAGTTTTTTAAATCTTTTGACGTTGTAATAAACTTTGGACTTTTCTCTTTTTACGACTTCGCAATTTTTTGTACAAATATCGTCACCCAAAAATGGCACCCTCACATGTTAACTGCGAAGTAAGATGTTTTATCTATATTGCTACCAGAGATGAGGTCACTGTACACAAATGAGAGGAAAGCCCTCGCGATTATTTGCCATCCCCACAACTCCATAAAAAATAAAAATGCGCATCGGCGTCAGAATAAAAAGTGAGAGGAATAAATGTCGTGGTGTATAATCCTGAGCTAAGAAGCAAGACTTTGAACTTGACGACATCAGAAAACATGCTTTGGCAATTAAGATAATATTTATAAAAATATATATCGACGACGATGTCGTCGTATTTATAAAAACACAAGACAATAATAATAAGAGTTGATGACGACACAAAAATTTTCCTCACATTGACAAACTTATTAAGTCGGTTGAAAAATAATTATTTGTCCATTCTCTAAGTTTATAAATCCACTTTTTTATCATTCAATTAAATAACGGAAAAGCGGAAATTTTTTTCATGCATACACAAAAAATATCCTTAAATTAACAACCTCCAAAATCTTTGTAAGAATAATAATTTATTTTGTTTTTTATTTTAAACTGCACTTTTTTCTATCGATAAGTTATGTGCCAGAAAAAACAGACATTTTTTTTATGCATACACAAAAAATGTCAAATTAACAACTCCAAAATCTTGGTAAAAATAATAATTTTTTATTTCCTTTAATTGCACTTTTTCCATAGGTAAATCAAATAATGATAATAAAGCGGGGAATTTGTTTTATCTTATGGAAACACAAAAAATTTTCTCAAACTTACAAACTCCATCTTTCCAAAAACAATAATTATTAAATTTCCAAAAATGTATAACTGAACATTTTCATTTCGTCAATTTAATTACATAACAAAAAAACAGCCATTTTTTTCATGCATACACGAAAAATTCCCGTATATTAACTACCTCTAAAATCTTTCCAAAAGTAATTATTATTTTTTTTACTGCACTTTTTTTTATAGGTCAATTAAATAATGATAATAATGCGAACAATCTGGATTATGTTAATTAACGACAGAAAAAGTAATGCGTTATCGTCGCTCATTGTTGATGCTCCTTTTTTTCATGCATACTTGATAGCTTGTAAATCTTGATAATTATTCAAGACAGGAACACTATCTTACAGAACGGAAGTCGAAGCATCCGTCCTGAAGATATTGCTTTTGTGTTTTGGTATTGTACGATATCGTGACTACACTTCCAGCAGAAGGCTCAAGGTCTAAGCGATTCTGTTTAATCATATTTTCCCACATTTTTTCCTCATTTATCTTAATGCTATGTACGACGTATGTGCCTGAGGCGGTCAACTGAAGTGCAATTTGCGATCGTTTATAAACAATACTTTTTCACTTGCTCAACGCTTGGAACGTTCGTGTTGTCATTTTTTAAATCTCTTTTTAATCCAAGCATCCACATTTTTTTAAAGCCGATAATAAAATAAATTCAAAGCGTAATTATAATTAATTTTTCCCTAATTAACCAAATTATGATATTTCACGAAAATTTATCGAGCAAGTATCAAAGGAAATAATTTAATATGTAATCGGTCTTCTTTATTTTTCTTTTTGCAATCTCTTCATTTGATAACTAGTTTAATAATACGAATTTATTGAGAAAAGTTAATTTAATACAATTTGAATTTAAAAAGGAATAAAAAAATTATTTATGTATTAAAAATTTGTTTTTGAAACTAGCATAAAAAGTTATGTTCATTCACTGTAATTATTTACACATTCAAATTATTTTGATTATTTATTAAAATCCTGAATGAATTACATATCATGAAATAATGTATAATACTAGTTTCCTTCGAAACTCTCTTATAAATATTCATCAATTGACTCCCATTTCATAATTAATCCCAAGCCTAATTTTTTTTTACAGTCGAAAACAAAAAATACAGAAGCTCAATAATTTTGACTAACAAAATTATGAATTCCTACAAGACACACCCACGAAAATTGATCAAAAAATGCAACCCACTTCAACAATCCAGTTTTCAATATTTTTTAAAATCATATATAAACGAAATACAAATAAATAATTATACAGAATTTTTTTAGGTGAAATTGGAGCAGCGATCGAGAAGCGTCATCGAGAGATCCTTCGTATCGAGATTGACCTGCATCTCTTTGACACACATAACATAATAACGCTTGCGATCGTCGCATTTAAATCGACGCACTTGTCACATATATGTATATATATGAGGCATTCTTCATCAATTCAGTTAATTTTTTTTCGAACCTCTATGATGAGTCCTATGATTGGACACATTTTAGTACCACTTGAAAGTACTCTCTCCCAATTTTTTAAGATTTTTAAATCCAATATTACAAAAAATGGGGATTTTTTAGTTCAATACTACGGAAGTAAATATATTTCTTTAAAGTCAATACTACGGAAATAAATATATTTTTTTAAAGTCAATACTACGGAAATAAATATATTTCTTTAAAGTCAATACTACGGAAATAAATATATTTATTTAAAGTCGATACTACGGAAATAAATATATTTCTTTAAAGTCAATACTACGGAAATAAATATATTTCTTTAAAGTCAGTACATCTTAAAAAAATAAAGTCATAGAAAAAAATTGTTTCAACATGAAAGTTGTAGTTTCATGTGAACTTTTGAATGAAATTTTCGAAAAACAATTTTGCGACCCTATAATATTACTTTTTTGCTAAAAAATATAAAGATTTTTTTCCTATAAAAAAAAGCCACTTTTTTTGGCTGGAAAAATCACAGAATCTCTGCGCCTATGTATTGTACAACATTAATGTATTTTTCAATGTATATAACATTAAAAAATTGCCAGACTAGAACTGATCAAAGTTCCGAAGTAAAAAAATAATTTGTTCTAAGTAAAAAAAAAAATGACGTCCAGATAACATTTGAAAAAAGTCTATCATGAACCAACTATTTTATTGATTTATCATCGCATAAGCTACAAATTTCAAATAAAAACGTTATTGACAATTTTCTTTTTGTTCTCGACAATTTTTTTTTTACTTTGAACAAATTATTTTTTCACTTCGGAACTTTGATCGGTCCCAGTCTGGCAATTGTTTAATGATATCAATACATAGGCGCAGAGATTCTGTAATTTTTTCAGTAAAAAAATAGTGGACTTTTTAGGTTGAAAAAATATCCTTTATATTTTTTTAGCAAAAAAGTGATATTATACGATCACAAAATGGTTAAAAAAAATTTCATTGAAAAGTTCACATGAAACTACAACTTTTATGTTGAAACAATTTTTTTCTATGACTTTAATTTTTCAAGATATATTGACTTTTAAGAAATACCCCATTTTTCTGTCATATTGGATTTAAAAATTTGAAAAAATTTGGAGAAAGTACTTTTAAGTGGTACTAAAATCTGTCCAATTATGGAATTAATCGAAGAGGATTGAAAAAAAAGTGGCTGAATTGACGAAGAATCCCTCGTATGTAGTATTTATATACATACATATCTATATTTAATATAGATCTCCGATCGATCGAATCTATACGTGATATGTACACGTATAGATTCGGTGAGTTTAAATGGACCACGTTCGTAATACAAAGGCGACAATGAGTGATAAGAACTGGTCGCGTACGATCAAAGTTCAGAGTAACGCTCGCTCATCGACTCGATTTTCTCTGAGTCACAAGCGCGCTGATCGACCCTCTCGAGTTTCAAGCTACGATGCGCTTGCGGTCTTTATACTTTGTCTACATACGTTCCGCAAACTCTTCGCACGACAATATGCAAGGAAGTTATACATACGCTTTATTATAGAAGCAAACGAGCCGCTCTCGAGCTTGGGGAGAGTAAATTTTAATACAATGTCCCCTCTGATCTCTCATGCACTTATAGCACGTGAGCAATTTCAAGCTTTTTGCATGCTTCAAATATGTTTGGTACATACACGTTGAGATTCTCGGTGCATCGCAATGAGTACAGTGATAAACACAATCCTAATTGTTAATTTTTTTTTCGGAGAATGAAACTGTTCAACTTTTTTTGAGAATAGTTATTTTGTTCAACTTTTTTTGAGAATAGTTATTTTGTTCAACTTTTTTTTAGAATAGTTATTTTGTTCAACTTTTTTTGAGAATAGTTTTTTTGTTCAACTTTTTTGGAGAATAGATTTTTTGTTCAACTTTTTTTGAGAATAGTTATTTTGTTCAACTTTTTTTGAGAATAGTAATTTTGTTCAACTTTTTTTGAGAATAGTTTTTTTGTTCAACTATTTTTGAGAATAGTTTTTTTGTTCAACTTTTTGGGAATAATTATTCTGTTCAACTTTTTTGGGAACAATTATTCTGTTCAACTTTTTTGGGAACAAGCATTTTGTTCAACTTTTTGGGAATAATTATTCTGTTCAACTTTTTTGGGAACAAGCATTTTGTTCAACTTTGTTTGAAAATACTTTTTTTGTTCAACTTTTTTGCGAATAATTGATTTGATCAACTTTATTAGGAATAATTCAATTGTTCAACTTATAAAAAATATTTTTTGTTCAACTCCATTAGTAAATACTTTCCTTGTTCGACTTATCTCAAAGAGTTTTGTTCAACATTTTATTAAACAACGTTTTCAAGTACATAATCATACCGCATTGACGATTTTGCGACAAAACCAGGAAGAATTATTCTTTCTGTACAACGGATGTAGAAAAACTGACAATTTGAAACGTCAACAAGATGTAATACGTAAGTACACCGAGAATTTATACGTCAATAGTGGAATATGTGTTGTAATTATTATTGAGAAGCAAACGAGTCGCTTTCGTGCACGGGAAGAGATACTTTCAATACAATGTCCCTTCTAAACTCGCCTACACTCACAGCACGTGAGCAATTTCAAGCTTTTTGCATGCAAAGAGAGCTCAATATCTTTGGTACTCGTCGAGATTCTCCGTACATTGCAATTAACACACACAGCTTATTATTCAGTAAGTAAAAACTTCACGGAATCAATTATCAACGAATCTCAAGACTCATCGTCCAGCTTAAACGTGTATCATTCGACAAATCAATACAGCGATTATCCGCTTATTATGTAATTTCTCGAGAATGCGGTGATGATTGAATTAGAGAATTCAGAAGATAAAGTTCTGATAAGAAGACCTGAGTTATCGGGTGAATTGAAAAGCACGCTTTCATCAACAATGTTGTTGAGTATCATCAACTCAGTAGTGAATTTTTTTCAAGATAACAAAATAAATATTTCAAGTCTTTTCACGGAAATTTCTGTTGAACTGTCTGGTTCTTCGTTCAACTGTCATGAAAATACGTTTTGTTGAATATTTTTTGAATGCAAGATTTGTTCAACTTTATTGGGATAAGAAATTGTCCAAAAAATTTGTTGAATGTATTTTTTAATTTCAACTTTTTTATGGTGATATGTTTACTCCAACATTTTTCAGATACAATTTTTTTTGTTCAACTGTTGTAGAATACGTTTTGTTCAACGCGTTTTGTACATACCGATCAGTTTATTTTTTTAAGGACATTTGTTAGATACAATTTTCATTGTTCAACTTTATTAGGAAAATGGGTTTTATTCAATATGTTTGGAATACAATATTCATTGTTGTATTTCTTTAAGAATAAGTTTTGATCAATTTTTCTAGGAGAGAAAGTTTTGTTCAACATTTCTCGGCTAGTTTTTGTTCTTCAACTTTTTTTTTTCGATAATGAGTTTTGTTCAACTTTTTCCATACAACTTTCATTGTTCAACTTTTCTAGGGAAATAAGTTTTGCTCAACATGTTTGTGATACAATATCGATTCTTTTAATTTTTAAAAAATGCAGTTCATGCAATTTTTTTTTATAATACCTTTTGCTCAACTTCTTTTTGATACTGAGTTTTGTTCAACTTTTTTCGGCTCATGAGTTGTTGCAACTTTCCTAGGATACAATTTCCTTGTTCAACTCCTTTTGGATAATCAGTACCGTTCAACTTTTTTTCATACAATTTTGCTTGTTCAACTTTTTTTCATACAATTTTGCTTGTTCAACTTTTTTTCATACAATTTTCGTTGTACAACTTTTCTAAGATAATAAGTTTCGTTTAACATTTTATTTAATACTATTGTCTTCATTAAAAAAATATTTTTTAAATGTCTTATTCAACATTATGACATTAAATTTTTCTATGCTCAACTTTTTCAAGTCTATTTCTCAAAATACAGCACAGCAATGGCGATTATAGAAAAAATCCAGGGAAATCGCGTTCCCCGAACCACAAAGTATCGGAAAGCTGATATTTCGAAATGTCAAATACTTGAAATATGTGGTCACACCGAGAAGTGATAAGTCAACAATATATAGTGACAATAGCATGTTGCATCACTGCGAGCGCTGATGTTTACTGAAAGCGATATGGATTTGCCGGAGTAACTCCCACCCCATAACTCACCAATGCACATAGAGTGCACCACGCTTTGTTCTAATTTTAATCGCGAGCGCACAAGTGTCCGCCTATCAATTATTCCAACATAATAGTTCAATAAATTGACTGACGCACGTGACAGAAATATTTGTAATTTTTCTTGCGCCTCTCTTCGACCGTTATCTCAAGGATTCCATCGTATTCATTAATTTATCGCTCCAAAGATTTTTTTGAACGGCATTTTTATTCATCAACTGGATCGCAATGCGTTGATCATGTTGAACGCAAAAAAAAGGGATCTATGAACGTCGTGAAAAATGTTGTAAAGTCGTCGGAAAAAAAAACGGGGAATTTCTGAGCCTCTGGATCACCTTGATCTATGCTCTTGATGAAATCTGCTCCTGGATGATCGAATATTATTTATCAATTACCAACACTTTTTAGGGAATTCCTTTCTGCCAAATCCAGTAACATTATTTCTCAGGTGATCACGACGAACATTTTTTTCATAGCTCGATTTTTCATCTCAAATAAGAATGTGAAGTCAACATTTTTTTTCCAAATTCAAAAAGCATAATTAAATTTTTTTAAAAAGAATATCGCAAATCTCAAACGTAATCTTTATTTTTGATTGTTATTTTGAATTTGAAAAAAAATTCCCGAAGGGAGAAGTCAAAATCTGCGATTGTGGTTCCTTTTTTTTTTTGATTCCATTTTTTTCCCTTACCGACGCCTATGTTGATTGCAAAGGCGTCGTATTTTATTTCGTCACTCATTTCATACTCAAAATATTATCACATGCCGATTCTCCATAAATAGTGGATTTTTTTGTTTCATGAATAATTCAAACGCTTCGGGTTTCCAAAAAAATAATAAAATAAAAAAATTCCAATTTTCATGGAGAATTAGCATCTGATTATATTTTAAATATGAAATAAGTGACGAAAAAACAAATGCGACGACTTTGCAACGAATATAGACGTCAGGAAGTGAAAAAAATTTAATTTCAATTTTAAAAAAAGGAACCACAATCGCAGATTTTGACTTTTCTCTTCGAGAATTTTTTTTCGCATTCAAAATAACATTTAAAGAATAATTACATTTGGGATTTGCGATACACTGAAAAAAAAATTTAATTTTGATTTTAGAATTTGAAAAAAAAAAATGTTGAATTCATATTCTTATTTGAGATGAAAAGTTGAGCGATGAAAAAAATCTTCGTCGTCATCACCTGAGCAATAATGTTACTCGATTTGGCAGGGGGGGGGGGATTCCCTATTAATATTTCTCATACTCAAAACTATCCCTATTAAGGATGTATGATACGTACAGTCACGCCAAAAGTGAGTTTCAAAACAATTTCGATTACTTCCCGATATGATGAAAATCGGAAAAAAATACTGCATATAAAATGTACTGAAAAGATTGATTTCGCATAATAATAATCCCAAAATGTTATTAACAAATTGGTGAGAAGAACAATTATTCAACAAACAATTAATCAACCCAATTTTTTTTCTAATGAAAATGATATGTTGATTCATTTAAATGCATACGAATTTTTCAGATTTTTTTCTTTATTTTAATTTTAATTTTTTTTATTTCAAAAAATGTGCGCGAAATAACGAATTTTTTATATATGTTCGGCATAAAACCATTTACTACACTCAAGATTTTTTTGCAAAACGCATATCCAAAATTTGTTATATCCTGCGGATTTTCCAAAAAAAAAAAAAAATCAAAATCAATATAAAGAAAAAAATTTGAAAAAATTCGTATGCATTCAAATAAATTAACACATCATTTTCATTAGAAAAAAAGTTGGGTTGACTGATTGTTTGTTGAACAATTGTTTTTTTCACCAATTTATTAATAACATTTTGGGATTATTATTATCCGAAATCAATCTTTTCAGCACGTTTTATATGCATTATTTTTTTCCGATTTTTATCCCATCGGGAAGTAATCGAAATTTTCTCTCAAACTCACTTTTGGCGGGATTGTACTTATTATACATTGAGGTCACGTTATTCGCAGCATCTAATATCACACTTGTAGATCGGTCCATTCACCTTTAAGGGGCAGTAATACACCTTTCCCCCCGCAGAAATTTCGAAAGCTGTTTTCTCCCAAACGATGCGACAGATACGGTCCGGATTTTTAGAGAATATGCAGGAGTATCATAGAATTGGGCTAATCTTCTGGCTCCTCATTCGACATAGCCGTTTATTTCTAAGAATTAATAGAAACATAGTGCGAGAGAGACAGAGCTATGTTAGAGAGAGACAGACATATGGGCCTCTTAATATCTTTGGACTTTTTTTTTTACCGCGAAAAAACTGAGTTCACAGTCCGCACTTTGATCGAATATTGTTATTATCGGTAAATGATTCATTTGGGTAAAACCTCATTTGTCTTTTTATATTGAGGATGGTTAATTTTTTGCTCACCGTCAGTGAAACACTGAAATGAAATTTCAGAAGAATCGAACTTGTCATATGGTTTACATTGATGAGAACAAAATTTAAGAATTTTTGTTTTTTTATTTTATTAAACATTCATTGATTTTCTCGTAATTAAGGATTTTGTTCGTTTTCGATAAAAAATTTAATTTAAGGTAGTGTATTACTGATCTTAAGATTTCAAGGTATGAATAGCAGAAGTTAAATTATGATTAGCTAAAATATGTGATAAAAATAATTTTATAAATTCAACTTATATTAGAGTTTACACAATTTGTGTTGAATTGGAAGTAATATGAAAATTTAGTCGACGTTGTAGAAACGAAACTTAATTTTTGTAATAATGATAGAAAATATAGTATTGAAGAAAAATTACAATTTTTTATTGAAAACATCATAACATTATTTTAAAATTAAAATATAAGATTTTGTCACATTATTTTAGCAATCTTTGAGTAAAGTTAGCGGTAATTGTCTATTTTATTTGTGGTCAGAAAATTATACGATTTGCTACACCGTTATTTTTTAAATTATTTTTATCATTATTATTTTTTTAACTTGTCAATATATATAATAGAGTTTTTAATGATATTTATTAAGCTTCAATTAATTTTATAAATGACTTCATGGTTTCAATGCCAACATTTTGGTTGGATTTGTAAGATAGATAAACAAAAAAATTTCCAAGGCCCAAAAATTTCCATAAAACTGACATAAAGACAATCTAAATTTAGTACCGCGTCTTTTCGTCAAAATAGAGCAATTAAGCCGACAATAACATAGTACCCATGTTTTTGTGAATCGCAACTGAAGTGCGATGTCAGCAATTTTTTTTTTTTTTTTTCATTTTCGTTGCAATGTTATATCTTCAAGTCATTGTCCAAAAAAAAATGTAACCTAACAGTATATATTTTATTTAATGAGAAGCTTATGAATATTAATTTTTGACATTTAGTTCCACATAATACCCTAAAAAACAAATGTCACGATGCCGGACAAAAAAAATCATATTAGTTTTTTTCGAACTAATATAATTAGTCTGTAATTTTCCTATCGAGTGTTTGTCGTTTTTTTTTTCATATTAAAAAAAATTTTTTTTTTAAGGATGTTCTTTTAGAGGGAAGATCGACGTTACGAAAAATGTTTGCTGCATTAAAAACGCTCGTGTCCTTCATGCGTCATGATTCACGGTTGTGCATCGCTTTTGAAACTCAGGTTTTGCATTAATTTGCTAACTAATAATTGTAGATCGTGTAGACTGTTCGTCGTAGCAAACTGTGCACGCAATATATGCAATTTCGTAAAATGTCAAAGCTACATAAACGACAAGCTATGTAATCAGCTTTTAATAAATGATATAAACTCACGTGCCCTTTGAAGCGTGAGTTTAAAGCAATGATAAGGTGGGGAAGTCAAGATAAAAAAATAAAAAAACTGGTATTCATTTCTACATACGCTATTTGTTTAGCTGCTGGGTTTGCCTTATAAAATTTATGGAAAATAATTTTCGCTAGGTAGTAATAAATATCTGACCATTTGGATCATTTTTTGCCCAGCTTTTTCAAAAGGTTTTTGTTTAAGTCTTCTAAAAGGAATGTTAAGTAAATATTTTTCAACTTTCGTTTGGGCAATAGTTTATTGTCAAACTTCTTTTGCAAATTATCGTTTTGTTCAACATTTTGTTCAACTTTTTTGGGAAATGTCGTGTTATTTGATTTTTTTGGAAAACTGGGTTATTCATCTTTTTTAGAAAATGTCGTTTTGTTCAACTTTTTTTGGAACATTTCGTTGTGGTAATTTTTTTGTTGAAAATGTTGATTTGATCAACTTTTTTGAAAAATGTTGTTCGGCTTATCTTATTTGGAAAATGTCGTTTTGTTCAACTTTTTGGAAAAATGTCATTTTGTTCAACTTTTTGGAAAAATGTCATTTTGTTCGACTTTTTGGAAAAATGTCATTTTGTTCGACTTTTTGGAAAAATGTCATTTTGTTCATCTTTTTGTAAAAATATAATTTTGTTCAACTTTTTGTAAAAATATAATTATGTTCAACTTTTTGGAAAATTTCGTTTTGTTCAACTTTTGAAAAAATGTCGTTCTTTTCAACTTTTTTGAAAAATGTCATTTTGTTCAACTTTTTGAAAAAATGTAATTTTTTGCAATTTTTTTTTAATGTCATTTTGTTCAACTTTTGAAAAAATGTCGTTTTGGTCAACTTTTTCGAATATGTCGTTCTGTTCAACTTGTTCATATAACGTTATTTTAAAAAATTCTGCACTGTTTAATTTTTTCGAAAATCATTGTTTAATTCAACATTTTTCGGGGAAAATTTTCTGCGAACAACTTTTTGTTTTTACAGTATCCTTCGTTAATATATGAAAACAAAGACAAATACAAATGCTTAGTCCAACAAACTGTACAATTAGTTTCATAAATTTTTGGCTACTCGTGTAATAAATTATTAATAAGATCACTGAAATTCTCCTTCCTCCATAAAACTATATGTTTATAAATGCAACAGGATCACTTATAAAATCGCACCAAATTGTCGTGACTCTAAAGTCATTAATTTGGAAGATAAAAAATCTGTGAAATTAAGAGCATTTTTGTGGATTGTAGAGAGAATTGCGTCTCGTATGTCAATGTCATAATCTCGACCGTGCTACAGTTGATATGGTAGCACATGGCAATGCGATTGGGGAAGAAGTCGATGATCTTTTGGCATTTTTTAACACGGAAATTATTCTACGTATCGTGAAATGACGACTCAAATAAACTTAAGTAGATTTGTCTTGAGTCTTTATCGCGAATAACACGTGAAATTCATTGAAGATTTCGCGATCGCTGTCACCACAAGCTGAGAATTTGTAACACGCGATAAGAGCATTATCGTCAAACGTACTTCTTAAATTGTACTATAATGTGTACACGTATTTCATTACCGAATGAGCAAAAAAGATTCCCCGAGTATATTTTTGTGTTGACAAATTTATCTCAATTTTGCGGATGTGTGTGTGTATTATTTCTTATATTATCAACCTGTATAACCTTCCGGACTGCAACGCGGAAGCCACAACATCAAGCATTTCCGTTATTGAACGTTTACTTCTGCGCTTTATTTATTGATAACCATTTTCGAAATTAAAAAAAAATTGAACGTAAAATGATAATTTTTTAATTCGTTTTATTAACTTGTATTGCTATTATTTAATAATTTTAGTTTGGGGCTGGGAAAATTTTTATTCCTTTCTTTTTGGCAACAATTTTTATCGGGTTTTGAAAAATTGATAAGCTTTTTGAAAAATGCAGTGAAATTATGGTTTTGATTATAAAAGAATTGGATTTTTTTTGTTTTTTCTGTTCATTAACGGCCATTTTCTGTTTTTTTTTTATTTAATGAAAGTTTTGAATATTTAAATACATAATTAATGATTAATATAATCCTGTATATTTTTCCGGACTGCAACGCGAAAACCGGACCATTAAGCATTTCTTTTATTAAGCGTTTACTTTTGCGCTTTATTTTTTAATGACCATTTATTTAAAAAAAAAATTAAACCCAAAATATAAATTTTTAAATTCGTTTGATTAACTCGTATTATTTAGATTTATTGAATTTTGTTTGGGGCTGTAGAATTTTTTGTTTCTTTTTTTTTTTGGTGACAACAATTTTTATGGAGTTTGAATAAATAAATGAAACACCCGAATTTGGAAGTAAAAAATTGATAAACTTTTTCAAAAATGCAGTAAATCTATGGTTTCGATTATAGAACAAGGTTGGATTTTTTGGTTTTCTTTTTCATTAACGGCAATTTTTATTTTTATTTTTTATTTATTTAACGAAACCCCTTAATATGTAACAACAAAATGAATGACTGCATACGAATTGACGTTGAGACTTTGATCTGATAAGTCAAGAAATAACCGGATTTCTGAAACTTAATGGCACTTACGAAAAAAGGACTGGAATACAAAAAGGAAGCGGATTCATATGAAAACTAGTTCCTGGCGGTTTTATAGCCGCGTAATTTCGTCAACATGTTTAATTCTTAACCGGTCGAGTTTAGGACCTTTTCGTGGGCAGTCGAGAAAAGAAGCTATTGTTCTTTATTTTTCAACATCTTATTTACTATTTTTCAACATCTGTTTTGATTTGAAAATCTGTTTCAAAATTTGTTTTATATGAATGCACTTTTTTCGAGAAATTAAAATATGCCTGCATTTCCACTGAAAATTTGACTAATTGTCCATTATGTAAAAAAAATGTTTATTGCAATTTTGAAAAAAGTAAAAAATCGAATTCTTCAAAACACCAAATATTTTTTCTCAAAATAAAAAAAAATACTTAGCAAACTGTTACTTAAAATAACAGCAATTAATTTTCAAGCAATACATCAAATATGAACACACTAATTACAAAAAATAAAAATGCATTATTCTTCTACAATTTATTATTATTATATGTTACCTCACAATATATAATAATTTAATTTGATTTATATATATATATATAAGTATATAAATAATTATTATAAATTTTTACTTATTAATAATAAAACAAAATAATTTTAAAAAATTGCCATCGATCAAAAATTCCCAATTCAGTAAATAAAAAAATTGGAGTCAACAAAAGTTCATTGAACCCAAAAAGGTTGCAACCAAAGGCAAGCAGCGGATGCAGCGATGCAGCAAAATCGGTCCACGATACTTTTACCCGAAGAGAGCGATTGAGAGAGCGGTATTGCAGTGAAAGTAAATTGAACGGTACCAGAAGATAGTCCAATGCTCAAGTATTGTAAAACCCAGTGAGTATTTTCAACTTACCGATGCGTATTAAAATTGATAAATCACTTCAACTCCATTCAACTTCGAACATGACATAAATATAATAAAATTTTACAGAAAATATTTTTTTTAAATAAACATCAGCAAAAAAAAATTGATCACAACAGGATTCATAAATTTCTTATGAATAAAATTGAATTAATTATTTCACGAACGCGCTTATTTTTATTTTTATTAATTTTTAATATTTTTTTTCATTATTTTCCTAATGACTAAAGTTCAAGACACTTGTTTGACAATTCTATGACGAGTGTTCGGCCAGTACTGAATACACGTTACGTACTGAAAGCCCAGTACAGTTTCCATCACACATGTTCTCTTTCTCCTTCCCTCGTAACTTCCCTCTCCTTGACCTCTTGTTGCTACAAGTGATGCTGTTGCTGGTGCTACCGTTAAACTGCGCTTAGACGCGCTTTCTGACCAAGATGTTGGCTCTAAGGAGTGGGCATCTAATGGTCAAGCAGATCGTCGAGCACGTGCTCAAAATCGAGCAGTGTTATGGTATTTTCTCCCGCACCCAGTGCGTAAGCCATTACCTGCGAATGAAGTTGGACTATTTCTACGTCTTCATAGAAGAAGTTTCTATTTATTTTTTATTGTTCAACTTATTTTGATAATTGGTGATTTGTTCAACTTATTTGAAAATTAATGGATTGTTCAACTTGTTCGAAAATGATTGGTTTGTTTAACGTGTTTGATAGTCATTGATTGTTTAAGTCGTTTGAAAATTGGTGATTTGTTCGACTTGTTTGAAAATTGTTCATTTGTTCAACTCGTTTGAAGATTTGTGATTTGTTTGACTTGTTTGAAAATTGTTGATTCGTTTAACTTGTTTGAACATGATTCGTTTGTTCAATTTGTTTGAAAATTGTTGATTTGTTCAATTTGTTTGAAAATTGTTGATTTGTTCAATTTGTTTGAAAATTGTTGATTTGTTCAATTTGTTTGAAAATTGTTGATTTGTTCAATTTGTTTGAAAATTGTTGATTTTTTCAATTTGTTTGAAAATTGTTGATTTTTTCAACTTGTTTGAACATTTTTTATTTGTTCAACTTGTTTGGAAATTGTTGATTTGTTCAACTTGTTTAAAAATGGTTGATTTGTTCAACTTGTTTGAAATTTATTGGTTCGCTCAACTTGTTTTAAAAGTGTTGATTTGTTCAACTTGTTTGAACATTACTGTTTTGTTCAACGCGTTTTAGAATTATTGTTTCGTTCAACTTGTGTGAAAATAATTTGATTGTTCAAATTCTTTGAAAGTTAGTGATTTGTTCAATATGTTTGAAAGTTAGTGATTTGTTCAACTTGTTTAAAAATTGTTTAATGTTGAGATATTAAATTTTAATATCTCATCAAATTTCTATTTTATCGCATCGAAATTTAGTGAAGTTGTTACAATAACAAAACCCAATTTTTTAAAAATTCTTTTAAGAAAAATAAAATTGCCGGCGTAATTTCGAAACCTGAAATTTAAAGCAAAAATCAATTCGGTATTTCATGAGGTTTCGAAGATGTTAAGAAATTAGTAAAAATAATTTTTTTGCTTTTTAAACCCCCTTAAGGGTTGTCATGGAGAAATCCTAATTAAAATTTTCAAGCATTAGTATGCGTATTAATTAGAAGCTAAAACCAACTCGATATTTTATCTGGCTTACGAGATATTAAAAAATTGCTAAAAATACATTATTTGCCTTTTAAACCCTCTTAAGGGTCGCGTTTCCAAAAATGTCTTTTATGCGACTTTATCCTCAAAATGATCTCTTGTCGTTACTTCTAAAAGCTGCAAGCAGTAAATTCTTATCGATTTATTTATTTATTTACATTTGTGGGGCAATAATTTTTGATAATCACTATTGCAAAATTATGCTATTTATACCCAAAAGGGTCTTTAATCAAAACCCATAAACGCACAAATATAAAAACCACAGTAATTATATCGTCACGCAAACGCTCAGGAAACACATAATTTCGCGTGATTATAGTATAAGTGCTCTTGCGTTAATATTGCATCGCTGCATTTTTTCTCCGAGACTGTAAAGACTTATGTGGGAAGAAAAGTTGTGTGTCAGAATAATTTAACGTGGATTCGAAAGTTGCGCATCGTTGTCACTTTTAATATGAATTTTTTTTATTGCCATTTGCAAAGAAATACAATTATGTTGTGAACGTTTATGTAATTAAATAATTAATACACAATATTTTATGTGCTATTTTAAAAATATAAAATATTGAGGAATCTTTGAAGAATAAAAAAATTTATAAAAAAAATTTATATTTATAAAGCAAAAATATTTTTCCAGTACCGAAAAAATTGGGCTCTTCAGCCTTTTAAATCAAGAAATGTTTAAATTATTTTTTTCATATAGATTCAATAAATTCATTGTTAAGATTTAAAAAAAATTTTATTGTTAATAATTGCAACTTAAAATAAGCCCGTTCATTCTGCCCTTGAAAATAAAATATGGGAATAAGTCTATCAATTATTCAACAACTATTAAGAATCTCATAACGATTTTAATTATATCACTAGCAAGACTGGAATATTGATACATTCTTTTCCGCCTCATTAGATATTACGATGAGAAAAAAATGGCTATAAAACATGAATATTTTGTCCACGAAATAAAAATCTAGGCCTCTTAATTTTTATCAATGAATTATATACATTATAACTTGCAACTTATTGGAAATTTTAAACACTTATTTGTCATAAAAAATCGCTATTGATCAGACAATATTAATTTACAAAATTTAAATATAAAAACCAGTCACACGATTATTCAGAAATAATGAAAAAAATTATTATCATGTTAATTAGTATATCATTAGCAAAACTGTAATAATAATTGCTATGTTCATTTCCACCTCATTAAGTATTGTCGTTACCTAAGAAAAAAATATTTAAAAAAATAAAATAAAAAGTAACAACCAGTCGGTGACTTGATTTCACAGGAAGAAAAGAAGATAAGGAGCGTGAACACCTCGTGTCCGCCTCGAGAATCACTTTTGTACTTTGGTACGTTCAACGATCGTCAGCTTCGTCTGCACTCGACGCAACGTAATTTTTTTTTTATTGCATTTCTCATTCATTGTTTTTTTTATCTTGTTTACTTGTCTGGTTTTTTTTAACTATTTGTATTAATCATAATTTTTATATTATGCGGTCACGTATAAGCTGCTAAGATTTAAGGACTGAGCGCCCCTTAAGGTCATCAGTGCAAGTAGAAACCCTGTTTGATGAAGTTGTCAAAAAATTTCCAACTTTGAAGCGATAGGAAAAAAATTCCGACTAACCTCTGGAAGATCTTCTGACTCATATTCCATTCGACGATATCATTTATTACAATTTTTTGTCATGGCGCTCAAAGATCTTTCGCTGTATAGCAACAACAACGAGTTTTTGATTATTACTTCAATTTGCCGTATTCTTTATTTTTTATCATCCCTTTTACACTGTTAAATAGCAAATAGTAATCTCAAATTTTGAATAACAAAAATCTCAAATTTTAGATAATAAAAATTTCGAATTTTGGGTAATAAAAATCTTTGATTTTGTATAATAAAAATCTTTGATCTTGTATAATAAAAATCTTTGATTTTGTATAATAAAAATCTTTGATTTTGTATAATAAAAATCTTTGATTTTGTATAATAAAAATCTTTGATTTTGTACAATAAAAATCTTAAATTTTGAATAGTAAAAACTTGCAGATTCTGGATACCAACAATTTGCAGATATTTATGTTGTTTTAGAAATAAAGTTTTGTGGGAGAATTGTATTATTTTATTATTATTATGTAATAATAATTCGCACTGTTTGCTAAACGATATTTTGACTTTCGGGTAATTGTAGAGAAAATCTAGTTTTCTAAAAATAAGATAAAAAAGTTATGAGAAAAAATTCTCGTCAATTTTTATGGTGATTTTCATTTTTGACCATTATTGAAAATTATACCGTTAATTATACTATATTCACCTATATTCACCAATAAATCTATATTCGTGTTAAGAAAAATATATCATAAATGATTACGAAACGAAATTATAAAAAATCCATCGAATTAAAAAAAGTTCTATTTGTTGATGATTGTTTAAAAATTTACTAAACTATATACAAATTTTTTATCATTGTCTTGGATATAATCGCTATTCAATTAATTATTCGATAAATTAAAAAAAATGGAATTGTTAAGATTTCCATAATTTTTTTTCAAAACAATTTCATTTCGTTAGAATCAAATTTATAAAGAAAAGTTGCATCAAAATAATTATAGAAATAATTACCATTGAGTGCGTTCTACGATTAATGTTTACAAAACAGAATTACATAATTTCAAAGCTCATAACCCCTTTAATTGCCTCGTGGCAGTATATTTGCTGTGCCTCCGCCAATTTATGCATCGAAAGCGCCTTTTCCTAGTTCTGAAGTCAGCATATCTTCAAATCTCATTTCTCAGCTCTCTCAAAATCCATTCTATACTCCGAATCGCCACCTATTGTAAGAGTCTTGAACTAAGCCACGAAATCGTCCTTATCGACCCGCGAAAACTTCGACCAATCGAAACAAACATCGATTACCATTCGATACATCGATTTTAATTTAACGCGCGCTTTTTGCGCGCACGCGCTCAAAAAAATCCGAACAAAATACATCAAAAACATTCGCGATTATCAAAAAATAAACTCGTTGAGTAAAGCGACGATTTCTGCCTTCAAACGTGCCAAAACATATTGTAATTGAATGAAACTCGACAGTTCGGGATTTCATTACACAAACAAAGTCGCAAACGCGTTTTTCCTCCGCAATGATGGACATTCCGATGATGGATTCATATTTGGAAACTTTAGCTGGTTATATTTGCGATGAGGACAAACTTGTAAGTAAAAAAAAAAACAAACAATTTCAGGAGAAATTAGGATTCTACAAAAATTTGCAAAAAAAAAATCCTCTTTTTAGGTTACATACAAATGGCTCAGCAAAGAATTAGAAGTTCACGTCAACATAGCAAAAATAATTCTGTGGCGTTATTGGCAAAAGCATAAAAATGATGTGCTTGTCGCAACATTCATGCTCATCGGAAATCTCAAAGAAGGCGGAATGCGCGTTGAGGTCGTCAAGGATAACGACCTTGAAAAGGCAAAAGAAAAGTTTGAAAAAATCATATCGGAGCATATTTACAGTCTACAAAAGACGCTATTGGACATAGAATTGCTCGCAGGTGCCGGCAGAGGCGATTCCAGGTACAGCGCAATTACCTGTGCGAAAAGTGTTGTTTTGAGCGAAGACGAACTCCTAGCGATGCGCTGGGGAAAAGCGCAGCCTCCGAAAGGCGCATCGACAGAAAAAAAGGCACCGCCTCAAGCTCCGAGCAAAAAAGAGCCTCCCGCAGTCAAAGAAACGTCCAAAAAAGAAGAAAACAAAGTAACGGAAGCAAAGTCCGAAGAAAAACCCAAAAAACCTTCTCCGCCCAAGCAAAAAAGCAACGATAAGAAAGGAGTTTCCAAAAAACCGGTTCAAAGCACCAAAGCAGGCTTCGGACACCTTTTCGCAAAGGCTGGAAATCAGCAAAAGCCTCAAACATCATCTTCTTCGAATAACGCAGCTAAAGACAATGCTAAAAAAGATTCCGAACTATCTCCTGAAAATAAGTCTTCCAAATCTGCGGCTGAAAGTTTATTTGGCAAAGGAAAGGCTAAAGAAAACGAAGACAGCACAAATGTGCCTATGGAAGTTACAGTTTCTTCGCCTGAAGAGAAAGAAGAGAAGAAATCGAGCAGCGATTCCAAAAAGTCGGAAAAAGCTGAAAAAATTGAAAAAACTGAAAAAGCTTCTTCTAGCAAAAAGAATAAAACGAGTAAAAATAAGAAATCCAATCGCGGGACGAAACGCGGAAGGAGTCAAGATTCTGAAGAGGAAACGAAGAAGAGAAAACGCATTATTATTGCTTCGGACTCCAGCGAAGAATCCGGCAATGAAAGCGCGAATGAAGATATGTTTGAATCGCCTCCGCCGCCTTCGCCGAAAAAGGAGAAATCGCCGAGTCCTTCGCCCGTTAAACAGGAGGGAAATAAGCGAAAGGTTCGAAAATTGGTGGACAAAACATTCATGGACGAGGATGGTTTTCTAATAACGAAAAAAGAGCACGTTTGGGAAAGTTGCTCTGACGAAGAGCCAGAAATTGTGGAGAAGAAGAAGAAAGTCGAAGCTGAAAAACCGAAAGAAACGAAGGAGACAAAAATGCCGGTGAAAAAGAAGCAAACATCTTTAATGAGCTTTTTCAAAAAGGCCTGAAGAATATTTCATACTCATTGACTTTTATTTATTTACAATTATCGTGGATCGATGAGAATCGCTTATTTAATTATGTATAGTTGTTTTTTTTTTTTTTATGATCGCGATTCTGCGCTTTTGTTCATGACGGAATTAACAAGTGCTAAAAAATAGCTAAAAGACTTGTAAATGTAAAATTGAAATGGTTGGTGAGATTAACGGTTACGAAATTTGTAGTAATTATATAGTCTTTCTTTTACGAGGTTTTAGGGATTCAAAAACTCAGCGAAAACTTCGTTTTTTGGCGATTATAATGAAGGGAGATGAATCGGTTCAAAAATTGGACTCGTCTGCTCATCTTAAGTTAAATGTGGGATTTAGAGAACGTTTTTAACATTTCTCGATGGAATAGAAATCCGAAAAAATTAAGCACGTTGAATGTGCTGCAAATATTGATTTTGCATAATAATGATACCGAAATTTTATTGATAATTAAAGATTTGTTAATAAAGAAAAATAATTGTGCACCAAATTCCCTGTCAACGTATTTTTTTTTAATAAAAATGATTTGTTACATTTTCTGGACACGTATCAATTTTTTCAGAATGTAATTAAGTTTTCGAAAATTGTGTTTGTTATTTCAATGTTCGAGCTCTAATTGCGAATCTACTTGATAAATTGTCCGCATATTCATTTCGTGGACGCAATGAGTGAATTTATTTCAGGCGCATATAAAAAATTCTTGACTTTCTACAAAGAAAAATTATGATTTTTGAAAACTAGATAAAATTCTGATATAATTTATAGGTATTTAGAATAATAAACGAAATTCCATTAGAATAAAGAGTCAAGCTAACGAGTGATTTGTTGAATAATTTTTTTTAATACTTTTTTTAAATTTTAGAATCCTAACGCAAAATAAATTTTTCTAGCATCTTCAACGTTCTTCATTTTTTTCAAATTATTATCCCATCGAAAAGTGATCGAAATTCTTCCGAATTGCACGTTTGATCGGATTGTCCCACTAAAATGACCTTAATTATCTACTGTTTTGAATGAACAGCAAATAAATCAACATGTTTCGAGATTATAACTCCTTTTTCAATGCAAAAAAATTTCCCCAATTGTAATTCACTGCAAGAATCGTTACAAAAACATCAACACGGATCTCCCATCGATGTCATTAGCGTTAAGTGCGCAAATCTTCTTGGATTAAAGTGAAGATCCAAGCTCGATGAAGAAGAGAATAAATGAGATTTTTAAGAAACGCCTGAACTTTTTAATGACTTTTTCTATCGCTGTTTTTATACGACAAAAAAAAAGATTGTTGAATTACGAATGAATAAAATGTAGGTTTTTTGCTTCCTCATAAAAGAAGCTTCGTTTTCATGATTTTTTTTCAGATTTTCATGTCAGTATAATTAAAATGCTCCAAAATATTGAGAAAAGTGGTTTAGAAAAAATGTGTTTGTGTTGAGCTTCGAAATTTCAATCAAGAACCGTTCAACCGATTGAGCTGAAATTTGGTACACAAGGGAAGCAGCAATCCATGTTTAACTGATATCATTTTTTTATAAATGTATGCGGAAATTTTCATTTTATAGCTCTTTGAATAAAAAAAAAATACGTGTGACTCTAACTTTCGTAAAAATGGCAATATTTTGCTAAATAATTCTTCATACATGCATTAACGTTGTTTGGTATCGAATTTGACCGAAATCAGAAAAGCATTTCGGATTTTGGAGTATTGAAATTTTCGAAAAATTCACGATCTTGCTCTAATTGTGACAAACCATAAAATAACGATCTCTTATTTTATACATAAAATCGGTCCGATTCGGCAAAGATTACTCCAGAGTTTCGTCATAATCTGCAAAGTGGTTCACATTTCTCAGAATTGTAACTTTCATAAAAAATGATGTCATTGCATTAACTCGAGCAAAATCTAAGAAAGCAAACTTAAATTTTATACATAAAATCATTAGTAGTATCACAGTTTCGTTATAATTTATAATGGAGTTCAAATTGTTCAGGAAATTAACTCCGATAAAAAATAAAGCTGCAAAGTTGAACTTTGCAAATTGTTTCCTCATTATTATTATTTAAAATAATTCTTTCCTAAATTGATTAACAAATTTCCTCATAGTAGTAGCTTCGTAAAAAAAAACCAAAAATAATTTGGAAGCAATTTGCCAAGTTCAATTTTGCAGCTTAGTTTTTCAAAGCTTTCCTTATTAATCCTTTTCGCGTTCTCATGCATAGATGACACACATTCTGAGGAACAGATGTGAATCATACGGTTTACAATCGTGTATTGGTATGGGAGTTATCAGAAAGCACACGAATCACCTATACAAGGCTTTTGCATTATCAGATATCAGATATGGTATCTTTATGTTCTATTCCGGATAGTACAGCAGTCTTATTGTATTCCGTCACAAAGTGGACGCGCTTCGTGCGCGAATTTGCCTAAAAAAATGTGGAAAACAAAAAATCTACGAAATATCTTCGCGTGTTTATTATTTATAAATTTTGTGACCAATTCTATTGGCGGAATATGCGATCTGTGTGTCTGCACGAAATCAGGTACAGTTTTTAAAAAAATTGTGTTATATATTCACCGCAAAAATTTTTTTATCTATAATATAAAAAAATTCAGTTCTAAAAAAAATTGTGTTATATATTCACCGAAAAAAAAATTGTTATCTATAATATGTTTTCAGACGCTGCAAGAATTATAAACTGCGAAGGAAGACGAGAAATCGACAATTACACGGAAATATTCGATCTTCTGGCATTCGACGGTCGCAAAAGTGTGGAAAAACTCATATTATCGAAGCACGAAATCGCCGTTTTACCATTAGACGCCTTCAGAGGATTGAAACAACTGAAAATATTGGATTTGTCAGAGAATTCGATAGAAATATTCGAAGCTGACATCTTAAAGGAGCTGAAAAGCCTGGAAGAGCTGAATTTTTCCTTCAACGTCTTGAAAACACTCAGTGGATCAGTTTTCGTAAATACACAAAATTTGCTGAAGCTAAATCTGAGCAACAATCAAATTGCAGATTTGAATGACACTACAGCCAATCAATTGCCAAAATTGACTCATCTTGATATCTCCAACAATAATTTAAAAACGTTAGACAATGATTTTCTAAAATCGCTAAGAAATCTCGAATTTCTTGACGTTTCTTTCAACGAAATTGGCCATTTATCAGGCGAAACGCTTTTGCAACTTCGTTCGCTTTCTCATCTTCGAGCGACTAACAATTTATTAAAAAAAATATCAGGAGAAGATTTACCAGAATCATTGAAAATTCTTAGCGTCGGTTACAATGCCATAAATTTTTTGCCTCTAAACCTGTCGATGATTAGTCATTTGGATATTGAAGATAATTCAATAGCTGCCATCGAAGGTGAAGCTAATTGGTTCAGGGACGTTAAGCATCTGAATATCAGCGGCAATTTATTGACCAATTTAGCAAATGTGCAATTTGATCAACTTCGATTATTGGATATTTCTCGCAACGATTTCACAATCATACCTGAAAGTTTGAACTCGAGCAATTATCCGGCGTTGGAAAAGCTCCTTATCGGTGGAAATCCCATTAGGGATTTGATATTTAATTGCGAATTGCGACTGCGAAGTCTTGTTGCCAAGAATCTTTATCTTCTTGAAGCTATTGACGTCAACGCTTTCCGAAACCTTAACGGCGTTGACGATGGATGCGTCAATCTTACTGTATCGCAAAATCCACGCTTGGGACTGATTAAAAAAGGCGCATTTAATGGAATTAAGATTTGTTCTGTAAGTAAGAAATGCTAAATTTGCGTTTTTCGTACATACTTTTTTTTTAAAATACTTATTTAAGTTGATTTAACAGCTGTAACATGTTTTCAAATATTTATATAGCTTTCACGTTTAATAAAAAAAATTGAAAGTGTGTGAATTTCATTTGTCAATAGTTCATATGCATTTTAATAATTCGGTCATGAAGATACAAATATTTGTTGCTTTGGAAATGAGTGCGTTAAACGTTTATAGAATTGAAATTCTCACATTTCAAAGTGTTTAACATATTTTTCTATGTTTAGAATTAAAAGTGTTGAACGCTTTTTATTATTTTAATTCTACATTAAAGTGTTAAATACTTTAATTTAGAAGTAAAAGTGTTCGACACTTAATTCTAAGTTAAATTTAACAAAAAATTGACAATGTAAAAATGGGATATGTACGGAAATTTATTAGAAATTAATGTGACGTACCCACGTTTGATTAAAAAAAATTTTTGTAACAGTTGGATTTGAGTGAAAATGCTATCACACGTATATCTCCTGATGTGATAAAATCAGAAGGAAAATTCGTAGTACAAAATGGCATTGATTTGCAAAAAAATCCGATGAACTGCGATTGCGAATCGCAATGGATGCTGAATGATTTGGTGCCTTATCTGTACAAAGTTAATGATGGGCTTCTTGATAATCTCAGGTAATTATCCTCCCGAGTTTCAAATTTTTTAAGAAAATGTAATAAAACAATAGAATGAATTGGAATCAAATTCATTATTTCCGTTTATTTATGCCTTTAATCATTAGAGATTCGTGCTTTCAACAAAAAGATTTACCCCACAAAAATTCACAGTATCTTTGATTTCATTTTGCAAAACTCTCAGAACACCAAAAAATTAAAAATCTCGGATAAAATTGATAACGAATCGAAACTCATATTTTTCACAACCAAAAAATGTTCAATTCTGATAAAACTAAAAACGAATCGAAACTCGTATTTTTGACAACCAAACAATTCAAAATATCCCATAAAATTGATAACGTATCGAGAGTTATATTTTTTCAATTGAAAAATCGATAAACATCAATAAAAATTTACTTCAGATTTTTTTTTGTGAATAAATCAACGATAAAATCGTTTGCCACAACACAATGAATCCAGCTAATTTTAATTCAGGAACTAAACACAAATTTGGCAAAATGTAACAAACCTTAGACGAAAAATAGTAGAATGTCTTTAAGTCAAAATGAATCAATTTGTTATTTATGTCTTAAATCGTTGGAGATTAGTGCTTTTAACAAAAACATTGACACCACAAATATCCACAGTATTTTTTTCATTTTCTTTCACGGAAGAATTAATTTGTCTCGCCTAAATAAAATCCTCAGAAGACCAAAAAATAAAATCTCGAAAAACATAGAAAACAAATCGAAACTCATATTTTTTCACGACCAAAAAATTCTTCAATTCGAATAAAACTTAAAACGAACCGAAACTTATATTTTCCACGACCAAAAAAATGTCTAAATCGGATGAAACTAATAACAAATCAAGACTCGTATTTTTGACGACCAAGAAAATTCGAAATATCCCATAAAATTAATGACCAATCGAGAATTATATCCTTCCAGTTACAAAATCGTTTAATTTCAGTGTTTTTTTTTTCTCTTCTGTAAAAAAAAATCAGTAAAATCGTTTGTAACAAGAGAAATGAATTCAGGTAATTTTAATTGAGTAATAAAACGCAAATTTCGCTTGCAGATGTCATACACCGATCGAACTGTCGGGAACTAGATTGGTGCACTGGTTTAAGTGGAAAAATCAAGTATTTTGCGACACTTTGCCAAAGGAGCTATCAAAGATGATAGACACTGCAGCCGTTTTGTCGGAAGGTGAAACAGTGACGCTGGAAACGAGCAGAGGAATGTTAGCGATTGTCGCCGCAGCGATGGCTACTCTCTGCATCCTAATAATAGTTGGGATCTTAATCGGCCGAAGAGTTGCAATCCGAAGACGCCGCATGAACAGAAGATTCTAATTAGAATCGTCTGAACTTGTATTAAGAAGGTTCGTCAGTAAAATTGAGAATGCACAGAAAAATCTAAAATAATTACCGCGTTTTTAATAATTCATAACAAACTCACATGAATTTTTTGGGAATTTTCGTCTACATCGTTTAAACAAAATTAATTTTTTTTAGAATTAATTCCACCAAATGCTTAAAAATTCAACAATGTAAAAAAATTTTTCCATTTTTTTTAAATTCGTAAATATGCAATAAGAGCCCATGTTGAAATGCATGCATAAAAAAATTAATTTTGTGTAAACGATGTAAACGAAAATTCCCAAAAAATTCATGTGAGTTTTTTTATGAATTTTCTAAAACGCGGTAGTTATTTCAGATTTTTCCGTGCATTTTCAATTTTACTTTCAGAGAAAAATCGATTACTTCCCTATGAGATAAAAATCAGAAAAAAAAAAATCGATATTAAACGTGATGAAACGATAAATTTTGCATAGTAATAATTCCAAAATGTTATTAACAAATTTCTGAAAGAAAAAACAATTGTTTAACAAACAATCAGTCAACCTAACTTTTTTTCTAATGAAAATGATATGTTAATTTATTTGAATACATATGAATTTTTTTAGATTTTTTTCTTTATTTTAATTTTGTTTTTTTTTTATTTTAAAAAATGTGCGCGAAATAACGAATTTTGGATATGTATTCGGCATAAAACTATCTACTACACTCAAGATTTTTTTGCCAAACGCATATCCAAAATTTGTAATATTCTGCACATTTTTCAAAATAAAAAGAATCGAAATCAAAGTAAAGAAACAAATCGGAAAAAATTCATACGCATTAAAAAAAATGAACATATTATTTTCATTTAAAAAAAAGTTAGGTCGACTGTTTATTTGTTGAACAATTGTTTTTTTCACGAATTTGTTAATAACATTTTGGTATTATTATTATGCGAAATCAATCTTTTCAGCAGGTTTTATATGCATTATTTCTTCCCGATTTTTATCGCATCAGGAAGTGAAGAAAGAACTCGTAACATCACGAAATTGTTCATCTCAAAAGTATTAAATCGATCACAAAGCAAACGAACACAAGATCCAAAAAAATGTGAAGCTTTGCAACTAATCGCAGAAAATTTTGTACTTTCACATAAACTTTCGACTATTTTCTCCCAAATTCAAAAGTTGATTTAAATATTCAGTGAGCATCTTTCGTATTTGAAAGGTTAATTTATAATAATCGGAGTTGTAAACTTCCATCATTTCGTCAAACATTCATCTTACAATTCACTCAATTTTTAGAATAATAATTTTGTAACACTGCCTTTAAGAAAAGTGAAATGGGCAAAATACCATAAAATATTACTGAAAAAGTTTTTTTCCTGAAATTTGATTGAATTTTTTTCCAAAGCTCATTTCCATTCGCTTTTGTTATTATAAAATAACAAATCCGTAAGGCGATTGTTTGCAACTCTGACAATAATGATACGAATAGTGTTAATAATTTGTGTATAAATTTCTTACCAATTAGATTTTTTCTACAATTAACCAGTTTATTTAATCCAGGAGAAATGAAAGCGCAATCCATGACTGTAAAAAAAAAGGTTTGGTTGTGGAAGATTGATCCCCGTTTATTACTATCTTATAAATAATTTTTTACCGACTGAATCGTTGATCACAGTAGCACCACTAGAGCAATGTACAATAATAATGCATGTACTTTCATACGAATCACATATGAAAAGAGAAAACAACAACAAAAAAAAACGATAAATAAAAATGGAAACAACAACATTCACCTGATCTTAAGATTAAAATGTATTTATGGCTTTGGACGCAACACTGATATCTCTTTTTGCATTTTTCTTTGTTTTTTTGAGGAGTTGAAATTTTTTATATTTCATCTATACGCCAGTGACTAGACGTTACGCGCGGCTGAGGATTTTCCCGTAGCTCCGTTAGAAACGCCGAAAGATATTGGTAATATTCCGGATGATTCCAAGTCTCGTTGTGCGTTCCACCGGGAACTGGAAGTATTCTTTTCCACGAACTTCGGCAATGATCGTAGAGGTCCGTCATCATTCGGGGCGGCACCAAAGTGTCCGCTAAACCCGATACGAACAACACCGGAACGGTTATGGATCGGATTTTGAGCAGGGACATATACTGGAAATAAAAGAGAGCTTTAAATCAGGATTTTTCAGGTCAAGTCGATAGATTTTTTAAGGAGGTTCATCAGTAAAATTGATTATGCACAGAAAAATATGAAATAATTACCGCGTTTTAAATAATTCATAACAAACTTACATAATTTTTTTAGGAATTTTCGTCTACATCGTTTACACACAATTAATTTTTTTATGCATGCATTTTAGCATGGGCTCTTATGGCATATTCACAAATTTAAAAAAAAACAAATAATTGACATTTTTTTTATATCGTTGAATTCGTAAGTCGATAGATTTGTTAAGGAGGTTCATCAGTAAAATTGATTATGCACAGAAAAATCTGAAATAATCACCACGTTTTAAATAATTCATAACGAACTCACATGATTTTTTTAGGAATTTTCGTCTACATCGTTTACACAAAATTAATTTTTTTATACATGCATTTTAACATGGGCTCTTATGGCATATTTACAAATAAAAAAAAAACAAATAATTGAAATTTTTTTATATCGTTGAATTCGTAAGTATTTGATGAAATTAATTCTTTTGTTTTTCGGTAAAATTTTTTTTAATATTTTCAATTTTTTTTTACTTTGTAAACGTGCCATAAGAGCCCATGTTAAAATGTATGCATAAAAAAATTTATTTTGTGAAAACGATGTCGACGAAAATTCCCGCAAAATTCATGTGAGTTTGTTATGAATTATTTAAAACGCGGTAATTATTTTAGATTTTTCTGTGCATTTTTTAGTTTATTGACGAATATCCTTAAGGAGATTCGGTGACGACTATCGAAGTCAAATCAGTGCAAAATTTTCGTAATTGATTCTTTAAAGTTTATTGCGTTAAAAAACAATAGTGACGGATGATTTGTATTGAAGCGTGTACACTTAATCCAGTGAAAGATCAATAGTGACGAATTTGCATAAAGATTAACGAATTAACTATTCTTTTCAATGGGACACATTTTTTTTTTTGTTTTTTTTACAAGTATAATGAGTAACAGCTAAAGAAAAATAATAGTAGAAGTTTGCAAATTGCTTCCTCATTATTTTTATATTTTTTACAAAGTTCATCGATTTTGGCTTTGTAAAAAAGAGATCCTGAATAATGAGGAAGTTATTTGCAAAGTTCTACTTTGCAGCTTTTTTGCTTCTTTGAAGCTTTGTTTTCATGAACATTTTTTTTGTTATTTTGAGATTTTTATGTCAGAACACTGTTAATGTTATTTGGTATTGAATTTCGTCGAAATCGGAAAAGCGATTTGCATTTTATGGAGTTTTGAGATTTTCGAAAACTGCACGTTTTCGACCAAAATTTGACCAAATATGGGATAACAAACTCAAATTTCCTCATTATCTGCAATGTGTTCAAAATATCTTAGAATTTTAACCTTCAGAAAAAAAATGATGCTATCGAAGTACACAATTTCGTCATAATTTGTAATAGCGTTAAAATTTTTCAGAAAATTTACTTTTATAAAAAAATATAGCTGTAAAGTTAAACTTTTAAATGTGGCTTTTGATATTTAATGTTACCTTATTCTTGTAGAAAATAAGTGGTAGATATTCGAGCAGTTTGGAGCCGACAATAAGCGAGGCCATGTCTGGTATGCTGGTAAATGTGTTCTCCAAAATAAGGCACCAAATTTTCTGTTTATTATCCTCCTTCGTAGCTAAATCAATTGCCACTGCTCCACCTTTAGAAATAAAAAGTTTTCACCAACTCATACAAAAAACTAAAAGTAAAAACTAATAAGGAAGCAACTTGCAGCATTATAAATTTCATCCTTGTTTTAAATAAACAAATAAAAAATCAGGAGTCAAGCAAAATTGTACCCAAATTCACTGTTAAAGATCGCATCACTTTATTCAATTTTTACGCTAAGATTCAACTCGATAGCGAGAAATTTTCTTCGCGTGATAACAGATATTTTTTAAAAAATTAAAAAATTACACCGAATCAAAATGCTGGAACCAATTGTTATAAAAAATGGACGAAATAAACGTCTATTAGCCGTAAATATGTCATTAAAATTTTATACGATTCGGTTGAGTATCTCACAAAAATTCGGCCCATTTTATTGCCATTTTTGGAATGTTCATTTTCGTCTGTTTTTTTTTCTGCGATAAATTTTGTACTATTCGAATAATTAAATGTTAAAAATAAAGATTGCAGAACTATGTCCAAAAATTTCCTGGGAGAAGTTAAAGAATAACAATGAAAATCAGCGGTTTTATTAATTTTACTTACCTAAAGATCTTCCAAAAACAATGATTTCATTTGTATTAATATCGTTTCTATTAGCTAAATATTCTAAGCCAGCACGAGCATCCATATACAGTCCTTCCTCGGAAGGACTTCCTTGCGACATTCCATATCCTCTGTATTCCAGCATTAAAATATTGCATTTGACTGTGTGATACAGGCCAACAGCATTTTGGAGCCTGATAAAAATAAATACAAATATTCAAAAAATGTCTCGCCCTCTACTAAAATTTTTCGCTTTTATTTTAGCTCATTTTAGACCAAATATTCAATAGCAAAATTAAAACTTGATTATTTTGAGGACAATCGAAAAATTACCAAAAGTGCCTTTGACCATTTTTATCATAAAATGTGACAATTATGTTATGAACTACAAATTCATGTTTATAATCCATATTGACAATTTTTCAAGATAAATTTGAATAAGAAAAAAGCTACAGAGAATTTTTGTAAAATTTAATCAATATCACGATGTCAATATTACGACGAATGCTTATGTAAAAGAATGAGGAGGATTTTCATTTTATGGTCTTTTGTGTTGAGTGAGATAACGAATGTCGACGACCCATATTTCCAGAAATTTACGAGAACAATCGAAAAAGCTTTAAAAAATGCTTTGCTTCACAATTTTTACTATAAATTGTGACAATTACTTCATGAAACATAAATTTATGATTATTATCCATTCTGAAAATTTTTTTCAGAAAAATTTAAAGTAAACAGAAAATTGTTGTGAAACAATAGTAAATATAAAACGATGATAAAAAACAGTGTGAGATAACGAGTGTCAATTACCTGTGACCCATATTTCCGGCATTGCCGTGAAGAAACAGCAACGTAGGTACATTTTTGGCCTCGTTTTCTGGTTGTGCTATAAAAAACATATGCAACATCGTTCCATCAGCGGAACGCGTATATACACTTTGATACGGTAGATTGAACAAGGAAGGTGAAGGAACGTATACACGAGAGTGCGGAGGCAATTCTGGATAATAGAGCAGTCGATCTTCGTTTCGATACAATAGGCCTGCAAAAAAAGGAAGAACATTAATTTGTGTCTCTTAAAAAGTAGTGAGTTTCGATACAATAGGACTGCAAAAAAAAGACGAACATTGATTCGTGTCTCTTAAAAAGTGGTGAGCAGTATATCAATAACTTTGATATTAGAAAGTCTACAATTTTCTCCATTTATTTTATCCCAATTTTGATGAAATGTTAAGAATGACTGAAATTTGTGAAATAAATTTTTTGGTCGTTTTAAATCTCCAAAACCTGAAATTCTTAAGCTTTAAAATTTTTTCAGGATATTTAAAGTGAACAAAAAAGTATGTGAAGTAGGATGTGTATTTTTTTCTAGGAAAGCTTATAATTGGTACATATTATTAGATGAAGAGATATGAGTCAACAATTTATGATATCTCTTAGATTCTGGTGAAATATGTTACTGAAGAAAATCTGTTTTCTAAACAGAAAAACTAGGAAAACATTCGAAAATTTCTCCATGGAGCCGGTAAAGTGTGTATAATTTGATCATTTTCATTACTCAAATTACACAAATATCCAAATCCATGGAATTGTTAAAATATTTTCAAAAATCACATATAGAATATAATAATTTGGAAAATTCCATTCTTTCTTCGTCCTTTAGCAATAATTTGGAAGAGAAATACAAATGATAATTTTCAATAAGATGAATGGATCTCTTTGAGAAATTACTTCAATATTCGAAGCCGTAGAATTTTGACAAAATGTTTCTAAAATTACATAGAAAACAAATTTTTACAAAAGTTTGAAAATATAAAAAAAATATCAGAATGAAAATCTTAAATAAACATGGTTTGATTACCCCAAAAAATGACTCCAATATTCAAGGTCATAGAATTCTACCAAAATTTTTCTAAAATCACATAGAAAACAAGCTTAACAAAAAGTTAATTCTTCAGCAATAATTTGAAGTACAATATAAAAGTAAAAACATCCGAATTGAAAGTATCAATAAAAATCGTTTTTATTGAAATTAAAATTGAAATACTCAAATATTCAAGATCGTAGAAGTCTACTAAAATTTTTCAAAATTGACATAGAAAACAAGCTTTACAAGAACTTGATTCTTTGGAGTAATTTGAAGTACAATATACAACTCAAAATATCCAAACTAAAATTTTTAATAAAAATAATGTGATTACCCAGAAAATTCCTCTAATATTCAAGACCATTGAATTCTACCAAAATGTTTCTTAAATCACATAGAAAACAAGCTTCACAAAAAGTTAATTCCTTAGCAATAATTTGGGGTACGATATGAAAGTAAAAATATCCAAATAAAAAATTTCAATAAAAATAATTTTATTACCCCAAAAAATGACTCCAATATTCAAGATCATAGAATTCTACCAAATTTTTCTGAAATCACATAGAAAACAAGCTTCACAAAAAGTTCATTCTTTAGAATAATTTGGAGTACAATATACAACTCAAAATATCCAAACTAAAATTTTTAATAAAAATAATGTGATTCTCCAAAAAATTACTCGACTATTCAAGATCATAGAATTCTACCAAAATGTTTCTTAAATCATACAGAAAACAAACTTCACAAAAAGTTAATTCTTTAGCAATAATTTGGAGTACACAATATAAAAGTAAATACATCCAAATTAAAATTTTTAATAAAAATGATTTGATTACCCCAAAAAACTACTCCACTATTCAAGATCATAGAATTCTACCAAAATGTTTCTTAAATCATACAGAAAACAAGCTGCACAAAAAGTTAATTCTTTAGCAATAATTTGGAGTACACAATATAAAAGTAAAAACATCCAAATTGAAATTTTCAATAAAATAATTTGATTACCCCAAAAAATTACTCCAATATTTAAGGTCATAGAATTCCACCAAATTTTCTCTAAGATTACATAAAAAACAAGTTTAAAAAAAGTTGACTCTTTAGCAATGAATTTGGAGTACAATACAGAACTTAAAATATCCAAATAAGATTTTCAATAAAAAATAATGTGATTACCCAAAAAATTACTCCTCTATTCAAGATCATAGAATTCTACCAAAATGTTTCTAAAACCCCATAGAAAATAATTTAGAAAAATTAAAAAAAAAATATTCTCACCGGTAGTAGCAAAACATAGAAGAAAAAATGCAAAAATTCCTCCATAAAGCCAGTAGAGTATGAAGCACATTAGTACGTATGCTCCAGAAACTGCCCAACACTTCATGGCTATGCCTCCTAATAATTTGACGGGTCGACTGCGAGCCAAGCGCATCCTCAGGGACATGTTCGCGGTACTTTTACCAGCTGATTCCTTCTCATAAAACTGTGTCTCTACTACTTTAACAACATTGGTTATCTGTGCGAACACTTTCGCGGTCTCGTGCTTTTTCCGTATTTTTTCCGCGCTTCAAACTCGTTCATGACACTCGGCAACTTTTCCAGCGTAGCGATCAAGTCAACATTTCTTGTTGTTGTATCAATTATTCGCTATTTAGTACAATAAAGACGCCCTAACCTAAAAACCGCGACGACGAGATGATCCTGTCATCAAAGACGGAGCGCAACTGACTCATAAGGCTGATAAGGCATCGTTCTGAGTGATAAAGCTGATAAAGGCATCGTAGTTGGCGACTATCGGTGCGTTACCCGCTTAGGGATGAATCGAGATCTTCCTTACCGGCTTTTTCCTCTTTCATTATGGCCTTTTTTTTCGGCGAAAAAAAATTCCCTGATTATTCTCCGACTTTCCCTGACCAAAGTTCTGAGGATTTCTATCAAAAGAATTAATAATGCCGATGAAAATGGATCCAAAATAGGGAGAAGTCTTTGGTAAATTATTTATTATGCCGATCAACGATAATAGTACTTTGCAATACGAGTGAGATAAAGCGAACTTTATGAGAAGTCTGCGAAGTGCGCCGCACGAGGCGCACGAGTACCACAAGGTTTTTTTTATTGGTCTTAAAGGGTTTTGAGCGCCATCTATGCACCCATGCAACCCTGTCGATAGGAGCGGACATTACATTTTCTGTTGATACATATACTTTATTGATGATTGATCTATTTCATTAATGAATTGGCTGCGGCAATAATGGCTTTCCTTTTGTTACTACTAATAACTGATGCAACAGAATAAAGGGTGGGAAAAGAAAAATCGAGGGGACAAAATCAATAAATCATCAAAAATTGCAAAAGAAGAAAATCATAAAGATTCCAAACAAAATGTCAGACTGGTTCGGAGAGATTTAGCGACATTTGGACATTTGTTCTCGATTTTTCTCAATTTTTGACATTATTTGTAAAATTTGTGACCGAGTCTAAAAAAATTTTCGGACGTTTCATAATTTTTTCTTTTTTTTCAAATTTTTTGATGTTTGTTAAAATTTTTTTCCTGATTTTTCATCAAATTTGACAGGTTTATCAAACATTTTGAACAAAGCTGATGATTTTTTTCATTTTTCTCTTAAATATTCAATCTAATCCATCATTTTTTTTCGTATTTACAAACAAATATGAAACATCCGTTTAACAGTTGAATGAAATTTCACTTATAATTAAACTTCACGACAGACAATGGCTCGAGAATTGACCTCAAACTTGAAATTTCAATTGAAACTGATCTTACAGGGCGGAGAGGGCGATATTCTGAGCTTCAAAAATTCATAACTAGAAAACTATCGATTTAAACGAAAAATTTGTAAGCACTTCTTCTCTTCCCAATGATCTGAAGATAACGAAAAAAAATACGCGAACGTCAATATATCGTATCTGTAATTTAGGGACATGAATTTATTGAGAGTCGCATTAATCTACGTACTAATCAAATGGGAAATCTATTCATCGTTTGAGCTACCTCTAAAAAAATTTTTATCGCGCTAAAATTTTGAGAAGAGTTGCTTGAACGTACAAACTATAGATTAAAACGATGCAAAATGAAAAAAAAAAATCGACACACCTTAGTATCGCATACTATTTTGTGTGAAAAGTGTATGACCACGCATGCAGTACCAAAATGGGCAGTATGGGGGCGCTGGGTACGGAAGCGATGTCCCGCAGGGGGATTTGGGGGGCGGAGCCCCCCGAAAAGGAAGCGAAACGACTTTAGTAATGTTTTTTAATAATTAATTGCTTCTTGACAAAACGTACGTCG
Source organism: Tromatobia lineatoria (assembly GCA_949699805.1). Taxonomy (NCBI): domain Eukaryota; kingdom Metazoa; phylum Arthropoda; class Insecta; order Hymenoptera; family Ichneumonidae; genus Tromatobia; species Tromatobia lineatoria. The sequence continues at coordinate 18,635,054 of OX453039.1, read as the reverse complement.
TTGATTAGTATAACCCGTGATAATCGCTCGAGGCCGATTGAATCGCAGCAACGGACATAAAGAAAAAATTTGCGTAAGTGCGCATGCGCACATTATTTACGATACGGTTCCGAGTATTACGATACAGTTTCAGTATTTACTATACGATACGAAAGGAAAGCAAAACGACTTTAGTAATTTTTTTATTCATCAATTACACGTCGTAACGACAAACGTACGTCGTTGATTAGTATAACCCGTGATAATCGCTCGAGGCCGATCGAATCGCAGCAACGGACATAAAGTAAAAAATTTGCGTAAGTGCGCATGCGCACATTATTTACGATATGGTTCCGAGTATTTACGATACAGTTTCAGTATTTACGATACGCATCGAGTATTTACGACACGGCTTATTGAAAGGCGCCACTTTACGTCAGAGCGGCACCCACGTAAAGCAGCACTTTTCCTACATGCGTTACATACATTTTTTTTTCTTTACGTATTTTGTAGCTTTACGTAACATCAAACACTATCACAATAATTAATGTTATAATATACCAGCTAAACACAAAAATCGGTTTCGTTGCTGCTCTATTACAATTTCCCACTCATCAATGTAACTGTTATGTAACAACAGTGTTATGTATAACGGTTAAATTTTTTACGATGTGTATGCGGAAAGTTTCATTTTATGGTTTTTTTTCTAATTTTTTAAAAAAAGGTGTAGCTGTAGTAAAACTGATGATATTTTGCTAAATAATTTTTTATACGTGCAGATACTGTTAATGTTGATTGGAATTAAATTTGACCTAAATCGGAAAAGCGATTCGGATCTTATTGAATTTAAAAATTTTCGAAAAGTTCACATTTTTGCCGTAATTTTGGACAACGAATTTTTCTATTAGAAAAATAATGGTTTTTTTATAAGAAAAGCTTAAAGCTCTGGAAAAAATAATCCTGCCAATTTGGCAATAAGCTGGAATATTTTGATATTTGACAGAGTACTTTTCAGAATTTTTGCAGATTTTTAAATTATGGCATTCGATCCAGCTTAAGCGATTTAATAGTTCTTGAGTTATAAGTGATTGAAATTTCAAAGTCCCAAAAACGCACATGATTACGATTTTTATTGAACCACTTTTCTCTATATTTTGGACTATTCAGAACGACACAAAAATCACAACAAAAAATTTCCAAAAAATAAAATAACAAATTCGTACAATGAATTGATCCATAAAATGTATAAATAAAATTTATTAATACAATTTATTAATGAAATTTATCAAGAAAATTTATAAATAAAATTCATCAACAAAATTCATTAATAAAATTTATCAATAAAATGTATCAATAAAATTCATTAAAACTATAAGCATAATTTCCCAAATATAAAAAAAAAATTATGTTACTATATTGTTTCATTAAAAAATGAAAATAAATTGTACAGTTGATTCGCGGTTTCTACCTTGCCAAAAGAAGGTAACGATAAGGAAACATGCTCCAACGCTTATAGTTACATTCCATAAGTCTCCATAAGTCCATTTCATAGCACTACGATCGTCTGGGCTTCTCAGCTTTTCTCCAATCTGTGATCTAACGGATCTTGTCTACCCCCTGACTGCCCACGTGAAGCACCGCCTCCAAAACGATAAGAAATTGGTATTAGTGGGGATTGTCAGAGCAGTCGTGTCCGTTTTAGCCGGTATATCGAGAAACAGTTGCAGCCCAAAGCTGTTAAGAGTTTCGCGAACAAACAGAAACACAGAACGTGCCAAACGAGATATATTGGAAAGCAAACGTTGAAAATGGCACTACCGGTACCACCGACTTTAGAGAAACTCTTCAGGTATCGTAGACTCTTTGTTTAATTTTTTCTCCCTGATTCTTTGTCCTTGATTCTCATCAGCTTATGTTGCGCATTTTCTTACAATTGTAATAATCAGCACAATTAAGAACGATTCAGCAAATTTTTTTTTAAACATTGCGCTTTTTAACATGACTCAGAACAACTTTTAAAAAATTCTGCGTATTAGCATGATTTAGCACAATTTGACACAATTTACCATTTTTTTTAAAACATTGTTCTTGTTGTTTCAAGAAAATTGTGCTAATAAACAATTTTTCGAAAACTGTGCTAATAAATTTTTTTTCGAAAACTGTGCTCAACTTCGATAATAAAAACAATTTTCTTGAAATTGTGCTTAAGAGCACGATATAACATAATTTCTTTATATCGTGCTAATAAGTGCATTTTCTTGTAAATTGTGCTTCTCAGGGAAAATGTATACAATATTCTTTGAATTGTGCTCAACTTTGCTTACTTTGCTTTGTGCACAATTTTCTTGAAATTAGGCTTATTATCAAATTTGAGCACAATATGCTTATTAGCAAATTTGAGCACAATTTCCTTAAAATTGTGTTTATTAACAAAGTTGAGCACAGTTTTTGAAAAATTGTTTCTATTAGCACAATTTTCATGAAATTAGACTTATTACCAAATTTGAGCACAATAAGCTCATTACCAAATTTGAGCACAATGTGCTCATTAGCACATTTGAGCACAATGTGCTCATTAGCACATTTGAGCACAATGTGCTCATTAGCACATTTCAGCACAATGTGCTCATTAACAAATTTGAGCACAATGTGCTCATTAGCACATTTCAGCACAATGTGCTCATTAACAAATTTGAGCACAATGTGCTCATTAAAGAATTTGAGCACAATGTGGCCATTAGCAAATTTGAGCACAATGTGCTCATTAGCAAATTTGAGCATCATTTCCTTAAAATTGTGTTTATTATCAAAGTTGAGCACAGTTTTCGAAAAATGGGTTTTCTCAGAAAAATGTTATACAATTTCTTTGGAATCGTGCTTATTAGCAAAGTTGAACACAGTTTTTTAGAAATTTTATGAGCAAAACTTAGCACAATTTTTTTGGAATTGTGCTAATCAAAACAATTTGTCAAAAACTGTGTTCAACTTTGGTAATGAGGACAATTAGAAGCAAATGGTATTAAATGTTTCGGAGAAACACAATATTACAAAAATTGTGTTAAGTCGTGCTAAAAAGCACAATTTTAAGAAAATTGTATTAAATCGTACTAGCAAATTTGAGTTGTAAAAAATTGTCCTTATTAGCACAATTTAGCCCAATTTTCTTAAAGTTGTGCTTATTATCAAAATCCGACATAATTTAAAAAAATGTGCTTATCAGCAAAATTGTGGATTATTTTATTTAAGTTGTACCTATAAGAAAAATGTTGCATGATTTTGTTTTAATTGTGCTTCATATAAAAATTTCATGTTATCACATTGCACTGGATTTTGAACTCCAATTGTCACTGCCCTCAGGATATTCATATCAGTTTGATTAGGAGTGAATAATAAGCTTCCACAATGCTGGCTTTGTTGTAAATAATTATTTCTTTTTGAATAACCCGCAGCTGAATTTACAAAACATGCAGTATGAATCATTTATGAGCCCGTAAAACGATTCATAATGCATCAGCAATTGCATTTAGTTGTGAATCACTGCACTTCTTTTCATAAACTCTTTTCTTGGCTTCTGGCTAATAATTGGAGATAACATATCTTTCCCATATGAGATAATGAACATGTTCGTGGGTTTGATAAAATCGACCGATAAGTGATTTCGAAATTTCAATATTTGCTATATCGGAGTTAGGTTATTTTTTAAATGAAAGTCTTGAAGGAAAATTACTTTGGTGTATTTTATTACGAATTGTATTAAAAAATAAATAATATTATTTAAAAGTTCGAGGCTGTTTACACTTACGAAATTAACGATAAATTAACATAAGGTTATCTAATATTTGTCATGACTTTAATGATTTTTATAAAAATTGACTTTTGTGATTTAAAAAAAAAATGATCTATAAAAACGACCAATTATTTTTCAATAAAAAAAACGACATTCGCAAATAAAGTTATTTTTTAATAAAATGAAAAGTTCACACGTCATGTTAATTTTCGCGACTTATGTATTTGTTAAATAACGACGTATACTTAGCAAATTTTCGATTTCAATAATAAATATTCGAAATTTTTAATTTTATTATGAAAATATTTGAGATTCTTGACTTTTAAAAAAGAAATAGTTGAAATTTTCCCTTTTTCCAAAAAATGTTTAACTTTACGAAGAAATTAAAATATTCAAAATAAAATAATACACAATAAAAAATTGCAAAAGAAGAGAATCATAAAGATTCCAAACAAAATTATTTGTAAAATTTGTGACCCAGTCTAAAAAAAATTTCGGACGCTTCATAATTTTTTTTTTTCTTTTTAAATTTTTTGATGTTTTGTTAAATTTTTTCCCGATTTTTAGTCAAATTTGGCGGGTTTATCAAACGTTTTGAACAAAGCTGATGAATTTTTTTATTTTTCTCTTAAATATTCAATCTAATTCATAATTTTTTTTCGTATTTACAATCAAATATGAAACATCCGTTTAACAGTTGAATGAAATTTCACTTATAATTAAACTTCACGACAGACAATAACTCCAGAATTGACCTCAAGCTTGAAATTTCAATCGAAACTGATCTCACAGGGCGGAGAGGTCGATATTCTAAGCTTCAAAAATTCATACCTACAAAACTATCGATTTAAACGAAAAATTTGTAAGCACTTCTTCTCTTCCCAATGATCTGAAGATAACAAAAAAAAGATACGCGAACGTCGATATATCGTATCTGTAATTTAGGAACATAAATTTATTGAGAGTCGCATTAATCTACGTACTAATCAAATGGGAAATCAATTCATCGTTTGAGCTACCTCTAAAAAATTTTTTATCACACCAAAATTTTGAGAAGATTTGCTTATTATTACAAACTATAGATTAAAACGATACAAAATGAAAAAGAAAAAAAAAATTCCAACACAATGATCATATATCGTTATACAAGCACATATGTAATGATTTTTTTCTCTGGCACGGTCAAGAAAAAAAAACTTCCAAAATCTCCGAAATTTATCATTTTCATATGATTCAAATGACCTAAAATAATTTAATTGATAACAGGCACATTGACGCCCATAAGAGCGAGTATATTGACAATCTTCGCGAAGCCGTGGCGATAAAGTCAGTGTCAGCATGGCCGGAAAAGAGGGAGGAAATAGTGAAGATGATGAAGTGGGCAGAATTACGAATGAAAGAGCTTGGAAGTGAGACCGAATTGGTGGAGCTCGGAATGCAGAAGCTTCCCGACGGTAAGGAAATTCCGCTGCCTCCAGCTTTGCTTGGATCACTTGGAAAAGATCCCAAGAAAAAAACTGTTCTTTTGTACGGACATTTGGACGTGCAACCCGCTTTAATTGAGGACGGTTGGAACACTGAGCCTTTCACACTCGTTGAGAAGGATGAAAAGCTCTTCGGTCGGGGAAGCACCGATGATAAAGGTCCCGTACTTTGCTGGATCCACGCGCTTCAAGGCTACAAAGCCATTGGCGAGGAGATCCCGGTTAACATCAAGGTAATTGATAATTGCTTTGATCTTGAAAGCCGACGGCGTTTGATAGATTTTTATTGGCAATTTTTTATTCATTTATCTCATCAAAAGAATTTTAGCGGTGGACGCTAATTTTTTTTGGGAAGTTTAACTTATTTTTCTGCTATTTATTACAATATTTGGGATTTCTCGTGTTTTCGGTTTTTCTTCTGGTAAGAATAAATGTTTAATCTTTTTTTTTTTCGTGCATTGTTAAAAATATTTGGGAAATTAATATATATATATTCGAAGTCCTTTTTTAGCAAATTTTTTTTTTCATGTCTATGAAGAACTTAAGATGCCGTTTTAGAATGACGTAATTTTTGGATTTTTTTGTGTCCAATAAAACATTTGAGTTTTTTTTAAATGTAATATTCAAGTAGTTGATGATTGTTTAGATCTTAAAAGTCGACAGCGTTTGATAGATTTTTATTGGCAATTTTCTATTTATTTATCTTATAAAAAAAAATTTAGCGGTAGACGCTAATTTTTTTGGGATTTTTGAGATTAAACAATTTTTTACCCCAAGATAATTGATCAAACGTCAACGCAATTGAAAGATTTCTATTGGCAATTTTCTATTTATTTATCTTATCAAAAAAAATCTAGCGGTAGACGCTAATTTTTTTGGGATTTTTGAGATTAAAAAATTTTTTACCCCAAGATAATTGATCAAACGTCAACGCAATTGAAAGATTTCTATTGGCAATTTTCTACTCACTTATGGCATCAGAAGAATTAGCAATTAGAATTGAATAAATTCGGAATCGAACAGCTGATAAGACTCCAGGGTTGATTTAACAGCACATTTGCTTTCGTTAAAAAAAACTCGCTGTTTCAATCAATCGATGAAACGATAGAGCGAATCGAAATATCGAATAGATTACAAATAATTGTATTATAGACTAAATGATTCATAACATACCATTCGTAGTTCAATTGACTAACGTTTAAGTGAACACAAAACGGGATATACAGAAATTTTTTAACTTAACAATCTTATATACGCTGAGGCTTCCAAGCGCTTGCGAGAAACGCTCCGCTCATTCGCCATCTAGTGGCATTATACGCAACACTGATGCACAATGCTCCGCTAGATGGCGAGCGGCCGAAGCGATTCTCGCAAGTGATTTGAAGCCTTAACGTATGTGAAACTGCAAAGCTACTCTAAGTTCGATTGTAATTTTTTACCGAAACTCACATACATATCAATAATTAATAATAAATCCACAACGCTCCAAAAACAAAAATAAAAACAAAAACGTACACTGGTAGAGTTCCGCGCGAATAGAGACAGTATAAAACATCAAGTATAATTTTCATATACAGAGAAAACTCGATGTAAAAATTCATGTGACTGGTTAATAAATATATTTGTAAACGAACGAACGAACGAAAGTTCGATTGTAGGCGAGAGTTCTACTTTTCCGTTAACGTTCGAATATGAAAAGTCTGGCCCGTTCACCACAAGGTTACTGCTTATCCATTTACTGGCTTGCGCCAACTGTTCACTGGGAGGGAATTTTTTTGAAGGTTGTATGGTAGGTACAGTCCCATCAATTGTGAGATTAAGAGAAAATTTTAATTACTTCCCGATGGGATGAAAATCGAAAAAAAAATTGATATTAAAGGTGCTAAAAAAGATTTTGCATAGTAATAATTCCAAAATGTTATTAACAGATTTCTGAAGAAAAAAAACAATTGTTCAACAAACAATCAGTCAACCTAACTTTTTTTTAAATGAAAATGATATGTTAATTTGTTTGAATGCATATGAATTTTTTTAGATTTTTTTTTTTTTTCAAAAATGTGCGCGAAATAACGAATTTTGGATATCTGTTTAACATAAAACCATCTACTACACTCAAGATTTTTTTGCAAAACGCATATCCAAAATTTGTTGTATTCTGTGAATTTTTCAAAATAAAAATAAAAATAAAAAGTGAAAAACTGTTTGAATTCACATAAATTGTCTTAACCCCGTTAATTTAGTAATAGAATTGCCTTATTGTCTAACAAAGGGAGAGAGTGAGACGTATTACTAAAAGCGTTAAAATAATACATTCCGCTTGTTAAAAGTACATGTTAAATTTCAAATTTCAAATTTAACGTGAACTTGGTAAATATTTAAAAAATGTTCCGAATATATAGGATCAAAAAATAGAAAACTATTTTGTATTCCGTATTTTATAAAGTACTCAAAATAACTAAGAAGTATTTTATGTAAAATACGTTTCAAATACGTAGAAAAGAATTTTGATTGACTCGATATGAAAAAAATGTCCTTTTCGACAGTTCGTTTTCGAAGGAATGGAAGAAAGTGGCAGCGAAGGCTTGGACGAACTTCTTTACGCCCGAAAAGACACTCCTTTCATGCGCGAGGTCGATTACGTTTGCATTTCCGACAATTATTGGCTGGGAACGACTAAACCTTGCATCACGTACGGTCTTCGAGGCGTTTGTTACTTCCACGTCGAAGTAACTTGCGCTGAGCGTGATCTTCACAGTGGAAGTTTCGGCGGAACCGTTTACGAGGCGATGCCCGACCTCATCTACTTGCTTGGAACTCTTCACGACGTTCAGGGTAAAATTATGATCGAAGGAATGTACGACAACGTGGCTAAAGTCTCCGATGCCGAGATCTCTTCCTACAAAGACATCGAATTCGACGTCGACGAACTCCGCAGCACTGTGGGAACCAAGAAATTAGCTCATAACGAAGACAAGGTAAATTTCAAAGCACAAACCGTGCAATTTTATTCGTGCAATCAATTCGGAGGCTCCATTTTTGGATACCACTATTTTGGATATTTGGAGCGCATTTTTTGATTGAATAATTTGGAAAGAGATTAATTACATTCTTGGAAAACTTAGTTATTAGTTTTCTGAACTTCGGAGATACTTGTTGATATTAAACAGATTTTAGGAATTTTTTTTTAAAGCATATTGTGATTTTTTGTTTTTTATTGATGACTTGAAACTTTTTGGGTTTTTTTTCTGTAAATGATACATATCTGTGGATTTTAGAACAGGAAAAAATAATTGAAAAGTGAAAAAAAATTGACATGGATGCAAAGTAGAACTTTTAAGATTTTGAAGTAGAAATTCTAAAGTAGTTTCAACCTTAAAAGTAGAAACTCTAGACCTTAGAATTTCAGTGAATTTTTATATAGCGGATGTCCTAGCATTTACTGAGATAGTAGACAAAGAGGAAATTTAATTTTTACATGAACCAGATGACGGAAATTATTTTATGCTCATTTTGATTGTAAATTTTGTAGTGATCTCTAAATATATTTTTCAAGATGTTTTGGGCGAATTTCATGTTGACCATCTGTGACGTTTTTCAGGTAGTAGACAAACAAGAAATCTTAATCAGGCCTTTGAGAAGATAGATAACAAATTGAGTTTCTGTTGCTAAAAAATTCAGTAGCGAACGTCAATTTTTTTTTGTATGTTCTCATGATTTCGAAGGATTTTTTCAAAAGCATTTGGCACTGTTTTTTGAGTTTGAAAACCAAAAAAAAATCAAAGTTTGATATAAACTATTCTAATACACTCTTACATTCATACGGACATTTTTTTCTGGACGTTTTAAGCCGTTCTCAGTGTCTTGACATTAAAATTTCGATGAGATTTTCGCTTCATCTTGAAGGAAACTTTGATTTTAATGGAATTTTTTTTCGTACGTATTTTAATGTCAGAACACTCAAAATGCTCCAAACTGTTTTTTGAGTTTGAAAACCAAAAAAAAAAATCAAAGTTTGATATAAACCATTCTAATACACTCTTACATTCATCCCGACATTTTTTTCTGAACGTTTTAAGCCGTTCTCAGTGTCTTGACATTAAAATTTCGATAAGATTTTCGCTTCATCTTGAAGGAAACTTTGATTTTAATGGATTTTTTTTTCGTACGTATTTTAATGTCAGAACACTCAAAATGCTCCAAACCATCGAGAAAATTAGTTTAGAAAAAATGTCCGCATGTGTGTGTGTGTGTGTGTGTTTGTGGGTTTCGAAATTTCAATCACCTGTAACTCGAAAACCGTTCAACCGATTGAGCAAAAATTCAGTACACAAGTGAAGCAGCAGTCGATCTTTGACTGATGCAATTTTTTTTAAAATGTGTGCAGAAATTTTTTATTTCATAGCTTCTTGGATTTTTTAAAAAAGGGACGTACGTGCTCTAGCTTTTGCAAAAATGGCGATATTTTTAGTAAATAATCCTTCAAAAGTGCGAGTACTTTCAATGTTGTTCGGTATTGAATTTTACCGAAATCGGAAAAGCGATCCGGATTTTATGAAGTTTAGGAGTTTTCTAAAAATTCATGTTTTAGCCGGAACTTTGGTAAAACATGAGACAACGAACTCACATTTCATACATAAAAATTTGCACTATTTAGCGATGATTAGTACATAGTTTCGTCATAAACTGCAATGTGTTTCAAATTTCTCAGAATTTTAACTTCCAGAAAAATTAATGTTATCGCATTAAGATAAAATAGCGAACTCAAATCTTATACATGAATTCACTAGTATTTAACAATAATAGGTACCCAGTTTTGTCATAATTGGTTACGTGGTTACAATTTTCCAGAAATGTAACTTTAATAAAAAATAAAGCTGCAAATTTGAACTTTTCGCTTCCTCATTACTTTTTGGTTGTTTTTCACAAAGCTTCCTCTATGATCCATAATCAATTAAAATACTTTCTCATAAAGGTAGCTTTCCCAAACAAAAAAAAATCGAAAATAATGAAGAAGCGATCTGCAAAGTTCAACTTTGCAGCTTTCTTCCAATTTAATGCTTTCACATATTTCCATAAGTTTTTTTTCGTCGTATCTTTTGCGATATTTCTCTTAAATATTATGCATTGTTTAATTCAAATAAGCTCCTCAATATTCGAAGGAAAAAAAAAATTTTACCAACGAAAATGTAATTCCTAGTTTCTCAGTTCAATTCCTTAGCAAACATTTTTATAATTGGCGGTATTTATTTGCAGACAAAGATTCTTATGCATCGTTGGCGTTTCCCAAGCCTTTCGCTTCACGGAATCGAAGGAGCTTTCAGCGAACCAGGATCGAAGACCGTGATACCGGGAAAAGTGATCGGTAAGTTCTCGATTCGAATTGTACCGGATATGACGCCCGACGAGGTCGAGGAGAAGGTGAAGAAACACTTCGCGCTGCATTGGGCAGCGAGAAACAGTCCCAATGCCCTTAAAGTCGAAATGGGACACGGAGGAAAAGCCTGGACCGAAAATCCCGATCATCCTCATTACTTAGCCGCTCGCAAAGCCACGAAACTCGTCTACAAAGTCGATCCCGATCTTTCGCGCGAAGGAGGATCGATTCCTGTGACTCTTACATTCCAGGAAGTCACCGGAAAAAATGTGCTTCTTTTGCCCGTTGGCTGCGGCGATGATGGCGCGCATTCGCAAAATGAGAAGCTCAACGTTCGCAATTATATTGAGGGCGTGAGTAAATGCATATTTCTAATGATTCTGCCGTATTAATATTTACCGGAAATCTGTTATTGAAAAATTGAGGATATTTTCGGAAGAACTGAGTTTCTTGATCATTTGGATCAAAAGTATCAATTGTAAAAAAATATTCGTGATTTTTTAAGGACCATTGTTTTCATTTTTGTACGAAAAAATTGAGTTTTCTTAAATTTTTATTTAAAAAAACGTATCCATTTTTGTAGAGAATCACGTTGTATTAATTTTGAGAAAAAGTTTTATTTTTTTATATGGAAAAAAAACGTTTGGTTTATTTGTTTAATTAAGTTTTTGAAAAAATATTTTGGTATGAAAGAATTATATTCATTTGACTTTCTGAAAATAAGTTTTTTCAGAAATTCGTAATACGAAATGTTCAATACCAATTCTTATTAACAAAAAATTGTATGTTTTAATCGTAGACCGAATTTTTCGGTGCCTTTTTTACAATATTTGTGAAAGATTCCTCATTTTTAACTTGACAATTTCCCAAAAGTTTGTGATTTTTTAAGGGAAGTTAAAAATTTTCGTACGAAAAAATAACGTTTCTCTAAATTTCTGTAAAAAAATATTTTTCATTAATTTGTGTAAAGAAAATTTGGTTTCCTTAAAAATTATTGTAGGAAAAACTTATGTTTAATCACATTTCTGTAAAAAAAAAGCTTTTTCGTAGAAAAAAATGTTAAACACTTCATAATATTGATAGAAAAATTGGATTCTTTCAATCGCAGACCAAGTTTTTCGTCGCCTTTTTTACAATATCTGTGGAAGATTCCTCATTTTTAACTTGACAATTTCCCAAAAGTTTGTGATTTTTTGAGGGGAGTTAAAAATTTTCATACGAAAAAATAACGATTCCCTGAATTTCTGTAAAAAAATACGATTCATTAATTTGTGTAAAGAAAATTAGATTTCCTCCAAAATTATTGTAGGAAAAACTTATGTTTATTCACATTTCTTTGAAAAAAAAAGCTTTTTCGTAGAAAAAAAAAAGTTAAACACTTTATAAAATTGATAGAAAAATTGTATTTTTTCAATTGCAGACCAAATTGCTCGGTGCCTATCTTTACGAGGTCGGACAACTCTAAGAAGTTCGTTGGGCTTATTCAAGGATGAAACTCAAGAGAAAACTTGAAATTCCACGTCCCTGATTGAAAATCAGGGTTTCGAAGGTCGCTGAAAATTGAGTAGCAGGCCTGCTAATTTTAGAGTGCTATTTTTCAAATTTTTAATAACATCTCATTCTAAAAATACATTTATATAAAAAAAATACAAGAAGTGTACGAATTTATTTAAATGCTTCTAAAGCGCTTTGACTTTGTGGTGAAAACGAATGACCCAAGCAGGTTGACCTCCTCGGTGCTCAACAGGTAATTGTATCTCCGTAACATCATTATTTCGCGTCCATTTGACTTGCACTTCTCCGCCTTCAACGGAAATAAATGCGGGACTTCCTTCTGGCATTTTTGGAGCCCCTAAACGCAGAATGTTGTCCTTTGGCCAAGTCAATAAACATCCGTAAACGTCGTTGCCGTCTTTGCTCTGCGTGTACCAAACTTCATTGGTCAACGTGTCGTTTTGATGCTTCCAGGGTTTCGTATTGTGAATTGCTTTATCGTTTATAGATAGCCAATCACCTGTTGACAAAGGTCGAGAATTACATTTTACGAGGTAATGACGATTCATGATTAATCTGGAAATGAGTTGAGAGTCTCGAAAAATTGTTCTCAAAACAACGGAAACGTACGCTGAGAGTAAGTGACAGACGCTCGGAGTTGAAAATGCCTAATACTTATAGAAATAATGATGATCAACTCTGTAATTACGATTTTATAATAATAACATGTAGCGATTGTAATACGATGATTAAACTTTGAAGTGGCTGCAAAAATTATCATTTTTCAACAAAAATTCACGGTAATCCTTTAGGAAAAATGGAAAAAAATAAGTAATGCATTAACAAAGTAATACATTACTTATCTCTTCCATTTTTTTCCACTATTTCTTGCAATATTAAAGCGAAAACTAGTATTTTCAAATGTTTACACTCTATTTTATAATCACTATATATTATTATTATTATGAAATCATCATTACAAAACAAATTGTACTGTAAACTATATCTCATGAATCAATGGGGATTTACAACTCTGGTAACGCTTTTGAGGATAATTGATCCATTTTGTACATTTTTTGGTAGGTCCATTAAGCATTTTGAACACACTTGCTCTATTTTTTTATTTTGCATTCGGACAATGACGATTTCTAGTGACAGCTGCTGCATTATAAAATTTTCTGGGGAGCCTCAGAGTCTTTTGAAGATATTGCTCCATATTCAATGTTTTTTATAAGGTGTATTACGTTTTCTGAGGTCATTTGCTCTATTTTATAAATTTGTCAGGACGATTTTTTTTTGAGGACACTCAATCTTTTTCTCATTTTTTTTCAGAAGATTATGCTTTCTAAAGTAGTGCCTCCATTTTATAATTTTTTTCACAAGGAACATTACGTTTTTTAAAATCATTTGATTTACTTTACAAATTTGCCAAAATAGTGATTATTTTTTTTAATGGCAATAATTCCATTTTAGAATTTTTTTAGGAGATCCATTACGTTTTTTGAAGATGTAGCTCCATTTTACAATTTTCTTACAATTTTTCAAGTTTCTTAAAGTGATTAGCTTAATGTTACAAATTTGCCAAAATTAAAATTTTTTTTTTTTGGGAACTGGTTTCATTTTTTAATTTATTTAAAAGAGCCATTTTAGCTTTTGAAGAAACAGCGCTATTTTACAATTATTTTTATCTACAAATTACCTAAAATGATAATTATTTTTTTTAGGTCACCAATAAAATTTTTTAACTATGTTAGAAAAGTGATTACACTCTTTGAAGATATAGCTCGATTCTATAATTTTATTTACAGCGACAATTCCGTTTTTTGAGGTCATTTGGTTATGTTTTCATCTCATTTAACTTGAATTGGTTTTTAGTGGCGCTATTTTGTTTGTTATTTCTGTATTTTATCTCTGATCCTCGGTGAATTTATTCCAGGATCTAATAAACCCTCAAACATAAATGAAACAAATAAAAAAAGAACGAAAACTAAAATTTACGTACCTATTTCTCGGAGCCGCTGTTCGTATATCGGTGGAATAATTCCGTCTTTGGTCGGTCCAACATTTATGAGTACATTTCCTCCGCAGCTGACGGTAGTTACCAATTCTTTGACCATTTCCTTGGTGCTCATATAATCCGCCAAATTTGCATTTCGTCGATATCCCCAAGATTTTCTGTCGATTGTGAAGCAATTTTCCCACTTGTGAGGCTGAAGAACTCCAGGATTGTAGCGATCGCTGCAGGTGTAAAAATCGCCGTGATGACAGAGTGTTTCGTGGCCCCAACGATCGTTAACTACTACAGTATTTTTCACAGGACTATCGTTAAAAAGCCAAGCCAAAAATTCTTTGGATTTCCAGTAAGTATCAGGAGCTTCCCATTCGCCGTCCGACCACACGACTTCCGGTTTGTAGAGTTCGACTAGCTCACGCAATTCCGGCAAAATCTTAAACTTCACAAAATCGTCGGTCGTAAAATTGCTCTTTTTATCGGCGATCCACAAAGGATTAAACCATTCGTAAAGAGAATGATAGAGACCGAACTTTAAGTCTGTATTCTTTCTTATTGCGGCTGCCAATTCACCTGGAAATTTAAGAAACCGAAGTTTTTTGATATTCGGAGTTTTTGGAGCTAAGAAAAGTTATAGACGATTGGCCAATTGTGTGGGAATGTTTTTTTAATGTTAATTAGTTAGACATTTGAGTAGCTGAATAAAAGTCGTCAAGGAAAGACATTTTTTTTATGTAAATTATTTAGACATTTGAGTAGCTGAATAAAAGTCGTCAATTATGCAAAGAAATATTGGTAAATGATGAAAAAAAAACAAATTGATCTTAGCCAGCTAAAGATTTAATGAACCTTTGCTCAGTCCATTTGATAAAGCTTTTTAGGAGTCAGTGTTTTTCGAGAGTAGTCAATTACTGAGATTTCACGAATTGTTTCTAAGTTTTTTTTAAAAGTTGAACTTTGCAAATTGCTCTCTCATTATTATTTTTATTTTTTTTTACGAAGCTGCCTTTATAAGGAAATATGTTCATCGATTTTCTCTTCCTCATAGAGAAGGATTTGCAAAAAAGAAAACAAAAATGATGAGGAAGCGGTTTGCAAAATTTAACTTTGCATCTTCATTTTTATCAAACTCAAATTTCTGAAAAATTTAAATCACATAACGCATTATGACAAAACTGTGTACCTATTATTGCTGGATCGTACTCATTTCATGTCTAAAATTTGATTTCGCTATCTTGTGTTTTGCTGAGATTAATGCAATAAAATCATTTTTCCGAAATTAAAAATTCTGAAAATTTTGAACCATCTTGCATATTATGTCGAAACTATGTACGAATCATCGCTAGATAGTACCGATTTCATGTATGACGTTAGAGTTCGATGTTTCATGTCTTGCCAAAATCAGGGCAAAAACATGATTTTTTCGAAAATTTCCAAACTCTACAAAATCTGAACCGCTTTTCCGATTTCAGTCAAATTTAATACCAAACAACATTAAGTACTTGCACTTATGAGGAATTATTCAGGGAAATATCACCAATTCCACGAAAGACAGAGCGCGCACGTCCTTTTATGAAAAATTTCAAAAAGCCATAAAATCAAAATTTCTGCATTTATGTTGTAAAACATTGTAACAATCAAAGAAATTTTTTTTTTCATAAAAACAAAGCTATGAGGAAGCAAAAAACAATAATTTTCATTTTAAAAAAGCTCCCTTCATGAGAAAGCAAAAAATAATAATTTTCATAAAAACAAAGTTCTCTTTATGAGAAAGCAAAAAATAAAAATTTCCATAAAAACAAAGTTCTCTTTATGAGTCAGCAATAAATAATTTTTTTCATAAAAACAAAGTTCTCTTTATGAGGTAGCAATAAATAATTTTTTTTCATAAAAACAAAGCTCCTTTTATGAGAAAGCAAAAAACAATCATTTTTATTAAAAAATAGCTTTCTTTATAAAGAAGGAAAAAGCATTGAAAATTAAAAAAAAAAATGTATTCCCGCTCATCAATGAGTATTGCCTTAAAAAAATGAATGAAGAAGCAATTGACGTAAAATCATATGATAATTTATTGGTCACTGTTACGTACCCACTAAATCCTTGTTTGGTCCTACATCTGCAGAATTCCAACTGAAAGAGTATTTCGAAGGCCACATAGTGTATCCCTCGTGATGTTTGCTCGTGAGGACTACATACTTGGCTCCTGAAGCTTTGAAAATTTCGCTCCATTGAGTAGCATTGTAGAATTCTGCTGTGAATTCTTTGGCAAAGTCTTGGTAGGTGAAATTTGGTGGATATCTCTGCTTCATGAAGTCGCGATATTTTGTGCTTGCAGTTTCGGCTGAAATTAACAATATGTAATGAAAAAAAGGACGAGTTATTTATTCTAAGAAACAATCCTTATGTTTCCAGCTATACATAATAAGAAAGAATTAATAATTTTCCAGTTATTGATAGTAAGAAGAAAATACTTTTCCAAATTCGTTTTTTCAATATACTATCCCAATTATTTATTGTAAGAAAAAATACATATGTTTTCACTTATTAATAATTTGAATAATTGCATACTTTTTCAGACTATTTAAAAAAAATACTTTCCCAATTATTTATTGTAACAAAGAATACATGTTTCCAATTATCAATCATAAGAAAAATTGCAAACTTTTTTAGATATTTATGACTGAAGAAAATGTACTTATGCAGTTATTTAAAGTACAAAAAAATACATACTTATTCAGATTATCATTGTAAAGCAAATACATATTTTGTAGTTATTTATGGTAAAAACAATACATACTTTCTCAGATTTCTGGGTTTCAGAAAAACACTTTGCCAATTATTTTTAATTAAAAAAAAACACATTTTTTTGCCAATTATTTTTAATTTAAAAAAAAAACATATTTTTGCCAATTATTTTTAATTAAAAAAAAAAGCATTTTTTTGCCAATTATTTTTAATTAAAAAAAAAACATATTTTTCCAGTTATTCATGGAAAAAAAATACATACTTTCCCAGATTTCTGGGATTTAGAACAACATTTTGCCAATTATTTCTAATTTAAAAAAAACATTCTTCCAGTTATTTATGGTAAAAAAAAATACATACTCTCCCAGATTTCTGGGTTTCAGATAAACCCTTTGCCAATTATTTTCAATAAATAAAAAAAAACATATTATTCCAGTTATTCATGGTAAAAAAAATACATACTTTCCCAGATTTCTGGGTTTCAGAAAAACACTTTGCCAATTATTTTTAATTAAAAAAAAACATATTCTTCCAGTTATTCATGGTAAAAAAAAATACATACTCTCCCAGATTTCTGGGATTCAGAAAAAACACTTTGCCAATTATTTTTTATTTAAAAAAAAAACATATTTTTCCAGTTACTCATGGTAAAAAAAATACATACTTTTCCAGTTATTCCAGAACCACTCAGATCCAAAACTGGGTACACTGAATACTCCCCAGTGAATAAAAATCCCGAGTTTAGCTTCATCGTACCAAGTGGGCAATGTACGACTATCAAGACTTTCCCATGTTGGTTCAAATTTTTTGCCAATTAACTTTTTTCCAGCTATCGGTTTGACAAAATTCTTGAGATCTTGGCCATAGTCTTGATTTACTGTGTATATCGCAGTGACAAAGTTGCAGAACAGAGCCAATGAACAAAACACACCAAATGGAGCGAGCATTATTGCTAATATTCTGCAGAAAACTGCCAAGCTTCGATTGATTTGCACTCTCAATACTGGAGCGAACTGCAGCTACTGTCCATCTGGATATGTAAAAAAATCTTCGCTCTTATATTATGTCTGACCCGCAACTTTATCAGCTGATTAGAAGGCAGAGATGGGTAAACATTCATTGGGCATCTGGAAATTATCCAATGCTTTGCCTCTCATCTATTTTACCATCTTATCTTCTCTGATAAAATGAAAAATATGATAAATAAAATAAATATTATAATCTTTCGTGGCATAAGCAAGATTAGCGGTGAATAAATAGAATGATTTTTAATAACAAATATTAGATAAGCCAATTATGGAATAATTCTGCTGGCTCGATTGAAAATATTTTTGATAAAATAATTGTGAAAAAAAGTCATATTCAATGCGTAAATTGATTGTTTCGCAAGAACATTTTAATCAAATTATCATCATTATTCAATGAGGAATGTTATCAAATTTAATCAATAACAGTCGCTTCTATTTCTATTATTATATAATTGTGAATGACTAGATGAAAAATATGGCAATAGATATTGTGATGTTATATAAAATGAGGAAAATTTAAAAAATTGTTTTTGAGAAATAAAAATATAGTATTTGACAAATATAAATTTTTACAAAAATTTAAACAGGCATTTAACAAATAAGAGATTTTTTTCTCCTTGTGCTATTTTGTAATTGTCAAATTATTATTGTTAAATTAGTATTATATTGTATAAGAATATATGAAAATATTGATTGGAAAAATTGTCTCTATGTTCAGATCGTTATCTCAGTAAGTCTGACAAATAAAAAATATTACAACATTTTTATTATTGTATACTTAAATAAAGTAAGAAAGATTAAAACTTAGAAAATAAAAAAGTTTTCAACCATTAATAAAATTACCAATTATACCAATTATAGATATCACATGACTTTTCTGAAAAAAAAAAAATATACAGTTTTTAAAGTTTACTATATAAAAAATAAAGAACGGTACAAATTATATTTTGAATGAAATATATCATTATTTATATATCTCAGAAAAAATTATTCGCATTTCATAGGTCAATTTCCAACATACATAAAATTTCACTCCTATTTTCCAATTAAAAATCGACGAATTGAAGACTGTTTATTGACGAATGTACTACAATTATTACGATTAGTTAATTTTTGCCGGCCACGTCAAAAATAACTCTAAACTATCAACACTATGAAAACGCACGTAATTGCGAATAGAATAATCAGCTGATTGTGGCATCTATTTAGCACTTTACATGGACTGCACACTACAAACTATCGTCGACTCAGTAAATAAACAAAATTATATGTATACATATTTCTCTACAAAAACAATTCGACGTATAAAACCAGGATTTTTTTGACATTCGCCGAATTCGAAGAAAAAAAGATTTACTCTCATTCGAATGAGATTCCTTCAATATCGACGCACGGTAATGCAGAAAAATATTGACAGTGATGATTCTGAACAATAATTAAGATTCAGTTTGATTTTTTACTCATAATTTCCAAAGAGAATCGCCAACTTTATCTCTTAACGGGAAATTTAAATTTCAGATTTTTCGTCTTACCAAACTTAATTAGGAATAATTTAAAATTTTTTTGTTTGATGGAAATTTACACAATTTTCCGAAAAAAAAAATCTATGTTCACATGGGGTGACATTTACCAGGTTAAAAAGTTGAAAAAAGACTTTTAAAAATCCTTCTCGATGCTTATCCTACTTCTTTATTCGAAATTTGATAAAGAACACCCAATTTTGTAAATTGTGCTCTTCAAAATTCAATTTCTGACAAAACAAAAACGTAAAATCAGCAAAATTCTGTCTTACCGACGCACGGTAATACAGGTGACGACATTATCTCTCCGTAACGGAAAATAGAGCGCACCGGAGCGTACCGACGAGAGGCTCTCCCCGTCCATTGTTAGAAACGTCAGAAAATATAATATTCAATTAATAAATCACGTAAAGCGATCACCGCGAATCACAAATATCGTGAGTACGAAGTACCTGAAGAGTTGCAGGATGTCATTCATCGAGAGACGCGACATTTCGACCTGATGATTCACCTGCGCCGCAAACATCGTCATTTGACGTTTCAGGTTATGCTCTCTCTGCAGTGAAAACTATTTCTTTCTTTTTTTTTTTATCATTATTTTTCATTCTTATTTGGTCGGTAATTATATTCCGTCGTTGAGCACTAATTGAATGATCGTCGAGCCGGATTTCATTTTGTCGACACTAACCGCGTAGTATTTATCGTTAAACTATTATTTCCGACTATTATTCCGGATTATTATTATGTTGTTTTTTGTCCTCCAATTGGAGCACTGCACGTTTTATTTTTAAACGTCAATGTTGTTGTTTTACGCCCCCTAGCTCGTTTTTCTTCCGATATCCTATCGAAACGATCTACACTGAGATAAGAAAGCGTATTAGCTTTTTTCACTGATAAGCCACTTGGAAAATTTCTTGACAACTATCGTCGTCGCGTTTGCCTTAATTTTGATTCTCTGTCCTCACAGACGAACTGCGATTAGTTATACGCTACGCTGGCGATTTATCAGGTTTTTGGTAACATGGAATGAGACGATAATGGAACATGTTGCCTGATCAAGAGGCCAACATTGACAACATGACGGAAGGTTTGTTGTTGAGAATTTTTGGGAATTGTTTTTTTTTTGCATTTTTTGTGCAATGATTTATAGATTTTAAGGAACTGTTGTAACGATTTTGTTTTAAGGTTTTTTGAATTGCTTGGAAAAATTTAAATTTCCAATGCACTTTATAACTTGCATTTTATTGCTTCTATTATGTGGAAAATTCTTAAACAGAAAAAAGGAGAATTTTGGGATTGATGTTTGAAAAAATATGTATATGTACATATGCAATAAAAATGGTGTAAGAAAAATTAAAATCCTTTGATGCTTGTGATGTTTGAGTCTGTGGATTTTGTTGTCTGTATTTTTTGTACAATGATCTATAGATTTCAAGAAAAGGTCCTAACAAGTTTAGTTAAAAGGGTTTTTAAAAAATGGTTTTATAAAAATAAAAATGTCCAATGCTTTTTATTGTTTTTATTTTATGAAAAAATCCTGAGGCAAAAGATGAAAAATTTTAGGATTGATCTTTAAGAAAAAAATGTATGTACTTATGCAATTGAAGTAATATGAAAAAATTATAATCCTTTTATTCTTGTGATTTTGAAGCCTGTGGATGTTTTTATTGTTTGCATTTTTTGTGCAATGATTTATAGATAATATGCAATAAAAAATTCTAAGAATTTCGTTCAAATAAGGTTATTTTTTATTTTTTTATCATTATTTTTTAAATTTTCTTTCTCATAGAGGAAGTTTTGTTATTGTTTATTTTTTTTCAAGATTTTCACGTCAGTACACTTAAAATGATCCAAAACGTTGGGAAAAAGGTTTAGAAAAAATTTCTGTAGTTCGTGTGCACAATTTTTTGTTAGCACGATAGCCGTGCTCTAACTTCCGCAATTTTTAAGATATTCGGCTCAAATTTGGTCCACAATTGGACTGTAGTTGAACAAGGTATGGAATCGAATTTAGAGCGAATTCGTCGTGAAGTTCTAAATGTATGACATTTTGAAAAAAAAAAATTCAAATTTTTCGTTCGTGCTCTAACTTCCGCAATTTTCAAGATATCGCGCTCAAATTTAATACACAAGTTAAGTTCGGATAACCAAAGAATGAGTTAGGTTTTGGTGCCAATCCGTCAAGGTGTTAAAAAATTACGACATTTTGAATTTTTCGAAAAATTAATTTTAGCGTTTCAACTTGCACAATTTTCAAGATATCTGGCTTAAATTTGGTACACAATTGGACTGTAGTTAAACAAGGTATGGAATCGAATTTACAGCGAATTCGTCGTGAAGTTCTAAATGTATGTCATTTTGAAAAAAAAAAATTCAAATTTTTCGTTCGTGCTCTAGCTTTCGCAATTTTCAGGATATCGCGCTCAAATTTAATACACAAGTTAAGTTCGGATAACCAAAGAATGAGTTAGGTTTTGGTGCCAATCCGTCAAGGTGTTAAAAAATTACGACATTGTGCATTTTTCGAAAAATTAATTTTAGCGTTTCAACTTGCACAATTTTCAAGATATCCGGCGTAAATTTGGTACACAAGTAAAGTGTCGGTAAACTAAACATCACTTCAAATCTGGCGTGAATCTGTTGAGGGTTAAAAAATAATGCCATTTAAAAATTTTGAAAAAAGGCTGCAAAGTAGAACTTTGCAAATTGTTTCCTGATTATTGTTGGATTTTTACGAAGCTTTCTTTATGAGCTTCTTTCTAGTTAGCATCCTTTTCGTTTTATTCGCATTTTCCCCCATCTGCAGGCCTTTTACGCCTATTACTGGCTCGGCCCGGATCAGTAACCAGTTCCCGTTCAGGCCCTGGTCCGGATCAGTAAACAGGCCCTCCTGTGGCCGCATCCGACTTCCCCCTCTATATCGCATTCGCCATAGCATTTCTGCTAAAGACATAGAGAAATTACGAAGAACCTATGCCGATATAGCCGGACTCAAGTTTGCCTCGCGGCACCGGAACTACGTCATGTTTATTTGTTATTGATGCTGTGGCCGAATTTGGTAGATATTGAGGTAGATGATCGGCTATTGGCGACCAATTTGGAAGATTTTATTCCATTTTGTTGTTATTGATGTTTATTTTCATCGTATTAAATACGTTTTAATTTATATATAATGATTCATCAATTCTGGTTCGTTCGGTCATAATGAACAATCTGGTCTCCAGCATCTCTAGTTCATGTGTATCTTGTTTTATCTTGTGGCTGTTTGTTCATGTTTAAGACTATCTAAGCGTTGGATCATATTTCTGGTATTTTATTATTCTTGTTTTAGTTGTTAATTTTTCCTAATTATTAGGCACTACATTTTTCGTGCCTGTTGAGCCAGAGAAACCGGTAACACATTCTCACCGGTGTGCTCACTGGTATATATTTATATATATGAATATATATTCATATATATTCATATGTATTCCTATATAAATTGAAAAGGACCCACACGAAGGTCGAAACGTATTCAATACAATGAATAAACATAAATAATAATTAATTATTGTAAAGTAAACAATACGTCATGTTTCGTTGGGAATGTAAATAAACACGGACTACAGTTGTATACATTCGATCCCCACATTTACTTGTGTGTGTCCCACGTATAAATTTGGAGCATCTTCGCGTCCGTATTTTTGTTTTCTACGAAAATCAACGGCACCGCGAATCGAACCCGACATCCTACCGATGTTTCGGACTTAGAGGCCAGTACACTAATTATTAGAGCAGCGTATCGGTTCAAAGAAGGTTTTTCTAAATTGTTTCAAATTAAATTGAATGTTCAATACACTTTATTGTTTGTAACTTGCATTTTATTGTGCTTATTGAATAGAGAAATTGTTAAATTGGAAAAAAATTAGGAATTTTAGGATTTCGGTTATAAAAATATATATTTGTACATGTGAAATCAAAATGGTATTGAAAAAATGAAAATCCTTCTGCGTTTTGGGTTTTCTGAAATTTTCTATAGGATGAAAAAAAAACTTATTGAAAACGAAGCTTATGAAATTTTTTATACAATTTTATTTTCTGCTGATAAGTAAATAAAAAATGTTTCGGTTTCTTGAAATTTGTGAAATTGACTTGAAGATTAATTTTTTTTAATAGACTAGAATTTGCAGTTAAAATTATTTAAAAAAAATTGAATTCTATGCTAAATTCAATTACTTTGCAAACTCGACGATAGCCATTTATTCAGTCATCTAATTCATCATCCATAATAACAATATAATAAATTTGAGGTTTTAAAAAACGCGTTTATTTAGAATATTTGGGTTGGGTTCTAAGTTTTTTATTAATATAATTCTGTATAAAAATTCCAGAGGAATTAACTTTCAATTCCTCACAAATTTTCTCAATTGTTTAAATAATCAGTGATTTGATACATTTACCTTTAAAAAAAATGTATTCCTAATAAAATACAACCAATATTTTCTCGTTCAAGAATCAAACTTTTTTTTTGTACCATTTCCATAATTTTCGGAATTTCAAAAAAATATCCCGCAATATAATACAAAATGTTATAAATCATACACCATCTAATTTCAAAGTAAATCGGTCAATCAGTTTATCCAGCAAAATTTTTCCAAACATTACATCGCTATGTTTTCAGATTCAAACTTCATGTTTATCAAAACTTTCCAATGAAAAAAAGCTCAAAATTGGCACGACTACGTTCGAATAATGCATAAAATCCCGCCGTCGTTATTCCAAAACGCTTTCATTAAAAAATATCAAAAAATGCAAGCCTCCAAAATTTAATCGTTCATTTCTCGATCGGTTTCAAATTTCTCTTATTATAATTCAATAATAATTCGAAGCAGTTGAAAGATAAAACATATTAATTTTTTTAAAATAACAATCTTTGAAAAATAAGCATACCAAAAAAAATAAAAACATGGCTATCATTGTTGTAGTTTTTGGTCGCCGAAATAATGAATAAATACTCACTAAATCGTTTACGATTACGTTTTTAGGTGGAGAGAATCAACCCGGAGGCGGCGAGGCTCATACCGGTAGGTTTTGACCGTCAATGTCAAGTCGCACGTGCCAAGCACATTCGTAAACTAACACGAATGCAAAATCAGGTGTCAAGCACTAGATAATTGAGTTAGGGTACAGTGTGGGTATCTGTTACGTTACAGCGCGGGGCTTCGCAAAGTAATTCTCAAGGCATTTGAATTAGCTCGCAATCGCTGCTAGTCGATTTTCGCCCGCTTGTTAGTATGAATCGCAATCGTTACTCTCCATACGCTTGTTACGATGAGGTTTATCAGATCAGATGATGTTAAGCTTTAAAAAAAGGATAAATTGAATCTACAACGATCGGATTTATCGCAGATGCGAACGAGACTCGCACCGCGCATCCCGAGGGCTCTCAGGAAGGCGGAACCGATACTTCCTCGCAATATCTAACCGGAGCCTGCCAGGAATCTCTCACGACTCATGCGTCGTCGCAAGGTGAAGGTAGCGACGCGGCGAGTATCTACACCGCCAGTACTTCCGTTTCTGGCTATGGTAAGTTTCTTTATTGCATTGCTTTCCCTCAAAAAAGGCAACACGACGTAATATACCAGTCAAATATCACACGGTTAAGGTATTCCTCCTGTATTGTCTGACATCGCACAAGTTCGAGCGAAATCGAGACAGAATTACGAACTGTTCTCGAAGAAATAAAAAGCTGAAAAAAATCAACTATACGAAAGATGCTGAATAGATTAATTTGGCATCGTAATAATTGAAAAATGTTATTAACAAATTACTGAAATAAATAATTGCGCAACAAATTGCCCGGCAACTTAACTTTTTTTGTTATGAAAATGATTTGTTTATTTTTCTGAATATGTGTGGATTTTTTTAGAATTTTATCTAATGTTTGAAAATGGCCGTTTTTTCCAAGTGTAAAATTGAAAATCAGGAAAAAATCTGAAAAAATATATACGTATTTAGAAAAATCAACAAATGTTTTACGTAACAAAAAAAAGTTAGGTTGCCGGGTAATTTGTTGCACTATTATTCGTTTAAGTAATTTGTCAATGACATTTTTTAATTATTATTATGCCAAAATAACCTTTTCAGCATTTTCTATACGCTCGATTTTTTTTTCAGATTTATATCTCATCGAGAACTGTTTGAAATTTTGTTTAATTCTCTCTGGAACTTATACGGCGTCAGACCGTAGAGGAGGACGAACTTTTAAGGCCTTATACATTAGAGTGTCCCAAAAAGAAAATTTTTCTTTAAATCTCTCGGCTGTTGATTGAAAAGTTGACATGCATGCGGAAATACATTTCTCTGGAAAGGAGGCGCTGTAGATAATTTTTTAGAGGTCGCTCACGCGAGATTTGTATTTTTATTTCTATTGAAACGTAAAGAATGTATTAAATTTGCAGAATAGTATTCATTTTTGAAAAATTTCTTTAATAAACCTTGCCATCGGTCATAGTAGGTTGCTACCAATAATTTAAAGATGTACCAACGGTACAGTCCGCCTAAACGTGAGATTCAGAGCGAATTTTGAACACTTCTTCATGAGTTACAAAATTTCTGGCTATGGTAAGTTTCTTTATTACATTGCTTTCCCTCAAAAAAGGCGACACGACATAATATACCAGTCAAATATCACACGATTAAGATAGTCCTCCTGTATTGTCTGACATCGCACAGGTTCGAGCGAAATCGAGACAGAATTACGAACTGTTCTCGAAGAAATAAAAATCTGAAAAAAATCAACTATATGAAAGACGCTGAATAGATTAATTTGGCATAATAATAATTGAAAAATGTTATTAACAAATTACTGAAATAAATAATAGTGCAACAAATTGCCCGGCAACCTAACTTTTTTTTGTTATGAAAATGATTTGTTTATTTTTCTGAATATGTGGATTTTTTTTTTCGAATTTTATCTAATGTTTGAAAATGGCCGTTTTTTCCAAGTGTAAAATTAAAAATCAGAAAAGAATCAGAAAAAATATGTACGTATTTAGGAAAATAAACAAATGTTTTACGTAACAAAAAAAAAGGATCTGTCGATTTTCCAATTTTTAACAGATTTTCAAAGTCGTTGCAGAAAAAATATGAATTTTTTCTTTCGCTAATTTTTTTTCGGCGATCTCACGAGCGCAAAAATGCAGGAAACATTATTATAATTCTGCAGAGACGAGCTCAAGCAGGGTGAGTGCAGTGACGGTGGTTTTACCGTGGGGAGCACAAAAGGAGACGGTAAAACCTCAACAAATCGAAGACATGGATCTCCGACCCGGAGAATTTGTCATGCGTACGCTTTTCGCCGATTTTACGTCACAGGCGGAGAAGAAGATCGACGGCGTCATGACAGAATCTGTACGAACAATTTTCCTCCACATTTTTCTCTTCCATCCACAAAAAAAACATCTGATTTTTTTTAAAATTAGGAAAAGCCTTTATCAAAAGTCTTGCAAAGAGGCGAAGATCCTCAGTTCGATCAGTTACTGTCAGCCTTTGGTACTGTAGCCGAGCACTGCCTTCCGTCCATTTTACGAGCCTTGTTCAAATGGTACGAACGACAACTCGTCGATCAGGCCTCCGATCAAAAGAAACCCGCGCCCGGAAAAGAAGATCAAAAAGGAAAGAGGTAAACTGACAATAGATGTCACGTATTTTACCAAAAACTGAAGTTGTAGCGAGGAAAATTATATACACTCCTAAATATATTCATTATGAATTTTATTGCGGATTAAGAAATTTTTTTTTACCAAAATTGGTATACGAAATTTCGTGTGTATGTGAGATGTAAAATTCCAATATCTTCTATTAAATTTTATGACAATTAGGAAATCAAATATAAATATTTGTGTATCAAATTAAATATATCAGCTGGTGAACAAAGTTTGAAAAAAAAAACACACGAAAATTCCGAAAAACTCTGCGCAATTTTCAGGAAATCTTATACAAAATTTTCTAATGTTCAGCATTATGTACACCATTGTCTCGGGCAGCGTAGAAACAGTGGAAAGAAGCGAAGCTGATCTTCTTCAGGAACGGAGAGATTTGGCGGTGGAATTTATTTTTTGCTTAATGCTGATCGAAGTGCTGCGTCAACTTCCTTTTCATCCGGGTCACGAAGGTCTTGTGACTGACATCGAAAACATCGCTTTTAAACACTTTAAGTACAGAGAAGGGTAAATAAAATCAGTTGTTAATGCCTAATATTTATAAAAATGAAGATGATGATACGATTTGCTGCATTTTTTATTTTAAATACATTGAATGAACGGTAATTTCTTTTTTTAAATGGAAAAAACAGAATTAATACATTTACAAAATAATGGAGTACTTTTCCATTCTTTCAAAAATTTTGAAATTTTTTTTTTTTTGCAGCTATTTAAATGCTTTCACATGGTTTTATAATTGTAACAGCTTATTATTATGAAATCATTATTAAAACTCTAACTATTCTGCAGATTGTATTTCTTGAATTAAGGATTTATGATAGGTACAGTCCCGCCAAAAGTGAGTTTCAGAGACAATTTCGATCACTTCTCGACGGGATAAAAATCGGAAAAAAATAATGCATATAAAACATGCTGAAAATATTGTTTCGCATAATAATAATCCCAAAATGGTGTTAACAAATTGGTGAAAAAAACAATTTTTCAACAAATAAAGAGTCAACCTAACTTTTTTTTTATGGAAATGATATGTTAATTTTTTTGAATGCGTATGAATTGTTTTGAATTTTTTGAATTTTTTTTTTTTTTTTTTTTTTTTTTTTTAAATGCGCAGGATATAACAAATTTTTGATATGCGTTTTGCAAAAAAAATCTTGAGCGTAATAGATGGTTTTATGCCGAACACATATCTAAAATTCGTTATTTCGCGCACATTTTTGAAAATAAAAATAATCAAAATCAAAATAAAGAAAAAAATTTGAAAAAATTCATACGCATTCAAAAAAATTAACATATCATTTTCATTAGAAAAAAAGTTAGGTTGACTGATTATTTGTTGAACAATTGTTTTTTTTTTTCAGAAATTTGTTAATAACATTTTGGAATTATTACTATGCAAAATTTATCTTTTCAGCACGTTTAACATCGATTATTTTTTCCCGATTTTTATCCCGTCGGAAAGTTATCGAAATTTTCTCTTAAACTCACGATTTATCTATCATACATCCTTAATGGAGATTGAAAAGCTAAATAAATTCGCAAAATCGAGAGTTTTCGCATTTTTCGAAATACTTTTATTTCATTGAGACTTTACAAAATATGTTAACATTCTCTTCAGGATACAAAACGAGCCGAATGCCGGAAATATTCATATAATCGCCGACCTTTTCGCCGAAGTTATCGGTGTTTTGGCGCAATCGCGTTTTTTGGCAGTGCGAAAACGGTTTATGGTTGAGTTAAAAGAGTTGCGAGCTCGCGAACCTGGTTCGCATACCACGCAGAGCATAATTTCATTGCTGATGGGAATGAAATTCTTCAGAGTTAAGGTAAATATCGTTTTTGGCCGTTTATTGATTAGTAAAGTGGATTATACGAATAATAATTATTTTCAGATGGTTCCGATCGAAGAATTCGAGGCGTCTTTTCAATTTATGCAAGAGTGCGCTCAGTATTTTTTGGAAGTCAAGGACAAAGACGTAAAACATGCGCTTGCCGGACTTTTCGTTGAAATTCTTGTTCCCGTCGCAGCGGTGAGTTAAAATAAATTGCTACTCAATCTGAAAATCGGAACAATTAGTTTTTTCTTGGGTGGAAAATAGTCGGAGCAATTTTAGGATTTTTTTTGGGAATTCAGGAAAAATTACATCAGACTTTTTTTGTTGCGATTTTTGGAAAATACATTCAAAACCAAAAATTATAAGTAGAAAGTTTTTGTTAAATAAAGAGAATGTTTTTTTTTTCCTCGAAAATTGGTATATTTTCATGAATGAAATGTATTTTATGGAGTTTTCGAATTTTCGAAAAACTCACGTTTTTAACCTAACATTTTTCATTTTTCATGGAAGTTTTTACATTAAATCGGTATTATTAAGCGATGATTAGTACATAGT
The DNA here is from genome assembly GCA_949699805.1 of Tromatobia lineatoria. Lineage (NCBI taxonomy): Eukaryota > Metazoa > Arthropoda > Insecta > Hymenoptera > Ichneumonidae > Tromatobia > Tromatobia lineatoria. The sequence continues at coordinate 18,605,542 of OX453039.1, read as the reverse complement.
TTCTTCATAATTTGCAATGTGCTTTAAATTTTTCAGAATTTCAACTATCAGAAAATATGACATTATTACATAAACTTTAGCAAAACATAAGACAGCGAATTCAAAATTCATACATAAAATCAGTAGTATTCAGCAATAATAAGTACGCAGTTTCATCATAATTTGTTACGTGCTTAAAATTTTTCAGAAATGTAACTGAAAAAAAATAAAGCTGCAAAGTTGATCTTTGCAAATTGCTTTCTCATTATTTCCGGTATTTCTTACAAAGTTTCCTCTATAAAGAAGCCGAAACCTCTTAACACACTCAGCGATAGCTTTGTAAAAAAACAAAACCCCCAAGAATAATGAGTCGCCAATTTGCAAAGTCTAACTTATCAGCTTTTTCCCTCGATATTTCCTCATATAATAAATTGGATAAATTCCATTTTCACTTATCAATTAAATAAAATTTACCTTTCAGGCTGTAAAAAACGAAGTAAACGTTCCCTGCTTAAAGAACTTCGTAGAAATGTTGTACTCAACGACTTTGGACATGTGTACAAAATCGAAGCATCGCCTGGCACTATTTCCTCTGGTAACATGTCTTCTCTGCGTAAGCCAGAAGACATTCTTCCTCCAAAACTGGCACTATTTTTTGGCGATGTGTTTAGCGCAGTTAAAAATCCGTGATCCAAAGATTTGTCGTGTGGCGCTCGAGGCGCTTTACCGTCTTTTGTGGGTGTACATGATCCGCATTAAATGCGAGAGCAATTCGGCGACTCAGTCTCGTCTGCAAAGTATCGTAAATTCGCTCTTTCCCAAAGGTTCAAAAGCTGTGATTCCCCGCGACACGCCGCTCAACATTTTCGTCAAAATAATCCAGTTCATAGCGCAAGAGCGTTTGGATTTCGCGATGCGCGAAATAGTCTTCGATTTGCTTTCCGTCGGACGTCCAGTTAAAATAATTCTAACGCCCGAAAGAATGAGCATCGGACTCCGAGCTTTTCTCGTAGTTGCCGACAGTTTGCAGCAAAAAGAAGGCGAGCCTCCGATGCCACGTACGATGGGAGTTTTGCCCAGCGGAAATACAATCAGAGTTAAGAAAACCTTTCTCAACAAAATGCTAACGGAAGACACCGCGAGAAGCATCGGAATGGCCTCGTATTTTCCGCACGTTCGTCGCGTTTTCGTCGATATTTTACGAGCTCTCGATGTACATTATGGCCGACCTTTGATGATGACGAGCACGCAAAATGTTAACAAAGAGCCCGACGAGATGATAACCGGCGACAGAAAACCGCGAATCGATTTGTTTCGCACTTGCGTCGCTGCTGTTCCTCGTTTAATTCCCGATGGAATGACTGGCGCGGAGCTGGTTGATCTTCTCTCGAGACTCACCGTTCATATGGACGAGGAACTTCGGGGATTGGCTTATCAGAGCTTGCAAACTTTGGTGCTCGATTTTCCCGATTGGCGACAAGACGTTGTTCTCGGTTTTACCCAGTTTTTGGCCCGCGATGTGCAGGATACTTTTCCACAGCTTATCGACAATGGGCTGAGAATGCTTTTGCAATTACTTACCAGCTGGAAAAATGCACTTACGAGCCCGAGTCCAAGAGCGAAGGATCAGACTGTGGATAATACCAGAATGCATGCCAGAGTCGATCCTGCAGTTAAAAAGAGCGAATCTACTCAGGTTTGTATATATTTTTTTTAACTGATCGGTAATTTTGATTCCTCATAGAGGAAGCTTTGTTTTCGTGAACATTTTTTTTCGAGATTTTCATGTCAAGACACTCAAAATGGTCCAAAACGTCGAGAAAAATGGTTTTTGCGAAAAGTCTGTGTGTGTATGTGTGTTCATATTTCGTTGTTTATCGTAGAATACCGTTTGAGATTTTAGTTGACGCGAATCGGGTCGAAAATTTAGATTTAACAGCATTTTTTAAATTAAAAAAAAATCGTTTCTACGCGCTAACTTCCGTAAGTTAAGAGATATCGGGCTGAAATTTTGTACGTACATAGACAACCATCAGACCATGATATGTACCAAATTTGGCGAAAATCGGTGAAGTGATTGCAATGTTATTGCAATTTTCATTTTTTAAAATCATGTCTGTAAGTACGTCAGCTCCTGCAAATTTTGAGACATCCGACTGCAATTTTCAACGTGTCATCACGTTTATTGATTATCTGTGATGAATTTTGTAAAGTCAATGGTCATTATGTCGGTGAATTTCGATTTTGCTGTATAAAATAGAAAAAAATGCCGTGACGAAAAAAAATTTTCTCGAAATTTTGTTTGCAGAATTATTTCAAATTTGGTTCACATATGGACGACTATGAATCAAGGTTTGAGTACAAATTTGACGCAGATCTGTTGAGTGTTTATGTAATTAAATGAGATATTCAGTAAACTCTTTTTTTGAATTTAACATTTATTAGCGTATGTAAAAAAAAAAAAATCTTTTTGCAAATTTCTTACTTGCCACATCAAAAAAGTGTAGTCTGGATCTTAAATTGGCCCTAATTATAGGAAAGCTTTGTATGAGTTTTTTCAGAGTCCGTTCAATGACCTTTTATATTTTCCATGTAATTAAAACTTGAAGAACCGAATTCCTTCGTTTCAACGGATATAATTAGAATAAAATTGATAAGAAATAATCGCCCGATTTCACCAAATAAGAGGATTGCAATATCTAAATGTGGTATTTACATCTCTTTATTTTTTTCTTGGATTCAATTATTCACAATAATTAATTTTAAAGAAGTATAGAAATAATCACTAAATTACATTTGATACATAGAATTAAAGAATTAAGACCATATTTGGTGGTTGTTTATTGAGATTTATTTGTTGACACTAATTATACCGCTCTTTTCGTTAAATCCAATTCATCAATTTGTCTTTGGTTGAGAAATAATACTTGAAACTCAAATGATATATTTTTTTTATTACAGCGAGTTGAGCCGGTATCCAGTGTTTTCCATTTAGTGGAAGGTTTTGCTCTGGTGATGCTGTGCAACTGTCGTTTGTATCCGCGTCGATTAGCCGTTCACATTCTGCGAGAAGTGAAGCTTTTGCTGAAAGCTCTAGGTACTAAAAGCCGCAAAATCCTTTCCCCTTTCCTAAGCCATTATTATAATTGCTTTCTGTAGCAACTATAATAATGATACAATGTATTATCGTAGCATACGATGTTCAATTACGGAGAGTATCGATAGTGATTAACGCCATGCATGTGATAATTAGGTGGTTTGGAAACCGATCAGCCCGTAATCGATGTCATCGACGCCTGTTGCCCGACGGTCCTCGAGAAGTGTTATCACATGCTGCCACCCGCTGAAAAAGCTGCGGCTGCCTCGACGTTCAACGTCGATCTCCAATGGATAGCTGATCGCAGCAGCTGCGTCTGGACCGCAGGTAATTACGATTATTCACATTAATAAAAATTCTACTCTACTAATTACGCGATCACGAGTATTTGAATCGATAAAAATACTACTCTACTAATTACGCGATCACGAGTATTTGAATTGATAAAAATACTACTCTACTAATTACGAGATCACGAGTATTTAGATTGATAAAAATACTGATTTACTAAACTAATAAATTACTGGATAACTGAACTGCTGATTTTCTGAACTAATATAGTACTGGATAACTGAACTGCTGATTTATAACGATTTAATAAATTACTGATTGAAGAAATTACCGATTCAAAGAATCACTGATTGACAAAAAGACTGTTTTACGGAATAACCGATTTCGAACAATTACTGATTTACATAATTCTTGATTTGTAGAATTATCGATTAAAAAATTACTGATTTGCAGAATTACTGATTTGCCGAATTACTGATTTGCCGAATTACTGATTTGCCGAATTACTGATTTACCGAATTACTGATTTGCCGAATTACTGATTTGCCGAATTACTGATTTACCGAATTACTGATTTATAGAATTACTGATTTACCGAATTACTGATTTACCGAATTACTGATTTATAGAATTACTGATTCATAGAATTACTGATTTACAGAACCACTGATTTACAGAACCACTGATTTACAAAACCACTGATGTACAGAACCACTGATTTACAAAACCACTGATTTACGGAATTACTGATTTACAGAATTACTGATTTACAGAATCACTAATTTACAGAATTACTGATTTACCGACTTACTGAACTACTGAATTATTAACTTACTGATTGACTGATTTGCTGATTTTATGAGATGTTTAATTACTGTTTTCGTAATTTACTGATTTCCTGATTTATTCATTGTATTACTAATTTATTGATTTACCGACTTACTGATTTCCTAGTTCTAATCGGCTAATTGCCTGAAGTACTGATCTATTGATATACCGACTAACAGACTTGCTCAATTACTCATTTACAGAATTACCGATTTGTTAATGAATATCCGCAGGTTTCCATGACGAGAACAGCACTAAGAGTTCGTCTCTGCTGAATCTCAACGGCGCAGATCCTTGGAGTACCTGCCTCTTCGCTTTTCTAGAAAAAGACCGAGTTCTGACGCTGTGTCCAAATGCAACAGCGCATTCGTGGCCTATTGTCTTCACCAGAATCAATTCTCTATTTACCGTCGTCGATCCAACGTAAGAATCGCTCAAAAATCGTTCTACAAAAAAAAACAGCTTCCCAGAGTAAATAAATAACTTTATTTTTATGCAGACCCGTTAACGACAACAGAGCCTCTTTATTACGAAGCTCAACGACTGTTCGCAAGCCTGTAAACGAGCGGGACGTTTATATGCACGTGTGGAAAAATTATCTGACTTTTGGGTATCGCGTTGTTCCGCCAATACCGAGCCCAATAATTCGATGCGCGAGTCCAGATCTCAGCCTAAGGTAAATCAATTAAATTCACATTTTCTCACATTAACGATCCATTATTTTAGCCATTTCCTGTGCGCGTGATACTCATTCAAACGCACATATACACATTATAATAGAGCTAATAGTTTAGTTGCCATTCGTCATCTTACGATCGTTCGTTTAATGTGAAAAATATTTTTAATTATTTATGATGATAAATGAAAGCATTTAATTACCGTATTAATAATATATGGTATTAATTGGTGTTGGGTCTTGTCTGCTTATGTCTGTTGTGCCACCGTTAACACTGGCTCTAATTGGCGCACTTGTCGTCTACAAACTTTTCGACCTTTTGGAAAAAACACGTTTCGAAAAAATTCAATCGTACGGATTTTTGTGTCAATGGGAGAATTTGGTATTTAAGCGGGATTGAATTTTCGTCTTTTTACCCCACATACATACACTTTTTTATCGGAGACACGGATTTTTTTGCTGTATGTGTTGGCCTTGGTTTGCTAAAAAAAAATAGTATCGCGATCTGGTACAAACTTTGGTATTGTTACACGAATAAAACTCGCACCAATTCGTACCAAATCGAAACAATGCACGCAAATACACAAGCGAATTGTACGAATTCATTGAGGGGATCGAGTCACTTGGAAAATGCGGACGGAGATATTTTTTGTTGCATCTATTTTTTTTTTTTTTGAATATCTGCAAATCACTAAATGCACTTTAATCGTTACATCTGTAAGTTTGTACAGTTATTATTGAAAGTGGAATTATTTTGGGACTTTCCAATTTTTAGTGTCTTTTTACACGGAATTTATGTGAAATATTTATTATTTGCAGTTTGTTCATTTTTATTTTTTCATTAAACTGGTAAACGAGCTTTGATTGGAAGCTAAATTTTGTTCGTAATTCGAGATACAATGAGAATTTGATACGAATTTTAGCTTATTATTGAGTGAATTTTTCAGAAATAATTAATTGTTTATTTTTTGCTTTTCAATAAATAAACTTGTCTTCAAATCTGCATGAATAAAATTCCTTTAAAATTTAAATCGATAAAGACTTTGGGTTGAATGTAAATGTAGAAAAGTCAATTACACACAATTTTTATGTGAAATATTAAACGACAATGATAAATTGAAAATACATGTTAAATTTCACATTGATCCATTGCATTTTTTCATTGAAATTTATTTGAAAGGTGAAACAACAATGTTAAATACAAAATACATGTCAAAGTTTACATTGGTCCATTGCATTTTTTTACCAGAAAATAATTTAAAAAAACCGTGAATTCAGCGGAAAAAACGAAAATTAATTTGAAAGATAAAACAAAAATGTTAAATGAAAAATACATGTTAGATTTCATATTGATCTACTGCATTTTTTTTCACTAGAAAATTAAAGAAAAACAGTCCATTCAGCAAAGAAAAAGAAAATTTATTTGAAAGATAAAACAACGATGTTAAATGCAAAATAGATGGCAAAGTTTCACATTGACCCATTGTATTTTTTTTACCAGAACTTTAAGAAAAAGCAGTAAATTCAGCAAAGAAAAAAAGAAAATTTACTAAAAAGATAAAACAACAATGTTAAATGCAAAATACATGTTGAATTTTACATTGATCCATTGCATTTTTTTTACTAGAACTTTAAGGAAATACCACTAAAGTCAGCAAAAAAAGAAAGGAAATTTATTTAAAAGACAAAACAAAAATATCAAATGAAAAATACATTTTTACACATTGCTAATTTTCACATTGATCGATTGCGTTTTTTTTCTACTAAAAAATTTATTTAAAGCATAAAACAACAATGTCAAATGAACACATGTTAAATTTCACATAGACCTATCGAATTTTTTTCACCAGAAAATTAAAAACAAAATAGCGATAAATTCGGGAAAGAAAAGCGAAAACCACATTGAAATTTGTCCTATCCTCGAATTCTCGCTCTCGCACACAGCTTTTTCTATCTCCTGACAACGTGCTCAGCATGCGACTCGATATACGATAGAAAACGATCCATTTGTTGTCCATGTCAGTGTGTATGTGGGGGGTAAATCAGTTTTTTTTTCGTATTTCATGCGTCTTATCACACCTTTCGTCCATAGAGTAGAAGGATATTCGTCGTCTCTTCGACTTGTTTTCTTTTAGTTAATCTTCTCACTGTCGTCTCTTCTGTTCCCCGAAGCGCAGTAAATAATATTTTATAAAAACGAGCATTGGTGGTACACTGTATTGCATACTCTAGTGGTCAGCATACGGTGGAGTTTGGTGTGTTGTGCATGAGTAAGGAGTTGAGTCAGAGCCTGGAGAACCTCGGCGGGGCGCAGACCCTGCCGGGCCGATTCTCCGTACCGTCCATTTCCGGCATCTACACCAGGCATAAGCGGACCAGGTGAGCCTATGTGAAAACCCTTCGCAAACAGACATAAAAAACAAGAACACCAACTAAACACTAAGAACAGTGCCTAAGCGATCATAAGGAATTTTTAACGATCCTCGCTAATTTCAGCTCTGCTTTTGTGAGCCGCTAGCTTTTCTTTTTTCCGAATGCTGAAATTACGAACAGTTTAAGGGGATGCAAAACTGCATTTTCTTACCGACTGTGATCGATAAAAATGAGTTAATGTGTTTTTTGGAATCTAGAACACTCAAAACATGTATTTCCATCAAAATCTCAGAGTCGAATTTTTTTTGGATTGCAATACTTTCTCTCTTACATACCTTGTATGTGATGAGAAAGTAAAAAAGTATGGTTTCGTAGTTTACAAACTACGCTATTATTGTCTCAAATTGCACAGGTTTATAATATCAGGAAAGGCCCATTTGCATCCATTCGAATTTTGGGTGAAAACGCTTGGAAAATGGAGAAAATCGTAATATTGTAAAATTATAAAAAAGCAATATGTCTGCTCGAACTGTCGACAGCAACTCTTCCGTACTATATAAACATTTATAGGAATTAAATTCGTTGAACTCGATTGTAAATCCATTCTTTGGGGTTTTTGCATAATCGACGAACGTCGGAACTTCAATTACACGATAAAAGCCATCTACACAAAACTGTAACTACGTTTATGGGGTTCAATCGGATAAAAAAACCCTTCCAAGCGGGCAAACTTGTGTAAACGTAGTTACAAGTTTGTGTGGATTCCTTTCGTGTAATTATTGTTTCGACCCTCACGAATTATGCGAAAAATGCTAAAGAATGGACGTACATTCGAGTTTAACGTATGTAAGTTCCAGAATCTTTTATATCTTACCAAACAGGTGATGCTGTGAAACCCTAGCGGCTATTTTGATTTCGGGATGCTTAGAAAATATATGTTTTTTCCATTTATTGTCGGTTATCGTCCAATATTCGAATGTACGTCCATTCGTATACACTGATATTACCATCGTGTACAATTTGGTGCATGTGTGTAGCGTATTAACTGAGAGAAATGGTAACTACGAAAAGGCGAGTTTTTACCGACCAAAGTCGGTAATAAAATCTACACCCGCATCCCCTTAAGGGGGGAGGGTAGCTATTGGAAATAATCGTATAAAAAATCTGAAAAAATTGGGGCCGGGTTAAATCGATCGTCATCAATCGAAGTCAAATCAGTGCTAAATTTTCGTAATTGATTCTTTAAAGTTTAATGCATTAAAAAAACAATAGTGAAAGGTGATTTGTATTGAAACATGTATACGTAATCCAGTGAAAGATCAATAGTGACGAGTTTGCATAAAGATTAGCCGATTAACTTTTCTTCTCGATGAGACACATTTTTGTTTGGTTTTTTCCAAATATCATCTGTAATTCTTGACCGATTACACTGACTTATAGCTTATTTTGTTTCTCAAATGAGACTTCACGAACTGACCGCCTAGATATTTCGTAATATTGATCGTTCAATAATTATAGGCTGTTGTTTGAGAAACACGAAAATACTTTCATAAACAACAGGCTATAATTATCAAACGATCAACACTATGAAATATCGTGGCGGTTAATTCATAGAGTATCTTTTGAGAAAGGGAATAAACCGTCACTTATTTAAATCGATGAAGAATTACTGATTATACTTGGAAAAAACGGAACGAAAATGTATCCCATTACAAATGAATGTTAATCGGTTAATCTTAATGCTAATTTGCCACTATTGATCTGTCACTAGATTAAATACACATGCTTTAATATAAATCACCCTTCACTATTGTTTTTTAATGCATTAAACTTTAAAGAATTAATTATGAAAATTTAGCACTGATTTGACTTCGATAGTATTGGAAATAATCGTATAAGAAAACTGAAAAAAATTAGGGCGGGGTTCAAGTTCCGAATGGTAAATACACGAAGGTCTAAAATTCCGAAAATTAATATCTCACCTACATTTTTGACGGAAATTTATCGAGCGAATTTCGTCAAAAATGTAGGTCAGATATTAAATTTTGAAATTTTAGACCTTCGAGGATTTACCATTTAAAACTTTGTCTCCGAGAAGCAAAGGAATCGAGGTTAAAGTTACGAGTAGTAAATGAACGAAAGTCTAAAATTCCGAACCTTGAAATCTCACCTACAGTTTTGACGAAATTCGCTATAAAATATTTCGTGAAAAAATCAGGTGAGATATTGAATTTTAGACCTTCGTGTATTTAACATTCGGAATTTTAACCCGACCCCAAAAAATTCACCTAGATGTCTTTTTTTTACACTTTATAACACATTTTGGACCAAAGAATAATATTGATTTTTGAGCATCGTCGATTTTTTAGAATAGTCGAAAAAAAAAATTATGTGAAAACTCTGTCATGCTTGATTGTTGAGAATAGTGTGCGAAGCATGAAATGAAAATGGCAGCTCAGAATACTGAAAATTGTAGGAGAAGATCCATTTTTTTTAAATCGAGGGCAATACGTTTTCCTTTTATTTTGAAGTGCCACTATTTTTTTTTCGTAAAGTGCAGTTGAATTGATACCAATTGGGTCTTATAATAGTCATACTTTGGTATAATATTTCCAGATATATGATTTTTTGAAAAAATTTTATAGTCACCTAAAGTTCAGTTAGAAAGTCTATATACTAAAAATAGGAAGGAAACTTACAAAGTAATGGAAATTCACCCGCTCCTTATGACCTCTTTTTTCATTGCCAATCGTGTTTTTAAAACCATTTTCGCTAATTTGATTCGACGCCTCGTTCGTTGAATTTTCTAATTAATTCTAAAGAAATTTTCAAAAAACCATATCTCTGGAAATATCCATCAAATTATTAAGAAGGGCCTTTTGGTATCTCGATGTGATGCCAGCGTTTGGAAATTTCGGCAGCATGTTCACGAGTAATCCTCTCATCGAACTGTAAAGTTTTTATTAGATTGTCAGCACCGTTTTAAAGATATTAATTCTCAAAGTTGAAAGATTTAACTTTGGGCTTATGGAATATAGTGCATTTTCGATCGTGTTAAATAAATAGAAAGAGTGATGTCGTCTTTTGGGAACTCCTACCACTTGAAACTACGTACTTTTCAGAACTACATATCCGATTTTCGAAAAATTCGTCAGTACCGTTTTTGTTAAAATTAAAGTAATAAAGTGCGACGCACCATTGCTTTCGCGGTTACCCAACCACGAATAACAGAAGACCCTCCTTAATATTACAGGACTTAATTTGTATCAATTTAACTGCACATTACGATAAAAAAAGTGGCACTAAAAGATTAAAAAATGTATCGTCCTCGACTCGAAAAAATGTATATCCTACAATTTTTAATATTCTAACCTGCCAATTTTTTTTCATGCTTTGCATACTTTTTTCAACAATCAAGTGTGGCAATTTTTTTATATAATTTTATGAACATGTAAAACTTTTTCGCAAATGGACATAAAAAACAGGAACAACAAACACTAAGAACAGTGGCCAGGCGATCTTAAGGAATTTGTAACGATTTTTGATCATTTTAGCTCTGCTTTTATGAATCACTACCTTTCCTTTTTAATGAATGCTGAAAATAACGAGCAGCTTAAGGAAGTACGAGTTTGAATTTGGGGTGATGAAGCGAATTTGTAAAATAAAATTGCAACTGGACATACAAAACAGAAACAACAAATAAACACTAAGAAGTTAGGCGATCTTAAGGAATTTGCAACGATCCTTGCTCATTTTTGCTCTGCTTTTATGATCCGCTGACTTTCTTTTTTTTCTCAATACTGAAATTACAAGCAGCTTAAGGAAGTACGTGTTTAATTTTGGATTAAAAAGCGAATCGTTGACAAAAATCTCAGATAGTTTTGTATCTATTGTTATCATTGAGCATGTGAAAATCTGTCGCAAATAAACATAAAAAACAAGAACAACAAATAAAATAGTCATGAAACCAAAACAACAAATAAAATAGTCATAAAATCAAAAACAACAAATAAAATAGTCGTAAAAACAAAAACAACAAATAAAATAGACATAAAAAACAAGAACAACAGATAAACACTAAAATGACTGCTTCCGCGATCATAAATAATTTGTAACGATCCTCGCTAATTTTAGCTCTGCTTTTATGAGCAGCTATCGTTCCTTTTGCTCAATTCTGAAATTAAGATCAACTTGAGGAAGTACAAGTTTAAATTTGGAGTAAAAAGCGGATAGTAAAACAAAACTCTGACACTTATGTATTTTTCGTTGTCATCGAGTATGTAAAAATCTTTCGCAAGCAGACATTTATAATTGAAACACATACCAGAATATTTTATTCAATAATTACAATTACAGACAGTAATACTCGTATTTCCTACGTGCATATTCCGCATAATCCCCACGTTATTTCTGTGCGATGCTGAGCTCACATAAACTCTGCTAATCTAGAAATTAATCAAGCCCAAAGTACAGCAAACTCTACGAAATGAATTTTCCACATGCTAGAATTATTGAAAATTCACGAATACCTTTCAAAAACCGCGGATTCTAAATAGTTTCCGCAAAAACACGTGTAAAAAACAACAAAGACTTTGTTTCCTTCTCGTCAATTAAATTTTTCCACCTTCAAAACAATTAATTTTATTTTAAAAACGCAGTTTTTGTGATTAATAATTCCAGCAAGTACCAAAATTGTCTATTAAAAAATAACAATTCCACGAGCAATTAATACTCGTACTTCCTGCAACAAAATCCCCACGAAAGTTTAAAAAAATGATAACAATTCCACCAAAAAATAATACTCGTACTTCCTTATTGCAAATCCCGGCAAATCTACTCTAAAATAAAAAAACACACACCCAACTTAGATATTTATTTCGAACGATCTCGCATCTGTGTATATCAGTAGAAGTTGAGCGGATTGTTCGTCGCACGGGTATAGAAAAATTTGATTACGGTGCACGGAATATTTACATTTGAAAATGTAGAAATAAATTGGAGAGAAAAAGGAGCAAGCTCTAGAGAATAAAATTTCGGCAGCTCTTCGCCGGACAGTTTGTCAGCGGAACGCGGCGACAACAAATCACCAGGAAATAACGCGAGTCCTGCGGCGCTTTATAAACTGACGGTGCCACTTTTGAGATGCGAGGCCGTCGATGTTCGAGACGCTGTTGTTCACGCCATAGGCAAAGTAAATGCCGACGCTCTCAAGTAAGTATCAAAGCGATTTAAAACACCCGCACACAAAAAAATAAAAATAAAAAAAAACACAAAAAATTGTTTGTACATCGGACGTCTTTTGCTTAAGGAGGTTCGTCAGTAAAACTGAAAATGCACAGAAAAATCTGAAATAATTACCGCGTTTTAAATAATTCATAATAAACTCACATGAATTTTTTGGGAATTTTCGTCTACATCGTTTACACAAAATTAATTTTTTTCATGCATGCATTTTAACATGGGCTCTTATGGCATATTTACGAATTTGAAAAAAAAACATTATAATTGAAAAAAAATTTTACATCTTTGAATTCTTAAGTATTTGGTGGAATTAATTCTTTTTTTTTTTGGATGTAAAATTTTTTTTCAATTTTTTCAATTTTTTTTTATTCGTAAATATGCCATAAGAGTCCATTTTAAAATGTATGCATAGAAAAATTAATTTTGAGCGGATCGAAATACATGGAAATTATGCTTGGTTTGGATTCATAAATTTTTTTTATTACCATTCATCCAATTTCGCTATTTTTTACAATTTACTCGATAGTTGAGCTTGTATGGTACAAACTGACTTAAAATTCGGATTCAGCGAGTCAAAATACATGCCGGTACAAACAACTTTTTTTTTGTGTGCCGGTGAAAACAGAATTGACCAGAAAGTATAATTTTTCATGCATAAACATTAAACGCGTACAGAGATTTGATGGAAGAGCTAGCGCTTTACATTCGCGAGGCCGTGGATCGCAAACAGGAAAATATGAGACGCAGAAGACGTCGCGACGCTTTGAGACTTCAACTCGTACGGGTTTTGGAACTCATTGCGGAATACGGAACTTTTGGGATCTGGTGAGCAAACACGAAATTGCGGCTCAGTTCACAGAGCTTTTCCGAACTTTTCTATTGACGTTTCTACTCCTCACTTAGCCCCGCAGTTTTGGACCGCGAAACGCAATCTCTTCATCCGACTTTCGTCGAGTATATCGACGGCGCGAGAGTTTATCTGGAAAATGAGACTGACAAAGAAGCCCCAACAGTTCGGGACATTAAGCTTCACTTTTGCAACTTTGTTCGCAAAATGATCAAGAGCTTCTCGTGTGAGTTTTGTTCTTAAACTGGAACGCACATTTTTTTTTAGTTTTTGAAATAAGTGATCCAAAAAACTGATGAATGCTTAATATTTTTTTGCGATGGAAGTTTTCGGACCAGGAAGTCGGAATTTTACCGACAATTTATACATAATCTTGTCAATTTTCAGATTTAAAAAAAAAATGTTAGTAAATAGAATTATTAGGATTTTGAGAAAGTTTCGTCATATTGTTTAAATAAAGTGCCACGAGTAATTCATCAGCTCGATTCACTTCCAATTCATACAGAGCATAGTTTATAACAATCTTTATCTTACTGCCTAACGATTTTTCAATATCCTTATTCATTTGTCAATAACGAAAGATTGAAATTGTTCTGTACGTCAAAAGGCCAATTTTTTCCCCGAGCTGCGATGTTCGTAATTTCGAAAATTTTGAAAAGTTATTGATGGAAAATAGTACAAACAATGGTGAATGCGAATTTGGAGTGAATCGGATGAATAGACTATTGATAATTTTATTGTTTATGAATACTTAATGAATTTAAAACAAAAATCAAACTTGGCAGGATTTCGTATGCATTTTGTGAAAAACCCCGACAAAATATTGGTAATAAGGCTGTTTTTTTGGGTCACGAACTTATGCAAATCCTACAATGAACTCTGATTATTGGCTTATGTTATATTATGGGTTATTTTTACAGTGGAAACTTGTCACTCGTTACTCAAGCGCGATTTGCGGCGCAATCTCTTCACGCTCTTCGCCAGTTGGGCTGGACCTTATGGACGACCTCTTACCAACTCTTCGTCCTCTCACGATGATGAAAAATTGTGCTCTGAACTCCAACTTTCAGCGCTTCACGCGATGAGTGGTTTATTATGCAGTGGCCCATGTTTCAACCCTCAATCGCTTTCCGAAGAGGGAGCGATTCTTTATCAATGGCTCGACCTTCTGCTCGCCAGTAAAGACGAAAAGGTAAGGAATTCGGTGATTGAATTCTCCGATCAATCGCCTTTTCTTTTTGTGTAATGGGCAAGTTCTATTAATCGATTAAGATTGCTAATCGTTACAGAAATTATATCCTCGAACAACTGCCGGTATTTTGTGTATTTTTCGTATGTTTTTTCAATTTTGGTAGGAATTAATATGATTGTCGATGCGTTCAATCAAATTTTATGGGCAGAAAGCGACTATTTTCTCAAGAAATTACGAACAGGGCAAGAAATATTACTAGCCATTTAAAAGAGGCATCCATTTTTTTAAAATAACGCAGGAACATTTCGCTAACTTTTTGATAGAAAAAAAAAACAAAAGCACTCGTAGGAGAATGCAATATTTTTGAAAAATTTGATAACTTTTCTTCTTTCGTTTCTAAAGTTTTAAATAGTTTATTATAGAAAAAAAATAGAAGCGAAATCCGGCTCACTTTGGTTTGTGGCTAAAAAATTTTGTTATTTCATGCAGAATTTTTGAGAATTTTTTCAGATTTTTAAATTTGGGCTAAAAAATGTTAGCTTCGAAAAATCGCAAAAAAAAAATTGATATTAAAAAAATCTGAAAATTTTTTCCATTACTTTTTGAAGTTGGTCCAATCATATAAAAAATTTTCGACCAAATCTGAGAGGTCGAGGGTCCGACCCAGATCGAAACGAAACCCATATACATAGGTTCTAAAATTTGTAATTTCTTTTCCTAACGGTGCATCGTTCTAAAATTTTACCAGACTATTTGCTAAGGGATATTGCACGTTCGTGAAAATTTTGACTTCATGGTCATTGGTGAGGAGTTAATTAGTTACGGTTTGCTGCTTTGGAAGGACAAGTAGATGTTCACGTTCGACGTTATAATTTTCATCTATCTCTGGGCTGACGTGATCCTGATAGCTTAAATCTCAATACAGTACACGATACGCACCGCGGTATTCCGTGTACGGTGTAATTACTCCGGGAAAGTGATTATATCCGGAAAACAGCTGAGCCGTTGAGTCAACCGAACATGAACCGCGAGGGCAATGATACCGAGAGTATTTCGATTGAAAGAGCCACAGGTTATAACTTCGATAATATCATTATGCCATGGAACACAAAAACCATAGGCCGTCCACGAGGGTAAAAAAACGTCACTTTTATCACTGTTATGTATAAGAAACAATTTTATTTTACAAAAATTTCTTTTAAATAATTGTTTTAAAAAATGTTTCATATTATTATCAGAAAAAAATATTCTTACTCGGATAAATATCGTAAAGTTTGGACTTAAATTAAATAGATTTTACGTTTCGTTGGGAATTTTGTCTTTATTTCAATTCTTTCGCCTGCTCGAAATCATAAAAAATTTTGAACAATAGATCTTACCAATCTCCGATAAATCGTGAAACATTCTATGAATTCAGTTCACATAAAAAATCGTTTCATTTTTAAACCTCTATGACGATTTCTTTTAACTAATTTCTAAAAAAAAATTTTCGATATTATCAGTAGAAATCAATCTGTCTGCTTCAAATATCGTGGTTTTGGAAATAAATCAAATAGGTTCAAGGTTTCGTTGGGAATTTCGTCTTTATTTCAATTTTTTCGTCCGCTCGAAATAATTCAAAATTTTGAACAATAGATCGTACCCATTTCTGGTAATTCGGTGAAAAAATCATATTGACATTTTCATTCGTTAAAAAAAAATCGTCGTGAAGTTTTTTGAATTCAGGTCACATAAAAAAAAATTCCTTTTTAAACCTCTACAACAATTTCTTTTAACTAATTTCTTGAAATCGTTTTTTGATATTATCATTAAAAATCAATGTTCTATCAGCCTTAAATATCGTCAATTTCGGGAATAAATAGATTCAACATCTCGTTGGGAATTTCGTCTTTATTTCAGTTCTTTCGTCCACTCGAAATAATTAAAAATTCTGAACAATAGATCTTACCCATCTCTGGTAATTCTTTAAAAAAATCATATTGACACTTTCATTCGTTGGTCAGATTTACGCACTGGCGCGTGAAACTGTTGTCCTTTTACTGGAGGGAAATCCTGACATAGGAACACTTCTCGACTGGGTCGTCGACCGTTGTTACACGGGTTCACCGCAGGTTGCGGACGGTTGTTTCCTCGCCTTGGCAACAATCTTCAGCGCAAGGTAATAATACCCGTCAATCGCCAATGTACACAGACACTTTTCGCCTGGAGATATTTTAAACAGACATTTTCCTAAACGACACGTGTGGCGATTTCTTGTTTTTTTTTCCAGAGAATATCCGTGCGACCATTACACGAGTGTCATAAACGTTAGTCTGATGAATACCGGATGTCCACGAGCGCCAGTTCACGACGCGGCGCTGCAACTTCTTCAGCTTCTCGATCAGAGGTTCTTCGGCAACGTCGGACCACTTGCAGCTGCAGAACCGGACAGCGGTGAGAAATACACTTTAGACACATTGTTTTCCTTCCTCACCTACTCAAATATCACACTTGTTGATCACACTTCAAGTTTTTTCTACTCCTTCGATGATTGACGACTTAAGTACTTAGATTTTCGGCTATTTCCGTTTTGCGATAAAACTTGCAATTCGCAACTCGCCTCCCAAGGCATTTCCAAAACTATCGTTCGCTGACGCGCCACTGAACTTCCGTATCTTCCTGTTTCGGTTCCTGAAATGATAGTAAACATTTTTTTAGGATAGAGTTAAAAAATGAGAATTAATTTTTGAAATTGGTGGAATTTCGGTATTTTAAGGGGGAGGAAATAGTTATATGATGGAGTATGATTTTGTATGTGTGGGAGATTTCACAAATCGAAATCAGGCCGTTTTTTCACTTTTGCTACTTTAAGAAGTGAATTTTTTCAAGAGGTAGGAAATAATTAGTTGTCCACATTTTTAAAGGGAAATTAATTTCATCGAAAATTGATGTGAATTAAAAAGATTTTAGTTAATGTGGACGACAATTTATTACAGTCAATTTATGAAAAATAACTCCGATTATGCTGATAATGTGTGGAGCATATTATTCTGAGTTTTCTGAAAGTCAAATTGGTAATTTTAGTTCGATCTTGACGAGCGATAGCTTATTTTATTCTTTAATAAATACTGGATAAACTCACCAGTAAAGTTTTGTGGTAATATTCGTCGTTTGCAAATAATCGTAATTTGTTTATAAAAAAAACTAAACGAATATACAGAGTTATTCGAATTTTTCTGTTAATTGGGAAGTAAAATTGTGAAAATTACTCGGTGAATTTGTAGAGTGGCTTTCCACGGACAAAAAGAGCTATCGCTCAATAAGATCGTATGATGATTACAAATTTCACGTCCCAAAAACGGTGAAAAATATGATTTATGATTATCAAAGTTGACTGAGCAACTTTTCTGTAAATTAATTGCTCCACATTTTTTTTCTAAGTTAAGTACCAAAGTTTGACTAGATTCTCCTTCGTTTTTACGCGTTTTCCTTTAAAAATGTGTGGAAAAAAAAAAGGTTTGAGAAAACTCGTTTAAAGTAAATATAATCGACAAAATAAATTAATAGAGGGCAACTTTCGTGCTATATCTTGATGATTGATTATACATTGGTAAATCAGTCATATAATCAACAAAAGTTCAAATAAAATAAAAAAATAAAAAATGCTTATATTGATTATGTTTAAGAATATAATATTTAATATTAATTAGTCGCAGAAATTGCTTGAAAAATAAAAAACGAACCTTGGAATGACGATAGTAATTTAATACTTAATGGATTAAGTGCAAAATCCGGAAATCAGTGATATAATCGTTAAAAAATAATTAAAAAATTTAAATGTGTATATTTTTCATTTTAATCAATATAATGTTTAATATTGATTAGTCGCAAAAATTGACTAAAAAATCGGGAAGATATCTACAAATTCATTACTTAATGGTTTTAGTGCAAAATTCGGAAATCAGTCATATAATCGACAAATCTTGAAAAATAATTAAAAAAGTAAAATGTTTATATCGATCATGTTTAAAAATATGATGTTTAATTCTAAATACTCGCAGAAATTGCTTAAAAAATCAGGAATGAACCTACAAATCGTGATATTAATTCAGAACTTAATGGATTAAGCGTAATAACCGAAAAAAGTCATATAATCGATAAAAGTTAAAAAATAATCAAAAAATAAAAATGCTCACATTGATTATGTTAAAAAATATGATGTTTAATGTTGATCAGTCACTGTACTTAATGAATTAAGTGCAAAATCCGGAAATCAATCATATAATCGATAAACGTTAGAAAAAAAAAAAAAATGAAAATGCTGAAATTGATTATGTTTGAAAATATGATGTTTAATATTGATTAGTCGGAGGAATTGCTTGAAAAATCGATAATGAACCCAGGAATCCCGATAGTAATTCGGTACTTAATGGATTAAGTGCATATCCCTGTTCAAGAGCAGCGAAAGATTAGAATACCGAGCGATAATATTCTTGACAATGAACAAGCGTGTACCAAATTGATTGCCGCGTAGTGATAGACGAGGTTCGGCGTCGTTGCAGCGTCGCGGTCGACAGCGTATCATACGTACAACAGCTTTTCGGAAATTCTGCCCGCTGGCACAATACAGGACAAAGTTTATGCCGAAGTTCGTATCGAACAGGAGATTGCAAACGTGTTGAGTTATTACCATCGCTCGGGGTGGATCCTCTTCAGTATCTAGCTGAAACACAATATAAGCGCGAATAGTTCAGAATAAATACCAAAATATTATCGATATTACGCAAAACATTTTCCGAAAATCAGAAAGTGCCAATTTTACTTCTTTTTCATGCTCGAAACTCTTAAATTTGATATTCCTTTCTTTGATTCTTCATCGAAACAATTTAATACATTTTTCATTGTATTTTTAGTTCAGAAATAATTTAATATAATTAATATTAATTTCATAATTTATAGATTATGGAAAAAAATATTGAAAAATGTATTATTACGTTTAGATTTTTTTTAGCTCATTAACAAAAACTAGAATATTTAGTTGTGAAAATAATATACTGCTTTAATTTTTCGAAAATAGTGAGCATCGTAAAAATAGTATATTGTATACTATAAGTTATTTATTATTGCTATAAATATTTTGATAATAATAATGATATAACTATTGTAGAATAAAGATAAGTGAATCATTATTTCGAATATGTTTAACCAAGTTTTGCGAAAATGATAACGGACACATTTGTTGCTGTGAATGTAGAAATGCTTTTAAAAAATTAGCGCACGTGGAGCTCTTTTCTCGTTTGGAGAAAACTCTCTTAGAAGGCGAAGAAAGTACTTAAACAGTTAAACGCAGCTGTCTTTGAGCTGCGACTCGTTATTAAGTTTTAAAGTTTGCTACTGATTATGACCCTGTACAGTTTATTAATGAAATTTATCTGAAAAGAAGCAGATGTTCGGAGTCTCGCGTGATATTTAAGGGTAATGTTTCTGTCGAAAGTTATCCGAACGATTTTATTTAAAAAAAACAGAACCATCGACGTCGATATGAAGTTTCAATTGGCGCCAAAAGCGATTGGCCTGTAAAAAGATACGGTTTACTCGAAGCTATTTTAGCTAACAGAGGTTGGAAATGTTGTGGGAGTTAAAAATTGATTACAATAGGTATTTATCACTATAAAAATAATCGACCTCCACTAACGAGCTAATGAGTGTGTTCCGGTGAAATTAATATCGTGCGGAAAAGAGCGTCCGGTGCTTTTCCGCCGCAATTTAAGTATTAAACTGCATAAGTTTCGCACCGAAAAACAGTTCGATTTTCAATTTTTTTTTTCCATGAAACTATTGCAACGAAAAGCTTGGAATTTTATACGGATTTAATGTATAATCTCGCCTAGTTAAATTTTTTTTTCCATTGAAAATAATTGATAAACAATGGAGTTATTATTATTTACATGGAGAGTCGTCGTATTAAGTAAACAAAATGGCATCGCGTAATCCTTTTATTCAATTCACTCGAAATTTGGATGAATCATAGTTTATAACATTATCGATCGTCTGACCGAATGATTTTTTAATAAATTTATTCGATTGTTAATGACAAATAGGCAAAGCTTTTTTTTTTCAAAACTCGAACTTTTTTTCTACATCTTCCAATTTTCGTAATTTTCAAGATTTCTAAAAAGTATTTGGTTATGCGTTAGAAAATGTTGTAAACTATTTGCTGTCTGAATTTTGAGGAAAATGAATGACTACATTTTTTACTGGCAGTTTGTTGAAAAAATGATGCATTGATTATTAATATTTTTTTTTTGTATAAAAAGAGTCAAAATTGGCAAGACTTTGTATTAATTGTGTGCAAAATGCTGACCGCGTTGTCTAAATATTTCCATCAGAAAAAAAATTGAAAATCCCTGTTTTTTTTAGTCTAAAAGTTATTTGAACCCATAAATTCGAAATTTTGTGGTCTATAACATTTATCGACGTTTCATCGAATTTCCGATGTTAGTTCATCAAGTTTTCCCATCAGAAATTGAGATAAAGTTAGTAACAGTATCTATTCGTGATTTGGAAGCGGTTTCAAATAATTTGCAGAGTGAACGCCTCGTAATTGCTCGCTGTTTTATTTACTTAACGTTTCGCGAGATCATCTACGCAAACAACGATGCAAGTCAATTAGGGAACATAGAATCAAATATGTAGATTAAACCCGAACTTCGCCAAAAGACACAAATTAATCGACGCATATTCACGAAACCCTCAAAATTGAATTAAAAGTTTGAACGAATACTTTGTATTCATGATTTCCTAGATGCGATAATCGAGGTACGAAGTTGTTTTGCCTCGTAGACTTCGAGATTCGCAAAGAGGAGAGAGTTACTAATCAATGGCACATTTTTTAACTTAAATAATAACGTAAGACATGAATTTCATGGTCAACTTCCAGAAAGTGCATATATTTTTACGTTCTTTTAAAAAAATCTTTAAAAGGGTTCCTAAGACTTTTCTGTTTGATTGCAGAACTATAATTCATAAGGTTATTCATAATTGTTTCAAAAAAAGTGATTTTGTGTTTCTGCTCAACTGTTGACCACCGTCAAATGATTTAAAAATATCTTTTACCATTTTTTTTTCCAATTATGAATTTTGAAGGACAGGAAAAATGAAATTCTTAAATCATCAACCGATTTTCATGGGGTTTTTGTTTTTTTTGCCCTTTAAACTCTTTTTGTTGAAATATTACAATATTTTAGCGATTTTCAGCCGGGAATTCCAAGCGTAATACATTTTTAGATTTTAATACCTCGACTAAAACAGATTGATATTAAAAAAATTTGTTTACGGAGTGACGAGGAAAATAATATCGATAAAAATTTGTAGCCCATTTCCTACGTCCATTTTCAGAGTGAAACGTCACGATCTCGACGATATCTAATCCAAACAGCCCAACTTGTTTGCTTGTGTATAGAAGTTCCGCTGTTCGTAATACCGTCGATACAACATCCCAAAGTTTGCCATTTCCGGAGGACAAACTGAGCTCGTGGTGTTCCTTCCGAATGTGATGTCAATTTTCCCCATAACTGATTTAAACACTATTTTACAGCGGATTTACAGTAACTATTATTGTATGTTTTATCTTTTTCTGAATTTAATCATTTGAAGTATCACACATTCATTTAATGGAAAGATAATTGGAATACATTTTTAAACAAATAAATATAGTTGTTTATGTAAAACAAATAAACTTCATATATTTGCAGCTCTTACTAAAAATGTGACACAGTTTTTCATTCAAATTATGATACTTAATGGGCCTCGCAATCTTCGATAATTCTGTCATAAAAATATTTTAAATACCTTTAAATAAGTCCCTGTAAAATGCCAATGAAATTTTTGTGTTTTTTTTTCACAAAAATCAAACTTTCCCTTCAGAAAAGTAAAACAAATTCCATGAATTTTTATCTGCACCACACAAAAAAACCTCAAGTGTTCTAAACCAGCTACAAAAACATTTTCCCAAATACATTTGAATAAATTCCTGTAAAATGCCATTGGAATTTCCAAAAAACCTTTCATTTAAAAAAAAATGGTTTTCCTGTAAAAAAACACAAGACAAGTTCCGTTAATTTTTATCTGCACCACACAAATAAACCTCAATTTATCTAAACTAGCCACAAAAACATTTTCCCAAATACATTTGAATAAATTTCTGTAAAATGCCATTAAATTTTCGAAAAATCGTTTTATTTTAAAAAAATGGTTTTCCTATAATAAAAGCAAGACAAGTTCCGTTCATTTTTATCTGCACCACACAAATAAACCTCAATTTATCTAAACTAGCTACAAAAACATTTTCCCAAATACATTTGAATAAATTCTTGTAAGATGCCATTAAAATTTCGAAAAATCGTTTTATAAAAAAAAATGGTTTTCCTTACAAAAAAAAAGCAAGACAAGTTCCGTTAATTTTTATCTGCACCACACATAGAAATCTCAAGTTATCTAAACCAGTTACAAAAACATTTTCCCAAGTACATTTAAATAAATTCCTGTAAAATGTCATCAAAATTTCAAAAAATCGTTTTTCACACGAAAAACAAAATTTCTCTTCAAAAAAGCAAAACGAGTTCCGTTGATTTCCATCTGTACCACCCAAAAAAACCTTAAACTATCTGAACCACCTCCAAAAACACTTTCCAAAAAAAAACGAACCTCCAAACCATAAGGAAAAAAACACAAAAATAAAATCCCGCTTCGCAAAAGTATTTCCCACGTTTCATCGGGACTATCAACGCAGACTAACCTTAGCAAGAAAAGCGTGAACTCTCATAACGTAAGCCGGCAGATTGAAGCAGAGAAAAACGCTGGAAACAATGAGAAGCATCTTGGTGACCTTGATTTGCGATACCGGATTTCTCGGGCTCTGTTGACCGGATGATCTTCCTTCGCTGCGATTTCTGGTGCTTCCGGTCATGATGCCCCTGATCCTGGCGAGTCTCCAGACGCTTTCGACGATCATTCCATTGAGCACGACGATCAGAGTGAACGGAAGAACAAAAGTCAAGACAGTGTCAGCAACGTTGAAGACATTCGCCCAACTGGTCCATTCCTCAGCCAAATAGCAGACCGTGACATTGGGAAGACGAGGATTAGTAACTATGCTGGAGAACCAAAGCACAGGACTGCAAATAACGAGGCCAACGATCGTCAGACCAACGAGCATAGCTTTTGCTCTGGTAACTGTGCACATCGATTGTCTCTGCAGAGGATAACGAACAGCGACAAATCGTTCGACGGTAAAAGACACCACAAACCAGACGCTCAAAAAGCTGCACAACGTCGGCAGATAAGTGAAAAATTGGCAATAACCAGGAAGATTAAAAATGCCTAAACCAACGAGATCCAACCAGGGAATCAAAAGCGACAGAAGAAAGCCAGTGTCGCTTATAGCCAAAGCTGCCAAGTAGAAACTTGAAGAGGACCTCCTCAGCTTCGTACTGAAGAAGACGCAGACCGATAGGCAATTTCCTAACGTGCCTAAACATACGAGAACAGGAATGTAATACATTTGCGCTCCGACCATTATGATCTCCACCAAATCAGGCGCCAAGGTCTTGTTTGTGGCTTCCATTTTCGTCGATGGATTAGACGGTTATCAGCAGACAGCAGTCATCGTGAATACCATTAAATCGGCGCATCCGGCAACGCGGGAATTTCGACGCAATCGTCGATACACTTTTCTCATTGAGATCCATAAAAATAGGGATAAATTCGTCGTTTTTCGTGGCTTTAAGAGTGTGAAGATGAAAAATGGTGTTGGAAACGCGCCAAAATACTCTTTGCTTAACTCTCTTCGGTATAATAACGAGGGTATTCAAAGCATTAGTCGCACTGAGGAGTTTCTGAATATCCTAGATAATTCACGAACGCAAAATCCGCTGTGATTCATCCTGTCGCTTTGGCACTCAATTCAGCACTGACGCGACGCGGGAAACGGAAAATTTTCAACGGAGGGCTGAGAAATGCCCTCGCAATAGGCGGTAAATCTTGCGCTTTGCCTGTGGCAAATCTTAAATCTCCTTCGACACGAAAACCCGTAAAAAAAGCCTCACGGTAAGGCCTGAATATCGATTTCTTCAGACACGTGCGACGAAAGTTTGGCGGGAGTTTAGTATCGCTTCTGTACGCGGTAAAAACGGAGTTTCTGAAGCGGCCTCTTCCTCCGATCGTGGCTCGACTATTTCTGAACAACGCTGCTCACGTATATGCCTGATAAAAGCTGCCGCTGCCTGCTCGCGCTTCCGGCTTCTGCGCCGGTCGCAGGATATCTTCCGCTTCGAGCTGTATGGCCTTTTCCCTCGATGGGCTTTTTCGGAACCCTCCAGAGCCTTTTTTCGCACTCCAGTGGCTTTGACGATTCGATGGCGCTTAAAGGATTATGCTTGTTGAGTTTTTTTTTTTTTTTTTTTTTTTTTTACTGCGAATTAGGTTTCATTGATGCTTCTTCGGTGAATTGCGGTCATTATTTATATCTTTAGGGACTGAAGAATTAATTGGCAATTTATTAATTTTATTCATTGCGTTTTTTTTAGTATGAGTTAGCTTTTTTTAGGCGACTGAGATTTGTTTTTTTTTTGCTATGAATTAGCTGTTTTTTTGTCTTTACGCCTTGGAAATGTTTTTCTATTCCCAGTGATTGAAGAATTAATTCAATTTAAAAAAATTATGTTTATTAATGTGCTTAAAGGATTGGGTTTGTTGAGTTTTTTTTTATTGCGAATTAGATTTTATTGATACTTTTCCGTTAAACCACGGTCATCATTTATATCTCCAGGGACTAAATAATTAATTGACTTTTAAAAATTCATGTTTGTTAATTTTTTGTCTATAAATTGATTCTTTCTGTTGTTGTTTTTTTAGGCCAAGTTGATTATTATGATACATCCTCAGTCATTGAAAAAATTATATGGTATCTTATACATTATATTTGTTGACTTTTCTTTTACTATAAATTTTCAAGTTGAGTTGATTTTATCCCATATTTAGGCCACGTTATTTTCTTTCCTTTTCTGTTAACTTTAGAATTTCAATTTCAATGACGGATGTCATTATAAATGACATCCGTCGATATTCCATTTGACTATAAATTTTAGCGTCGCTTTTCCTTCAATCCACCTCCATTTTTTCAATATTCCCCGTGACTTTAAAAAATCGAAAGGCATTAAAAAAATCATATTAATATATTTATCTCACTTCAAATTACCTTTGTTTATTTTGCTTTTTCTTTAAGCCATGTCGATGTTTTTTTACATTCGCTTTCTTCGGAGAACCAAACGAATGACATTTAAAGATGTATCATTATTAATTTATATGGAATTTATAAGTGATTGGCGTTGTTTTTTTCTTGCAATTATCAGAAATTGTTTTCGATTGCTTTTTTCCTTGGGTTTTTTTAAGGCTACGATGACTTTTTTTTTTCAATATTCCCCGTGACTTCAAAAAATCGAAAGGCTTAAAAAAATAATATTAATATATTCATTTCACTTCAAATTACCTTTGTTTATTTTTCTTTTTCTTTAAGCCATATCGATTTTTTTTTACAAGTCGCTTTCTTCGGAGAACTAAACGACTGACATTTAAAAATGTATCATTATCAATTTATATGAAATTTATAAGTGATTGGCTTTTTTTTTTCTTGCAATTATCAGAAATTGTTTTTGATTGCTTTTTTCCTTGGGTTTTTTTAAGGCCACGATGACTTTTTTTTTCAATATTCCCCGTGACTTTAAAAAATCGAAAGGCTTAAAAAAATCATATTAATATATTCATTTCGCTTTAAATTACCTTTGTTTATTTTCCTTTTTCTTTAAGCCATGTCGATTTTTTTTTACAAGTCGCTTTCTTCGGAGAACCAAACGACTGACATTTAAAAATGTATCATTATCAATTTATATGAAATTTATAAGTGATTGGCGTTTTTTTCTTGCAATTATCCAGAATTGTTTTCGATTGGTTTTTTTAAAGGCCACGATGACTTGGCTGTGGGCAGCTCAGCTTATGGAGGCCATGGTGGAAATGTTCTTGGTGGCGGATCTCCACTGGGACAATCGACGAATAACGCACCGGTTAGAGGAGGAACCCTCGACGCTCTCCTCTCCACGACTTACTGCCGAAACCAGATGTACCTATCCCGACAACTCGCCCAGCTTCATCCGGAACTCACGATGCCCATGTTCAGCGGTAAGTACCGTTCGATGATTGGCCAATATATAAAAATAAAAAAGGAATTATGTGTTCATGTTGAGCTGGTTTCGCGGTGGTAAGCGCGCGGAATTTTGAAGCAGTAAACCTTTCAGGTGTCGGACTGGTTTTAGGGTCACGCACTTTCCGAGTACAAGACCTTGATTCTTCTTATAATTGTCTTTTTCGAAAAGGCGAAACAGAATTGAAATCGTATATTTATAGAAAAATATACACTGGAAGAAATATATATTATTATTATATATATATACCTAGTAGCATATTTTATAGTTCGTGCAACAAAAATTGTGAAATTTGAATGAGATATTTAGTAAGTTGCATTGTTTAAATTTAATGTTAATTAGTGTGGGTCTAAAAAAAAATTCATTTTTTACTTGTCACATGAAAAAACTATAGTCTAGATTCTAATAGTGGTCCACGTTCAAGAATATTTTGGTACGAATTTTTTTAAAGGTGGCATAATGACCTTTTGTATTTTCCATATAATAACCATGTAGAAAATCGAATCTCTTGTTTAAACGGATACCATTATTTTTGTACACGATGTGTATGTGTACGTAGTATGTGTGATAGCATTTGATAGCTTGAATGATTTCCTTCCATTCTGTGTATTATGCTATTTTTTTTTCACATAGTGTCCAAAATATCCAATTTTGCATGAAGAGATGTTTTTAACTTTGTCGAAAAACATTTTTGCCATTTTCCATGATAGTAATACTGTAAAAAAGTATGTAAAATCTGTCAACGATATATAATAACGATCCTTTATACAAATTAGCGTTATTTGTGATTATTATTATTATTACAATAAAATGCTTATTCAAACGTCATACAATTTTTTTAAAAATTCTAAAAGGTCGAAAATCCAGGTTTATACTATTATATTGAATCTCGTGTCAAAAAAACACCGTGCAAATTTTTGTAAAAGGTCACATGAAGATTTTTAATTTTTTTCCATTTGTAACAATTCGTTATAAATCGGGTGGGAGTGTAAATTCATTACGCAACCTCTTGGAAAAATACACACGGTTTTCTCATTTTACAAAACTTAATATAATAGCATAATAGATGACAATAGAATGACGATTGTGTACAATAGAAAAAAATTATGATTAGACATTTCAATTTCAATAATATTTTATCATCGAAATAATGATAATAAAAATAATAATCTCAAATGACGCTAAATTAAATGGAGGATAGTTATTAAATGTCCTTGGCAGATTTTATACACATTTTCACAATATTCCTACAAAAAAAATGGCAGATTGTTTTTCATAATCGTTTTTTGAGAAGGTGAAAAACATCTGTTTACGCAAATTGAAATATTTCAGACACTGGTCGGCCAAAAATACAGTACAATACACAGTATTAAAGGTGATCGTTCAATCTATCAGGTGCTACCAAATATAGCACCGTCCACCGTGTACAAAAATAATGATGTTCGTTCAAACGAAGGAATTCAGTTCGTTACGTTTTAATCAAACGGTCATTGAGCCAATTCTATAAAAATTCGTACCAAGCTTTTCTTTAACGATGGCCAATATTAGGAGCCCGACTATATTTTTTTTATGTGGCAAGTGAAAAATTGAAAAAAAGATTTTTTAGACACTTCCTAATAGAGACAGGACTAATTATTGTAAAGGTGAGTATCTATTTGTAGTATTGATAATATATTGCCCAAAACTATCTACAGATATTAATAATCCCAAAAATCGCAAATTGATTACTTTATTATATTCGTGTTGTACTGAAGATTGATGTTATTTTTTCCTTCACGTTACGCACGATAATACATGAGTAAACCTTGCGAGCATTCGCGCATTATTATTGGACGTACTTGATAATAATTTTGTTCGTAAAGAAAAAACAAAAATTTCGTTTCAGGTTTTGAACTCACAAGCTCACGTACGTAATTTAACCACGATGAATTAACGATGAGTAATTTAAGAAAGTGTTCTTGCTAAAAAAATATATGAAGATATGAGAGTTTTCGACTATATTTGTTCTAGAGGTGAGTGGGGTCAGAAGAAACGTAGATGCTTATTTTAAGAACTTAAATCTACCTTCCTATCAACCTACTTAACGAACTACCAACTAGCACGCTAACAAATGGACTATCGACTACGTTTTATGGTATTATTAAACGTATCGCATTGATATCTGGAATCGCCCTCTTCAGACTCTAGGTACTTATATCAGCTGGGAATTTTCCACGTCGTGAAAAAATGGCCAATCGGCCCGGGACCAATAAATGGCCTCGTTTCATGGTATTTTTCAAATGTATGGAATTGATACCTGGAATCGCAATTTTCAAACCCCAAGTACTTATATCAGCTCGAAATTTTTTACACCGTTAAAAATGGCCAATCAGCCCGGGACCAATAAATGTCCACGATTCATGTTATTTTTTAAAAAGATGGCATTTATACATGGAATCACAATTTTCAGACCTTAAGTACTTATGTCAGCTGGAAATTTTGCACGTCGTGCAAAAATGGCCAATCAGCCCGGGAGCAAGAAATGTCCACGTTTCATGGCATTTTTCGAACAGATGGCATTAATACCTGGAATCGCAATTTTCCGACCTTAAATACTTATATCAGCCCGAAATTTTTTACGCCGTTAAAAATGGCCAATCGGCTCGGGACCAATAAATGTCCACGATTCATGTCATTTTTTTAAAAAGATGGCATTTATACATGGAATCACAATTTTCAGACCTTAAGTACTTATGTCAGCTGGAAATTTTGCACGTCGTGCAAAAATGGCCAATCAGCCCGGGAGCAAGAAATGTCCACGTTTGATAGCATTTTCCAAACGTATGGCATTGATACCTGAAATCGGAATTTTCAGACCCTATACGCTTATATCAGCTCGAAATTTTTCACATCGTGAAAAAATGGCCAATCAGCCCGAGACCAATAAATGTCCACGTTTCATGGCATTTTCTAAACGTATGGCATTGATACCTGAAATCGCAATTTTCAGACCCTATACGCTTATATCAACTCGAAATTTTTCACATAGTGAAAAATGGCCAATCAGCCCGAGACCAATAAATGTCCACGTTTCATGGCATTTTCTAAACAAATGGCATTGATACTTGAAATCGCAATTTTTAGATCCTAAACACTGATATCAACACGAAATTTTTCACGCCGTTAAAAAATGGCCAATCAGCCCGGGGTCAATAAATGTCCACGTTTTAGGGGATTTTTGAACGGATGATGAATTAAAAATCGCGCAATTTTTTAGCAAATGACTGATCCACAACAATTTTGGTAAACAAAAAATGGATTGATACAATGCAGCGATTTCCAGAATTTTTTAATAAGGTTTTTAACGACTAGGTTAGTTTTTTCACCATTTCCAAATAACCTCTGATCTGGAATCTTTTATTCAAAACTTCGTGGAAAATTATTGAAAAAATTGAATAATGTGATTCACACGTAATGCTCAGAAATATTCTCAAAATCATTAGTTATTTTTTAACCTGCCATAATATTTTCGAACCTTAATTTATTACAAATTTCACAATCTATTTTTTCCCAGTGCAGAGTTCCCGTCATTCCGATTGGTCGATAAGATGGGGACAGATGCGGTAGCTCTCAGGGGCTTCATACTATGAATAAGTGCGCTCTTCGAGCGCTTCCACGTTCTTCAAGGGCTTACATCATCGAAGTAAATCGTCGAAAAAAAATGCATACTCTTGCAATTTTTTTTTTCGATAAATATCTACACTATCGCTTTTGCTTAATTTTCTGTAAAAAGAGGGTGTATTGAGGAACATTAAGGAATTTTTTATGGTTTTTAAGCTACATTTTCATTCAACGGCGCAGAAGTCGTTTTTTTTAAAGACGCTGCGTGGTGACGACGATTTCATTTTCCCAGTTTATCTGAACGAAGAAAAATGATTTTTCCCTGCATAAATGATATATGAAGCGGTCGTCTATAGGGGGAATAAGAAATACAAAAAAAATTAGCATAATGGCAGGGTTTTGAAATATGAAGTTGATTTTACCCTCTGTTTTACCCCTTTTATTTATTTTTCATTATAAAATTTTAAACAAATGCAAATATTAGACGGTGGAAGACTCGAGCGTATGTTAACCCTTTGCTTGACACGTAAATGCGTCATACGAATCCTGTAAATTCGGTTGAGTGACGTGTAAATGCGTCGCGACGTGGGACAATATTAGTTGCTAAAACTGAACGGGTTTTCAGCATTTAAAAAATCATCAATTAATTCTATTTGAAATGTGGTATCAAGTCTTTAATTCGTACCATGGAAGATTATTTTATCATCGATATATTAAAAGTTATGGTTTTTTTTTAAATTATACTTTGCTACACTGTTAGAAAAGTTGGGAAGTTTTCATTCATAAACTCGTAATCGAAATTTAATAAACAATTGTAGTATAGAATTCATGTACGCTTCGAGTGGAAGTAAAGCAAATTATTAAAATTCAAGTACTTTTACTGTTAAATTGAAGTAAATTATTGAATATGCTCTACCATATATTAATTTTACATTACACTTGTATACAAAATTTCATATACTCGTTTATGAATAAAAACTTCCAGTAAAAGTACACTAAATTTCAAGTAGATTTTTTTAGTGTACAATTTCGTCACCAAAATTTAAGCCTATCGTTTATTGAAGAAAATTTTCTCAAAAAATCTGAAAAAATTCCTATGGAATGGTATACACGAAATTTTGAATTATTGTGTTTTTCATTTTATTATTAACAAAATACACAACTTAACTTTCTACGCTGTCAATAATGATATAAAAGAAGCTATAAACAATTGGAAAATTCAAGAAGGAAATCGATTTTTTTATGGTACTTAGATGTAAGCCTACGATATATCAACAAGTGAAATCTGAAGCATTCTCATTTTTTATTTTTTCATATCTGTGAGTTAAATTCCCGCGATTCCGATGCGTTGATGGGGTGGGAAAAATGCGGAGAGCCGCAGGGGTTTCATATATATTGCGGATAACTACATTATTCGGGCTATTCACGTCACGATATCTCAAAAAGTGAAGAATAAACCATTCTCATTTTTTGTTTGTTTGTATTTTTATGTTTAACTTCGTTGAAAAGAGCTTTCTATTGTCTTTGCGTTCACAGATTCACGCCAGATTTGACGACAATTATCATTCGATGATAGTTAACTTGTGCATAAAATTTTAGCATAATATATTGACACCCCACAAAGTTATAGCGTAAAACCACTTTTTTTTTTTTAATTTCCAAAAGCCATGACATTTTAAGCCCTCGGCAAAATCGCGTCAAATTTAATCCCAAACATTATTATACAATAGGCAATTTGTGTACAACAGTTGAGCCCAAAATATGAACAATTAAGATGGCTATCGTGCCAACCACAAAATCGATACATTCATACACACAAACGCATATCGATATTTAATTTCAAAATTTTTTATTCAAATACCAAATCATTTTAAATATATAGTCATAAAAAACTCAAGAGTAATTTGTCTGTATATAAAAAAATGCTCCTTAATGAGAGAGCAAAATTATTCTTCATATATACCATGAAAAAAATTAATGCATTATACATTGAATAATGTGAATGGTACGTTTAATTAAATTGTTGAATAAATAATCCTCCAGCAGTTCCAAAGGTTAGATTGATTCAATATGACTTTCATTCATGGAAATTCGAATTGAATTTACTTGGCTTGCTTTCATGCGAAAGGTGTCAACAGGATAAAACTTTTTGAGGGTATTTGCAAGCAAAGAATGAGGGGATTCGGAATCTGTCCCAGACGCGTTAATCAATGTGCAAAAGAGAAACATCCATCTCGAAACTGAGCTGAAAAGAGACCCAAGAATTTTTTTGCTTGTTCTGCGGCGCCAATCATTTTGAAGACCTGACACAAACTGTCGCAAAGTATGTCAGGCGATCTGTCAATTTTTTCCCTCCGATTAAACAGAAACTCTCGGCGAAAATCTTTATTCTCATTGACGTCCTTTTCTTATAACAGTTCGCAACTTTTAACTTAAGAGTCGCGTTAACTTTTAGATTAAAGAAGATTGTCAATAATGTAGAAATCCATTAAAGTAAAAAATTCAGTGTACTTAAAGATAAAACGATACTAGATAATTAAAAAATCAAATCGCTCCGTTTTGTTGAAAGGCTTTCAACAGTTTAAAAAATCGAATTGGTTATAAAATTGGGTACAATTAAAATTGAAAAAAAGGATTTAAATAAAAGAGTGTAAAAATCAAGTCCCTCCGTTTTATTGATCCACTACGTTTATTTTTTTGCATAAAACTAAGTCAAATTAAGTAGATTTCTAAAAATGGAAGGGTCAATGAAAAGAAAAAAATTGAAAAAAATGAGTGTTGCAAAAATTGTTAAATTCGAATGCAATCAAATAAAATATTCTGGCACGAATATTCATAACATAAATATTACGCCATGGAGTATAAAGCTTCAGCTATAAATAGTGGACAGTTACGTCTTCATGTAAAACTCAAAATCGATTTTCTTAACAGCTTTGCTTTGATCTTTGCAGCATGTTATTGCGATATGCAACATCTCTTCAGAGTGAAAAGGAACGTATTGCTCCCAAATCGATTTTTATCTCTAGAGATTTTCCAGCTCGTTGACACGGGATTTGAGATAAGAAAAACTGCATATTACTGAAATATTTTCTGCATGTATTTTACACTCGGATTTATGATCTTCATAAACGAGACAACGCACGTTTCCTAATCGCTTGGCACGAATATTTGCGGTTATTTCGAGACGCTGAATTAGCAGACAACATCTGTGAATTCTGGAAGAGAGATTAAAATGCAACAAGCTTTGCGCCGTTTTTTGGGTCAATGATTTTTAATCCAATAACAGTATTTTGTAACTGAAATTTACTGATTAAAATTCATATTGACGGGGCAATTAAATTTGAGATTTTCTTAATTTTCTTATGAGCCTATAAAAAAATTATCCAAAAACAATGCAACCTAAATACAAAGTAAAATAGAAGTTAACGGTACAATTAAATTTCGGATTTTTCAAGTGCTTGAATGAGCCGTTAACATCTTCTAAAAATTATGATAATGCAAAGTAAAATACATCTAAACAGTAGAAAAAAAAATATCATTTGCGTTACTCACAGGATTTAAAAATCCATAGCAACTTGAAATTAATATAATTGGTTGATGTTAGTTTCGCAATAAATTTCTTATTTTACAAGATAATTAATTTCTGTATAATATGATGAAGATTATATTATACACAATTAAATTTAATTAAATTTAAGCAATTAAATTTGAGATTTTCTTAGTGTTCTTATGAGCCTATAAAAAAATACTCCAAAAACAATGCAACCTAAATGCAAAGTAAAATAGAAGTTAACGGTACAATTAAATTTGGAATTTTTCAAGTGCTTAAATGAGCAATTAAGATCTTCTTGAAATTATGATAATGCGAAGTAAAATACATCTAAACAGTAAAAAAAAAAAAAATATTTGCGTTACTAACAGGATTTAAAATCGATAGCAACTTGAAATTAATATAATTGGTTAATGTTAGTTTCGCAATAAATTTCAGTTTCGTTACTAACAGGATTTCAAAATCTATAGGAATTTAAAATGAATGTAATTGATTAATTGTACTTTGAGGATAGATTTTGCATTCTACAAGGTAATTAATTTCTGTATAATATAATGAAGATTATATTCTCATTTCAGATGCGCCTACGCATCCGTCATGTCAACTGCAGAATTGATAAGACCCATTGTACCTAAAATATGTGTTCAAAAGCTCATAGATATTGAATAATTTCGAGCTGTCAGTACCAGAGCTGCTTTCGGATAACAGATAATACAAAGCCACCAGTAACTTTCTCGAGAAAATGGTAATATTAGCCGGAAAATTGAAGCGAAGAAATAAGCTTTACGCTAACAAAAGCATCGAAAACAGCGAAAGAAAATTGGATTCTATTTATATTAAAATGAAAAGTCCTGCTGTATTTCATCTACTGGCTGATTTTTTTTCCAATATTTTTTTTATTCCGCAATGTAATTAACTTCGGTAGAAAAGAGAATTCATTACCACAATTTAAAAAGATTCAGTCTTTTCACAAAAAATATTTTTTTATTTAAATTTTTTTTCTGGCTAATTATGATTTCGCGGACAAATCTCTTATTCCACGAACTAATTAATTTCGGTAACTAATTAATGACTGAACCATTGTGATTAAACAATACCGCATTTTAGAAATACCCAATTTATTTATCTAAATGAGAAAATTGTTGGCTTCATTAATTACTCACGTAATTAAGTAAATTGGGCGCTTGATTAATTGCCTTTGTAATTGAGAATGAAACAAATTGCTATAAAATAAATTTCCTTGAACAGTGAGTGACAGTGCCAGTTTAAAATAAAAATTACAAGTAAGTGACGTGAGAAAAGCGTGAACTTCCATAATATGAACTGGTTGATAACATTTTTTTTAATGCTCAAAGAAGCTTTAAAAAAAGGAAGCAACATGAGGGAGTATGTCAATCTATTTTGGCTTACTCATAGAGGAAACTTAGTAAAAACCCAATAATAGTCAGGAAACAATTTGCAAAGTTCTAATTTGCAGCCTTGTTTGAAAAAACTTTAGATGTCATTATTTTTTAACCCTTTGACAGATTCTTGTCAGATTCGAATGGATGTTTACCTCTCCCACAGTTTACTTGCGTACCAAATTTGAGCCCAATATCTTGAAAATTTCGGAACTCGCACAACACGAACGAAATTTTTAAAAATTTTTTTCAAAATGCCATGAATTCCGAACCTATCAACAGATTCACTCCAAATTAAATCCTATCCTTCGTTCAACTACAGTCTAATTGTAGACTAAATTTGTGTCCGACATCTTGAAAATTGCGGAAGTTACAACGCGAACGAAAATTAATTTTTTTTTTTCAAAATGCAATAAATTTAGAACCCCTTAACGGATTGACGCCAAATTCAATCCCAAACTTTATTCAATAACAGTCCACTTGTAGACCAAATTTGAGCACGATATGTTTAAAACTGCTAAAGTTAGAGCACGAACAAAAATTTTCGAAATTTTTAAAATATAACATAAATTGTTAACCCCTCAACGGATTGACCTCAAATTTAATCACGAACGTTATTTGATAAAAGTCTACTTCGGATACCAATTTGAGCCGGATGTCATAAATATTGTGGGAGTTAGAGTCCGATCTAACATTCTCCAAAAAATTCAAAATGCCATAAATTTTTAACACCTTTACGGATTAATTCCAAATTAAATCCCATGCCTTCTTCAACGCCAGTTTACTTGTAGTTCAAATTTGAGCCCGATATCTCAAAAATTGCGACGACTATCGTACTAACAAAAAAATTGTGCACATACGCACACACAGACAGACAAATTCGTACAATCCATTTTTCTCCACGTTTTAGACCATTTTAAGTATTCTAGTAGGAAAATGCCGAAAAAAAATGTCTCACGAAAACAAAGCTCCCTCTATGAGGAAGCAAAAAAGCAAATTCAATCTAATTATTGCCACGATTAAAAATGATATTCCGTTTAATTCCCATCTAACAAGAACAATAATTTGAAAAATGTCTCATTACACAAACTAACTAATTTCGACAATAATTAATAAATCCATTAAAGTAAAAATTCAGTGTACCTAAAAATAAAACGAAACAAGTTAATTAATAAAACAACTCGCTCCGTTTCGTTGAAAGCCTGTTAACAATTTAAAAACCGAAATTCGTAATATTACCTATATTTAAAAAAAAAATGTAACCAAATAGTGTAAAAAAATCAAGTCCCTTCGTTTTATTAATCCGCTACGCTTCTTTTTTCGCATAAAACTAAATCATCTCCAGTAGATTCCTAAAAATAGAGCCATCAATGACAAAAAAGAAGTTGGAAAAAAAGATTGTGAAAAAAATCGTTAAATTGAAATGCAATAAAATAAAATTCACAAACTAACTAATTTCGGTCAATCCCACAGTGATTTCATTCTGAGCACGTCATCAATTCGGATCCCGGAAGCGCCGACGTATTTCGCATGGAAACCGAAGCATCAATGAGAAATCGTGCCTCTGATCATCCGATATTCCGTCGGAATATTCGAGGCACAGAGACGATCAAGGACGACAGAAGATTTTCATGTGCCGTCGTCCGCTTGCAACCTGGAATTTCTTCGGTCATTCGCATCTGCTCCAAAAACAATGAACGTCACAGATTGACCGATGCCCGTCGAAGAAGACAGCGTCGTTTGAGAATCAGACGCATCCATTTATAACTCCCTAGAGAAAGAGAGCTTTTCCTCCCTCTTTTTCGCTCGAGGCCTGTAAGACCTGAATTTCCATTCTAAAATCGACTGTACTACGGTCTCGCACTCGAAGCTCTAGTCGCTCACGTTCGGCGCATGGTACGCGTCCACTTTTAGAATCCAAACAAGTCTCAACTCTTCAAACTTGCGAGCTCTCGGCATCGCCCTTCTCTCTTTCTCTCTATCTATTTTCCCCCCACGTTTCTCACCCTCTTTTGACATCCTTTCTCCTGTGACGACGTATATATATATATAAATATAGAGCAATCTACACCAATTCGATTCGGGTCTGACCCTCGACCTCTGGGATATGGTCGGTGATTTTTTTTCTCGTTATACCGACTCTAAAGGAAAAGTAGAATTTTTATCGGATTCTTTTCACTTTTCACTCTTTTAAATAAAAATAAGTGTTGGACGTGATGTTAAGTTTGAAAGAATTCTTTTAAATCCTTTGGCACATTTGAACATTTTCAAGCATTCAACTAAATCGGACGTGCGTTCGTTATCATTGAATAAAAATCTTTTCGCGGAAATAAATTTACTCGAGCTGTGATACTATTTAGTTGTTGGACCTTTGACGAGTGGAGAAAAGCGAAATTTTTATTAGGATTTTTTGCTTTTTTATTTTTTTTTAATCTGCGATGAGACCGTGATGTAAAAATTTTTTTGGCTTCCTTGGAATCCTTTGACGCATTGAAAAATGTTCAAGCACAGGACCAAAGATAATGTGTGTTCGCTTTCATTTAGCGTTTTTAGAGTTTAATGAGTAAAAGAAAGCAGAACTTTTATTTGATTTTTTTCTTCTTACTTATTAAAGAAACGACGTTGGCCATGGTGTAAAAATTTGAACGAATTCTTCAGAATCGTTTGACATATTTTAAAAAATTTAAATGGAGGCGACCTTTCGTTTTCATTTTAAAAAAAGTTTTATGGAAAATAAATTGCTTCGATCGGTGATACTATTCAGTTGGTTGATATTTGACAAGTAAAGATAAGTAGAATTTTTATTAGATTCTTTACTTTTCACTTTAAAAAAAAACGCGTTTACCATAATGTGAAAATTTCCGGGAATTCTTCAAAATCCTTTGACCATTAAAAAATTCCCAAACACAGAACCAAAGCGAACGTTAGTTCACTTTCATTTAAAACAAAACTTTTATGGAAAATAAATTCCTTCGTGAAATGATAATTCAGTTTTTCGACACTTGATGAGTAAAGGGAAGCAGAATTTTCATGCAATTCTTTCACTTTCCGCTTTTTTAAATAGACGGCGTTGGTCGTGCTCTCAAATTTTTTAAGAATTCTTTAAAATCCTTCGACTTATTTTACAATTTTTAAGCATGGAGCAAAAGTGAGCATGCGTTCGTTTTCATTAAAAAGACAAATTTCATCGACAATAAACTGCCTCGTGCGATGATAATTCAATTTTTCGACTTTTATAAGTGAAGCGAAGCGGGATTCTTATTCGCTTTTTGATTTAATTTTCCCGTTTAAAAAAAAGCCGTGTGGCCGAGATGTAAAAATTTAAAAGAACTCTTTGAAATCCTCTGACCCATTTAACAATGTTCACGCATGGATCCAAACTGCATAGGCGTTCGCTTTTATTTGAAACACAACTTTTATCAAAAATTAATTGCCTCGTGCGGTGATACCAATCGGTTTTTCAACCTTTGACGAATAGTGAAAGCTTGTCAAGTGCCATAGAAATTTTTTTTTAAAATGAAATGAATGACCAAATTCTATGATCAAATTGGTGAGGAAAATTGAATTACGTAGACTATCTTCTATATTCATGGTTTTCGTAAATTATTAAGTGACTTTAAAATTGAAATTGCCTTGGGCTCTACATAAAAATGGTTAAACAAAAGTATAAGTTTTTTCATTATCTATAACAAACTAATTTATCCAGATTTGATTGAGTAATAAAAAAAATATTTTATAGTAAAATGACCAAAAAAATATATATATATTTTTTTAAAGATGAAAAATATGTGATATCCGCGATGATTTACTTTCCCCGAATTATCATGATATTAAACACGTTTTTAGTATAATTATCTTCCGAGGAACTCAAAATTCGGCAGCAGTAAAAGCCATTTTATAGCTGGGTTGAATCAATCCTCGATTTTAATAAAGTATTTGCTCGTTGAGAGTAGCAATTTATTTTTT
Organism: Tromatobia lineatoria; assembly: GCA_949699805.1. Taxonomy (NCBI): domain Eukaryota; kingdom Metazoa; phylum Arthropoda; class Insecta; order Hymenoptera; family Ichneumonidae; genus Tromatobia; species Tromatobia lineatoria. Next base: position 18,566,266 of record OX453039.1, on the reverse strand, counting down.
ATACTCCGCACACCTTGAAAGCTCATTAGCGTTGCCTGGTTAATGAAAAAATCTATGATCGAAATACTAAAGCAGTTTTACGTGAAATACAATAATCTGCCTGACATTTCCATTTCTCATAAATCGGACATTACCAGAAATTGCAGTATAATTCGGAGAAAATGAGAGAGAAAATTGACATAAAATTGCATGAAATATTGAGGAACAAAATTGGCAGAAAATTGCTTTGATTTTCAAAGCAAAGGTGAATTATTAAAAAATAAAGCCCCATTTTCAAACATTTGTATGTCCCTTAAAAAAATGAATAATCTTACACTTTTTATAGATATTAAGAAAATTAAGTGGGTGGTAAATTCCAATTCTGGTCCCTTGAAAAATATCGTCAATACTTTTTACAGCCAAATATATTTTTCAATTACTCAATTAAATTTGAATAAATTTTATCCTTGGAAGCCATCAACAAAAACCGCATATTTCCGTGATTATTTATTTTGAATATGATAAACCGTTCCTCAAATATCAATATTTAAGTGACGAATACTAGAAGAAGTGAAAAAAATCGCTCCAACAATTTTCGAAAATTCTCGGTGCATTTATTGACATGAATCCTTTTTTTTTTTCTTTTAGAAATTATTCAAAAATAAGTTATTCTGGTTGAAGTGATGTGGAATGCCTTATATACAGTATAGATAATATATAGATGTTCCGCAATAGCCTACGGCTCTTCCTATCTCCGCACCGCTATCTCTCTGGTTGATGGAATAATCGTAATTGCACTTAGCAGGCGTTCGCTTCGCCAAAGTTTATTCAAAGCGTTGCCTGTCCATCAAGCTTCTCTACAACGGCTAACGAGGAGCGATTCGCCTCGGGACTAAAAGCATCAAGCGCCCACCCGTTATTCTTTCTTCTCGGCTGTTTAAACCATTTTTATTTTACACCTAGCCATCAGCTTTGCTGGCTACTACTTGAAGAGCGTGGTGAGATCCGTCGACGTTAGGACGCCGCACGTTTAACCACTGGAAGTTGCTTGCGATCCGATGCGAAGAAGCAGTTGAGCTCCCTTGGCATCTCTTTACTTTGACGCATGGTTAAAAACTCAAATTTTCTCTCCTTTTATTTTTCATCATCAACATCGTCTTCTTCTTCTTCATCATCTTCATTTGCTTCCTCATAGAGGGAGCTTCGGTTTCATGACAGAAAAAGCTGACATTTCGAATTGTAACGTTGGTTCGTCGTTAATTTGTAGATTACATGAAAATTCTGTTTTTCCTATTTTTCATTATTCATGTTTTAATTATTTATGTTTGACTTCCCCGTAAGAGAAGCTTTATTGTGTGATTAATTACGTTTATCACTGATTTCTAACAGAAATTACAAAAATTACGAAAATTTGAAAAATTACACAATCTTTAGAAATTAGAAATTTTTTTAAAAATTACAAAATTTTTTAAAAATTACGAATTTTTTTTAAAATTACGAATTTTTTTTAAAATTACGAATTTTTTTTAAAATTACGATTTTTTTTTTTAAATTACAAATTTTTTTTAAAATTACAAATTTTTTTTAAAATTACAAATTTTTTTAAAAATTACAATTTTTTTTTAAAATTACAAATTTTTTTAAAAATTACAAATTTTTTTAAAAATTACAAATTTTTTTAAAAATTACAAATTTTTTTAAAAATTACAAATTTTTTTAAAAATTACAAATTTTTTTAAAAATTACAAATTTTTTTACAAATTACAAATTTTTTTAAAAATTACAAATTTTTTTAAAAATTACAAATTTTTTTAAAAATTACAAATTTTTTTAAAAATTACAAATTTTTTTAAAAATTACAAATTTTTTTAAAAATTACAAATTTTTTTAAAAATTACAATTTTTTTTAAAAATTACAAATTTTTTTAAAAATTACAAATTTTTTTAAAAATTACAAATTTTTTTAAAAATTACAAATTTTTTTAAAAATTACAAAAACTTAAAAAATTACCACAATATAAAAAAAAATTTTAATTAAAATTTTTTTTTTAATTTCAAAATCTTTCAATTTGACCATAGAATTTTGAGAGAGTCGTTTTAAGTTGACCATGGAATTTTGAGCGAGTCGTTTCAAGTTGGCCATGGAATTTTGAGCAAGTCGTTTTAAGAATACTCAAGATATTAAAGATATTCAACCAAGGTTTTGCGAATGCGCGAAAGGCGTGGGCCACAATAACAACCTAGTAGAGAAATATAATAAAACAATTTGCAAGTTTCTACTTCGCAGGCTTCTTCATCTTAATCTTCATCTTCGTCTTCTTCTTCTTCTTCTTCGCAGTGCATTCTCCAAGTGTTTGCAGCTGACAGCTTTGTTGGATGTGAAAAAAAAATAATGCAACATAGCTCGAGACTCGCAATTCTCATTTCGTGCATGGCTCGAGCTTTAGAGCGGTATTTGAGGAATCCAAAGACATAATATATTACAACTGTAAGCACAGTTTCATGAAATTTTTTTCTGTGTTCACTGGATGTGAAAAAACAGCATTCTGTAGAAAAGTTTTAATGGAAAGAAGTTACATTTGTTGACAAACAATAGGTTGTGCGTTGCTAAAAACAATAGTTATTTTGACCTCGCGCTCCAATAAAAAAATTCTGCACGTGATTATGGCAGTAAATAATAGTAGACTAAACAGACTGAAAAATATTTAATGAATACACTACAATACAATTGGCAGAGTTACAAGTGAGAAAGAGAAACCCTAAGGAGAAGTAATTTAAATTCCGGTTCTTAAAAAAAAAAATCTGTTAATTCTGTACAAAAAGTGGAAAAATCATCATTTACTATTCTTTATTGTCATAGTACGGAATATATTCTGTCATTTTCGAACAGAAAATGTGGTGATTTTACAAATTTCTTCTATAATTACAAGTTTAATTTAAAAAATGTAGAAATTTCATGAATTTCTTCTGTTATTTCTGATTTTGTAGGGAAAAAGTATTTGTAAATACTCAAAATCTACAATAAATAAATTCCAAAAAACCTGCTATAAATTCTGTCCAATGGACACAACAGTTTGTAGCTTACGATCATTTCTGCACAATCATTTTTTTACTGTGCAAGTTATCAAGTGAATAATTTCTAATAATTTTATAAATTATTGAGCCCATTTAATAATGTAGTTATATTTAGTACATGATGTATTTTAATGGGCGGTAATATTCTTCTTGTGTCTCCAGCGTTGAAACGATGTACCAGGTCGATAAAAGTGTCTTTGTCGAGTAGTATATAAAAGTGAGTCATTTGCACTAATTACACATGAACGTAATTTTCCCATTGGCTCTCGGTTGTCGTTTCAATTTATATGCAAATGTTGTAGAAAATGTAGCTCTTTAAACTTTTAGAAAAAACGATTTAAAGCGAAACCTTCCACATTGTTTCCCTATTATTATTCAGATTTGACAAAACTATGTTTATAAGAAATGATGTTGATAGTTCTACTCGTTCTCAAGTTAAAAGGGACTTATTAATTTCATACATTTTTTAATATAAGAAATAAAAATAATTAAATTTATTGAAATCCAAAAAAATTTCTTTGCAATAAAAAAATTTACTACTTTATGGAATCAAAATAATATACTCCCTCACATCGAACATTTTTCAGGCCACTTTTCTGGATGTTTAATACAACTTCAATTGACTCACATGAAAAATAAAAGATTTAACGAAAACTATTTTTTTTTCTTTCTCTATGAAGCTTTAATTTTTCGTTTAATTTTTTTGCCCTAGAAACTCATCTGCCGATATTTTGCAATATCGTCAGACATAATGGAAAACCCTGTAATTGTTACATCGAAAAAAAATTATATTTATTTTTTTATTGAAAAGAAAAATTATATTTATTTTTTCATTGAAAAACAATTATATTTATTTTTTCATTGAAAAACAATTATATTTATTTTTTCATTGAAAAACAATTATATTAATTTTTTCATTGAAAAACAATTATATTTATTTTTCGGTAAAAAAATCATTTTCACCGCAATGTTAAAATTATTTTAAGTATTCCCCATTCGAAAATTACAGCTGTTTGTTCACGAAGAATTTTTATCTCTAAACAAATGGTCAGGGAAAAAGTGAATTGGTACCGAAACTCTCAATAAGTATAATACAGAGCTGGGCAGTATCATGTACTTTAAGGATTTAAAATACGTATTTAAAATATTAAAATACTTCTCAGGTATTTTAAGTACTTTCTAAATTACAAAATACAAAATACTTCTCTATTCTTTGATCGCATATATTCGGAACATTTGTGAAATATTTACCAAGTTCACGTTAAATTTGAAATCTGAAATTTAACGTGTACTTTTAACAAGCAAAATGTATTATGAAACGCCTTTAATAATACGTCTCACTCTCTCTCTCTCTCTATTTGTTCGACAATAAGTCACTCCAATCACTAAATTAACGGGGTTAAGTTACCTGAAAAAATTCAACATAATATTTTTTTCAGTGCGATTATTCACCTGAATTCAAATATTTTTTCACGGTCATAAAATTTATATACTACCTCTTTGAATTTTTTCAGAGTGATGTAGGGAATTTAAACATTGGAAACTGAATTGAAAAATTTTCACTTGTAGCTTTCAGACAACACAATGTATTGTAACTATCGACGTCTTAACAATTTGCAAGTGAACAATCTTAACATAATATAACATGAATCATTAAAATAATGTTTCATGTTATGTAAAGCTTTATGTTACCAAAGATTGTTTATTATGTCATATAAGGTTGCAAAATACGTGAAGAAATACAAAAAATATGTTCATCGGCAAAAAAAAAAATTTATCAAAAACTTTCTTACTTTCATGTATAATACTTTGTATACTTTGTATACTTTCATGTATAATAACCAGGAATATTTGACGTTCGTAAATTGAATTACCAGTACAAAATTACTGCTTTTCCAATAACATTCGAATTCCGTCCATGTGACAAAATTAGAATTTTCAATAAATCCCCGCTTGAAAATTGAGGGACGTTTTATGAATAAAAACTTCCGGTACATTTTTTTACATCATAGTGTTGAGCGATCCACTCTCATTAAGATATTGGATAAGAAAATCTGGAAAAAAAACCTATATGAGCCTTTAATTGTTCATTTTATATAATTATAGAAAATTGACAGGAAATTCTTCCTGTGAGTGAGGAAAATCGGGGAATAACTAACCTGCTTGTCCAGTGAACACGTTCGACTCCCAAAGGACATAAAATATCCTGGGAGTCCAATGCAGATGCTTTCTGAAAGGCCAAGCGAATTCATACGTGGATTTTGAAGTCGATGCAAAATGTATGAAACTGAGTTCCATCTCTTTGGAAAGGTCTTATCCCTGGCGACTGTCAAATCTGCTGAGAGTTTCGTGTGCAGCATGGAAAAATGGAAAAATGTTTTAGAGCTAAAAGTATCTATGATTCTTTTTCCTCACTTCGATCTCAGTTACCAGATCTCTCTATATGTGGATTTCGAGAGGACGTGCAAGTGCAAATGATGCTCTTTGCGCACTTTGAACACTCAGATGCACGTTAAAATACACTATGAAAAGAAAACCAAGAAAATTCTATCAGTATCCTCATATTGCGTTTATTTAAGCCTCATACCTTTTATGGAAATAAAATGTGAATGTGAATTTTCTTTAGTCACGTGAAACACGAGGAAATATAATACTTTTGTGCAGCAGAAATTGAAAACTTCTGTGCAGCTTCTATTATGAAAATTGATTGATATAAGAGAGACATTTTTCCATCGTTAGCTATTTACTTAATATCCATTTTTGTTTTGCAGAAATAACTCACAGATTCCAGACTGCAAGACGAGAGGTTCGCCAATTGCTACTCCAGTATCTTTTGCCTTGGCTACATAATATGGAATTGGTCGATCCCAATGTTCCACCGCCCTCAAATCCTTCGAGTTATTATCAGGTAAATTTTTATTTATAATCTATTTATATTTTTGAACGTTCATTAGAATTTAACACCATTTTTATTCGTCATTTGTCAGAGAACTTTCTTTTTTGTCCCATGCAATTATTATTATAGAGTAAATATTGATTACTAAATCAGCTCAGTGTACATAAACACAATCTTGATTCAATGAAAATTTGTGCCAATTTTACCAGTTGCAAAATAACTTTTTTTCGCACTATTAAATTAGTAGTAGTAGTAATCGTTGTTTATTGACAATACATTCACATAGTTATGATAATAATTGAAATTTCCTATTGACAAATGGCCATCGACCGAAGTCCTTCAGCCACTGTTTATCTTATTTATTTATACATTTTTTGGTTTCCGGTTTTGGATTTAATAGTGTTTATTGAGTCGTTTTAGTTGCTGGAAGATTGTATGCGTGGGGTGTTTGAATTTATGGTTAATATTTGGGGTGGGTTGAATGCAAAGAGGCTTAAGGCTATCTAATTGGGTTGCAGCAAATCTTTTGGAGAGTTATTAAATTATTATTAAGACTTTATCAAGAATGTAATGTTCGATATACATTCGCTGGCTTCATTTTCTTGGAATTTGAGATCAACTTTTTTTCACTCATCAACAGAAAACTTTTTTAAATTATAAAATAAATTTGCTAATGGGAAAATGCAAGAACGTTTTTATTTTATTCTTTCAAATTCATTAGGAAATGGAAAATTTATGAGAAAAGACACAAAATAAAGTTTTCTGAAAGTCTGTCGAAAGGTTTCGTCGTGATCAATGCACAACAGAACGCTTTCGTTGTTTCTTTTGATTAAAATCCAATAAGAAGCCTTATCGAGAAGAGCAGAAGCATGGAATTCATAACAGTTGCGATCCTAGAAATTCCACATGAATTTTCTTTTCGAGAAGAATTTATACAACGTCTATATTGGATTTTTTAGTATAAATACGCATTGGGAGCTTCACCAAATTTGCTCTACTCGTATTTCTCTTACATTATTACTGTACCGAGAATATCCCGATAGTTTGCTTTTTACTCTGTCCTTTACGAAATTACCCCATTAGATTCCATTACTCGCACAGCATCTCATGCTAATATAATTCGCTAATTTCAAATTGTGACTACCTATTCGACCTATCATCTTGCAAATCCTGCAAATCTTGAAGTCCTGGTCAAAATAGTTTTCCATTTTATCGGCAAGAAGAAAATATTCTGACTTTATTGTGTTAAATATCAAATACAAAAATGCATAATTTCGAAATAAATTGTTGTTGAGTCACGTATCGTAGACCCGAAAAGTTCATCTTTCTTATAAATAAATAATCATGAGTAAAAAAGTTATTGATTGGAAAAATTTTATTTTTATTTTGTTTTGAACCAAAAAATTCTAAATTTCATTACTCGTATTGACTAAAAAAAATATAAATTTACATCAATACGCAATCGCTCATTACAAATTACGATTACTGAGGTAATTCTGCAAATCTTTAGGTTAAAAATATTTCCTAGTCAAATTAGCTTTTCATTTTATTATTAGTCGAGAAGTAAAAACTGTTGTGCCTTTTTCCGTCAAATAACAAATACGAAACTGCATAATTTCGAAAAATACGGTCGCTGAGTCACGTGGTGACGACATGAAACTTATATTTTTCTCAAAACTAAATTATCATGAGTAAAAAAGTTATTCCTTGAAAATATTATATTTTTATTTTATTTTGAACCAAATAATAGAAATTGCATTATTCTTATAAACTGAAATTAAAATAGATATTCATACTAATACGCAACCGCGAATTTCAAATTGCGACCAAGATATTTCTGCGAATCTTGTGGTTAAAAATATTTTCTGATCGAAATATTTTTCCATTCTATTATCAATCGAGAGGTAAAAAATATTTTGCCTCCACTTCGTTAAATAAAAGATAAATAAATGAGTATTTCTGAAAAATGCTGTGGCTGAGCTGCCTATGGTAGACATGAAATATATATTCTTCTCAAAACTAAATTATCGCGAGTAAAAAAAGTAATTTGTCAAAATTAGTTATTATTTTGTTATTGACTAAAAAAATAGAAATTGGAGGCGCCGGGTATCGATCCCGGTACCTCTCGCATGCTAAGCGAGCGCTCTACCATCTGAGCTACGCCCCCCGATATTTGTACTCAAATAATACAACGTGTTACCTTTCACTTCGATCCAATTTGGGTCTCGGTGCAGCGAGTTTCGAGAGAGAAAGTAGAAAACCGGTTGACGTAGAGTTTGTTGCATTCCTCGCGTGGATTTGCAGATAACTGCATTGAATGAGCGATATACTGTCACTTAGTACCGTGAAAAAAAAAAATTTTGTAGTACTCAAAAATCGGCAAAAAAAATTTTCGCGCCAAAAGTAAACAATGAAAAAAATAAAAAAGTAATTGGAGGCGCCGGGTATCGATCCCGGTACCTCTCGCATGCTAAGCGAGCGCTCTACCATCTGAGCTACGCCCCCGTTGAACTGATTTATCAAAAAGCCGATCGTGAAAGAAAATCGTGATCTACTTTAAAAAATCGAAAGTGAAAAGACAATTCAGAGGCGCGCGGCGTCGATCCCGGTGCTTGTCACATGCTAAGTGAGCATTCTATTATCTGAGCTACGCAGCAAATAAAATTCCAATAAAGTATACCGATCGCGAATGAATAACAAGATTTATTTTGAAAAATCGGATGAAAAATAAATCTAACAATTGAACGACTCCGAAAAAAATTTAATTCATGATTGAAAAATCATCTGCATCACGGAAATATCGTTTGAAAAAAAAAATCGTGATCCATTTTGATAAATCGGTAGAAAAAAAAATTGTCCGCACCGGGAATCGAACAGGACAAGATTCGTATCTACGCTAGCGCCACCGTGGTCAAACGTTGTACTGTTCTTGAGCACCATCCGATCTACGACATCATCGATTTGAAGAAAATATGTGCCGATCGTAAAAGAAAAACGCGATCTATTTTGAAAAATAAAATAGGCAAAAAATGATTGGAGGCGCCGGGTATCGATCCCGGTACCTCTCGCATGCTAAGCGAGCGCTCTACCATCTGAGCTACGCCCCCCTTGATCTACAAAAAGGGAATGTCGATCGGTAACGAAAATCGTGCTCTACTTTGAAAAATCGAAGGCAAAAATATAATTAGAGGTGCCGGCCAATGATTCCGGTACTTCTTGCATGCTAAGCGAGCGCTCTACCATCTGAGTACGCCCCACTTAATCTACAAAAAGGGAAAGTCGATCGGTAAAGAACATCGTGCTCTAGTTTGGTAAATTGGAGATAAAAAAATGTAATTGGAGGCGCCGGGCGTGGATCTTGGTGTTTATCGCATGCTAAGCGAGCGTTCTATCATCTGAGCTACGCCCCCGATCATTTTCCATTAAAATATACCGATCATGAATGAAAAACGCGATTTACTTTGAAAAATCGGATAACAAAAAATCTAAGAAATGACCGACACCGAATAAAAATTTAATAAAACACTAGAAAGTCATCTACATAACCGAAACCTCGCTTGTAGAATAAAATCGTGATCCATTTTTAAAAATCGGTAGAAAAAAAATTGTCCGCACTGGGAATCGAACCGGATAGGTTTCGTATGCTACGCTAGCGGCACCGCGGTCAAACGTTGTACCGTTCTTGAGTACCATCCGATCTACGACATCATCGATTTGAAGGAAAGATGTGCCGATCGTAAAAGAAAAACGTGATCTATTTTGAAAAATCAAAAAGGCAAAAATAATTGGAGGCGCCGGGTATCGATCCCGGTACCTCTCGCATGCTAAGCGAGCGCTTTTTTTTAAATTGTTTATTTGATAAAGGCGATACATATCGGTTAATTGAACAAAAATAGAATAAACACTATTAGAATATAATGTAAGTGAGAGATCTAAGGCCGATGGCGGCACACACGAACATCAATTTTTTAAATATGTTGGTTATGAAGCATTTAAGCTGGAATATCGTTTTTGTGGAGAAAAAAAACGTTATATTTAACACATAGGAATTTACGTGTTTTTTTTTTTTTTTTGTTACTTCAACGCTCTACCATCTGAGCTACGCCCCCCTTGATCCACAAAAAGGGAATGTCGATCGGTAACGAAAATCGTGCTCTACTTTAAAAAATCGAAGGTTAAAAATGTAATTGGAAGCGCCGGGCATCGATTCCGGTATCTCTCGCATGCTAAGCGAGCGCCCTACCATCTGAGCTACGCCCCCGATGAACACCATGAAGAAGATACCGATCGTCACCGATAATCATATTAACTTTGAAAAATCGGAAGGGAATTAATCAATAGTCGACGACACTCATAAAATTCGATACGTCTCGCAAGTTAAACGATTGCTTCCGCACCAAACACTGGCGAAATTCTCGATTTCCATGCAATCTACGGCCCTGCTTATCGTCATAAAGAAAATACCGATCTTGAATTAGATTTTAGCAATTTTAAATTTGAAAAAAATTGTTGGAGGCGCCGGGTATCGATCCCGGTACCTCTCGCATGCTAAGCGAGCGCTCTACCATCTGAGCTACGCCCCCCTTGATCTACAAAAAGGGAATGTCGATCGGTAACGAAAATCGTGCTCTACTTTAAAAAATCGAAGGTTAAAAATGTACTTGGAAGCGCCGGGCATCGATTCCGGTATCTCTCGCATGCTAAGCGAGCGCCCTACCATCTGAGCTACGCCCCCGATGAACACCATGAAGAAGATACCGATCGTCACCGATAATCATATTAACTTTGAAAAATCGGAAGGGAATTAATCAATAGTCGACGTCACTCATAAAATTCGATACGTCTCGCAAGCTAAACGATTGCTTCCGCACCAAACACTAGCGAAATTCTCGATTTCCATGCAATCTACGGCTCTGCATATCGTCATAAAGAAAATACCGATCTTGAATTAGATTTTAGCAATTTTAAATTTGAAAAAAATAGTTGGAGGCGCCGGGTATCGATCCCGGTACCTCTCGCATGCTAAGCGAGCGCTCTACCATCTGAGCTACGCCCCCGTTGATCCGCAAAAAGGGAATACCGATCGTAAAAGAAAATCAGCTGCACTTTGGGAAATTGAAAGTGAAAAAAAATAATTGGAGGCGCCGGGTATCGATCCCGGTACCTCTCGCATGCTAAGCGAGCGCTCTACCATCTGAGCTACGCCCCCGTTGAAAACCTTGAAGATCATAACGATCGTGAACCGAGATCGTGATCTACTTTGGAAATTTAAAAAAGAAAAAAAAATCAGTGGCTCTTAATATCGTTCGACCATTTCCGGTGCCTCAAGTGGCTGAAAATGCTCGCATGCCTAACGAGAGCTCTGCCATTTAAGCTTATCTCTCTAAATTATTTATAGATCTGTAAGAATTCAGCTTTTATAAATATAATCTATACGCTGAGGAATTAAAGGCGTAGAAAAAAAAATTGGAGGCGCCGGGTATCGATCCCGGTACCTCTCGCATGCTAAGCGAGCGCTCTACCATCTGAGCTACGCCCCCCTTATCACCTTGATTTTTTTCGGCCATCAAAATTGATCACAGTGAACCATTTATTGATTAAGCAAAATTTTTCTGTAAACACGAGCGCATTTAAAAATATCACACTATGCAATTTTTTTTTTACATTGTAAGTTTGAAATTCTCTAACTGATTTCCTAGTATTTTTTTAAAAATCTAAATCAGTGAAATTACTATATATTCCGATAATTTTGCTCCCTAGAAAAGTTTCGATTATATTTAAATATTCATTGAGAATCATTAAGAATACTGAAATTTATAATGTAAATACATTGAAAATATTCCTAATGTTCTGCTTGTAAATTACAATATTTTTCAAATTATGATATTTGAAAAATCTACTGAATCCCAAGAATTTATTCTGAGTTGTTAAAAAACAAAAATGATCGCTCAATATAAAAACTGATTTGACGAAGATTTTTGTCAAATATATTCGGAAGATAATAATAGATTATTATCTTTGAGAGATGATGATTCTATTATTCCACTGGTATATTATCAGCCACTTAGACCTTGTTTGTTGCGAATAAAATGAGGGAAAATTGTGTTGTTAACAAAGTGCGAACAAAAAGTTGTAACGATCCTTTCCAGATAATTCTTATTTTACATTGTAAGTTTAAAATGCTCCAACTGATTTCCTTCTGTATTTTATGAAAAGTCAAATGAGTAAAATTACAACATATCTCTTCAATTTTTTTTCCTGGAAAAATTTCGATTATATTTGAATATTTTTTCAAATTATGATATTTAAAAAATCTACTGAATCCCAAGAATTTATTCTGAGTCGTTAAAAAATAAAAATGATCGCTCAATATAAAAACTGATTTGACGAAGATTTTTGTCAAATATATTCGGAAGATAATAATCGATTATTATCTTTGAGAGATGATGATGCTTGATTCTATTATTACACTGGTATATTATCAGCCACTCAGACCTTCTTTGTTGTGAATAAAATAAGGGAAGATTGTGTTGTTAACAAAGTGCGAAAAAAAGTTGATGTAATGATCCTTATTCATATAATTCTTGTTTTCCCCGCTCTCAATTTTCCTCCAATTTATGTTCAAGTACTATGCAAGCGACGTTGCGCGTGGAGGAGCTCGTCGAGAAGGTTGGGGAAGCGCGGAAGCGACGGAAATGGTTCTCAACAACTTGTTCTACATAACAGCGAAGGTACATTTCATTGAAAATTTACGGTACTTCAGATTCTCTCCTACAGAATTAATTCCATTTGCTTCCAATTGAATTCCTCAGTTCTCTGACGAACATCCAAAAGAAGTCGAGGAACTGTGGGCAACTTTGTGTGGCTGTTGGCCAAATAATCTCAAAGTAATTATTCGATATCTCATAATTGTCTCGGGAATGGCACCGCAAGAACTTTTGCCATATGTGAGTAAAACATCAAATTAAATAAACTTACAACTACAAACACAATTATAAGGAATAAGTATAATTTCCATGGTAAACATAACATGAATATAATATAATTACAAGCCTTTAATGTAATTTTATCCGACAGATGTACAATTAGTTTAAAATAATGGATAAATTTTCTCTTCCAAGGCTTTTTTTACAAATACAATAATAATTATAAGGAATAAGTATAATTTACATGGTAAATATAACATGAATATAATATAATTACAAGCCTTTAATGTCATTTTATCCAACAGATGTACAATTAGTTTAAAATAACGGATAAATTTTCTCTTCCAAGGCTTTTTTTACAAATACAATAATAATTATAAGGAATAAGTATAATTTACACGGTAAATATAAAATGAATATAATATAATTACAAGTCTTTCATGTTATTTTATCCGACAGATGTACAATTGATTTTGAATAATGGATAAATTTTCTCTTCCAAGGCTAAAAGAGTCGTTCTCTTTTTGGCGAGAGCTCGTCCTGATCGTCTGGTCGACGAGATGATGATAGAACTTCAGACAGTGGAAACACTGAATTGTCTGATTGAACGAACGGAAACTCCGCCGTTCTACAGGTTAACCAGCATGAGAAAAGCTTCTTCTCACAGTGACGCGCCCGCAGCTGATCCTGGAAATCCCTCGCGTGATTTGGGAGTTGAAAAGGGAACAATACACACGAAACGTCATTCCGGCGAAGATCCGGTTAAGACAGGGTGAGTTAGCAGTGCTTTTTTGGTATAGAACTCGCTTAAAAAAGGCAGCATCGTTACGGTCAGATCAATGAAGTACCAAGATTTCAAAAATTCTTTTCAAATATTTACGGAAGGAAACTGGTAATAACGAAGATGATTCTGAATTTAAGAGATCCGATTGAATGTCGAAAAAAAATATAGAGCATTAAACTTCACAGAAAGCGAACTCAATTTCCTTATTTTACTAGCTACCATATTATTCGCAGTTTTTTAAAAGGGAAATTCTAATTGTAATGCGATCTTAACTAGTTTTGTCTCATTTTGTTTGTCAAGAGACGTTCTTCAAGTTTGCCGAGTTTTCTTCATCATTTCAGGTTGCAATTAGAAGGAAAACTTAAATAACTTCGTGAGTTTGTTTTGCCTTTCCTTTCATGCACAAATGGCGGATATTTAAAAGTAATGAATATTATTACGAATCTTCAACGGTGAATTATTTTACATAGCATTTTGTACAGTATGTACCGAGAATCGAAATGAGCTATCGCTTGAAATTAAATTATGAATTTGAACTCCAAAAAGTTAGGAATAATATTTTGAACAGATTATTAGCATAATCTAATTTTTTTCCGTAAATTTTTTTATATAAATGTTTATTTATATTGATTAAGATCTCTTTGATTTGAATTGATTTTCGAAATGAATACGAATTTAGAACAATTCAGAAAAAATAGCAAAAACAAGAACGTTTCTGAATTAAAGATATCCAAATAAATGTGAAAAGATTGTAGAGCAATGAATTTACATAAATGAAACTCAATTTACTTGAATTACCGATGACCATATTCGTCAGTAAAATTGAAAATGCACAGAAAAATCCTAAATGATTACCGCGTTTTTAATAATTCATAACAAACTCACATGAATTTTTTGGGAATTTTCGTCTACATCGTTAACACAAAATTAATTTTGTAGTGCATACATTTTAACATGGGCTTTTATGGCATATTTACGAATAAAAAACAATTGAATCAATTGAAAAAAAATTTTTACATCGAAAAAAAAAAAGAATTAATTCCACCAAATACTTGAAAATTCAACGATGTCAAAAAAATTTTCAATTATTATTATTTTTTTGTATTTGTAAATATGCCATAAGAGCCCATGTTAAAATGCATGCATAAAAAATTAATATTGTGTAAACGATGTAGACGAAAATTCCCAAAAAATTCATGTGAGTTTGTTATGAATTATTTAAAACGCGGTAATTATTTCAAATTTTTCTGTGCATTCTCAATTTTACTGACGAACTTCCTCAACTTGGCCTCGTAAAAATAAACGTTGAAACTTGGTGCGCGATCGAACTGATTGCACCGTCGATGTATCCTCAATCATAAACTCTGCAATCTGAGAGTTTCCTTTCATTCACAAAGTTCAAAATCCGATACGGCATTGAGAGCACTAGCCGGGTTTCCAACTCCGAGAATTGAAAAGACAAGAACTGCCAGTGGACCGCCAATACTTCCTGATGACCTTTCGACACCAACGACAGAAGCAGAGGTTGAAAATTAATTACAGCATTGCAATTACTCCCCAATTAACTGAACAACAACTCAAACAACGGCTTTCATTCAGCTTACCACCGACGAATCGATTTATGTAACGAGAACGGGAACAGCCATTGTCGGAGGCAAAAGCGGTGGTCACGGTCATGAGAAGTTTGACATACCGCAACCACATCCTTTACCCATGCCTGAATACGGAGGATATTTTGCACCTTTGACGGAATATTTGCCGGACAGTTCGCAGCCAATAAGCGGCTTCCACAGGCGAGTTTAACTTTTATTTGAATAGTTTAGTCAGTTGTTTGTAAACTGAATACTGATGAAGTTCCACGCGGTCCTTTCACTAATCTCAACTTTGTGTATTAACAATTATGAATTGATAACAATTTTAACTTTGCGTTTTGATAATTACCGATAAATAAAGTTACAATTGATAACGATTATCACTTTGCATATTGATAATTTTCGATACGCAAAATTGAAATTGATAAAATATTTGTTATGTTTTTACTTCAACTTTGTGTATTAATTATTATTAATACACAAAGTTTTTATTCGTAGTTACCATTAATCTCAGTTAAGGATGTATGATATTTACAGTCCTGCCAAAAGTGAGTTTCAAAGACAATTTCGATTACTTCCCGATGGGATAATAATCGGAAAAAAATAATCGATATTAAACGTGCTGAAAAGATAAATTTTGCATAGTAATAATTCCAAAATGTTATTAACAAATTTCTGAAAAAAAAAACAATCGTTCAACAAACAATCAGTCAACCTAACTTTTTTTCTAATGAAAATGATATGTTAATTTACTTGAATACGTATGAATTTTTTCAGATTTTTTTCTTTATTATGATTTTTATCTTTTTTTATTTTCAAAAATGTGCGCGAAATAACGAATTTTGGATATGTGTTCGGCGTAAAACCGTCTACTCCACTCAAGATTGTTTTGCAAAACGCCTATCCAAAATTTGTTATATTCTGTGCATTTTGAAAATAAAAAACAAAGGAAAAAATCTGAAAAAATTCATACGCATTCAAAAAAATTGTCAACCAAAGTCTTACTTCTTACCGACCAAAGACGGTAAGAACGCATCTTTTCGTAGTTACCATTATTCTCAGTTAATACGCTACACACATGCACCAAATTGTACACGATGGTAATATCAGTGTATACAAATGGACGTATATTCGAATATTGGATGATAACCGACAATAAACGGAAATAATGTATATTTTCTAAACATCCCGAAATCAAAATGGCCGCCAGGATTTGACAGCATCACCTGTTTAGTAAGATATAAAATATTCTGGAACTTACATGCGTTAAACTCGAATGTACGTCCATTCTTTAGCATTTTTTGCATAATTCGTGAGGGTCGAAACAATAATTACACGAATGGAATCCACACAAACTTGTAACCACGTTTACGCAGTCTGTTCGCTTGGACGTGTTTTTTGTTTGTCCGATTGAACCGCGTGAACGTAGTTATAGTTTTGTGTGGATGGCTATTGTGTAATTGATGTTCCGACGTTCGTAGATTATGCAGAAAATGCCAAAGAATAGCTGTGCAATCGAGATCAACGAATTTGATTTCTATAAATGTTTATATAGTACGAAAGAATTGGTGCTGAAAGTTCGAGCGGCCATATTGCTTTTATGTAGTTTCACAATATTACGATTTTCTTCATTTTCCAAGCGTTTTCACCAAAATTCGGGTGGATGCAAATGTGCCTATCCTGATATTATAACCCTGTCCAATTTGAGACGATAATAGCGTAGTTTGTAAACTACGAAACCGTACTTTTTTATCGACCACAGTCGGTAAGAAAATCCAGTCTTGCATCCCCTCAATGTAAATCACAAACTAGCGATAACTTACCGTTAAAATTCTCTTCTCTCTCCTCTAAAAACCGTTTAACTGACCCGAATATCTCCCTCAACAGGTGTAACATAGCAGTGATGCTAATAACGGACGTGGTGGTCGACGGTGTGCAGCTCGACTGGGCGATTCACGTGCCCTTAATGCTTCACATAGTATTCCTAGGCCTAGATCATTCGCGTCCCTTGGTCCGCGACCACTGTCGTTCCCTTCTCCTAAATCTCCTCGTAGTTCTAGGCGATCATCGCGATCATCTCGGCGTAGCTCGAGTTTTATTAGCATCGCGAACAGAGCAATTGGGTCTCGGTTTATCGACTCCAGCGTTGCCAGTGATCGAGCACAACTTCACCGAAGTTGATCCCGAATTCGACAGTTATCTTTACGGTCCCCCGACAATTCCTCCTCCTTCGACACCTCCCCAACTGAATTCCCCGCCGGAAATCAATGCGCAACCGTCAGTGAGCATTCCTCCGCCTCCTCCGCCTCCTCCACCGCCTCCGCCTCCTCCTCCGCCGCCTCCTCCTCCTCCACCGCCTCCTCCGCCTCCTCCTCCTCCTCCTCCGCCGCCTTTGCCCTCTTCGGCAACGATTTCACCTTCTCACTCTCCAATTCCGACTTCCACATCGATTTCCGGTACTTCGACGAGTCACGTCGCTCACTCCCTGCAAAATCAGGCATCACCGCATAATTATGATCCGTCAAACGCTCGGGGATGGCCTCACACTCCAGGAACAGGAGCTGGAGGTCCTCCTCCCGTTATCGTTACCCCCGAAGACGCGGCTAATTGGCCGGGGCCTCAACCGGGCCCAAATATGCCTATTCAGGACGTTATCAAGTCCCTGATAAACTTCTTAGCCTCGAGAACGAATCAGCCTCTCTGGAATTACGAGGACATGACTGCGAAGGTTTGGTGGGTTAGAAGCGCTGAACAATTGACGGTTTTGCTGAGACACGTGCTCAGAGTCTTCAGAGACTCTCTGCCTCACGCTCACGTTAGTCAACGCTGGGCGGAAACTGCTTTGCAATTGGGACTTTCGTGCTCTTCGAGACATTACGCCGGAAGATCCTTGCAAGTTTTTCGGGCTTTAAGAGTGCCGATAACATCGCGAATGCTCTCTGATATATTGTCGAGACTCGTGGAAACAGTCGCTGAGCAGGGAGAGGATATGCAAGGATATGTCACCGAATTATTACTCACTTTGGAAGCTGCGGTTGATTCTCTTGAGTCGGACTTTAGACCGCTTGATTTTATGAAGGAAATATTCAAATCTACGCCTAATCTCAATAATAAAGATCCTGTTTCCGGTATGATTATCGGGGGGAAGAGAAGTCCCGGAGGAATTGGATATCCCGCTGGTCCTCATGTTTTTACTCATTTGCATCAAGTTGGACACACGAGAAGCACGAGTTATTCGGTTAGTTACTGCATGAGAAAAACTAGCGGCGCTGGCGCAGCTGCGACTGATACGAAGGAAATGGACACGAGAGTCGGAAGCAAATATCCAAACACGAATTTGTCGCGTTCTCGATCCGCACAGTCGCTGAAATTACTCGGCGATTCTGCGACTCAGGACGACAAAATGACGATACTCGCGCAATTGTTTTGGCTTTCTGTTTCTCTTCTGGAATCCGATTACGAGCACGAATTCTTGCTCGCTCTCAGACTCCTTGGGAGGGTCCTTCATAGACTGCCACTCGATCGACCGGATGCACGCGATAAAGTCGAGAAACTTCAACAGCAACTTGGCTGGAATTCGTTTCCAGGCGTTCACGCGTTACTTCTTAAGGGATGCACCAGTCCAAATACTTATGAACCTGTTGTGACGCTACTATCGCAATTTACGCCGCTTCTGGATCTTCCTGTTGTTGATCCCACTCAGAGCCTCGCTTTTCCTATGAACGTCATCTCGCTGTTACCTTACATGCTACTCAATTACGAAGACGCTAATGAATTGTGCATCAGGAGCGCGGAAAACATTGCACAGGTATTTTATACATTTTTATTATTGCTTTCTCGTAGAGAAAGCTCTGTTTTCATGGAAAATTTAGTTCAATTCAAGATCTTTATGTCGGGGAATTCAGAATAGTGTGAAAAGTAATAAAAAAAAGTGATCTAGAAGTGTGTGTGTGTATACAACTTCGAAATTTAAATGCTTATAACTTGAGAATCGATTTAGATATCGCGCTTAAATTTCGCACACAACTGAAGTAGCAGATCTTCTTTAATTGCTGCAATCGTTGACTGAATGGATGCAAAAACTTCGTTTCCGCAGCTTTTTTTTTTTTTTTTTTAAAAAGCCCGTGGACGTTGTAACTTTTGTAGAAATATGTCTATCATGCTAAATAATTTTTCGTAAAAGTATATGCACTTGAAGTTTTTTGGTATTGAATTTGGGCCGAATCGGTACAGTGTTTCCGATTTTATGGAATTTTCAATTTTTTGAAAAATTGTCATTTTGTCATTGACTTTTCCAAAATCTTATCTGATACATCGAGCCCAAATTTGGTATGTGAACAGAATAATATTCAGCTATGATAAATTTATAATCTAGTGGCAATCGATGTAAAATTTTTTATCTTATGGAATTTTGGATGATAGAAAAAATTAACGGTATTACATTTACTGCGGAAAAATGTCAGATTTCGATCGGAAATTCATCATGAGACCAAAATAATATGCAGCTGTGATAGATATATATCATTCAGTAACAGACGGTAAAAAAATTTGGTTTTATGAAATTTTGGATTTAAAAAAATCTGACTTGATCGCATTAACTTTTACAAAATTTGAGATATAAGGCTCAAATTTAGTATGTAAACAAAAAAAAACTCAGTTGTGTTAATCCATTTATTTGAAACAAGGATGCAAAGTAGAACCTTGCTTATTGCTTGGTCAATAATTGTCATTTTTCGCTGAGCTTCCTTTATGAGGAAGTCAAAAATAAAATAAATAAATATTCTCATAAATGAATGAGTTGAGAATGGGCACAGTTCTGCTTTGCATCCTTATTTTTAGATTTTTTGAATCTATTTTTAAAAAAAGGGTTTCTAGAAGCCAATGAAAAAATCATATTACAAAAATGCAATAGTAATGATCCATAACGTACGCAGTTCCATTCCTGAAGCTTTCGGAATTAAATTTTGTGTCAAATACGTGTTTTTTATCGATAGGATTATTGAATTATTCATTATATGAAAATCCAGAAAGATCATAAAGTAAGTTGTGAACCATTTTTTTGGCTCAAAAAAGAACAAAAATCTAAAACTGAATGAGAAAATTACGTGAAATAAATCAATCGTGATGGTTCATTCCTTCTTCAGTTTTATTTCTATATCTTCCACAATGAAATTTTTGATGAATTATTTCCGAAATATTTAAACGAAATCAAATTTTCCATAAAAATCAACAGAAAAGGTTCATTATTTTCTTTAACCTTATTTCTTAAGACTTGAAAATAAAATTTCATAGGAATTCCTCAGTTTTTTTTTAACGCAATTCTCAACATTAATTGTATAATTGAATTGCTTATTGTATAAAAATATTTATGATGTAATAAATAATTAAAAAATATACGGTACAATAATTTGTGAGATAAATCAAATAATAGATTCAGAAAATTGTGAGTGTAAATCTGATTGGAACAACGCGCAAATAAAAATAAACAAAAAATTGTAGGTAAGTGCAGAAAAGGGGAAGAAGCTCGATCATCTGGGAACAGTGATGACTCTGTACAGTCGTCGTACATTCAGCAAAGAAAGTTTCCAATGGACGAAATGTGTCGTCAAATATCTTTACGATACTTACGCTCATCTGAGTTTCAATATGCTCGCGTTTTTGGTCGAAGTACTGGAAAAAGGACCGAGCAGCGTCGCGTTGCCTGTGCTCAGTATAATACACTGTCTGCTTCATTACGTGGATCTCGCTTCGCAAGCTGCTCAACCAATCAACACGGAACTCTTACGAGTTATTTCTAAATATGTAGAGGTAATGAATTCCGTAATCAATTTAATTATTATACACAGCCCCATTTTCTTTTAGTTTTAGTTTACGATTTACTGTCTATTATCTACTGCTTTTCTTATTGTCCATGTATTTGTTTTTCTCTGTCTTGGTCCTTAGGAAATTTGATATTCCATGATTATAAAAAATACTAAATATTCAATTCAAAACAGTATTTCAATAAAAATAGACTCAAAATCCTTTTTATTCTTGATATCCAAATTATATAAAGCGTGAAGAATAATAAGGATGAAATAAAAAATGGGCACATTGGATTTCCAGAATTTACGAAAATGTTAAGGAGTAAAAAAAAACCAAACTTTAAATATTTTTTTCTGGAGTATTAAAAGAGGAATATAATTCCTTTTCAGAGGATTCATTTGACGGACTTTGAAGTATGGAAAATACATTTTTTTAAATCTTTTTAATATATAATGGCGACGTTAGGAGCCATCTTGAAATTTGTATTTTTTTTTGCAATACCTTAACAAGAGGCCGGTTTTTTTTTCTGGTAAAGTATAAGAACTGATCCAAAAAAACAAACGAATTTACAATCTATACTATACGATTAGTTATAGAAGTATATAGGCGGTTTTTATTAAATTCTTTTTCCATCGAAATGGTGCACTTCTAAAAAAAA
The DNA here is from genome assembly GCA_949699805.1 of Tromatobia lineatoria. Taxonomy (NCBI): domain Eukaryota; kingdom Metazoa; phylum Arthropoda; class Insecta; order Hymenoptera; family Ichneumonidae; genus Tromatobia; species Tromatobia lineatoria. The sequence goes on along the minus strand of OX453039.1, from coordinate 18,544,551 downwards.
TCGATTTTTTGCTAACAAAAAGAAGCAGTAAATTGTTGATAAAAAAAAAGTTCACACCAAATTGAAAAAAACGGTAACGTACTTCTTTAGAAAATGTAATTGCGAAGCTACTGTAAAAATTTTAAACCGATCCTTACAATGGTGTTCGAGTAATCCGTCCTTTAAGTTTGAAAAAAATTGTTTCGAGAAAAACGCGTTTCAATTCTTACAATCAAAGTTTCAATTCTTATCAACCACGCGCGCTTCAAGATGTGGAGGACAAATATGGATAATCAAACGTTTTGCAATTTATTTTCACCGTAAGATCAACTGCATCTGGTTTTCATGAACCTTTAATAAGTGTTTTCACCCTTTAATAATTACCGCGCTATCCTATGAATCAATTCGCTATAAAAATAATTCCAAAAACTCCATTCTCATTAAAACTTCGCTCATTTCTGCTCGTAGATATCCAATCAAGCTGTAAATAAATAGAATAAAATATTTTCAGGGCCCTTATTGGAAAGAGGCTCTAAAAATCTTGAAACTTGTGGTAACGAGATCTTCGACTCTCGTTGCGCCTCCGACTTCGGTCCATGGACCATCATGGGAGCCTTCTTTGACTTCGCCTCATCCGAGTTTCACTGATACCGAGATATTTACGAAGAAAGAATTGCCCGGTAAGTGAAGAAAATGAAATAAAGGCATGAAATAATGACTCGCAAAAAAAATCAAACACCTGCATGCTCTTCTGATGAATAACATCGAGTTTATTCTTTGTTTTTTTCCTTTTCCACACTCTCAACGCGGAACTGCACTGATCTATCGTTGAACGGACGTCTTACGCTTGCGTCGTGACTCAGGTTGCGATAAGAATAATAATAGATAGCCTCTGTAGCGACCGTGAGAATAAAATATTAATATTTTTCTAGCTACAAGTACCTACTTCTCTTTCTCTCTTTCTCTCTGCTTTCTTTAACGTTCTTTATATCCCTTCGACGCGTCGGCGCAGCGAGTATCGAATTTCGGGGATAAATTGACCGGCTATTTATTCGTTTACAATGTTATTCACGCGCAGGAAGGACTATGGACTTTACTTTTGACGTTATGAAGACTCCTGTCATCGGAAAACGATGGCTTCGCCGCCAGATCGACGACGAAAAAACTATCGGATCTCCCAGACGGTCACTTTCACTTTCGCCCGCTGACAGCAACGCTATTTCCGGGTGGAAAAGACCCTGGATGTCGCAGGTAAATAACGGACATGGATATGGATTGTTTTACTGAATATCGAACGAAATTCTGGCCTCCAATTTAAACATTTTTTTTTCAAAGCTTTGTTTCCATGGAAATTTGTCTTTTTCGAGATTTTTATTTATTTATTTAAGTTTAACAAATTTAAATTCATTTATTTATTTAAATTTATTATTTATTTAAATTTAACAAATTTAAATTTATTATTTATTTAAATTTAACAAATTTAAATTTAATTATTTATTTAAATTTAACAAATTTAAATTTATTATTTATTTAAATTTAACAAATTTAAATTTATTATTTATTTAAATTTAACAAATTTAAATTTAATTATTTATTTAAATTTAATTATTTATTTAAATTTAACAAATTTAAATTTAATTATTCATTTAAATTCAACAAATTTAAATTTAATTATTAATTTAAATTTAACAAATTTAAATTTAATTATTAATTTAAATAGGCTGAAGGACTTCGGTCAATGGCCAATTGATCAAGCACATACCACTCGCACTATATGTAAATCTGAGGTATATCAGATGCATCAACATTGTATTTATTGTGATGATCAATAAATTGTCATTTACTACTACTACTATATTGCATTGATGAATATTTTCTGCAAAAAAGATATTGCATTAAAAAAAATCTTTTGCGGAAAAGATATTGCATTAAAAAAAATCTAACAAAAGAATAAACAATATACGTAATAAATTTTAAAGCAATCGTTTTCACGAATTTTACGTTCAATTACCGCAAATATTAAATTTTACAGGGCCGAGTTCGTGAATGTCTGGTGAATCTTCTCAGGCCTTTCGGTCAGCCAGTCGGCCTACCGAAAAGTCCATCCGTAAGTAAATTACCAATAATTCAGCCTCCAAATCGGCCTCTCGTTATCCTCCAGTTTTCTTTTAGGACGAACACATTAGCTCAATGACACTGTATAGCAAGGTAAAAAAGAGGGTTTCCATCTAAAGGGCGAAAAGGGGAAAAAAAATCAACGAAATTCTAAGAGCAGCTGCACTTTTCGCACGCGAAACACATACGATAAAAGTACCTCGGCTTTTCCACCGCATCACATTCTAGTAAATAATCACCGGGACAGTAGTTTATTTTTATTTCCTTTATTGTCGTTACCGTAAATATCTTTTTTTCCGTTTTTATAAATGTATTTCCGTTGAATTGCACCCACGAAGCTCCGTTCAGGCCGGAGAAGAGCTTAGGATTCACCGAGTGTCGATTAATTTGTGAATTACGAAAAATTCGTAATTCCTTACACGTGAAAATACTTTTTTAAGCGTCGATTTTCAAAAATTCGATCATCCTTTTTCAGGTGATATTCAGCCAAAGTTCTGATCTCATGGAACGACAATCTTCGATGGCTTCGTCGACTGAAGAAGTTTCCGGTGCGAATAACGATCTCAGCGGCGGTTCCAGACGAGACGACGAACAATTCGGCGTTTTTAAGGACTTTGACTTTCTTGAATACGAGAGCGAAAGTGTTGAGGTAATTTTCGGGGCTTTATTACCGACTTTAGTCGGTAAAAACGCGCCTTTTCGTTGTTACCATTATTCTCAGTTAAGGAATAATTTATGATAGGTACAATCCCGCCAATCGTGAGTTTCAGAGAAAATTTCGATTACTTCCCGATGGGATGAAAATCGGAAAAAAATGATCGATATTAAACGTGCTAAAAAGATAAATTTGCATAGTAATAATTCCAAAATGTTATTCACAAATTCCCCAAAAAAAAACAATTATTCAACAAACAATCAGTCAACCTAACTTTTTTCCTAATGAAAATGATATGTATTTTTTTTTTGAATGCGTATAAATTTTTTCAGATTTTTCGCTTCATTTTGATTTTGATTTTTTTATTTTAAAAAATATGCGCGAAATAACGAATTTTGGATATGTGTTCGGCATAAAATCATCTACTACACTCAAGATTTTTTTGCAAAACGCATATCCAAAATTTGTTATATTCTGCGCATTTTTCAAAATAAAAAAAATCGAAATCAAAATGAAGAAAAAAATCTGAAAAAAATTCTGCGCATTTAAAAAAATGAACATATCATTTTCATTAAAAAAAAGTTAGGTTGACGGTTTATTTGTTGAACAATTGTTTTTTTTTCACAAATTTGTTAATAACATTTTGGGATTATTATTGTGCGAAATCAATCTTTTCAGCACGTTTTATGTGCGTTATTTTTTTCCGATTTTTATTCCATCGAGAAGTGTTCGAATTTCTCTTTGAAATCTCACTTTTCAGAAAGTTAATCATCGCGCTCCTCATCCTTAAATTTTGTTGCGGTTCTGTCAGAAGCAGCCAATGTTAATGACTCATTTTCAGGGCGAAAGCACAGACAATTTCAACTGGGGAGTCCGCAGACGACCTCTCAGTGAAGGCGAGGAAAGGGAACCAAGTTTACGACAATTTGAGGAAAGTCTCAGCGAAAAAACGCCCTCTTCGAGCAAACACACGACCAGGGTATGGATTAAGAGTCTTGAGACATTGACGAGTTTTTTTGGGGGTTTATTCGTCACTGAGACATTTATTTCAGCGTGGATTGGCTGAGGAATCTTCCGATGACGAAGTTGGTTCGGAATCGCCTCTCGATGAAGTTCCAGGAAGTTCGGGAACTGGACAGGAAGTTAATAGCATGCCTGGCATGTTCCCGCCGTCATCGTTATCGTTAATTCCGAGTCGATCTCGACATGACTCTTCTACGAGGTCTGACACGTCGTGAGTATTGAAAAAGTCATACAAAAGCTGCAAAGTGGAACTTTGCAAACCACTTACTCATTTTTATTTATTTATTTTTTTACAAAACTCTATGAGGGAATATGTCGATCGATTTTGGATTGTCAAACGCTTTGTAAAAAGCTAAATATGATGAGAAATTCGCAATGTTCTATTTTACATACTTTTTTTCATGCTGGATGTGTATATTTTTTTCATCGGATTTTTCAAATTGTATATCATCACCAGATTCGATATCTACTACAATGAGATGTCTATTCGAGCTTGTAAAAGATTCGAGAGGGTTTTGTCGAAATTAACTCGAATTAGAACGAAAAAATAAATTTCGAAAATTTTTTAATTCTGGAAAATCCAAATCGCTTCATGGATTTTGCTCAAATTCAATACCGACCGTTATTATTTATGGCTTTATTCGTCAAGAACTATTTAGCTTATTAGCTCAAAAATTGCGGAAGCTAGATAATATACAGACATTTTTCGAAAAAATTAAAATCTTATAAGATCTGAGATGAAGTTTCATTTTTTTTCGAAAAAACCTGGAGATCCGAGAGGACTATGAGGAAGCCAAATTATTAGAAAGCAAAAAAGAAAATTATAGAAAGTGAAACGTTGTATTTTATTTAATTTTTTTTTGTAAAATTTGGGGCGTTTGTAAAAAATGAAGAATAATGAGCAAGTAATATGTAATTCACTATTGACATTTTTATTTAAAAGAATAAACAAAAAAACAAAGCTTAGATGAATTTTTGTCGTTAAGAAATAAGTTTGAAAAATAATAAAATGACACTAAAATTCGTACTTCTCTACCGATTTTTTGCTAAATTGTAGATCTAATATCACCAAATATTGTTTTGTTTTTCTAAAAAAAATTGCCTCGCTATCGCTTAGCTACGGAAAATCTATGTTTTTTGGGAATGATAACGTAATTTTATCAAAAAATTCAAATCTCTGTAGAATCTCTATAGAATTCGTGTTTAAAAAAATGATGAAAAACAGATTTTCGTTTAAGTTGCTAAAAGTTGTTGGTAGACTTTCCCCTACTGAAAGTATCCAAGTAAAACGTTATGGAATTTAAGTAACCGCTGAGAGTACATCGAAAAGCGTCTGAAAAATGGTTCGTTAAGATCGTTGCTTTATAAATAAAAAAATGAAATGATGAAAAGTGTTGACAGGCCTTTTTTAAGGTGTTTCCCAAACGTCTGCTATTTTACAAACTACTTTTACAGATGTTTTAAAAATGATAACAGTAAATTTATTGTACTCTTTGTCTATTCCTAGCGGATCAAGTGCAGGAGATCTTGGCGATGTAACACCCTGCAATGCCTCGCCTAATCTCTCAGCGTTGATGCCTTTCCGCCAAGTTGTTCGCGACGATGCGGAAGAAATTTGGCGCCAGCAGATTCAGAGCTTGATAACACAATCGCCTTACAATACTCTAGACTTTTTCCATCTGCTCAGCAGAATTCTCAGGGTAAGACACAATAACAATTATTATATCGATAATAAAAGTTAATTCTCACTCAATAAGGTGTTATCTTTTTTTTCAGTAAAATAATTATTTTTATTTCATTTTTGTATTCTATGTATTATATTTTATTTTGTCTCTGTTTAAACCATTTGTTATTAATTTTGTGAAAGGTTAATTTCACCAAGTATCGGACGAAAATCTAACCTTCGAATTTTTGGTGCTCTTTTTACTGAAATAAAGAAAAAACTCAAATTTGAAATTTTTGGAACATCATTTCGAAAGGGAATCGTCTTCTAGATTTCAACTGAAATTTTTTACTTTGAGTTTTAACGTTTTACCGAATTTGATCAGGAAAATTCAAAGTACTATTTTTTGTCAGAATTTTGCAAATTTTTCGGTGCTTACCTCGCGTTTTTTTTTTAAATAAGTTTAGAAAATGGTAAATTTATAAAAATACGCAATTTTTAACTTGTGTTCTCCGAATTTGAATCCCTGTAAAAAAAACAGCAATATTGATGATAAAATAGATAAAGTATAAGTGATATGTGTATTTATTGATATGATATGATGAATATATTTGATTTGTCAGTAGAGGTTTTACGTTATTTAATTGCAAATAAAACGATGAATTCAACGTTTGTAGTTTTACGTTTTTGTTTTGCCAAGAATTGAGTTTTGAAGAGCACAGATTACAAAATTGGGTGTCCTTAATCAAATTTCGAATAAAAGGAATTATTCATATCTTCTTTCTACTTTTCAACCTGGAAAATGTCGCTGAATGTGAACATACATATTTTTTCCGGAAAATTGTATAAGTTTCCAACAAGAAAGGAACTGTGCATTTTTTCTGATTGAATTCGGTAAGACGTTAAAATCTGAAGTTTAAATTTCCAGTTGAGAAATTTAAAAAAATTTCAAATTTGGGTTTTTTCTTTATTTCAGTGAAACGAATCATGAAAAAAAACTTCACCAAAAAATTGAACGCCAGATATTCGTCCGATATTTGGTGGAATAACGCAAAAACACATGAGAACCGCGTTAAATGCGTTTGTTGAAAGAAATGGTTATTTATTTGTATAAAATTGATTCGGATTTGAATTAAACTTTAGGACGTCAGTAGCAAGTCTGTTGGCCTAACTCGAGAGGCGAGCGCACTACTCAACAATGGCAGCACAGCTTCATCGCAGCTTGCGTCCCATTTGTCTAGTCACGCGGAGCTCGTGAGTTCCAAAGCCGAACCTCCGCTCGTTTGGTTTTCGACGACGGTATTCGCCAATCAAAGACTGACCGAAACGTTGCGTTTTGGAATGCTCGAGATTCAGGAACAACTCGAAACTTTCCTCGACAAAAAAGATCACGCGACGGAGGTAAAAATGTTTTTTTTTAAATCCAAAATACTAAAAATAATATTTTTTAAGCAAATATAATTTCCGCTAAGTCTAAAAAATCAACAGAAACTAGTGAATTTTTTAATGAGAACAGCCATAAACAAATTACAAATAGAATGATTTCGGAAAATTGTAAATTTTGACGTTTCGAAAGATATTAAGGAAAAATTATTTTACGTAGAATTTCCACTTTTGTCAAATTTTTTTAAACATTTAAAAAACAAAAATAATTTGAGGGTTTTAATATTTCGCGACGTTGACAATTTTTCTGAGATCGAGACGAAACCTACTCAGTCGGTAACGAAAACTATAATATTGTGAAAATAATCATTATTTTCGAAACTGACGATTAAACAATTAAGATGTTCTCGAATGAATGTTTCTCATTTATTATGTGACTCATTTGACTAATTAAGACATTTCTAGCGGTTGAAATGAGTTCCACAGGGAATTCTGAATATTTTACGATGTTAAATCTGTTTTCGATTTTATCGAAAATTCTCGATTGGCCTAAGCCCTTAAATTTATATCCGCTATTTGTAGTGCCTCGAGACAGTAAAAGCAACGCACAAGCTCCAAGTGCTCGGCGAATCTCACAGCGGTGATTCAGGTCTCGAAGAAATGTTCCCAAGTTTGGGACGCGCTCTCTACAAGCTCCACATTCAGCTTTTGTTGCTGATCGAAGCATCGAACAAAATGCTAGTGGCTCTGATAAAAGCGACGCAAAATGTGTCCATACAATTGCAAGATATGTCGACGGAAATTGCGAGCATGAAAGTGGCGCTCGGTCGAGCGTTGGAGGAGAGCACGGAGAGCGAGAGAGGCACACCAACGCCGACGCCGAGTCCCAGTCCTTTGCCGGGAAGCGGAGCCAATGAGGAAGTCGCGCGGGTCGCTGAATTGCTCAAATCCGCGCGTTGGTCTTCAGCTCTCGAAGCCGTCAGACTTCACAGAGCTCAATGGCCAAGCGATCCCTTTCACGACGACGACGACGTTACTACTGCAGTCAATATGTATTGTCGATATCTTGGGCAGGATCGATGCGGTAAGAAATTCATTTTGCTCACTCATAGAGGAAGCTTTTTTTAATTGATATTATGTTTTTGGTGAGATTTTCATGTCAGGACATTCATTCAGAATGCTTCAGGAGCTCCAAGTTATAAATCAAGAACCGTTTACCCAATTGAGCTCAAATTTGATACACAAGTAAAGTAGCAGTCAATCTTTGCCTGAGGCAATTATTTTCAGAATATATGCAGAAATTGTTATTTTATAGCTTTTTAAATTTTTTCGAAAAAAGACGCGCTCTGGCTTTCATAAAAATGGCGATATTTTCGTAAATAATTTCAATTAAATCAGACGTTATTACTGCAGTCAATATGTATCGTCGATATTTTGGGCAGAATCGGTAAGAAATCAATTTTGCTCGCTCATAGAGGAAGTTTCGTTTTTATGAAATTATCGTTTTTTGAGATTTTTATGTCAGGACATTCAGAATGCTTCAAAACATCCAAAAAAGTGATTTAGAAAAAATGTATGTATGTGTGTGTATCCAGAGCTTCGAATTTTAATCACCTGTAATTCAAGAACCGTTCAATTGATTGAGCTAATATTTGGTACATAAGTGAAGTAGCAGTCCATCTTTGCCTGTTGCAATTATTATTAGAATTTATCTAGAAATGTTTATTCTATAGCTTGTTGAATTTTTCCGAAAAAAGTTGTCGTGCTAATCAAATCAGTGCTAAATTTTGAAAAGCATTTCTGCAAATTATCGTGGTTCAATTGACGGGTTGCAAAATAAATTTAAGCACCAGCGTGTGCACTTCATTTGTAAATACATCCTCAGTCATGGTTTGAAAAGAAAATACACTGATATATGCAAATGTTCGATGAGATGTTTCTGTCATCTAGTTGTAGATTAGAAAACACCACAATATTAGTTCGATTACGACGAGTAATAGCTCATTTTTTCTATTGAAAGATGCTTCGACAACTTTACGATGAAATTTCTGATCAGTATTATTTTTTTCAAAGTTACGTTTTGTATGTCTAATGTTAGATAAACAGAGGGTTGTCATTTTTTTTTACAAAAAATGCTATTGAAAAATCTTTTCGTTAAATCGTTAAAACATCTTTCAATCAACAAACTAAACTTGCTCGTCATAATCGGTCTAATATTATGGTTTTATTTTTTGAAATAACTGTTATTTTGTCTATATTTTTTTCTCACCTTCGGAAACTACTGATCTCACGCTCTTTTTTTAATAACCTCCGATGTCATGTAAAAATCCTATACAAAAATCAGTGGAGTTAAAATAATATATTCAAAGGAGTAAAAAATTTTCTCGTAATTAACAGTAACTCGTTCCATAATTTTTTTTCGCAACCTGGAAATTTTTTATTCAATGCTCTATGTTCTATACCCTGCAATGTTAATTACAGAAACTACAGAAAAAACACAACATCCTCAATGATAAAAAAAAACCGTATCCAAAGTAAAATTCGAAGGAGAAAAAAATTGTCTTTAATTTTCATTTTTCAAATTCACGAAAAATTCTTTATCAACGTAACTCTAACTTTTCTATTAAACTTATACGATAGAAATTTCATTACCAAGCTGTACAATGTAGAAATATAGTTTACGTAACGATCGTAACAATCGGAGACCAAATTTATGGTGTTTAGAAATAATTCTGTGTTATAATCGTTTGTAATAATTTTGTAATTCGTTAGATCTGTTCGTGGTGACCCGAAGTGACCTCGAGATGCGTGAAATCATCGACAGACTGATGGACAGCCTCTTCCAGGTTCTTGCAGCGTTGACGGGTCTCGAGGCTTCGGTGAAAGCGACGCCGAATCAGAGCGAACGTCAGCTCGTGACTCACGTGCACCACTCAAAAACGGACTGAATCAAACGACGACCTCGCACCGAGAGCGACGGATTCCTAACTCGTTAATTAGTTTGTAATTATTCTAACTGTGACCTCGTAAGCACAACGGATCTACTTCTCGGTCCGTGTGCCGGGCATATTTTATTTATAGTGAGACGTAGCTGTGTATCGAATTTAAGTCGTGATTGGTGATTAAATAAAGAATATTGGGAGGTTTTGACGCAGAGATAATAAAGACAAGAGCGCGCTTTTTGCGCGCCGTCTTTTTTTTCTCTTTTTTAACCGAGGAGAAAGAAAGAAAGAGAGAGAGAGTACGAAACCATGGCGGACAAGAATCGTGTCGATTCGTCGATTAATAAAGTTCAAAAGGATTTAGATGACATTTATTCACTGACTATTTTATTTACCTTAATTCCTTGTTTCCCTTTTCACGAAGAAAGTGAACATTAAGTCACAGATATTGACTTCGCTATGATTTGATATCATTACGGACTTTTGCTTCCTCAGAAGAGGAAATTTTGGTGAGGGAAATTTTTTTTTTTTGGTATTTTCGTGTCAGAATATTTAAAATGGTCTGAGACGTCGATAAAAATGGTTTGTACGAAATGTATGCGCAGAATTTTTTGGTAGCATGATAGCGTTGCAAATTTTTAGGTATTGGGCTCAAATTTAAACCACGTGTAAGTTTTCGTTGAGCAAGATATGGGAATGGATTTCGAGATGATCAGTCAATTTTGATGATCTTCGGCTCGAATTTAAACCAGAAGTTGACTGTTATCGAATAATGTTTGGGATTAAATTTGGGATCAATCCGGTAAGGCGTTCAAAATTTATGGCATTTTGAATTTTTCGGTCGTGCTCAAACTTCCGCAATTCTTAAGATATCGAGCTAAAATTTGGTATAAATTTTTGGGCTAAAATTTGGTACACAAGTGAAGTGTGGATAAAGAAAGAATCAGTCAGAATTCGGTGGGAAACCGTCAATGTATTTGAAAAATATGACATTTTGAATTTTTCGATTTTTTCTAGCATTACAACTTTCACAATTTTGAAGATATCTGGCTTAAATTTGGTACGCAAGTAAAGTAAGGACAAACTAAACATCAGTTCAAATCTGTCAAAGGGTTGAAAAATAATGCCATTTAAAGTTTTTTAAAACAAGGCTGCAAAGTAGAACTTTGCGAATAGCTCCCTCATTATTGTTGGATTCTTACAAAGTAAATATTATTAATCAATGCGCAAACCCTTATCAACACTATCAAAAAGACCCAGAAAGTTGAGGAACATTTTTAGTTTCGATTAAAAACGAATATGTAATCGATTGAAAAATCTAATTATCGGAACCTTTTTTTGCAATGAATCGTGTAAATCTGATTAAATAATGAGTTTATTACACTGCGAAAAAATTACTCTATAACAAAAAAAAACAAAAAAAAAAACTAGAAACTTTTTGTTTTTTTTTGTGGGCCATTGAAGACATTTTTAGGTGCGAATGACGACGAATATGGACTCGATTGAAAAATTCAATTATCAAATGGTTCCTTGCATTAAGCAGAGCAAATCTGATCAATTATCCAGCACGGAAAAAATCGTAGATTGTTCAATAGTCGATGCAGTTGAAGAAATCGAAGACACGTGTGAGTGTGTAGCTGATTACGCTTGTCAAAGCTGCGAATCAGAAGTCTCAGAAAACGATTCTTCAGAAAAAATGGTAAATTGTCTAATATTCAAAGAAACCGGCAAAAGTTACAATAGTGTCATCGACAACGATTGTCCAGGCTGCCAATCGAAATATTCCTATGGAATTTCTCATAACGATTCATCATCGACATCAGAAAAAATCGTAAATTGTACAATTCTTGGCGAATACGAAAAATCCGTAAAATCTTATGATTGTAAAATCGATAATAATTGTCCGGGTTGTCAATCGAAAAATTCCCATGAATCTTCTCAAAAATATTTGTCAACTTCAGAAACATTCGTAAATTGCACGACATTCGGTGCAGACGAAGAAATTGACGATAATTATGATTGTGAAGATTGCGAAGGTTGTAAAATAAAAGATTTATTTGGAAATCGTCCAAATGATCGGCCAAGTTCAGAAAAAATAGTAAATCATGGAATAATTGAAGCAGAGGAAGAAATTGAAGAAAGTTATGACTGTAATATTAATAACGATTGTCCGGGTTGCGAAACGAAAGATTCTCAAGGAAATCTTCAAATCGATTGGCCGATTTCGGAAAAAATGTCTGCTAAGGATGGCTTAAAGTGTGTCAAAAAAATGATGCAGGAATGGAAAAAAGATCGGGTAATGTAACGGTTAATAATAATATCTGAGGCTGTGATTGAATGTGATATTGGAATACTAATTTTTTTTTGCAGGCGATGCGTGGATGGAAATTTTACGCGGAATTTATTGGAATGGACAGCGATGGAGCCTCGGATTTTTATAATTATCAGGTACGATGGAGTTTTCCAACTCCTGCTTATCCAGAGCCTCAAGTCACTGTGAGCGTATTTTTTACGGTTGAAGCGCCGCGAAAAAAGCACCGAAAATGTCCTGTTGACGTGAGTATTCAAAGCCGTTAACTACAATTTTTCTGAATTTTTCTGAACGTTTGCACCTTAATTAAATTGATGAATATGTATTTCTTCCGAAAGAGGGAAACATACATTTTTTTATCTCTTTATGATATAATTGCTAGATTAAAAAAAACTATGGATTCTAAAGATTATTTGAATTTATAAATAAATAAGACGTTTTTTATTTTTATTTTTTTATAAAATCATTTTTTATTAAACCCAAAAAAAAAAATATTTATTTTATATTATTTCCATAAAGTAAACAATGTTGAGCTTATAAAAGTTTAAACTTTTTTTAAACGTGAAATTCTTTTTAATGAATAATGACGGATCCATTTTTTTTAGAAAAGAAAATACATGTATATTAAATAAAAAATAGTTAAATTGAATAACTTTTGATTTCAGCCACAAAAAAAAATATTGCATAGGTTTAAGATATCAAGTTTAAAGACTTAACTTTGTTTTTGTTTTAGGTCACGTACGTTTTTGAAGGAAACCAATTTGCTCACCACCCAAAAATGCCATTCAGGTCCAAGTGGATTTACGATGTCCTCGACATGAAGACAATGATGTTCAAATCCTTCAAGTTCTAAGAAAGCTCGACCGTAAATCTCTGCAACATAGAAAAATAGTCATATTTCAACTGCAATTTTTTTCTGGAATTTTTTCTAAATGTACATATTCACACAAATTTTTTTTTTTATGCCGGAAAATCTGACGGTGCCACTCTGGTGATTTTTCCCAGATATCAGCAATTATACAAGAATTCTCTGTAATTTTTTTAGCCCGGAAAAAAAAATCCGTTTCCAAATAAAAAAATAATTCCTCCGTTTTTCGTTAAAAAATCATTCTCGCTGGATCGTAAAAATCATTTCATATATTCCGCTCGAAACCTACCAAAAAACGACACATTTTAGGTAACGACATTTTTTTTTTTCAGTAATTTCAACTTTTCGAAATATTAGCTCTCAAATGAAAAACGGTATTTTCGGAAATAATGTTTAAAAAAATCTGAAAAAATTCACATGCTGTGCTTTTTACACACATTCACACATAGACGATTCGCATTAGTGCTTTAAAATATCTATTTATAGAACAGATCAAAAGGAGTCGAAAAAAAGTGGCTGAATTGACAGAGAATGCTTCAGGTACATTTTTTCTAAACCACTTTTCTCGACGGTTTGGACAATTCTGAGTGTTCTGACATAAAAATTTAGAATTTTTTTACACGAAAACAAAGATTACTATGGAGAAGCAAAAAGGTGCAATTTACCAGACTTCTACCTTAAATCTACGCGAGATATAAAAATAGTAATACTGAAAGGGTTACAGGAGCAAAAACGGTTTGTTGAGCATCTGTCTCGCGATCTGAGCTGCACGCCTTCTCGCGTATCATAAACGATTTTGCCAGGCACGTGCCGCAGACTTTCTTCGCTCGCTATTTCTCCGCAAGCGCAGCGGCCGCTTCCAAGCTCGTAAAACTTGAAGTGTCGGATTTCTCGGTCGACTCTCGAGGCACGTGCTTCAAGCGAACCGATTTGCACAGGTATGGCTTGACATCGGGCGCAGGTGAAAGAAAGTTACGGTGTAGTTGCCAATTCCGTATTTCAAAGCAAAAGGGTTCAAGGGTTTTACGTATTATAGTCGAACCTTTCATTTTTCTGAGCTCCCATTATTTCTTCAAATAAACATTCATCGGTTAGATTAATAACTGTTATTTTCAACAATTATTTAAAAATTTTCTAAACATGAGGAATTCTTCGTCAATTCAGCAATTTTTTCAAATTCCTCTTTGATTAATTCCATAATTGGACAGATTTTAGTAACACTTAAAAGTACTCTCTCCCAATTTTTTCAGATTTTTAAATTTAATATTACGAAAAGTGGGATATTCCCTTTGAAGTCAATATATCTTGAAAAATTAAAGTCATTAAAAAAATTGTTTCAAAATAAAAGTTGTAGTTTCATGTGAACTTTTTAATGAAATTGTTCAAACAATTTTGCGACCAGATAATATTACTTTTTCGCTGAAAAATATAGTGATTATTTTTTTAACTAAAAAAGGCCACTTTTTTTGGCTGAAAAAATTACAGAATGTTTGCACCTATGTATTGATAACGTGTACCTCGGAACTGGAACTGAACAAATCTAAAAACAAATCTAACAATTTGTATTTTTATGAAATTAAAACGCATTTTAGTTTTCTCCGTTTTTTAAACGTATCTTCACAGATAACAAAGCATTTGCTTTTATTGATTTAAAAACATTTTTTCATTCAGTTGTTTCAACATATTTTTAGTTTTCTCAGTTTTTTTTAACCGTATCTTCACAGAATATGCTTCGTTATCTTGAATTTAATTATCAGATTTCCACTGCAAATAGAAGTAGTGAATAATTAGCGAAATTTATGACTTAATGGAAATAGTGTAACTTTGATAACAAACGCTATTAATCGTAAGCGATTAATGGAATAAATGATTTTTTGAAATATTTCGTAACTTAATTATTTTTAAATATTTTTAAATATATTTTTTCAAAAATATTTTTTAATTCAATTATTCAAACATATTTTTTATGAAAATAATAATTTGTATGTTTATGAAATAAAAACACATTTTAGTTTTCTCAGTTTTTTTTTTCAACGGTATCTTCACAGAATATGCCTTGTTATCTTGGATTAAATTATCAGATTTCCACTTCAAATAGGACTAATGAATAATTAGAGAAATTCATGAATTAATGGAAATACTGTAACTCTGGTTTCAAACGCTATTTATCGTCAGCGATGAGCTGAATGAATAATTTCCTTCGTTGGACTGGCGCTGGTTATCGTTTCTACGGCGAGCTTCGAGTATTCTGTTGTTTCAGGACTCTCGGCCGCATAGGAGGCAAACACCGCGACTGTTTATGCAAGAAAAGCTTTCCGAGCCTCCATCTCACGTTTCCTCGTGATAAAACTCAGTTACGAAGCGTAAATCTCTTAATTTAAAGATTGCAGAAAAAAAACCACTGGATGTCTATAAAACAGACAGAAAAGCCATACGATCCCCTCAAGACTTACCAACAATGCATTTTTATTGTAATAGTAATTACATTTTCATTCACTGTAATTTTTGAGCATACATTTTCAAAAAATTATTTTTGGCTGTATCATTATTCATATGAACACATTAAATGTTGATAAATTTTGGTGAGATATTGTACGACTTTATAAAGTCGTGATGATTTTTTTTAATGTCTCAACTTTTTTAAATGTCAACAACTATTGAGCGCAAAAGCCATAAAATTTCAGAATCTAGAGAAAATGCAGTGTTTTTTTGAAAAATTCGATTTCTTTTCAAATCTAAACCACTTTACCGATCTTCATTAAATTCGATACCTAGCACAAGTAGGTTTCAAATTTACCTTACAAAATATTTGAGCATGTATTATGGAAGTTAACTTTAATTAGAACAAAAACGTACATTTTTTCAAATTCTAAATTCTATAAAACTAAAACCTCTTTAGAGATTCCGCTCAAATTCGATAGCGATCATCATTTTTCGTTAGTTTATTTGTCAAGAACTATTCAACTCAAAAGCTCAAAAATTCCGGCAGCAAAAAACAAACATTGGTTTTTTGAAAAATGTAATGTCTTATCAAATCTAAATCACTTGACCAATCTTCACCAAATTCGATATCTAACATAACTAGACATTCATTCTGCCTTACAACAGATTCGAGCAGGTTTCGTTGAAGTTAATTTAAATTAGAACAAAAACGTCAATGTTTTCAAAAATTCAAAATTCGATAAAACTAAAACCGCTTTATAGATTTCGCTCAAATTCAATACCGATCATCATTTTTCGTTGGTTTATTAATCAAGAACTCTTTAGCTCAACAGCTAAAAAATTGCAGAAGCTACAAAACATCCAGAAATTTGTCAAAAAATTCAAAGTCTCATAAAACCTGAAATTATTTTTTTTTATTCCCTAAAATATATGCATAACAAGAAGCATCGGTCCTTCGCCAGTTTACCATCAGGAAATTTTTTTTAACGAAAAAAGCGTTCTCCATAAGAAAGCAAAATCTAAAAAAACCCGAAGTTAGCACAATTTCTTTTCACAAAAGTGTTACAAATTTTCTTCAAAAGTGTTACAAAATTTGTAACATTTTTGTGACAAATTTTGTAACACTTTTGAAGAAAATTTGTAACACTTTTGTGAAAAGAAATTGTGCTAACTTCGGGTTTTTTTAGATTTTGCTTTCTTATGGAGAACGGGTCACAAGGGTTCCAAAGGCTTCCAAAAGGGTTATAAATTTTTTTCACAAAAATGTTACAAATTTTCTCCAAAAGGGTTACAAAATTTTTTTTACAAAAATGTTACGAATTTTCTTCAAAAGTATTACAAAATTTTTCTACAAAAATGTTACAAATTTGCTCCGAAAGCGTTACAAATTTTTTTTACAAAAATGTTACAAATTTTCTCCAAATAGTCACAAAATTTGTTTACAAATATGTTACAAATTTTTTTTACAGCCCATCACAATTCAGTTGCACACAAAAGATAATTAAAAAAATTAATTGAAATCTCTGTATAAGGTCTTGGTTTAAAAAAGGGTTTAATGCGTTATTGCAGCTCATCTCCCACGTGGAAAACGCTTTACATGCCGGGTGTCGTCGTCCAGGGTTATTCAACGATCCGGTGGCCGTCAAGTATCTTCGTGGAGACTCGCTAGTTACTTTCAATCTCGAGAGAGAACCACTAAATCGCGTTGGTCCTTCCAGAGAGTTTTTATGTTCAACCAAAACACTTCTTGACGTCGTTGGTCCTCCAATATAAACTTCTGGGTCCTGAGCGAAGATTTTCGACCTCCAGAGTCGATCCGCTTTTTTTTCTTCTCTGTTGCCCTCTTTATTTTCTCTCTTTTTTTCCCTTCTCTGTTGCCCTTTGCCTTTTTCCTTCGAGGAGGCCCAACTTCTCTTCAGGGCTGACACGTGTTTCCACTTTTTGCGCTAACGTTGGCCATCCAATACTTTCCACGCTGTTGCAGGTTGTTCTGTCTCCCCAAGACTCTCGAAATTCGAGCGCAGTGGACGAGTAACAAGTGCAACCAGACTTTGAGGTCGAAGCGAGAAGACAACCCGCTGAGATTTACACCATGATATTTTCTTCTCTTCAGGGTCATTGAAACCTCAAGATTTACTGACCGTGTGACTAGTTTGGGCTTCCGATGTGATTACTGAAATAACATGGAGCAGTTAAGGGCTTACATAAAAATCAACGAGTTAAAAACCATCTATACTTTAATGAAAAATTTATCTGGATTAATAGAAGAACCTGCAGGAAAATTGTGCAACGGATTTTTGCACAAATTAAAAATCGGCTTGATTAATCATGTAAATTTTTAAGGTTGATTGTTAAAATTTAATAATTTATTATTATGTTCAGGAACTTCATGACAATATTTAAGGAATTTCGCGAAATATTTTTGTAATACTTGAACTTTATTCTGGTCCCAAAAACGTTTTTGGTTCTTCCAAAAATTACATAAACGTAAGTATGTATTACGAATAAAGTATGAATAAATTTTCGAAAAATACATAAATATGGAATTGGTAACACAGAAGTTATTATTAAGGGGGGAACCCGGTTTATGAGGTCGAAATTTTGCTGTTTTTCATGATTTTTTTTAACCAGGAAGGAATAATCACAAATTGTTTAAACTTGGAGGATATTTTATTTATGTTTTCAAGTACACTTTAAAAAATTTTCAAACGATTTCTGCCGGAAATAGTGGAGTTACCACGTGCAGTCCATGGGCGATTGCCATCCGAGCATTTGGCTGGCGTACATCCCTGACGTCGCAATTTTTATCTGTAATCATCAGGATTTTTTTTTTTCATTAAAAACATATTTTCTAAGAATATGAACCTAATTTTGATCAAACACATTGAAAATTGCATGTTTTTGAGGTGTTTGAACACAATGTCATGTTTTTATACTATATTTTTTTATCTTTCTTGCATAAAAAGATATATTTTTAATAACATTATAATCCCCGAATTCGGTTCATGTTCCGTGGAATTAAATAAAGAATATCTACACCAAATTTCAGAACGATTGATCAATAACTTTTTGAGCTAGAGTGTACGCTAGTCGAAAAAAAGTCGTTTCGAGAAAAACGCGTTTGAAATAAAATGTAGCGAAAATGAGAAATCCAAGGCAGTAATTAATTATAAAAAATGCTTACCGGTTAATCAGCTATTCCAGCACCATATAGCAATCCCTCTTCTTGCTCATATGCGTCATTTTTAACTTGCAACTCCGCTTGACGAGCTATACGAGCTTCCTTCGTCTCCAATGAGCTGCGCCTATTCTGTCTCGTCACGCGCTTTCTGTCCATGCTCTCGGCATAATTGAAGCTCTGTGAGCCAACGACCAGATTTAATTCATTCATCAGCATTAGAAGGGCTGAATTTCCGTTTTTAAGTTTCTTGAAATTTTACTTTTTGTTTACAATTTCCGCAAATAAGAATGTCCGACAAAGCAGTGAATACTGTGAAAAATTCGATGATCCTATAACAATGTATAGGATTCACAATCACATTCTCACTAGTAGCAGTCGAAAGTTTTCTTTTGCTCGTACTTGCTTCACCTTCTTCACTGACACTCGACTCACTCTTGGTGTTTTGATTTCCATAAAATGCTCTTTTACGTGGTCTACTTCGTCGTTCGCAAGACTCATTACAACTTTTCGGATACGAGGACTTCTTCACAGAACCGACAGGCGGTCACTTAAGTGCTCATTGCATTCGAACTAATGGGAATTTTGCTTTGAAATTTTGACTACATATTCTTGAATAGTTATACTAACGATTCATGCAATTAAAAAAAAGACGATTTTTCGATCGGTCTAAACTGGTTTCCCCCCTTAATTTTCACTCCGATAAAAAAAAATTTTACTGGTCGTCATAATCATAAATAGTAGAAGTGTAGAAACGAAATCCTTCTTTCGTTATACTGCACAGCATGCATTAAAATAAATGACGATTCCTTATTTCCATGTTTTCATTGATGAGTTCATATATCGTGCCGAAATCTTTCAAATCCCATGAATCGTTTTCCCTATTAATTCCAATTTTACTCCAGCCTCAAAAATGTACTTTCAAAAGTACATTTCTGTATAAAGGTAACAAAATTATATAAATCAATAAAGTATGAATAAATTTTAAAAAATTACATAAATATGAAATTAATAACATAGATTTCATTATTAATTCTACTCCATAAAAAAAAAAAAAATCCGTCTGTTCCTCATAATCAGAAATAGTAGAAGCGTGGAAAAAATCCCACTTCCTCTATATTGCATGCATTAAAATAAATGATGATTCCTCATTGCCATGTTTTGATAGGTGACTCGGTAAATATCGAAGAAAAAGGAAGCGCCATGCGACAAAGGTTCCGAAAGGGAAAATCGTTTTGGAGTTTCGGATGATCTTTCAAAAGTACATTTCTGTATAAAGGTACCAAAATTATATAAATCAATAAAGTATGAATAAATTTTCAAAAATTAAATAAATATGAAATT
The DNA here is from genome assembly GCA_949699805.1 of Tromatobia lineatoria. NCBI lineage: Eukaryota > Metazoa > Arthropoda > Insecta > Hymenoptera > Ichneumonidae > Tromatobia > Tromatobia lineatoria. Next base: position 18,524,648 of record OX453039.1, on the reverse strand, counting down.
AATAACATAGATTTCATTATTAATTCTACTCCATAAAAAAAAAAAAAAAAAAAAAATCCGTCTGTTCCTAATAATCAGAAATAGTAGAAGCGTGGAAAAAATCCCACTTCCTCTATATTGCATGCATTAAAATAAATGATGATTCCTCATTGCCATGTTTTGATAGGTGACTCGGTAAATATCGAAGAAAGAGGAAGCGCCATGCGACAAAGGTACCGAAAGGGAAAATCGTTTTGGAGTTTCGGATGATCTTTCAAAAGTACATTTCTGTATAAAGGTACCAAAATTATATAAATCAATAAAGTATGAATAAATTTTAAAAAATTACATAAATATGAAATTAATAACATAGATTTCATTATTAATTCTACTCCATAAAAAAAAAAAAAAAAAAAATCCGTCTGTTCCTCATAATCAGAAATAGTAGAAGCGTGGAAAAAATCTCACTTCCTCTATATTGCATGCATTAAAATAAATGATGATTCCTCATTGCCATGTTTTGATAGGTGACTCGGTAAATATCGAAGAAAGAGGAAGCGCCATGCGACAAAGGTTCCGAAAGGGAAAATCGTTTTGGAGTTTCGGATGATCTTTCAAAAGTACATTTCTGTATAAAGGTACCAAAATTATATAAATCAATAAAGTATGAATAAATTTTCAAAAAGTACATAAATATGAAAGTAATAACATAGATTTCATTATTAATTCTACTCCATAAAAAAAAAAAAAAAAAATCCGTCTGTTCCTCATAATCAGAAATAGTAGAAGCGTGGAAAAAATCCCACTTCCTCTATATTGCATGCATTAAAATAAATGATAATTCCTCATTGCCATGTTTTGATAGGTGACTCGGTAAATATCGAAGAAAAAGGAAGCGCCATGCGACAAAGGTTCCGAAAGGGAAAATCGTTTTGGAGTTTCGGATGATCTTTCAAAAGTACATTTCTGTATAAAGGTACCAAAATTATATAAATCAATAAAGTATGAATAAATTTTCAAAAAGTACATAAATATGAAATTAATAACATAGATTTCATTATTAATTCTACTCCATAAAAAAAAAAAAAAAAAATCCGTCTGTTCCTCATAATCAGAAATAGTAGAAGCGTGGAAAAAATCTCACTTCCTCTATATTGCATGCATTGAAATAAATGATGATTCCTCATTGCCATGTTTTGATAGGTGACTCGGTAAATATCGAAGAAAGAGGAAGCGCCATGCGACAAAGGTACCGAAAGGGAAAATCGTTTTGGAGTTTCGGATGATCTTTCAAAAGTACATTTCTGTATAAAGGTACCAAAATTATATAAATCAATAAAGTATGAAGAAATTTTAAAAAATTACATAAATATGAAATTAATAACATAGATTTCATTATTAATTCTACTCCATAAAAAAAAAAAAATCCGTCTGTTCCTCATAATCAGAAATAGTAGAAGCGTGGAAAAAATCCCACTTCCTCTATATTGCATGCATTAAAATAAATGATGATTCCTCATTGCCATGTTTTGATAGGTGACTCGGTAAATATCGAAGAAAGAGGAAGCGCCATGCGACAAAGGTTCCGAAAGGGAAAATCGTTTTGGAGTTTCGGATGATCTTTCCAAAGTACATTTCTGTATAAAGGTACCAAAATTATATAAATCAATAAAGTATGAATAAATTTTCAAAAAGTACATAAATATGACATTAATAACATAGATTTCATTATTAATTCTACTCCATGAAAAAAAAAATAAAAATCCGTCTGTTCCTCATAATCAGAAATAGTAGAAGCGTGGAAAAAATGCCACTTCCTCTATATTGCATGCATTAAAATAAATGATGATTCCTCATTGCCATGTTTTGATAGGTGACTCGGTAAATATCGAAGAAAGAGGAAGCGCCATGCGACAAAGGTACCGAAAGGGAAAATCGTTTTGGAGTTTCGGATGATCTGGCAGCGGCTGGTGCAGCACAGCGCAGCATCAGCGGATGTTTGAGGCTGGTGAAAGAGTGCGATGCGGTGAGTCTATTGCTTTTCTGAGGGGACTTCTGGAGACCGAAAGAGAGGAAGCACCTCGGCGGATGTGATGTTTAGGATACGCTGCTGTTACTCGGTAAGGACGCCAGAAAAAAAGTTTGAACCCGTTCAAATGCACGAGCTTCGGTGGTTGTCTTCATGTCCCTCGCACGGTGTTCTTCGTCTTCCCTCATAAAAGTCAGCGCACGTTTTGACGGCTGCTTCAGGGTCGCGAACAGCTCCAGATTATTATTATTCTTTTTTTTTCCAATCTCAGCCAAACTAAAACAGTCAGACATGAAAAAAAATTAAATATCTTTACACGCGAGAACTCGGAATTATTTTTTTAGATACAAAAATTGTTTACATTGATTTCGGTACGCAAATAATGTACATTTAGGTTTATGCAAAAGATGGGTATAAATTTAAGTGGACTTTATTTTAACAGCACTTTTTTCACGTATGTATTTTTTTATTTTTCTATCCCATTATTCAAACAATTATATTTGTGGAATTTGGAATTAGGAAGAGTAATTGAGAGACTAAGTTATTGAAATGTTTTTTGAATATGATAATTCGGCGCTGATTATTATCATTTTTTTTAGATTCATAATAAACCTGCTTTTTTGAATTCCATTCTTTTTTTTTGTATTTTGGTGAGTAACATTATATTTTTTACAGTATTGTAAAAATGTTGGCTCTTATTTGCTTGGCAAATAAGCATTTATTTAAATATTCTTGATATCCAGGAATTATATAAAACTGAATAAATAAAAAAAGTCATTATGATATTTATGCGCGCTTTACATCCGCATATTTAAAAAAGAATATTTATGGAATTTGAAATTAGGAAAAGTAATTAAGAGACCAAGTAATTGAAATATTTTTTTAATATGATAATTCGGAACTTATTATTATCAATTTTTTTCAGATTCATAATAAATCTGCTTTTTTAAAATCAATTCTTATTTTTTGTAGTTTGATGAGTAAAATTTTATCTTTTACAGTATTATAATAATGTTGGCTTTTGTTTGATTAGCAAATAAGAATTTATTTAAATATTCTTGATATCCAGGAATTATATAAAACTGAATAAAAAAAAAAAGCCATTATGATATTTATGCGTGCTTGGAAATAAAAAATAGCCATTGTGATATTTATGCGTGCTCAAAAATAAAAAATTTCTTAATTCTGCCTGCAAAAATATCTGTAATCGGCAGGTGACCTGCGAACCCTTTTATATTTCTCAATTTTTTTGTCCGTGATTTCCTGCGTTCTCGAGTTACGCAAAAAATAAAAAAAAGGCGAGAGAAGAATTTAAGGGGCGCCAAAGCACCGGCCGGGAGTAAAAAGGGGGGAAAGTCTTGGTCGCGTGCGGAGAACGAGAAGTCCATGGGGTCGAATGGAACCGACGGTGGGTGATCCCCATAGAAATAACGTGTATTTTGGACATTTACACTCAAATATATAATTTATAGACGATATATTATATGGAATGCTCATTAAAAAAATGAAATTTACATTACAGTTCTGTTTGTGTTTTTAATTATGTACATTTTGAATTAAATATTGTGCAAAATTAAAAAAAAAAGTCAGAACATGTTTTTTATTTAACTTGCACTGTAATAACAGTATTTGTCTGATTTTTCAAGATAATTAATATCAGTTTTCATCGCGAGTAAATACTTTAGCAGCTTTTTAAAACTTTACACATTAGATCCTAAATGTTAATATTATAAAAATATGTTCACAAAGTCCACCAATAAATTTAACCACAATTAGAGATTTACAACTTTGGTCCAAAGTTTAAAAAAATTACTTCTGAAATACATTTAAGTATTCGTCCTATTTTTCTAAGCTAATCGATATGGATTCTCGTCGTTAAAATATTTTTGCAGTTTTTTAAGGATTTACATATCATATAATTTTTGAGTGTTTTGCTTCCTTATAAAAGAAGTTTTGTTTCCATGAAAAAAAAACCAAGATTTTTATGTCAGTACGTTCAGAATTATCTAAAATCAGCAGTTGATCTTTGATTGCTGCAATTTTTTTACAAAATGTATGCAGAAATTTTTATTTTATGGCTTTTTAAAATTTCTCAAAAAAAGATCTTTCGTAAAATTGATGATATTTCCCTAAATTATTCTTGATTAGTGCAGGTACTCTTAATGTTATTTAATATTAAATTTGATCGAATTCGATAAAGCGGTTCGGATTTTACAGAATGTGAAATTTTCGGAAAAATCACGTTTTTGCTCTAACTTTGGCAAAACATGACACAACAAATTCAAATTTCATACACGACATCGACACAATCTAACGATAATTAGTACATAGTTTCGTCATAATATACAATATGGTTCAACTTTGTCAGAATTGTGAGTTTTTGACAAATGATGTTATTGCATCAACCTTAATAAAGCATAATCTAGCGAAGTCAAACTTTAGACATGAAATCGGTACCATTTACTACTCATACTTTGTCATACTTTGTTATTTGATTGACATTTTTCAGAAATGCAACTTTGATAAAAAATAAAGCCGCAAAGTTGAACTTTGCAAATTGCTTGCTCATTATTTATGGTTAATCGATTTATAAATCGATTAACATGATTCCTTTGTAAAAAAAAAACCAAAAACAATGAGCAAGCAATTTGCAAAGTTCATCTTTGCAACTTGCTTATTATTATGAGAACATCAAAATTCAATAAAAATAGCAAAATCAATTTTTTTTTAATTTTCAGGGATTTAGAAAAGTGGTCCAAAGTATAATCAGGACGTTCTTTGGAACCGTTCGGAGCAGCGCCATCAAATTATGCAGAAAGAACTCGTTCGAAAGCTTGGAGTAATTGCTGAAGGGGGAACTTGAAGAAGGAAGGGATGTCCGGTGCACGGGGTCGCCCGGACACGCGTCGCCAAGCAGAGTAGACCACGTGTACACCGTCGTCGTCGACGTCGTCGCCGACACGAATCACCAGCTGCCTCTATCACAGGGGGACCATGGAGCGGATCTAAAATTAGCGAAACTCTTGGCCTCTTGGTCTTTTCAGTCTGTGCACCATGAGTCTCAAGGAGCGGGACTTGTTCGAGATGCACTGAGACTCTGTACCCGAAGTGTAGATGAAGAACCTTTTGTGTATTGTGACCCTGAGAAGCCCTACAGTTCCGAAACGTGGTCATTTTTTATCTGAACCGAGAAAAGTCAAAGATTTTATCATTGTTGTAATTCTTTTTTTTTTTTAATTCTTGAAGTAAATTGAATTTTTTTTATTTGAGGGAATATTGAAAGTATTTTTTTAATATCATGAAGGCAAAGATTTTGCTTCGACGAATTATATTTATTTTTCTAATTTTTCCACTAATGATTCGGAAAAATGTAATGACTACTTTTATTTACCGATAAAAAAAAAAATTGAACACTTTTTCCTTAATAATGGTAATTAGCAAAATTTATGAGGCACTTATCTCTTTGTCAATTTTTTATCAGCATATTTATTACACTCTGAAATAAGCTGTGCAAAAACTGGACCCGAAAAAGGGTTGTAAGGTCGTGCAAAAGAATTGAAGAACAATCTTTTAAAAAAAATTATAACAGCTTCTTTTAAAATTGAGAAGTTTTTATTTGAATGAAAAGATTCTGCAGGTCTTTAGCATGCAGAGTTCATTGTCCCAGAATTTACAAAAAGCTACGTGTTCAGGTCACAATAAATATTTTCATAAAAATCACTCTTCTTCCATAAAATCAATTTAAAATCAACAAAACTTCCAATTACCTTTTTTCATCAACAATAATCATAGACTATACAAACCCTACGATCTTTTCACTAAGAAAGAACCATAAAATATATTTTTTTTATTTATAGGGTTTTTCTAAATTATTCATGGACCACTTATCTCTTCATCCCATCTTTATCACCATTAAAATTACACTTTGAAATGAGCACTGCCTTTGTAAAAAAAAAACCTGGATCATAAAAGATTTGAAGAACAATCTTTAAAAAAAAATTATAACAGCTTCTCTCAAAATTGAGAAGTTTTTGATTGAATAAAAAGATTCTGCAGGTCTTTAGCATGCAGAGTTCATTGTCCCAGAATTTACAAAAAGCTACGTATTTAGGTCACAATAAATATTTTCATAAAAATCACTCTTCTTCCATAAAGTCAATTTAAAATCAACAAAAATTCCAATTACCTTTTTTCATCAACAATAATCATGGACCATACAAACCCTACGATCTTTTCACTAATAAAAGAACCATACATTTTTTATTTTCCTATCCATAGGATTTTCTAAATTATTCATGGACCACTTATCTCTTCATCCCATCTTTATCACCATTAAAATTACACATTTGAAATAAGCACTGCCTTTGTAAAAAAAAACCTGGATCATAAAAGATTTGAAGAACAATCTTTAAAAAAAAATTATAACAGCTTCTTTTAAAATAGAGAAGAAAGAGTAAAGTTTTTATTGGAATGAAAAGATTCTGCAGGTTTTTAGCATGCAGAGTTCATTGTCCCAGGATTGAAAAAAAAAAGGTACGTGCTCAGGTCATAATCCTACCGCCCTTAACCTCCAGGCTCAAGGGCCTCTCTCTCTCTCTCTCCCTCTCTGATTTAATAGGAAACGCAGAACCTCGGAAGCTGCATCGGTGGCGAGCGAGAAAAAGCATAGGAGACACATCTGCGTGAAGCGGATGCAGGCTGCATTTTACGAGCGTCCAATGCCGCACAACTGATTCAGGCTCGTGCACAGCAGCCACCCTAATACACGCATCAGTGGCACACGTCGTTACCGCGCGGTGCATACTCCTTCTCTGTACCGCTGCTCTAGTATATACCGCTGCTCCTCTCTCAACACACACAACGACTTCTATAATTAGAATTTCCTTCCTTCCTTCCTCCCTCACGTTAGATACCTTCGGGCGAACGGACGTCGCGACGCCTTCTTTTGCACTTTCACACAATGAAACAACTCGGAAAGTTGTTTGCAATTTTACATATTTTTTTTTTGTTTCTTTGAACAGCTTGGAAAGAAGATATTTTAAAAGGAAGATTTTTCTTGGACTTTAAACACGTCAAGGAAGAGATAAAAGATAATTTTGCTTTTTTCTTGGACACTTTAAGGAACAGGAGAAAAATAATTGCTTTATGTTTCTTTAATAAAAAAAATTTTATGATTCTGTTTCTTTAAACACCTTAAAGGACAGCAAAATATTTTTTTTTCGTTTTTTTTTTCAAACCCCTCGAAGAGTTAAAAAATGCTATTTTTCTATTTTTTTCAAACATCTTAAGGAACAAAAACAATAATTTTACTGATTCTTTAAAAAGCTCGAGGAACAAGGAAAATATGATTTTCCTGTTCCTTCAAATGCCTTAAGGAACAAAAGAAAGATAATTTTTGTTATTTCCTATAAACCTAAAGGAACAGATACATTATAATTTCTTTGTTCCTCTGAACAGCTTTCGGAACAGAAAAAAGATTTTTCTTTCTTTAAAAACCTTCAGGCACTTTCTTTACCCGATATACTTTTTATTTTTTCTCACAGGTTATTAATTTAAGGGATTATCCCTTAAATTGCTGGTAATGATAGTTAGATTGGTGAGAAACTTCTACTAAAAAGTAGCATGAAATTATTTACTCAGGGACGAACAGAGAATTCAGAATCATCTAGTTCCTTTAAGCGAAATAATATCGTCAATCCCATTTATCAGTTAATTTTGAAAATATTGTGACACAATGTTACATGAAGCATTAGTCGTTTGCATTCAATCATATTTGTATAAAAAAAAATCTGCATATAGTTAATTCATGCATAAATACATGTCCGAAATTTAAAACCATTTCATGTAATAATTTCTTTAAAAAAAATTCCCAAAAATGACCGATTTTTTTTTACCCCGATGTACATTTTATTTTTCCTCACTGGTAATTAATTTAAAGGTCTGTCCCTTAAATTGATGGTAATGATAGTTAGATTGGTGAGAAATTTCTCCGAAAAAGTAAAATGAAATCATTTGCTCAAGGACCAACACAAAATTCAGAATCATCTAGATCGTTTAAGAGAGACACTATAATCAGTCCCATTTGTCAGTTAATCTCGTAAATATTGTGACACCATGTCACGATGAGCGGCAGTGGGTTTAGGTATGCGGGTTAACGATTGGGGACGTCCGAAGGTAAGACACTGAGAAGACTATAGCTCGCGACCTGCCAATATTTCGTGGTTGACGTAACGAGATCGTCGAATGTCATAGCCAGAGGGTTTTTGCCTCTGGCCCGTGGCTATTTCTACATAGGGGCACAGGTTGCTCGTAGCTAATCTATTTTCGACCTTATCTCCACTGAGAGAAGAGCGGAACAAATATTCATAGACCAAAAAGAGAGAGAGAGAGAGGAATAGTTATTATTCAATTCCTGTACATCTTAATTTTCCTCTGCATCGCAGAAATTTATTTCTGCTAAAACGTTAACGAGTATCTCAACAATCTCGAGTTATCTATAACGACAGCGATTAAAAGTTGCTCAACTTGTGGCAACTGGAAAGTTGTCAAGAAATTTACTACTGGCAATGCGAGACAAATTTTACATGGCAACTGGTACGAGTCCTTTTGGATATGAAGAGCGAACGAAAATGAAAGACAGGGCTTCGCTATGCTTCCGGCGTTGACTGACGACGAAGCACATATGCCAAAGATATCGTGAAACTGACCCGCAGAAATGTTTGCAAAATTTGAAGATTAATGTCTCTGAGAGACTTCAGGGAATGAGCAGGAATTTGACAATTATTTAGAGCATTTATGGTATTTTGTTTATGTAAATTTGGACGAGAAATGAAGTAACTGTTCAGGTTGTATAGAATTTTGAATATTGGAAAGGAAAAAAATGAAAAGTTACTTTTTTAGAAAGAGAAATGATATTAACGATGTTTTTTTTTGTCAATTAAATAATTTCCTTCATTATTCTGTATCCCTACAGAAATAGTAAATTTGTGTTTTCTTTTTTTCAATTTAATAATTAACTCCACGTTTTTGTATGTTTAACTGAATTTCATGGAAAAAAAATTTCATTGAAAAAATAAAATGTTTTTTTTTAAATTTGATGTTAGATGAGGATTTTTTTCGTCAGTATTTAAATTGGGCATAATGTGGTTAAATTTGACATGAAGTTTGTGTATGACTTGGGCAAGTTCTACGTGTAGATATTTTTCTAATATTTATGAACAATTTCCTACGAAAATGTAATTTTTTTTTCTATGTACGATTTTTCTACACAAATTAAAAAATTTTATTCGCATATCTGATGTTAAGTGTAGTATAGAATGAATACACGGATGTGTTACTAATTTTTTTATGGTTTAGAATAAATTAACATAAATGCAATAAATTATTGAATTTAGAGGCACTTTTTTGTTTTTATTTTGTCAATATTTAATTTAGGCATATAGTGGTCAATTTTACCATGAAGTTTATGTATAACTTGGACAAGTACTACGTGCAGATATCTATGTCCAATATCTATAAACAATTTTCTCAAAAAAATGTAACATTTTTTTCTATAACCAATTTACTATACAAATTAAAAAATGTTATTGAAATATCTAATGTTACATGACGTATAAAATGAATACACGGATATGTTATTAATTTTTTTACGTATTAGAACGAATTAGCAAGAAAAAAAATTAATTATAGAATTTTGAGGCATTTAAAAAAAAAATTTATTGATATTAAATTCAGACACAATGTGTTCAAATTCGCCACGAAGTTTGTGTATGACTTGAACAAGTACTACTCGTAGATATCTATGTCTAATATCTACAAACAATTGTTTGTAGATATTACAACAATTGTTTGTAAATATTAGATAGAGAAAATTTTCTCAAAAAATTTTTTTTTTCTATAACTAATTTTCTATAAAAGTTCAAAAATGTTATTGAAATATGTAATGTGAAATAACGTATAGAATGAATACACGGTTATGTTAATAATTATTTTACGTTTTATAATAAATAAGTGAGAAAGCAATAAATTATAGAATTTGGAGGCATTAAAAATTTTTTTTTATTGATATTAAATTTAGACATAATGTGGTCAAATTCGCCATGAAGTTTGTGTATGACTTGGACAAGTCCTAAGTGTAGATATCTATGCGAAACTCGAAGCGCTAAACTTAGCGCGCAGCCCGATTTCCTTCGTATCGGACGTAACTACTCGACGCACTCTAGCATCTGTCTTCTAGCTCTCTGACCTTATCTATCCTAGCGGTGACGCTTAAACTGACGCTCGAGCGCCTATACTAATCGTAAATCAGACCTCTAGTCTCTACCTCTGCATTCTAGATCGTGTTCTCTGCGGAAGGTGCACAAATGGCTGGTCAACCTTGATCGATGATCCACGATTTATAATAATTTACAAGTCGTTACGAATTTTGGCTGCTTGCCACTTTTTGATTTCCCCTTAGATTTGCATCCGGAACAATTCACTTGACAAACTGCAACAGAAAGCAAAAATTAGTGCTTAACCAAATGTGACAATTCTGGTCAACATTTTTATTGTATTTTTCTTACATTTATTTTGACTTTTTTTTATCAACAGCTCAAAAAGTTAGAAAAGTTCAAATATTTTTTCAGAATTCGATAAGTTACATTGTACAAAAAAGTTGAATTTTGAGCGACGATTACTTCCAATAATAAAAAAATTTAACCACTAAAAATTTGCCAATAAAAATATAATGAAACTTTTGGTTCATTTTCAATCCTTTTTGAGGTTGCAATTTTGCATGATAATTAGTATTGATGCTCCTCTTTTTTCTTAATAGTATAAAATTACAAAATATAATGTTACGAATTTTGGCTGCTTGCCACTGTTTGATTTACCCTCAGATTTGCATCCGGAACAATTCACTTGACAAACTGCAACAGAAAGCAAAAATTAGTGCTTAACCAAAAGTGACAATTTTGGTCAACATTTTAAATGTATTTTTATTACATTTATTTTTTATTTTTTTAATCAACACCTCACAAAGTTAGGAAATTTCAAACATTTTTTAAAAATTAGAAAAGCTAAATTGTACAAAAAGTACAAATTCAGGCAAAAATTACTTACAATAACAACAAAAATTTATTTATGCCACTAAAAATATAATACATCTCTTGATTCATTTTCAACCATTTTGTGAGGTTGCAATCTTGTATGATAATTAGTATTTATGCTCCTTTTTTTTAACAGTATAAAATTATTCGAAAAATGTAACGATAGCACAGAAAATATAATAAAACTTTTTATCCATTCTTCACAATTTCATAAGGTTGCAAATTTACATAATAACTAGTAATCAAGCTTTTCTTTTTCCAATAGGATCGAATTATTCAAACAAAATTAATCACAGCATTGAAAATATAATACAACAATTTAGTTATTTTTTAATATTATTTACAGTTGCAATTTTATATAATAATTGGTATTTAAGTTTCCTATTTTTTTTAAATAAATGAGAATGAAAAATCCTCACCTGTAAAATGATATAATAGTAGCTAACGCAAAGCATTTATTATACGTCGAATTTTAAACACACTTGTTGCGTTTCTGTTGGATAATGTGGCTCGAGGTCCTCGAGTTGAAAAGAAAAAATTCCCACAACGATTATGCAGAGTCTCGACCACTCACCGGAAGTTCCACTACAAAAAACATTCCTCCAGACACCCCTTTGAGGTCTGGATCCTTGGAGAGGCTTCTTGTGTCCTGATAAATAAGAAAAAATGAGAATTACTTCATCGCACGAGTCTTAATTATCATATCTACAAATTACCATCAATGATAAAGATGCAGAATGACTCGTGTAACCGACCACGAATTCATGAGTGACTATTTTAAAAAGTCCCTTTATCTTTTTCTCCCTCTGGCCCTTGAAAGCCGGTGTATGAGAGTTGTCGTTTGTTCTCCAATCCCTGCTCGAGAATACGTGCCGATCCGGACGTCTCGAAAAAACACAAGTACAGGGCGATTCATTATTTTTGCTTCCTCATAGAAAAAGCTTTGATTTCATGAAAAAAGCTGCAAAGTTGAACTTTACAAATTGCTTCCTCATTATTTTTGTTTTTTTTTTACAAAGCTTCCTCTATAAGAAAGCCAAAATCGATTAACACGCGTCCTCATGAAAGTAGCGTTGTAAAAAAATTAAAAATTTTTTTAAAAAATGAGAAAGCAATTTGCAAAGTGGAACTTTGCAGCTTTATTTTTTATCGAAATCAAATTTCGTTAAAATTTAAGCTACATAAAAAATTAAGACGAAACTGTCTCGAAAAAACACAAGTACAGGGCGATTCATTATTTATGCTTCCTCATAGAAAAAGCTTTGATTTCGTGAAAAAAGCTGCAAAGTTGAACTTTACAAATTGCTTCCTCATTATTTTTGTTTTTTTTTTTTACAAAGCTTCCTCTATAAGAAAGCCAAAATCGATTAACACGCTTCCTCATGAAGGTAGCTTTGTAAAAAAAAATCAAAAATAAAATGAGAAAGCAATTTGCAAAGTGGAACTTTGCAGCTTTATTTTTTATCGAAATCAAATTTCGTTAAAATTTAAGCTACATAAAAAATTAAGACGAAACTGTCTCGAAAAAACACAAGTACAGGGTGATTCATTATTTTTTCTTCCTCATAGATAAAGCTTTGTTTTCATGAAAACCAAAAAGATGCAAAATTGAACTTTGCAAATTGCTTATTATTTTTGGATCCCTTCGAAAGCTTTCTCCATGAGGAAGCCAGAATCGATTAACATGTTTCCTCATAAAAATAGCTTTGTAAAAAAACACCAAAAATAATGAGGAAGCCATTTACAAAGTTTAACTTTGCACCTTTTTTTATCATAGTTAAATTTCCTTAAAAATTAAACCACATAAAATAATTCATACCAGATTTTTTTTACCTGACATAATTTTTAAAAATAACATAAGCTTAGACTATGATTTCGAAGCAATCTGTACAGTGCGTCCTACTCATAGACGCATAATCTCGAATTCTTATTATTTTTCAAAATTAAAAACAAAACTTCCTCTACGAGGAAGCAAAAATTAAAAAATTATACATGCCAAAAATTTTTTACCCCACATAATAAAAAAAAAGATGACATAAGCTTAGACTCTGATTTCGAAGCGACCTGTACAGTGCGTCCTACGCATAGACGCATGCACTACATGAGCTTCCCATTCTTGTTTCGGCATTAGAATTTTCAAAATTACACACATACAAACGGACATTTTTTTCTAAATCACTTTTCTCGACGTCTTGGACCATTTTAAGTATCCTGACATAAAAATCTCGAATTCCAATTATTTTTCAAAATTAAAAACAAAACTTCCTCTACGAGGAAGCAAAAATTAAAAAATTATACATGCCAAAAATTTTTTACCCTACATAATAAAAAAAAATGACATAAGCTTAGACTCTGATTTCGAAGCGACCTGTACAGTGCGTCCTACGCATAGACGCATGCACTACACGAGCTTCCCGTTCTTGTTTCGGCATTAGAATTTTCAAAATGACACACATACAAACGGACATTTTTTTCTAAATCACTTTTCTCGACGTCGTGGACCATTTTGAGTCTCCTGCCAATAATAATCTGAAATTCCAATTATTTTTCAAAATTAAAAACAAAACTTCCTCTACGAGGAAGCAAAAATTAAAAAATTATACATGCCAAAAATTTTTTACCCTACATAATAAAAAAAAATGACATAAGCTTAGACTTTGATTTCGAAGCGACCTGTACAGTGCGTCCTACGCATAGACGCATGCACTACACGAGCTTCCCGTTCTTGTTTCGGCGAGGATTGAATGAGTCTGTGGTGGAAGGGACCAAAGAGGATGGAAGTGGCAGCGATGCGTGGATGCCACGAGAGGAAAGAGAGGGAACGAGGACGCGTGTCGGTCGCGTGCCGTTTGGCTCTCTCATTTTCTTTCCTTCTTCATCTTCTTCATCTTCTTCTCCTTCTTCGTCTTCCTCTTCTTCCCCGCGTTAGTTTCTACATCAGCAGCCGCTTCTGGTGACTCGGTGTCTGCATCAACCCTCTGCAACGTCTGCCTTGTGTATTCCTTGGTTTCTTCGCTCCCCTGCGACTCTTCGAGTTCACCCCCTTCTTCAGCTTCCGTTCCGAGTTCTTCCTCTCCCTTGGCCGAGTGAATGGGGAAGGAGTGCAGACGGTGCCGACGACCGGTCGTGTTTTCTGCTCTGGAAGCACCACTACCACCTCCACCACCGTCACCACCACCTTGAAGAGCAGCCACAGACCTGAAGAAGAGCTCCACCGGTGGCTGCTGAAGCTGAAGCTGCGCTGCCACAGGATGCGACCGTTCAGAGAGACTCTCCGCTTGCTCCCGCATGTTTTTATCTCTTCTTCTTTTCGCTATGTATAGTTTATGTACATAGATATAGTACATAGGGCGTTCCATACCAATTCGACCAGATACTGACCCCGATTAACGTGGACCGGATTCATTATTTTTTTTATTTTTTAACAGAGTGAAAGGTATACTCACAATTTTTTTCAAATTTTTTAGCAAAATTTTTACGGACTTATGGTTATAATGGAAAAACAAAAAAAAAAGATTATTCATGAGAGTGATTTTTGGGAGATGGAAAAAATCGAAAAATGTTGCACACGATTTTTTTTTTCATTTTGGAGTATCTCATGTGAAAATGTTGCAAAAATTATTTAACGATTTAATTATAGTTTTTAAGCATATGAACCTAAAAATCGATATTTCAGAATCTTGGACCACTTTTTTAGAGCATTTTAGCGAAATCCATAACGCGATTTTGGTTTTATAGAATTTTGAATTTTTGGAGAATTTTTGTTTTTTTCTTTTTAAGTTAAAGTTAACTTTGACGAAATCTGCATAAATCGTCTGGAAAGTGAAAAAATGTCCAGTTGTAGTAGATATTGAATTTCGTGAAGATCGATAAAGTGGTTCAGATTTTATGAGACATTGACATTTACAAAAGATCACTATCTTTTTTAGCTGCCGCAGTTTTTTTTTGTATCGGGCTAAAACTTAGTGTTAAAATTTTACAAAAGAAACCGAACTTTGAAACTAAATTTGAGTCAAATTGGCAAAGCGGTTCGGCTTTTATGACATTTCCAAATATCCGAAATTTTTTTTTTTTCTTCCAATTCATATAAAACTCCAAAAATTCAACTGAAATTTTCTACACAGTAAAAATAACATTCAGCCCTGCTACACACCAATCACTAAGAAAGCACTGTGCAAAGTCCTACTTTGCATCCTATTCACACATGTGACCGTAAAAATCGATTTTTCGCAATGTTCCACCGTTTATATTATTTCAAAAAATTTTCAAAAATTCTTCACGCAAATACAAATATTCTAAGACTAATTGGAGAGTGAGATGAAGAATCATTATTTGTTAATGAATTATTTTTAAAAAAATTATCCTTTTTTTTCACTGCTTTAATGGAAAATAAAAAATTAATGAATAAATGGAAAAAAATTAATAAAAATAAATAAGATGGTCACGGTTCGACTCTGACCATATCATTTATTTTGGCTGGTCGAAATTGTATGGAAGACGCCATATGTACATATATATACATAGTGGATGTACACGAAAGAGCCTGTACACAGGCTGCACTGCCAGCTGATCGCAGCAGAGCCTCTCACTCTTTGTAACCCCTTGGAAATAGGCCCTTAATGGTGTGTGTTGAACCACGAATTCACCACCTGCGAACACCACCCGCGCCCTTTCATTGTCGTCATCTCGACGACCATAGGCGAATAATACATACGTGACGCTCTAGATATTCTTCACTGTTGCTGGGGGAACTACTATGAGTTGCAGACGAAGGGAGACTCTGTAAAACGCTTCTTTAAGTGCTATTTTAATTTCGCAGATTTTTTGCAGAGATTTTACGATTTAAAAAATCGAAGAAAAGGTGAAGAACTTGAATTATTGAATTAAATAAATTATATTGTGGACCATTGATGTAATATATTAAAATTACACAATATAATTTTGAATTTCGATGGTAAATTTTTTTTGTTAGCATAAAATTACAGTTCTCCACTAAACAAAAGATAAGAAAAAGGTCAGATTTTTTTAAAAATATTTTTTACGTGAAGGTTTTGAGTTATCGAATATAATGAACAGTTTCATAATCAGCGGAAAATTTCCTATCGGACAAAATTATTAGGAAAATTGAGTAAGAATCGATTATCTTTTACTTCGGATCATATTGAAACTCAAAATCACAAAAATTCTAAATTTTCAATTTACCGCAATTTCTTACAAGGTAATATTTACAAAGATTTTTACTGCACATATTCAAAATTTTTAAACAATTCATAATTCGACGCATTCTAATTTTTTAGATGAATTTTGTGAGCTTGATTCATTTAAAAAAAACAACCATAAGTCTTTTGTACGAGTGTAAGAAAAATGTAAGACAAACTAAAATTGAATGCTCGATTGATATATTTTCCCTCACCAAACTTAAGTTTACTAGTAATTCATTCGTGCCACCAAGAATTTTCATAAAAAACGTTCTCTGATTTTTTTCGTTTTTTTATTGTCTTTTCCTAAAACTTTCGTCAATTTTCAAACAAATTTTTTGATATTAATCAGTAAAAAAATTCCCATGCGATGGAATCTTAATACAATAATGAAAACGATAGAAAGCATGGATTATATCCCAAAAACAGCGTAGAGCCCATCTTGTACACAATAAAATGTCGATAATGAAAAAAAAAAATTTTTAGTCAATGAACACGTTTTTGGTAGCTACTCATTGCTTCGAAGTCTTCAACGAAAGCCAAAATCGAGTAAAAATTTCAGGATCAACTTAATTTGGAATTCTCGATTTTTACTACACAAATTTAAAAATATGTAAACAATCCAAAATATTACGCGCTCTCATTTTCAAAGAGAAGTTCGAGAGTTCGATTCATTTAAAAAAAAAACAAGCATAAGCCTTTTGTGAGCTCGATTTATTCAGAATAAAAAAAAGCATAAGCTTTTTGTGAGCTTGATTTATTTAGAATTAAAAAAAACAAGTATAAGCCTTTTGTACAAGCGTTAAAAAATTTAATAAAATCTAAAATTCAATACTTTCTCGGTATCTTTTTTTTTGCCAAACTGGAATTTACTATTAATTCACTCGTGGCATCAAAAATTTTCATCGTAAAACGTGTTCTCCAATTTTTTGTTTTGTTTTTTATTGTCTTTTCCTAATATTTCCGTCAGATTTTTAAAAAAATGTCCATATTATTCAGTAAAAAATTTCTAATGGGATAGAATCTTAATTCAATACTGAAATCAATAGAAAACATTGATTTTATCCCATGGACAGCTAGAGACGATTTTGTACACAATAAAATGTTGAAGATAAAAAAAACATGTCTTCTTGAAGAGTCAATGAACACGTTTTTGATAGTTAGTCGTTACTTCAAAGTCTTTAATCGCAAGTGGGTATGGCTGCTGCTGATACTTTTGGAACTCGAGTAGATGAAATCCGAGAAAGGCCTTATGGCTCAAAGGGGAGAGAAACGAAGAGTGGCGGCTGGTCTCTGTTCCGGAAGGAACTGTCGTTTCTTCATCGTCTCTCTTCTTCTAATATCACTCTTTTTTCTGTCCCACTCGCTCGATCTCTAACTTTGTTGCCAGACAGACCATCAGCCATAACACGAGCCAACGCTTTCAGTCTATGTTTCCTTTTCCACCCTGAAGAGACGATACCCCTTAACCTTTGGCTCTTAGGACTAAATTAAGGGTCGTTCCGGTCGTTTTTTTAATAATTCGAGTCATTTTTCTGAAATCGGAGAGTCGAAGGACTTGCATTGACTCTTTATGGGCTTATGAACCACTTTGTAATTATATTTTGAGTACGTGAAAATTGGAATAACATTTTTTTGAAAGATTTACAGAATTGAAAATAATGTGACGCTTTTAATTCCTGATGAAAACGCAGAACTTACATTCAGGCTTAATGAGCTTATGAACCACTGTAAAAATATATTCGTGCCCGAAAAATCGGAAGTAAAAGTATTTTGATTGATTTACAGAATATGGTACAATTTAACTGTTTTGAATTTCCGATTTGTTAGATTTTTTCCGACAATTACGGTGGTAATGTGTATAACTAGCATTGACTGTTTATGGATTTGGAAAAGCACTTTGGAATTATTTTAGGTACGTGGGAATTTAAACAATTTTTTTTTAGATATATTTTTAGAGTTGAAAAAAAAGTCGGCTGGAATTTCTGATTCGTTGAATTACTCCAATAAAATTCTAGTAGTAGACCGTAACATTGCAATATTTGCATATTTGCACATTATTATATAACATTGACTCTTTGTGAATTAAAAAAAAACACTGAGAAATTATACTAAGATGTAAGCGTTTCAGTGATTTTTTTTTCATATATTTTCAGAGTAAAAAATAATTCCCGATTTAAACTCCTGATTTATTCGATTTCTTCAGAAAATTTCGGTACTAAAAAATAAAACGTGCATTGATTCTTTATGAGATTCTGAACCACCTAAAAATTATATTGAAGAAAGTGAAAATTCGAATATTATAAAAAAATTGATTTATAGACCCAAAAATAATTCGGTGTATTTAAATTCCTGGTTCAGTCGATTTCTTGAAAAAATTCTACAACCTATAAATTTCTAGTTCGTTGGATTTCTTTACTAAAATTCCGGCAATAGGACTTATAACTTGCATTGACTCTTTGTGAATTGATAAACTATTAAAAAATTACATTAAAGCGCGAGAATAAAAATAATTTGATAAAATATATTTTTAAAGTAAAAAATAATTCCCGGATCTAAATTCCTGATTGGTTCAATTTCTTCAGAAAATTCCTATACCAAAAAGTAAAACGTGCAATGATTCTATTTAGGATTGTGAACCACTTTAAAATTATATCAAGGAATGTAAAAATTTGAATATTAAAAAAAATTACTCATAAACTCAGAAATAATTTGGCATATTTGAATTCCTGGTTCGTTGGATTTCTTGACCAAAATTCCGGTACCAAAAAGTAAAACATACATTGATTCTTTTTACGATTGTAAACCACTTTCAAATTATAACAAGTAAAGTAAAAATTCGAATACAAAAAAAATGATCCATAGACTCAGAAATAATTCGACGTATTTAAATTTCTGGTTCAGTGGATTTCTTGAAATAATTTCAAGACTTATACATTTCTGGTTCGTTGGATTTACTCACCAAAATTCCGGTACCAAAAAGTAAAACGTGCATTGATTCTTTTTACAATTGTAAACCACTTTCAAATTATAACAAGGAAAGTGAAAATTTCAATATAAAAAAAAATTACTTATAGACTCAGAAATAATTTGGCGTATTTGAATTCCTGGTTTAGTGGATTTCTTGAAGAAATTCCAGGACGTATAACTCGAGAAGAGTTAGCCGTGTAGTCGGGAGAAAAGCACAGAGGACAGACGTCCAAAAATCCCAATGGCACTTGGCCAAATTATTCCTTTCGCAGAGGCGGAAAGTCTCGTCTTGTACATCAGCGTTCTTCGCACTGCTCTTCTTCTTCTTCTGGTGCTCCAGCGAGGTACTAGATGACGCCTCGTCACCCTTCGCCTGGAGGAAGCCAACCGCGAATGCTCATTTCGCATGTTTCGAGACTCGTCATCTGTCCACGATTCGCAGAAACCGACACGAGTATATCCTCTTTTTTTCTTACTTCCTGCTCCTCTTCTTCTTCATCTTCTTCTTCTTCTTCTGGTACCCGTGTCAACTTCGTATTGCTTTCCTGCAACATGTCATTTTTTTCAAGTACTCACGTTTCATTGAAAAAATTATTTAGAACTATTCATCGCCAGTGACGAATAATAAGGTGATTTATGATTTAGGAAGTGTCACAAGAAATTTATAAAAGGATATTTTGAAACGCCTTATATTAAATTTATCAAGGGACTGTTACATTTTTTGCTATTAAATTATTTTGTCGAAGACAAATTTTAGAATACCATCGATTTTAAGTTCTCAACTAAGTAATTAAATAATTGAGGTTGGCGTTATTTTTTAAATTTTATTTTGGAGTTTAATTTTTTTTAGGTACAAAGTCAGACTTAAGAGATTTAAAAAATGCAATGTCTGATAAAATCTGAATCACTTTACCAATCTTCACCGAATTTGATATCTACTACAACTAGATATTAATATGACCATTTAGGAGATTCGAGATGTTTTGTGGAATTTAACTGAATTAGAACCAAAACAATTTTTAGAATGCCATCGTTTTTAAATTCTTAACTAAGTAATTAAAGAATTAAGATTAGCGTTATTATTTGAATTTTATTTTGGAGTTTAATTTTTTTAGGTACAAAGTCAGACTTAAGAGATTTAAAAAATGCAATGTCTGATAAAATCTGAATCACTTTACCAATCTTCACCGAATTTGATATCTACTACAACTAGATATTAATATGACCATTTAGGAGATTCGAGATGGTTTCGTGGAATTTAACTTGAATTATTTCTTCAATTTCTTTCGGGAATTCGAAATTCTCTCAAATGTAAACCACTTTATGAATTTCGCTCATATTAAATATCGACCGTTATTTTTTATTGTTTTATTTGTCAATAACTATTCAGCTGATTAACTGAAAAATTGCGGAAGATAGAGAACATGTAGACACTTTTCAAAAAATTGAAATTGGTTCGGGGTCAAAATAGCGAATGACCAAAATAGCGACTAGCTAGAATAGCGAATTAGAAAATAAGTAACGTTTAAATATAAAATGTCCATAATTATTGAATTCGCTTTTCCAGCCATTTTTATCATTCGCTGTTTTGCTTGCATTTTGATAAGATGGAGGTCAAAATAGCGAATGACCAAAATAGAGACTAGCTAGAATAGCGAATTAGAAAATAAGTAACTTTTCAATATAGAATGTCCATAATTATTGAATTCGTTTTTTCAGCCATTTTTATCATTCGCTGTTTGGCTTGCATTTTAATAAGACGGAGGTCAAAATAGCGAATGACTGATATAGCGAATTTCATAATGATGATCATTTTACATTCAGACGTTCATAATTTCAAAATTCACTATTTTAACCGTTCGCCATTTTGGTCATTCGCTATTTTGACCCCCACCCCGAAATCAAAGCTTTCCCTATGATGAAGAAAAACACTGTAAATCGATATGTTCATCGATTATTATTGGAAGAGCCTCCCCGAAGCTGAGGTTCAAGGTTCTCTCGCCGCCTGTTGGTCCCTCGATGCTGAAGACCAAGCCGGGAGGTCGTCGTACCGCGTGTGGTAGCCACTGAATTTCTATCTCGAATTCTCTTCAGCTTCTACTATGCGTGATGACCGTGGAGTACACGGGAGGTGGTTTACCCGTAGCACGCGACAGCTGCACCACCAGCAGCAGCATCAGCATCAGCAACAGCAGCAGAAGCAAAGCATCAGCCTCCGCGAGGACTGAAAATAGCTTTTCTCTCTCGCTCGAAAACCCCATGCAGAGTGTATCGAAGGAGGAGACGATCTTCAGCACGATTTCTACGTCTTCAAGAACCTCTTCTGTATATAAGGGCGACGAAAAATTTCTCCCCTGGCATAATCACCACCTACAAAAAAAAAAAATAAGAACGCCCCGTACGATTTTTCCATTTGCAGTGAAACTCATGAAAAATGGGAGGAGATCCCCTAATTTACAAGGGAACCAGGCGTTTCCGGATACTTTACTTCAAGGCTCACCCCAAAAAGCCTCAAAGGCGAAGGGTGACAAGCACGCGACGAGGATTACACGCAGGACAATATCCGACGCTTGACAATATTTTTGGGGATTTAAAAGCGAGAAGAAAAGCAAGCCCCACTAGTTTTGGACTCGAAAGGACACGTATACTGACACTGAATTGGATTTTGGAGACGGAAAAAGATATGAGGAAGCTCGTTAAGGAAGTACGACGCGATGTCAGTTTTTTTTAAGGAGGTATTTTAATGTATCGGTATATTAAGACTCGTTTTTAGTATGGAAATGAAAGTTAATATTGAATTGAGGGAAAAGGAAGAAAAGATTCTTGATTAATTCGTGGGGTGGTGAGGATGTTGGAAAGCAACTTTTTAACAACTTTTTTTTTTGCTTACTCATAGTGGAAGCTTTGTTTTCGTGGACAAAATTTTGCCGAGATTTTTGTGTCAGAACACTTAGTATTTTTCGAAATATCGAGAAAATTGGTTTAGAAGATGTGTTTGTATGTATGTGTGTGTGTGCAGGGCTTCGAAATTTCATGTGTAACACTGTTAGGAAATATTGGAATTTTTTATGCATAAACTCGTCATCGAAATTTAATGAACAATCTCTCTTTTAATTGTGGTATTAAATTCATGTACTTTCCCAGTAAAATTAAAGATTATTAAAATTTAAGTACTTTTACTGTAAAATTGAAGTAAATTATTGAATATGATGTACCATACATAAATTTTACATTACACTTGTATACTAAATTTCATATACTAGTTTATGAACAAAAACTTTCAATAAAAGTACACTAAATTTCAAGCAGATTTTTTTTACAGTGAACTTAAGAGGCGTTCAACCAATTGAGCTTAAATTTGACACACAAGTAAAGCAGCAGTTCGTCTTTGATTGTTGCAATTTATTAGGGAATGTATGCAGAAAATTTAATTTTATGGCTTTTTGAAATTTTGCAAAACGACTGCGCGCTCTAGCTTTCGTATAGTTGATGATATTTTCCTAAATAATTCTTAATAAGTGCAGGTACTTTTATTGTTGATTGGTATTGAATTTGACGAAAATCGGAAAAGCGGTTCGAATTTTATAGAGTTTAGAAATTTTCGAAAAAAATCACGTTTTTGCCCTCACTTTGCAAAGATATGAGAGAACGAACTTAAATTTCATTCATGAAATCGGTTCTGCCTAGTAATGGTTAGTTTCGTCATAATATGCAATATGGTTCAAGTTCGTGAGAATTTTGAGTTTTTGAAAAATGATGTTATTGCATGAACGTTAACAAAACATAAAATAGCGAAGTCAAACTTCAGGCATGAAATCAGTACTATTTAGCAATAATAGGAACACAGTTTCGTCATGATTTGTTATGTGGTTTTAATTTTTAGAAAATTTAACTTTAATAAAAAATAAAGCTGCAAAGTTAAACTTTGCAAATTGCTTTCTTATTATTTTTTCTTTTTTTTACAAATTTACCTTTATGAGGAAACATTTTAATTAATTTTGGATTTCTCATAGAGCTTTGCAGCTTGATTTTTAATCGAAGTTAAATTCCTGAAAAATTCGAGTCACATAAGTTATGACAAAACTGTATTATTATCGCTAAATAGTACTGATTTCATGTCTAAAGTTTAACTTTCCTATCTTATGTTGTGTTAAGGTTAATACAATAACATCATTTTTCGAAAATTGAAAATTCTGAAAAATTTCAACCATATTACATATTATGACGAAACTATGTATTAATCATCGCTGGATATTTCCGATTCCATCTATGAAGTATGAGTTCATTGTCTCATGTTTTACCAAAGTTAAGGCAAAAACGCGATTTTTCCGAAAACTCTAAAACTCAATAAAATCCGAACCGCTTTTCCGATTTCGGTCAAATTCAATACCAAACAACATTACAAGTACCTGCATTTACCCAGAATTATTTAGAGAAATATAATAAATTTTACGAAAGCTGGAGGGCGCACGTCCGTTTTTGAAAATTTTCAAAAAGCCATAAAACGAAAATTTCTGCATACATTCCGTAAAAAATTGCAACAATTAAAGACGAACTACTGCTTGACTTCTATACCAAATTTCAGCTCAATCAGTTAAACGGTTTTTGAGTTACAGATGATTGAAATTTCGAAGTCCTACAAACACACACACACTCACACACAACACACATACTGACTGACACACACACACACATAACACACACGTACGCACATACTGACTACCATAAAAACCCCATAAAACGAATCTTTCTCCATGAAAAGCAAAACAAATCTAAAAAAAAATTTAGCTGATAAAAAAATTAGAAATACAAATAAAAATAGAAACAAAAATAAAAACAACAATGTCCATTTAGTTTGAGATATCGAAGAAAAAAATGCATTTCATCACATGTGCTTTTTTACGGAGTCGAACGACCTTCGTGAGATATTTAAATCGAGAGAAAGATAAAAGTACGAAAACTTCTCTCAGACTGTAATATATGTTTTTCGGGTGCGTATGAATAATGTTGACGAGGGATGCAGAAAGTTGCAGCGATTCGGCGTGGCGACCCTCGGATAGTTATCTCGCTCGTTGGCGAGCTTTCGACTTGCGTCAGGAGAGAGAACCGAGCATTAAGCTCGCGACGACGTTTGTCGGCTTTATTTTTGGACGGCGACGTCGATAGCGCGCGGGATCCTCGAGACACCTGTTCATCGGGATGCCGCTCGATGTACATAAGCATCGTGAAAACGTGACTCGATTGTTCGAGACCTTTTCTTCTACATCTTCGCTCGCGATCATTGAATAAGCTCTTCGTAATCGAGGCTCATAACGTCGTGGAATATTTTGGTTAATTGTCAGCCCTTCATAAAGATAATGCCTGTAATTTCCGGTCGTCATAAATTTGTTCCTGAAACAGAACAAAAAAATTATATATCGAGGATGTGAATTTTTGGAGCTTTGAAATATTGATTATAGTTTATTAATTAAGCGATCAGTCGTTATTGATTATAATGAGTGAAGGGTTCACTTTTGAAAATCTTTTATTGAAATAGAGATGAAAATTGGATGAATTGGAATAGAGGTGAAATTTATTTAATTGCAAAATAAATTATAGTACTGAAAGGGTTAGTTTGTATTATGGGTTAATGAAAATAATAGCGAATTTTTTATCGTATTTTTTATGAGGAAAATTACTGTGAGAAGAATCACAATAAATGTATAGAGTCAGAGTTACGCTGTGAATCTGAGTGGCAGAGTAAAATACGAGGAGAATAATTTCATCAAAATAATAAAAATTTAGGATGCACATTTTTAGAATTTTTAAATGCTTACTATAATTTATTAATAACATTATCAGTCCTTATTAATTATAATAAGCGAAAGATCCACTTCTAGAAATGTTTGTATTATATAATGTATATTGTAATTTATACGATTTAAAAGAAATTGTATAAATTGTATACATTTTTTGAATTGTAATTTATACAATTTAAAAAACATTGTACAAATTACAATGTGTGTCACATTTATTTAGCTAGAAAATATTTCATCCTACTAAGTAATTAATTTTTGTTTCATAAATTGATGATCATAATCGCTTTTTTTTTTTATTGTTTTGCTAATGAGAAGAATCTTGATAAAAACATTCACGACAGACAATAATTTTTTTTAAAAAGATTTTCATAAAAAATCTTATGAATTTAGCATGCGAATTTTAAGAACTCTTGAATATTAACTATAATTCATTGATCGCCTTATCAGTCCTAATTATTGTACTAAGCAACAAATCCACTTTTACAAATTATTCTCCATAACAAAAAAGGAAATTGTTGAAATCACAATGTGTGTAAAATTTATTTAGCTACAAAATATTTCATCTTACTAAGTAATTAATTTTTGTATCATAATTTCATGAATATAATTTTCACTGCTATAGTAGTGAAAATTCAGTACTTCATCTACTCATCATAGATACAAAAATGAACGACTTATTCATTTTTTATTTATAATATTGTCGGTGGGGAAAATTTCAATGAAAAAATTCACAAGGCGTGTGTAAAGTCAGAGTTATGCTGTGAGTCTAAGTGGCAGAGTGAGAGACGAGGAAAATAATTTCGCGAGTGTGTTTCCCGCGAGGGATTCGCGTTGGCCTCATGTATCCGCGGTGCTAACCACGCCGCGGTAGAAGAAGAAGAAGATGAAGCAGGTTGGTGCGCTGGGTGGTTCTTCTGGCGCACGGCCAACATCCTGCCGAATTTAGCACCGCAGAACGCTGACTAACTCGCGTGGCATTCATTCAATCGCCGACCAAAAAGCACCGCCCCGTCGTCTTCTCGTGTACTCGCGCGAAAGCTTCTTCTTCGCTCGCCACGTCGACGTTCCTCGACGTTGCTGACCGACGACGACCTGTCTCTTCCACTTTACTCGGTGCCATTTTCCATCACGATTATTCTCCAGTATTCGCCATAAATTTGTCACCGGAAATTTCACATTACACCAAAAAATATTGGCTACAAAATTTTCCGCAGGAAAATTAAGTTTACTTGCGGAAACATTATTTGTATACGTTGTATATACCAGTGGAAAATTCTATATACTTTGGAATTAATTAATGCAAACTTTTCAACAATAATCCAGTTTTGTACCTTTTTCCATGATATGGATTAATTTGTCACCTGAAATTTTATTATGGAACGAAAAATTATTGGCGCTAAAATTTTCCTCAGGAAAATAAAGTTTACTTGCGGCAACATTATTTGTATATGTTGTATATACCAGTGGAAAATTCTATATACTTTGGAATTAATGAATGCAAACTTTTCAACAATAATCCAGTTTTGTACAATTTCTTATAATATCTTCTCAATTTGGCGTCTCAAATTTTATTATGGAACGAAAAATTATTGGCGCTTAAATTTTCCTCAGGAAAATAAAATTTACTTGCGGAAACATTATTTGCATACGTTGTATATACCAGTGGAAAATTCTATATACTTTGGAATTAATGAATGCAAACTTTTCAAAAATAATCCAGTTTTGTACCTTTTTCCATTATATGGATTAATTTGTCACCTGAAATTTTATTATGGAACGAAAAATTAATGGCGCTAAAATTTTCCTCAGGAAAAAAAAGTTTACTTGCGGAAACATTATTTGTATACGTTGTATATACCAGTGGAAAATTCTATATACTTTGGAATTAATGAATGCAAACTTTTCAACAATAATCCAGTTTTGTACCTTTTTCCATTATATGGATTAATTTGTCACCTGAAATTTTATTATTAAACGAAATTTTATTGGCGCCAAAATTTTCCTCAGGAAAATAAAGTTTACTTGCGGAAACATTATATGCATACGTTGTATATACCAGTGGAAAATTCTATATACTTTGGAATTAATGAATGCAAGCTTTTCAACAATAATCCAGTTTTGTACCTTTTTCCATTATATGGATTAATTTGTCACCTGAAATTTTATTATGGAACGAAAAATTATTGGCGCCAAAATTTTTCTCAGGAAAATAAAGTTTACTTGCGGCAACATTATTTGTATATGTTGTATATACCAGTGGAAAATTCTATATACTTTGGAATTAATGAATGCAAACTTTTCAACAATAATCCAGTTTTGTACAATTTCCTATAATATCTTCTCAATTTGTCACCTCAAATCTTATTATGGAACGAAAAATTATTGGCGCTAAAATTTTCCTTTGGAAAATAAAGTTTACTCGCGGATAAATTATTGGTATACGTTGTATATACCAGCGGAAAATTCTATATACTTTGGAATTAATGAATGCAAACTTTTCAACAATAATCCAGTTTTGTACCTTTTTCCATTATATGGATTAATTTGTCACCTGAAATTTTATTATGGAACGAAAAATTATTGGCGCTAAAATTTTCCTCAGGAAAATAAAGTTTACTCGCGGATAAATTATTTGTATACGTTGTATATACCAGCGGAAAATTCTATATACTTTGGAATTAATGAATGCAAACTTTTCAACAATAATCCAGTTTTGTACAATTTTCTATAATATCTTCTCAATTTGTCACCTTAAATCTTATTATGGAACGAAAAATTATTGGCGCTTAAATTTTCCTCAGGAAAATAGAGTTTACTCGCGGATGAATTATTTGTATACGTTATATATAACGGCCGAAAATTCCATAAAGTTTGACTACAATTTTCGTTAACCAGATATGTATTTAAAAAAAAAGTCAGATAAATAAAATGCTAACATAATCCATTTTGTATCATTTTCCCTAATATCATTGGTACCATTTGTGAGCACGACACTTTTAGAGATTCCGTAATACATTTGTCACCCGAAATTTCATCATTAATCAAAAAATTATTGGCTGCAAAATAACCGGAAATGAATTTGATTTATTTTTATATCTTATGTATAAATGAAAAAAAGAGCAAATGGAAAGTAAGATATTCTAATGTGAAAAAAAAAGAAATAGCAATATGACGATAAATCCTTTGTTGATATCATATTTGTTTAACGAATATATTTTTAAATCATGTATAGCACATATACATTTTTATACATCGATATTGTAATACATGAAAAGTTTACGTTTTCAAGCAACAAATCTAATGACAAGGCGGAAATTTGAAACCGTTTGATCAAGATTATCAGCTTTCATCATATCATACATTGTCATATCATATATATATAATCATACATTGTTTGAAACTGAAACCGATTTGGATACTTGCCAAGTATAGGACGTGTTTTAGTTTCAACAATAATCCACTTTTGTGATCGACGAGTCAAAGTAATAGATTTGCATTGACATTTAAAATGTCTTTGTTGGGATCAATGTCAGCATAGATTAATATTATCTTGAAAAACGTATTGTTGTTGGTATTTTATTACTGGGCTTTTAAGAGAACATGATTTAAATGATTTGAAGACAAATTAACGAAACATATAAAAAAATTTTGGACGTTAGTAATGATTCAAAAAATCTCAAAATTAAAGTGATTTTTATTCCCTTAAAAAAGGATGCAAAGTAGAACCTCGCACATTGTTTCCTTATTATTTTTCGATTTGTAGGAAATTTTGTAAAAAGCGAAAAATAATGAAGAAGCAATGTGCAAGGTTCTTCTTTGCATCCTTGTTTTAATTGGATAAACAAACGTGTTGTAAATTCGCTTTTTTTATTTCGTTATTATTAGAGCGTTTCAAAATGTAAACGTGATAACCCATATTTTTTAAAATAATTCAACATTCCATAAAATCAAAAATTTCACACCGTTCGTCACTAAATTATACATATGTAATGGCGGAATATTGTTTCACTTACAGTCAAAATTTGAGCTCGCTAACTTAAATTTTGAAAAAGTTACTATATAGCGTCAATTTTTTGAAAAATTCAAAATTCTATAAAACTCGAACTGCTTTACTGATTTCGTCGCAATTAAATACCAAACAACATTGAACGTGACTTCAGTTATGAAGAACAATTTAGCTAAATTGTCGAACTTTTACGAAAGTTAGACCGACCTCGACCTTTTTTCGAAATATTAAAAATTACATAAAATCAAAATGGATGCATATATTTAAAAAAAAATCGCAACATTCAAAAAGGGACAACTGCTCCACTTGCCAACCAAATTTCAGTGAGAGGTGATTGAATTTTCGAAGCCCTGATGCACACACACGTTACATACGGAAATTTTTTCTAAACCACTTTTCTCAACGTTTTGGACCATTCTGAATATACTAACATTAAAATATTAAAAAAAAAATTCATGAACAAAGCTTCCTCTCTGAAGAAGCAAAAAAAGGTCATATTATTAAATAATTGTTATTTATATTAATTTCTAATCCCCAATAGATTTTTCGCAGAAGAACGACGATCAAGAAAGCAGGCATTTTTTCTCAAATTCCGGTACAAAAAAAGCTCAAAAGGCACAAAGAAATGTTACACTTCGTTCCTTGGAATGAGATGGAAGAGATTTTTTTCGGGTGGTCGAGCATTTGCGCCTTAACGAGCATTTGGCGCGTGCCAGCAATCGGACCCCTTTCTCCATCTTCTCCATCTCGAGCGTCTACGAGAAACGGAAGAGAGAGAGAGAGAGAAAGGAAGGAAGAAAAATATAAAAAACTGCAGCAGCCGCACGGATACACTCACCGCTCTCGGGGAGTGAGAATGCGAACGATATAATAAAGTGCAGCCTGCAATAAAAATAGAAACATTAGTATATAGAAGCTGCGAGTGGCTGCGGCTCTTTCTGCTTCACAATAATTGATGCACTTGCACTTAAACGCAGAATCCAACTATCAACAACCACCTATTCACATTTATTTTGGCAAAGAAAAACAAACTTGACCCACGAATTTTTTCTTCCCGTTAAGAACGCATCGATCTAGTAAAGGGCTCAAAATAAAAACTTTTCTTTCCATATTATAGCAATAATTTCAACTGTAAAATGTAATTGACATTGATTTTTATTGCAGTAGTACATAATGCGTTATACAGAATTTAAAAAAAAAAGTCAAGCTCTCTGAATTATCAACAAAATCCAATTAAAAAGAAAAAAGTAGTGGCATTCCTAAAAAATCGACTTTTCTCTTTGGAATAAAAGCAGTTCCGTTCAAAATCAAGTCCAACTATCAACAATCACCTATTCTCACGTCTTGTAGCGGAGAAAAAAAAATCCCGACCTACGAATCTTTTCTTCCCGTTAAAAACGCGTTGATCTAGTCGAGGGCTCAAAACAAAAACTTTTCTGTATTATAGCAATAATCTAAACCGTAAAACGTAGTTAACATTTTTTTTCATCTAGTACATAATACTGCAGATAATACAGAATTAGAAAAAAATTTCAAGTTCTCTAAATGATCAACAATATCCAATTTAAAAAAAAGTGATTGCATTGCCAAAAAATCGACTTTTCGCATCAGAATAAAAGTACCTTCGTTCAAAATCGAGTCCAGCTATCAAAAACCTCCCATTCTCACGTCTCCTAGCAAAGAAAAAAAATCCCGACCTACGATTCTTTTCTTCCCGTTAAAAACGCATTGATCTAGTAAAGGGCTCAAAACGAAAACTAGTACATAATACTGCAGATAACACCGAATTAAAAACAAAATGTAAGCTCTCCGAAAAATCAACAAAATCCAATTAAAAAAAAAAGTGATTGCATTGCTAAAAAATCGACTTTTCACTTCAGACTAAAAGCCCCTTCATTCAAAATCAGGTCCAACTATCAACAACCACCTATTCTCGCGTTTCCTAGTAAAGAAAAAAAAATCCCGACCTACGATTCTTTTCTTCCCGTTAAAAACGCATTGATCTAGTCGAGGGCTTTGTCCTCTTCGCCCCAAAGTCCGGAGCAAAACCACGGCGGTTCCGTTGCTCATATACACGACCGCTGTTTATCATATGTATATATACCAAACACGCATTTGCTCGCCCACGAGAAAAGTGCGGGTGTACAAGAGGGCGAGGACGAAGAGGCAGTTGAAGACGAAGAAGATGACGAAGAGGAGGAAGAAACCCGGTGGCACATGCTCTTTAGTCCGTGGGGCGCGTGGTGCGCCTTCGGCTTGGTCGTCTGCGCGCTCGGCAGCTGATGTGACGAAGCTCGAGGGTGGGAGACGACGACGACGACTACGGAGGACGAGGGAGGCTGGGCACGTCTCCTATATGTAGCCCCGAATCTCAGACGGTCCAACTACTACGCCCGAAACTCACGAGGCGATAACATCCTCTGTGACTCTTCATCGACTCTTCAGTGACTCGTGACTCGAAGAGGAAGACGAAGAAGAATATATTCTAAAGCAACAATCAAACATTCAAGTCAATTATTCAACGGATTAAGACACGAAAAATTATCTACGATTTAATAAGTGATTATTGTGACAGTTTTATAAAAAGTGTGCAATAAATAACAAGTGTGGCATGAGTTTTGTGAAGTACTGAAGAGGAAGAAGAGGAAGAAGGAGAAGAGGAAGAGGAACTTTGGAATCAGTGCTACGAAGGATTTCAAAATGCCGAGGGCTTTTCTTATCACTCACAGGAGGTACAATGGTACCGAGGAATTTGAAACACCAAGAGGTGAGTTTATGGGGTTGGAATTGAGGGCTTTTTTGGGGGGGTTGCGGTGAAGGAAGGGAAAGTTTGGGAGGGATGTGATTTGATGGACTTGGATGGAGTTTGAAGGGTGGAAATTAAGGGGTTTTGGGGTTTTGGTGAAGAGAGGGAAAGTTTGGAAAGGTAAAATTTGATGAATTTAGAGGGAGTTTGAAGGTTGGATATTAAGGGTTTGGGTGAAGTCAAGAAAAATGTAGGAAGGATAACATTTGTAGATGTAGGATGTGAGCTTAAAGGGTTAGAATTGAGGATTTTTTTAGGGTTTAGGTGAAGAGGAAAATAATGTAGAAGAGTAAAATTTGAAGCACCAGGAAGTGAGTTTAAAATGTTGAAATTAAGGATTTTTTTAAGGGTTTAGATGAAAAAAAAAAGTGGATTGGCTTAAATTGAAAGCACCAAGAAGTGAGTTTGTAGTGTTGATATTCAGAATTTTTTGGTAGGTTTAAAGGAAGAGAGAAAAATTGTGGAAGGGTAAAATTTAAAGCACCAAAAGGTGAGTTCATATTGTTGAAATTAATAATTTTTTGGGAGATTTAGATGAAGAGAGAAAAAATGTGGCAGGTTAAAATTTAAAGCACCAAAAGGAGATTTCGTAGTCCGAAAGTAAGGAATTTATTGGTAGGTTTAGACGAAGAAAGAAAAAATCCAGGAGGGTAAAGTCTAAAGCACCAAAAGGTGAGTTTGTAGTGTTGAAATCAAGAATTTTTTGGAGGGTTTAGATGAAGAGAGAAAAAAAAATGCGAAGGGTGAAATTCAAAGTACCACAATGCGAGTTCGTAGTGTTAATATTAATGATTTTTTGGGAAATTTGGATGAAGAGAAAAAAAAGTAGAAAGTTAAAATTGAACGTACCAAGAAGTGAGTACGTATTGTTGATATTGAGAATTTTGTTTGGGATTTTAGATGCAGAGAAAAAAAATGTGGAAAGGTAGATCATTGGGGATTTTTTGGAAAGACAGGAAGTGGCAATTTTCGAGATTGAATGGGCGGAGAATAGGTGATAGGAACGCAAGATGCGTCACAATTTACGCGAACTACCAAGACGCATACCGTCTCGCTGCCGTCAACCCTTTCCGCTCACCTCCCGCTGCCCACTCGACGGCAACGTTGGCACGCGCGTGCTATTTCCGTTCTTCTCAAAAACAGGGAGCAGCCGGCTTTCATGGAGTTAAAATCGAGGATAGAGTACCAAGAGTTGGACGCTTTGCTGAGGAAATGAAATAACAAATCTTGCTTCAAAATTAATTATCCAATTTCCGGAAATTCCACTGTCATTCAATCACGATATTTCGATCAAACATTGAAATAGTTTGGCAAGTGTTTTTTTTCCAAGTTTAACTCAGAAAGCGATTCCTTTTCTATGACAATTTTACGAAAATGTTTACGTAAAAGGGATGATTTTGCAATGAAGTTACCGTGAATTGCTACTTTCTCTTCTTTATTTATTTGAGTTTATACAGTAAGAACTGTTCTCTGAAATTGTGTCTCAATGATTTATGTCATTAGTATAAGAAAAATATCTTTCGCATTATAGAATAAGATAAACACTTTTCTTTATTATAGAAGCGTAATTATTTAAGGGTGGAACTTTATTATCTCATCACATTCATTATAGCAATTCTACATAACTTCATACAGTCCAACAAAAATGCCGTATTGAGGCGAATAATTGAATACACCGAAACATTCATTCATTAGGTTCAATACTTACAATCGAATCTTATTGTCGTGATTAAATTTGACGGTATCAATTATAAATCGATAATTTAATAGAAGAAAATATCGAAAGAAAGTAAATAAAATATATGACTAAAAATATTGGATACTTTAAATAAATTCGAAAAAAAGTTGCAAAACTGAACTTTGCAAATTGTTTTCTCATTATTTTTGGTTTTTTTTTACAAAGCGACCTTAATGAAAAAGTATGTTCGTATATTTCGACTTCCTCATGGAGAAAACTTAAAAAAAAAACAAAAATAATAAAGAAGCGATTCACAAAGTTCAAATTTGCAGTTTTATTCGATATCAAAGTTGACTTTCTAAAAAATTTGAACTACATAACAAATTATGACGAAACTGTGCGAATACTGCTGAATTCATGTATAAAATTCAAGTTCGCTATCTTATGGTTTCATAAACTTAATGCAGTAACATCATTTTTTCTGGAAGTTAAAATTCTGAGAGATTCAAAGCACATTGCAGATTCCGACAAAACTATGTTCTAAATACTGCTAAACAATACCGATTTCATGTATGAAATTTTTGAGTTCACTATCTCATATTTTGCCAAAATCAGGGCAAAAGTGTGAATTTTTCGGAAATTTCAAAACTTCATAAAACCCGAACCGCTTTTCCGATTTTGGTAAATTCAATACCAAATAACATAAACAGTACCTGCACTTATGGAGAATTATTCAGTGAAAAATCGACTTTTTTACGAAGGCTAAAACGCGCACGTCCTTTTTAAAAAAATTTGAAAAGCTATAAAATTTAAATTGAATCCACCACGTTTCGACCAAGATTTGACCTCGACCTCTCCGATTTGTCTCGTAATTTTTTGTAGGCTTAATTGGACCCTTAAATGCACCAGATTTTTTTCAAAATATATTTTTAAAGTGACATATCGAATGCCATCATTTAAAAATCTGAAAAAATTCTGACAAATAATATGATTAATATACAAATTTTCTAGCTTATAGCCAAAGTGGGTAAGATTCTTCTTCTTATAGTTTTTAAGCTTATTTTAATCTTAAAAATTATGGAGAAGTAAAAAATCTAAGCTACTTCAGGCGATTGATCAAATGTTTATTCATGTAAGGCCGGATTTTTTTCCGAATTTTTTCAGATTTTTCCGAACTATACAAATTTTTTTTCAAAATATTTTTTTAAAGTGACATATCGAATTCTATTATTTAAAATTTTGCTAAAATTCTGAAAAATGCTCTATCGAAGATAGAAATTTTCTAGTCCATAGCCAAATGTAGCACCATTGTTCTTCTCATAATTCTTAAAAAAATTTTATTTAAAAAAATAATCTTTTTAACAAAAAAAAAGTTTAAAAACTATGAGAAGAAAAATCTTGCTCACTTTGGCTATAAGGCAGAAAATATTAATATTCAACAAACTATTTTTCAGAATTTTAATATCCAGCATTAAATATGTCATTAGAAAAATGTATTTGAAAAAAATTGCCATAGGAAAAAAAACATCTGTTGCATTAAAAGGTGCAACTAGACCTAAATAAAATTGTAGGCCTAGAAACGAGGTGGATTGCCCCATACATAAAAAAAAATGCATCAGTCAAAGATGGACTTCATTTGTGTAACAAATTTGAGCTCAATCGTTTGGATGATTCTCAAGTTACAAGTGATTAAAATTTGGAATTATTTCTAAACTACTTTTCTCAATGTTATGGACCATTCTGAGTGTCCTGACATGAAAATCTCGATAAAAAAAGCACAAACTATCCTCTATGAGTTATCAAAATTTAAAAAAAATCAAAATTAAACGTTATTTTTTTTTCTTTTCAGATTACAGCCCAGAACGTGTGGTCAGGGTTGCAGAATACGGCGGTGGTCAGCCGACCTCGGACGGCGTGAGCGACTGCGGCAGCGAAACTTCTTCCGAATGTCCTGAAGAGCTGTACAATTTGACAAAATTGGCCGAAGTGAGTTTGGCAGCAGCAGCAGGAACATTGATCCATCCAAGCAAAGTTTTAAGCTACCAGCGTGCATCATCTCCTCATTGGGGTCATCAGGTCGTCGAAAAATACGGGCCTCATCACCCGATGGAACCGTCGTCGCGACAGACTCTTCAGACGCTCACTTCCCACCGAAGAGATGATGAAGAGCGAGTGGACGAAGGTGAGATGAGTCTGAGAGAAAGAACGAGATTATTTTTCGAGCGAATCGAGAGCGAGAGGGAAATTCTTGAGGGAAGAAATCAGAGAAGTCCTCCTGAACTTCACGAGGTCAGATTGTCGCGAAATACTTCACCTCCTCGTTGTCACCTTGATGAAGAGGCCTCCAGACTTTCCAGCAGTCCTCCGACGTTTTCTGCGGAATCCGGAACGGAAGAGACCTCGAAGAGTGTCGTGATAGCGATGACGAGAAAAGGAGGCTCGATATCATCCTCCGAAGGGTCTAAATCCGATGATAGCGAAGATCACGAGTGTCCGGATTGCGGAAAAAAATATTCAACCTCCTCGAACCTCGCCAGGCATCGACAGACTCACAGGAGCCTCGGAGACAAAAAAGCCAGACGATGTCCTCATTGCGATAAAATTTATGTCAGCATGCCCGCCTTCAGCATGCATGTTAGGACTCATAATCAGGGATGCAAGTGCCATTATTGTGGAAAATGCTTCTCTAGGCCTTGGCTTCTTCAGGGACACATAAGAACACATACCGGTTAGTATATGAAACTAAAATTCATACCTTTATTTTTTTAGTAAAAACTATTGAGTCAATTGATGAGTATTGTGAAATGAATTATATTAAAATGTGAGTTGAATTGACTTCAATTAAAATGGGAGATAGATTAAATTGAATGAAAGTTTGGCTGTTGAATTAAATAAAAATTAGCCGCAAATTGAATTGAATTTACGTTTGACGTGAATTGAATTAAATTCACGTTTTACGTAAATTGAATAGGATTTAAATTTGACCGAAGCTGAATTGAATTAAAATTTTAACGAAACTTAATTGAATTAAATTCAAATTGGACCTAAATTACATTGAATTAAAATTTTACCTGAATAAAATTAAATTTAAATTTGACCTAAAATGAATTGAATTAAAATTGGATCTAAATTAAATTGAATTTAAATTTTACCTGAAATAAATTGAATTTAAATTTTACCTGAATTAAATTGAACGAAAATTTGACTTGAATTGAATTAAATTTAAATTCGATATAAATTAAATTGAACTAAAATTTAACTCGAATTTAATTGAATAAGAATTTGACTTAAGGTAGTTCTGTCGCTTTCTGTTCATTTCGCATAAGTTCAATAAAAATGAGAGAAAATTGCAAGTATTTCTCAATGGTAGAAGATTCTAAAAAAATTCATGAACATGAAAGGCACTGAAAACCATCATTTTGCATAATAATAATTTTCAAACGTTATTAACAAATTAATCAATTAACAAATACCCCGAAAACCCAACTTTTCTTTTTTATTCAAAAGTTTCGCGCATTTTTCAGAATACGTATGAATTTTTTCAGATTTTTAAATTTCATTTGAATTTTTTATCATTGAAATGAAAGTCTATCTCTTACAAAACGCCCTGAAAATTATAAGATTCATCCTGATATGAACAATATCATTTTCAGCACTTTCTGCACTTCTTTGGTTTAATCAAAAAAATTAATGAAAATATTTATAAATTCCATCGAATTAAATTTTATTGCCATTGAAACCACTTATAAAATCCATCAAAATAAATTATATTGCTATTAAATATATGTATGAACTCCATTACATTAGATTTAACTGCCATTTAGAACATTTACAAACTCCATTGAATTCGATTTATTGCGACTCCAAAAAATATCCACAAGCTCCATTAAATTCAATTCAATTGCGACTCCAAAAAAAATTCATAAGCTCCATTAAATTCCATTCAATTGCTACAAAAAAAATTCATAAGCTCTATCAGATTTAATTAAATTGCCATTAAAATTGTCTCTAAATCCGTAATAAATCTATATCCACTTATGGATCTGAATATTAATTACAAATTATTTGTATTTCCAGGTGAAAAGCCATTCAAGTGCACAATATGCAACAAAGCGTTCGCAGACAAGTCCAATCTTCGTGCCCACGTCCAGACTCATTCGAACACGAAACCTCACGTTTGTGGACGTTGTGGCAAAGCCTTCGCTTTGAAATCATATCTGTACAAACACGAAGAGTCTTCGTGCATGAGAGCTCATCATCGGGCGGTTTCGGAGAAACGCGAGGGCAGCAACGATTCCTGTGGAGCTCCAGCATCGGTTTCGACAAATTCCAGTCCTGGAAGAATCCTGACGCCTCCGATGACCGCATCGCCGACCAGCGTGATAGTTCCTCGTCCTGGAGCGACTCTGGAATCAAGGACATCATCACCAACAGCTTTTTCCACGATAATTCGACACACGAAAAATCAGGCGATCACTTCTGAGGTTTCTTCACCTCCTCAAAAGCGTCAATGTCGAGAAAAAAAAATTTCCGTACCTGAAGAGCCACCGAAAGAAGAGGCTGGAAACAAACCCACGGAATTCTTGTCCAGAATGGTCATCAGAACTTCGGTTATTTCACCAAATCCTGAACATCTCGTGCGAATTGGAGGCATTAATGGAAAGAAAACGACACCATTCGATTTTACCGATCCTACGAGAGCTTCAGCGTTCTCCAGGCCTAATGGAATTAGTCTGAATCTTGCCATTGCCTAAAGTTTGATTTCATTGACAGAACTTACCCCTTTTTCGTTTAACTTCGATTCTGGTCGCTAGTTTTGGTCACAAGAATTTAGTTCATTTCTTGGATCATCATTTTGTTAGTTGAAGCCATCAACATTGTTGTGAACATTGTATTCCGAAACACAAATTTTTGCCGCAAGTTATTTTTCAATCTTTCATAGGCAATTTTTTTAATACTGGAAAATAATATCAAATAAAAAATGAATAGTTCGATGATTGAGTCCACAATTTAGTCATGAATACTGAATTTTTCGGTTTTTTAGATCTTTATTTTGTTATTGGAAGCTTCAAAATTTTTGTGAACAATTATTTTGAAATACAAATTTTGCTCCAAGTTATTATTCAATCTTTCATAGGCAATTTGTTGAATACCGGAAAATAGAATAAAAAATCATGAACACTGAATTTTTTATTTCTCAGATCATTATTTTATTATTTGCAGATTTCAAAATTGTTGTGATCAATTATTCTAAAACACAAATGTTTGCCTCAATTTATTTTTCAATCTTTTATAGGCAATTTTTTTAATACCGGAAAATAGAATAAAATCAAAATCGAATAAACGAATAGTTCGATCATTGAGCTCAGAAATCATTTACGGAAACTCAATATTTTATTCGTTTAGTATTTCACGTAATTTGACTAATACAAGACGCAAGTAAAATTGAAGAAACCAAAATTAGCACCAGAAAAGTGGTCACTCAGTTCTCCGATTTCTTGACGTTAATTTTAGGGGTAAGTTCGCTCAAAAATTCATCGAAAATTCATCATCATTTCATCGAAACTACAAAGTAGCGTCGCCTAATTAACGATGAAAAAAAGCGTGAAAATATCAGCGATAATTGTATATTCCATTGAGGTGCGTAGGAAAGTGAAACGCAAAAGAAAAACCATGAAAGGGTGCTAAATATTTGCCCTACGCACTTCGCACTAAGCATCTTCCTTATAGGGACCACATAGCGGGTAGTCGTAAAATTAAAGTCGTCTAAGCCTTGTCCAAAAAAAAAAAACAAATAACAAAAACTAAAAATTCGTGCCTTAGTATGATTGCAGGCATAATTACTGAACTCGTTAGAACGAACGCGGCACCCGTGTACTTAAAATACGATAGACACTTCTTTTTAGGTTTACTATAATATCTTTTTCTTTTCTCGCTCTTCCAGGCAGCTAAACTGTCGATTAGAATTTTTTCTTCCTTTTTTTCTTACTTTCTTTTTCGTTTTTTGAAGCGTAACACCGCGAGCGGTTAAGTCCGTGGCGGTAAAGAGTGTAAACTAGTCGAACTCGTTTCGTGATCGCGAGAAGACCTCTTTCGGTGATCGACGGTCAAGCAATGATCCATATTGTCTCTTCGTTCGCTCGTAGATCTATTTTCCCTTTCCACTTCGCGAGCGAAATTTAAAAGGATCGAAGATAATTGAAGCGTTTTGAATGTCCCATTACTTTCCAACGCACTCTATTTTTTTTTAAGCCATAAATAATTTGTTGACAGATTTTTTTTCGGTTTCACATTGTATTAGTAGAAAATTGATTTTTTGCATAAAAATTGAGGTGAAAAATCCAGGAAATTTGAGGTAATGTTTTTTTTAATGAATTTTATGAATTCGTAAACAATACATTTGTTCGAAATGTTCAGTACATTCGTATAAAATGAATAATTGTTATTGAAAAATAAGAAAAAGACTTTTGCGTATTAATTCAGGTGAATAATCCAGGATATTTGAAATAAGGTTTTTTAAAAAATGGATTCTATGAATAATTCACAAACAATAGATTTTTTATAAAAAGCTTTTTATGAAAAAATAAGAGAAGATTTTTGCATACAAATTGAGGTGAAAAATCCAGGAAATTGAAGGTCATGTTTCGTTCACGAATTTTATGGATAATTCGTAAACAATATATTTTTCCAAAATTTACAGTATATTAGTGAAAAATAATTTAGCTTTCTATGAAACAATGAGAAAACATTTTTGCATATAAATTGAGATTAAAAAATCCAAGAAATTCAATTCAGATTTTTGCATCCAAATAAATATGAAAAATCCAAGAAATTCAATTCAGATTTTTGCATCCAAATAGATATGAAAAATCCAAGAAATTCAATTCAGATTTTTGCATCCAAATAGATATGAAAAATCCAAGAGATTCAGTTCAGATTTTTGCATACAAATTGGATGAAAAATCCTAGAACTTAAGTGATAATTTTTTCAAAATTAATCTATCTCCAAAAGTTGTCTATTCATATTCAATGAAATTTGTATACACTTTCTCACCAAAAAAGTAAAATATTCTTCAAAAAAATACTATATCTAATTATCTATGCGACGAGTAGAAGACAATTGACAGTAATGGGATTATATAACTCGAGAACGAAGAGATCGATCGTACCGCGCGAAGGTCTGACGAAGAAGCGCGAAACGACGATAATAATTAATGAATATCTTAAAATGATTAGTCCCCTGTTTAATATACATTGTATTGCAGCCGATAAACGGGTCACGAAACCGTTCACGAGGCTTGACCGTGCGTGTGTGTCCTAGTCATCTATTATACGCGTTAATCGATGTATCTTAGTCTAGTTTTACGGCACACGTTATATTATTACTATCATTATTATTATTATTATTACTATAATTGTAAATAGATCATTCCCAAGTTATATCGTATTAGCTCTTGGATTGTAAATAGTCGTTAATATTTTATAGTCT
Source organism: Tromatobia lineatoria (assembly GCA_949699805.1). Taxonomy (NCBI): domain Eukaryota; kingdom Metazoa; phylum Arthropoda; class Insecta; order Hymenoptera; family Ichneumonidae; genus Tromatobia; species Tromatobia lineatoria. The sequence continues at coordinate 18,483,606 of OX453039.1, read as the reverse complement.
CTCGTATTGTTTTAGATTTAGGATAGATTTATAGTCGCGCATTCTATTTTTTAGAGAGTGCTAAATATCGTAATTGATTACACCGCCGAACTTTTACGTACCACTTATACATCACTGGAGTGCCTTATTGTTACTATCTGAATATTATTGATCCCACTTTTTTTCTACGCAACGTGAAGATCTTGTCAAATGAAAAATAATAAAATATATTATATATGAATTTATGAAGTAAATTGCCTATTTTTAATCGTTCAACCTTTGCAAACATTTTAGATTATATTTTCAGCGATGGCGAGTCATGATTTTCGTGCCTCTCTAACATTTTGATCACGGAAAAAAAAATCTGAATTCTGAGACAAAAAGTTAAAGATTTTTTAAAAAGTTTCGTAAGAACAGGATTTACTGAAGAATATAAATGTCACAATAAAAAATAGATCAATAAAAGTATCTCGACATTTTTTAATCTCAAGAAAAATAAACCAAAGTTGAAATTTTTATTGCACATTTATATTTTTTTTAAAGATTGTTTTGGAACCGGAAATAAAATGAGAAAGGAATTGTATGAATTGTGAGTTATGAAAAATTGGTACAGGGTCGAGATTTAGATGGATTCAGATTCGATCTTCGAAAGTGATACATTTTTGCCGATAGATAAATGCCGTTAAATCAATTGGCCGTGATAGCGCTCTCTAATCCGAGAAGCGTACACGTTGTGCAAGAGCATAAATAACAACGTTTTGCTGTCTTTGGCTAATCGATCGGAATAAATAATTAGGGCGTCGAAGGGGAAGAGACCGGCGAACGCGACGAATCGATGCCAATGGCCGATGGTGGTGGACGCGTGAAAGAGATTTATCGTTAGTCGATTGAGAGCTTGGATTGAACTACTATTCCAGAATATTACCCAGAAGATTTCGGGGTAATGCGAGTCATAAAGCGCTGAATATTCGACGAAAAATAAAACAATTCTTTTCTGTTGAAATACGAGTATGACATATTTATAAATATCCACATTTAAATTTGTTGAAAAGGAATTGTGAATTGTATTGTATTGACAAAAAAAAATATAGTCGATGGAAAAAGTAAATGTAAAGACCTTTTTTTTGTGAATTTTTTAAAATTTCCTAATGATTCATGAATTACGTTTCTAATGATTCATTAGATATTCCATTGTATATTTTTTATGATTGGCCGAGTTTTAAATTCTCTGGATTTTTTCTAAATGGTAGAAAAATGTTGTTGCCAAAGTTTCTGTTGCATTTTTTATTATCGATGGCATAAACAGCCTCGATTCTTAATTCTATTCTCTTCTAGCATTAATTAGAAGAGATAATAAGATTTAGAAAAATTATGTGACGACCAATTGAATTTTTTTGCACCAGGGAAAGAAAAAAGGATGAAATATGCAATTTTCTACTTTCTATTTTACTTTTTTTCCCTCAAATTTTCCGGTTTTCTCTGACGACAATATTTTCGACAAAAGTATAATTAGTCGATCCGCATTATCTTTTCTCGATGGTTCTCGAAATCAACGGCAGAAGCAGAAACCGGAAGCTTTTACCTAGATTTTTCCTCAACAATAAAAAAAATGTTCATGTCCTAAGTTTCTCTTGCATTTTTATTATTGAGGACAATAAAAACCTTCAATTATAAGTTATATTCTTCTGTAGCATCCTTTAGAAAAGCCAATATGTTTTTAAAAAATTACGTAAGAAGCAATTGAATTTTTTTCCAGGAAAGAAAGAAAAAGCATGAAGCATGCAATTTTCTGCTTTTCACACTTTTTCCCTCCAGTTTTCCGGTTTTCCCTGATCACAATATTTTCGACAGACGTATAAATTAAATAAATATAATTGAAATAAAAAAACGTATAAAAAGTCGATTCGCATTATCCCCTGTCGATGCTTCTCCGAATGAACCCCGAAAGTAATCGTTTTCCTGGATTTTTTCGAAAAGATATAAAAATGTCTATATTCAAATTTCCTGTTGCATTTTCATTTTCAGTAGCTATAAAAACCTTCAATTATTAGTTATATTTTTTTAGAGTAGCCATTTAAAGAACCAACGAGTTTAAAAAAAATTATGTGGGAACCAATTGAATTTTTTTTCCATAGAAGAAAGAAAAAGCATGAAACATGGAATTTTCTGCTTTTCACACTTTTTCCCTCCAATTTTCCGGTTTTCCCTGATCACAATATTTTCGAAAAACGTATAAATAGTCGATTCGCATTATCTCTTCTCGATGCTTCTTCGAATAAACCCCGAAAGTAATCATTTTCCTGTATTTTTTCGAAAAGATATAAAAATGTCTATATTCAAATTTCCTGTTGCATTTTCATTTTCAGTAGCTATAAAAACCTTCAATTATTAGTTATATTTTTTTAGAGTAGCCATTTAAAGAACCAACGAGTTTCAAAAAAATTATGTGGGAACAAATTGGATTTTTTTTTCCATAGAAGAAAGAAAAAGCATGAAACATGCAATTTTCTGCTTTTCACCCTTCTTCCGTCCAATTTTCCGATTTTCCCTGGATACAATATTTTCGACAGACGCATAATAAGTCGATCCGCATTATCTCCTCCCGATGCTTCTCCAAATCAACCCTGAAATCAATCGCCAGTCTTCTAGACTCGCAAACTCCGCCCGTAGCATGACGTACACGCAAACCCACTCTTTTCGGTAGCAAGATCAGCGGGATGAAGAGAAGAGAAAGAAGACCACTGGACACACACGAGACTGGCCGATATACATAATCGCGTGTATAAAGATCAGTGGAAAAGTGTAGCAACGAGGCATTTCTCGGAAGCTCCTCTCTACTATCAGTTCGCGGTCTCTCAGCGTCTTCATATTCGGAAGAGGCGCTGATCAGTGCTCAAGCTTCCTCGTGGTCGTCGATTCGACGATTGGGCGCCGATCAAGAACTTCCAGAAGCAGGAAATCGACCGGAAGAAGTCACCGTCGAGGAAGATATCCTCGAGAGCATCGCCATGTGTTGGCAAGCTCTGGTGATTCTTTTCCTCGCTAGCTCCACGCTTGGAAAACACGTGAGTATTTTTTTCACAAACCTGAAAAAAAGAAAAATTGAATATCAATTTTTTCTACGATATTTTTTACAAATTTTTCAAAAAATTTTACAATTTTAATATACAAATTTATTTTTATTTCTTACAATTTCAATATACAATTTTTTTTAATTCTTTACAATTTCAATATACAAATTTTTTTAAATTTTTTACAATTTCAATCTACAAATTTTTTAAATTTTCTTACAATTTTAATATACAATTTTTTTTTAATTTTTTTACAATTTTAATATACAAATGTGAATATTAAAATTATAATTAGAATCGAATAAAGATATTTGCTTGTGCCAGGTGAAAATCTTTTACTAATTGATAAATTAGGCTCATATAATAAAATAGATACTTTCTGAGCTCTTACATTTAGTTAAGAGTTACGTGTATTAATAAAAATAAAGTAACTTGTCGTTTGATCATTTCAATGAGTGAAACGGTGATGCAAGGTGAAGTTCTTCAGGTCAGTCGGTCAAAACTATTTGCCGAAACTCGTAGACGCGCGCAACGCGCTCTTAGAGGCTGAAGAGATTTGAAGATCAGAGTTCAAGCGATAAAGATTTGATTGTAGGAAAGACCCACATTTCCTATTCGCAGTGCAGAGTAAACATGTGTTTGGTTTATTTTTTCCGCGCTTTTTGGCTCACGTCACTGACGATTGACACGGTTTTGATGTCGATTTCTGAAATCTGAAGAGAATTTTGGTTATTTGAATATGAATTATAGCAAATGAAAAGGATTGGTCGTTCCGTGGACGCTGATGAAGAGATCCTATCGTCGTCGAAGAAACATGAAGAACCATCGACTTTTACAGACCACGTGACGGTAAAAAAATAAAAAGTTTGGAATTTTTAAATAATTATGTGAAGAGTCTTAACAATAAAAATTGTTTACTAAAAGTGAATTGATATTTTCAGCGCTACATCGCCTATAAAAATCCGGAACAGGCCAGTTGCTATTTAGAGAAAATAAAAGATGGCGCAGCGAGAAGCAAGGATGTTTGGCAGAATATTCTCAGGCAGCCTCGACAGAGAGTTCTTTATGCTTCAGCCGCAAGCTTGACAAAAGTAGAGGTAGGAAAATCCTTGGAGTTTAGTCTGAAAAAAAAAACATTAATTTCGGCAATAAGCAATAGTGCGAAAAAATTTGAAATAATTCTGTAAATAAAACTGAAAAATCCTTCCAGAATAATCTCAAATACAAACCTGTAAATTTGAACTTTGCAAATTGTTTCCTCAATATTTTTGGTTATTACAAGACCTCTATGAGGAAGTATGTTAACCAATTTTAGGTTCCTCATGGAGAAAGCATTGGGAGAAAAATGAGAAATAATGGAGAAGAAATTTGCAAAGTTCAACTTTGTGGCTTTATTCTTGATCAAAATTAATTTTCTGAAACATTTAAAGCACGTAGCAAATTATGACAAAACTGTGTACCTATTATTGCTAAATAGTACTGATTTCTTGTCCAAAGTTCGACTTCGCTATCTTACGTTTTGTTAAGTTTAATGCAATGATATCGTTTTTCCAAAACTTATGATTCTGACAAATTCGAACCATTATTGCATGTTATGACGAATCTATATACTAATTATCGCTAGATGCTAGCAATTCCATGTGTGAAGTTTGAGTTCGTTGTCTTATGTTTCGCCAAAGTTAGGGCAAGAACGTGATTTTTTTGAAAATTTCAAAACTCTATAAAATTCAATACCCATGAACATTAAGAGTACTTGCACTTATGAAGAATTATTCAGGAAAACATCTTTAGGATTTAGGAAGCATCTATATTGAATAGATGTTATGATGCTTCGACAATGACCGCCTTTTAATGTTTTGATGGAAGTTTGGCAAATCGTAACTCGGGTCTGAGTCGCACGATGCCGGAGATTCCGTTGTTATCGATCTTCCTGTATAGGAAAATCAAACATCTGGAATCTATTTATTATTGTCCCTTCAAATTGCTTTATCAATTCGTAAATCGATGTAGCAAACTGAACGGACGATATTCACGATTCGTTTAGTTTAACTAAACGAATCGTGAATCAATGTTGCCAGAGCCACGGTGGCGTAATCGGTAACGCATTAGGCTGGATACCTAGAGTTCCCGGTTCGATCCCGGGCTGTGGCAATATTTTTTCACGATTAAAAATTAATTGTTAAAATATCGTCCGTTCAGTTTGCTACATCGATTTACGAATTGATAAAGCAATTTGAAGGGACAATAATAAATAGATTCCAGATGTTTGATTTTCCTATACAGGAAGATCGATAACAACGGAATCTCCGGCATCGTGCGACTCAGACCCGAGTTACGATTTGCCAAACTTCCATCAAAACATTAAAAGGCGGTCATTGTCGAAGCATCATAACATCTATTCAATATATATACATACTCTGCCAAAAGCCAAATAAAAATAAAGTTTAGGAAGCATCTTTCATGAGGAAGCTAAATTCAAGAAAAATTAGTTCATGCATAAGAGTAAAAAAAAATAGAATCAATTCTGATAAAAAAATTCTTCTAGTGTAATTTGGAAGAATAAAGTGACAAAAATCAAGACAATAAATAAGAGTAAAGAAAATACAATTCGGTTAGTAAAATAACATGCCTCAATTTTGAAATGTCTTGACGTACAAAAGGCTTGGCGACTTGCTGGCGGTCGAATAGCAGATTTCTGTCAGGACACAACGATCACGCTGCTCCAAGAGACGAAGCCAATACCAGGAGAAACGTTGGATCCCTTTTACAACGAAATTCCAGAGGACGAAAACGACGTGGTGCAAAAGCGAGTAGCCGATGTGGTTTTGACGCCTCTGCGTGAACGCGCCAAGCGAGAAATTATGTTGGAAAATCGTGAGAAAGAGAATACGGCTCTGATAAAAAGAACGAAGCGTCAAGCGGGTCGTCGTTCTGGTAGATTTCGTGGACAAACTCAGTCGCAATACCTGAACGTTGGTGCTGGAGGACCAAAGGAGGGAAAAGCGGAAGCTGAGGCAACGGATCATTCATCGCGAGCTGTAGTCAGTGAGTAAAATGTAGAAGAATTTTTTTTATACAGTCGGTTCACAATAAAAGTTAAAATGTATCAATTATCTTTATGTTTTTTTAGGTGGAAGTAATGGAATGGGCCAAGCGCAAAGTATGTCAACAGGAGGCGAAGGATGCGAAGGTTGTCCAGGATATTCTCAGTTTGGAGGAGAAGGGGATCCAGGGAGATACACGAAACGTCCTGGTATCGGAGGACCAGAGACAACGTATCCTGGTGGTGGTGTAGCACAGCCTGGTGATGGTGGAGGAAGAGTTAGGTATCCATGGGGTGGACAACGACCTGGTGGAGCTTATCCTGGAGGAGTACAACCACCACCTGGTGGAGTTTATCCTGGAGGAGTACAACCTCCTGGTGGAGTTTATCCTGGAGGAGTACAACCTCCTGGTGGAGTTTATCCTGGAGGAGGACAACCACCGCCTGGTGGAGTTTATCCTGGAGGTTTACAACCACCTGGTGGAGTTTATCCAGGTAGAGGGTCGTATCCTGGGGTTCAACCAGGAGGTGGAACATTTTTTCCTGGAGGGCCGTCGGGTTCAGGAGCTCAACCTGGTGGCGGTACGACGTATCCCGGTAGCCGGCCTGATGGAGGAACAACGTATCCGGGTAGGCAACCCGATGGAGGAACGACTTATCCCGGCAGGCAACCCGACGGAGGAACGACATACCCTGTAGCGCCACCGGATGCAGGAGCAACATATCCTGGAGTGCAGCCAGGTGGTGGCGCAACGTATCCTGGTTTGCAGCCGGGTGGAGGAACAACGTATCCTGGTGTGCAGCCGGGTGGAGGAACAACGTCTCCTGGCGTGCAGCCAGGTGGAGGAACGACTTATCCTGGTGGGCAGCCGGTTGGAGGAACGACTTATCCTGGTGTGCAACCGGGTGGAGGAACGACTTATCCTGGTGGGCAGCCGGGTAGAGGAACAACGTATCCTGGTGTGCAGCCGGGTGGAGGAATAACTTCTCCTGGAGTGAAACCAGGTAGCGGAACTACGTATCCTGGTGTACAACCAGGCGGGGGAACCACGTATCCTGGAGTACAGCCAGGTGGAGGAACGACTTATCCTGGTATGCAGCCGGGTGGAGGGACAACGTATCCTGGTGTGCAGCCGGGTGGAGGAACAACGTCTCCTGGTGTGCAGCCAGGTGGAGGAACAACGTATCCTGGTGTGCAGCCGGGTGGAGGAACAACGTCTCCTGGTGTGCAGCCAGGTGGAGGAACAACGTATCCTGGTGTGCAGCCGGGTGGAGGAACAACGTCTCCTGGTGTGCAGCCAGGTGGTGGAACGCCTTATCCTGGTGTGCAGCCGGGTGGAGGACCAGCGTATCCTGGTGTGCAGCCAGGTGGAGGTACAACGTATCCTGGCGTGCAACCAGGTGGAGGAACAACTTATCCTGGAGTGCAACCGGGTGGAGGAACAACTTATCCTGGCGTACAACCAGGCGGAGGAACAACTTATCCAGGTGTGCAACCAGGTGGGGGAACAGCATATCCAGGTGTGAAACCAGGTGGAGGTACAAGTTATCCTGGTGTGCAGCCGGGTGGCGGCACAACGTATCCTGGTCTGCAGCCAGGTGGAGGAACAACTTATCCAGGCGTGCAACCAGGTGGTGGAACAACGTATCCAGGTGTGAAACCAGGTGGAGGTACAACTTATCCTGGTGTACAACCAGGTGGAGGAACAACGTATCCTGGTGTACAGCCGGGTGGAGGAACGACTTATCCTGGTGTGCAGCCCGGTGGAGGAACAACTTATCCTGGTATGCAGCCGGGTGGAGGAACGACTTATCCTGGTGTGCAGCCCGGTGGAGGAACAACTTATCCTGGTGTGCAACCAGGTGGAGGAACAACTTATCCCGGTGTGCAGTCAGGCGGAGGAACAACTTATCCTGGTGTACAGCCGGGTGGAGGAACAACTTATCCTGGTGTGCAGCCGGGCGGAGGCACGACTTATCCTGGTGTGCAGCCGGGCGGAGGAACAACTTACCCTAGTGTGCAACCAGGTGGAGGAACAACTTATCCAGGTGTACAACCAGGTGGAGGAGTAACTTATCCTGGTCTGCAACCAGGCGGAGGAGTAACTTATCCAGGTGTGCAACCAGGCGGAGGAACAACTTATCCGGGTGTGCAGCCAGGTGGAGGAACAACTTATCCAGGTGTACAACCAGGTGGAGGAGTAACTTATCCTGGTCTGCAGCCAGGTGGAGGAACAACTTATCCAGGCGTGCAACCAGGTGGTGGAACAACTTATCCAGGTGTACAACCAGGTGGAGGAACAACGTATCCTGGTGTGCAGCCGGGTGGAGGAACAACGTCTCCTGGTGTGCAGCCAGGCGGAGGAACAACGTATCCTGGTGTGCAACCGGGTGGAGGAACAACTTATCCTGGCGTACAACCAGGCGGCGGAACAACTTATCCAGGTGTGCAGCCGGGTGGAGGAACGACTTATCCTGGTGTGCAGCCGGGTGGAGGACCAGCGTATCCTGGTGTGCAGCCAGGTGGAGGTACAACGTATCCTGGCGTGCAACCAGGTGGAGGAACAACTTATCCTGGAGTGCAACCAGGTGGAGGAACAACTTATCCTGGCGTACAACCAGGCGGCGGAACAACTTATCCAGGTGTGCCACCTGGTGGAGGAACAACGTACCCTGGTGTGCAACCAGGTGGAGGAGTAACGTATCCTGGTGTGCAGCCTGGAGCGGGTGGCGGAGTAGGCGGCGTAGTTTATCCCGGTCAATATCCCGTCCCAGGCGGTGGAACTGGAAGTCCCGAATACTACAGAAAGCCAGGAGCAACGCCAGGCTCGACTGACGACAACGCAGACTCTCACGCAACAAGTTCTGTTCAACAAATAGACTCCGGTACTCAAGCAAGTGCATCAGCCGACGGAACTTTCGGCTCAGGTACCGCCCAATCCCAAGTCAGTGGAACCTACACCGGCGGCGGATCATTCTCTGCTCAAGCTGGAACCAGCGACGGCAACAAAGGAGCACAAACGCAAGTTAGCGGAGGAAAAGAGGGCGCTACCAGCAGCGCTCAAGGAACCGGAGGTCAGGGAAAAAGTCAGACCCAAGTACAACTAAACTCCGACACCGGGGCAACCTCAACAAGCGCTCAAAGCAGCGGCTGGAATCATGGAACAAATTCCCAAGTCCAAGCCAGCGCCAAAGGCGGAATGGCTGATGCTCAAGCAAATGGTGAAGGAAGCACTTCCAGTCAAGCTCAAATAGGATTTCAACCCTACGACGGCTCACAGGAAAAGGTCGAACCTTCGACGAATCCTTTCCACGGAGGAGGCTCCGCTTCTGCCCAAAGTGGCACTTTCAGGGGACAATCCCAATCACAACTTCAAGGATCCTATCAATACGGAATAACTTATAACGGCGCGGCTCAAGCCGGCTCAGGATCCGGCGCCGCAGCCTCCAGGAAACCTTTCAACTTCACTAATACCGATACCGAACTCTTCAAGACTTTCAAACCCTACGAAGCGCCGCAAATTTCCAACTCCAAGGAACAAACTTCTCCGAATAATGAGGATGATGGTGATGATGAAGAACTCGTCAGACAAACTGATCAACGATTGAAGGGAAGCTCCAGTTCCAGAAAAACTGTCGTTGCTAAGCATATTCCGACGAGGAACGAACAAACTACTGTTAAACCGCAACCTCAACCTCAACCTCAATCACAAGGAGAAGGTACATACGATTCTCAAGCTAATGAAGATTACGACGAATATGATGATGATGAGGATTATGAAGAGGCACCTCAGCCATCAACTTCTGGGAGGGTTCATAGTCAGGATAACGCGAGCAGACAGACGCAGTCGATTAATGTTGGGAATCCGGGAGGAAAATATGATGTTAAGGTTACACAGGATTCGACCAAATTGAGAGAAGGCGATGTTCTGGACGCTGGATCTTCGTTGCCTGGATATACCATTCCTCCGGGATTTCGGGGAAGAGTTTCCGCAGTTTCTGGAGAACATACTGCCGCTCAGGGCGCTGGAAAATCTCAGGCGCAAACTGTGACCCTAGCAAATCCAACTAAATCACCTGCTGCGGAAACGAGGTCTTTGAGAGGTGGTCACGAACGGAATTCGTATCCTCGAGCAGAAGCGAATAGGAATTCTGCACAGCGTTTTTATGCAGGACGTCACACACAACCAGGTAACATTTTGTTGTTCATTATGAACAATTTTCGGGAAAAATTATTGAATTTTAAAAAAATTCGAAATCCAATACAATTGAAATGTTCTGTTTATTTCCGTATAAGTTTTTAAAAGCAAAGAGGAACAGCCGTCTTATTTACGTATTAATATTCAGCTTAAATGATACTTTTTTGCTGTTGAGATATTGATCTTTCAAATTTGCTAGACAATACACAAATCTATAGATATTTTCCTTAAATTCTCCTTATCGATGATTTAGAAAATTTGGACTATCGTGATATGAAAGTTCTGAAAAATAATAATGTCGCGAAATTAAAGAAACGTTCCTTTTTACAGAAACAAAAGTTTAAGTTGAACATTCAAATCAATCACCATAATTTTCTCTTGAAAAAGACATAGCACATCGAAAGTCGAAATATCGAAGATTTCTATCATTCTGAATGGTCGTCGATGGCTTTGGTATGAAGCCAACTTCACACTGTTATAATCACAGGATCGCGCGTGGGGCAATTTTTAAATTGCTGTTTTTTTCGCAGTTGTGAAATAGAATACATTTTTTTTTTCGAATATAGATTTTCTTTTCTTTCTTTTTTTTTTTCGTAAAAAAAAGACGTGGCATATCGAAAGTATATTATATCGAAACCAAGAAGCAGAGATAGAATCGGGTAAAATGACGAAAGGTGTAAACCTGCAAATTTTATGTTTAACCATAAGAAGAAACAAATGGAAGGAAAAGAGTGCGAGCGAAACACGCACGTTGTTGCTAGTTAAACTAAAATTTAAACAGACATTACAATTAGGAAGATAGCATAACAGAACATTATTTTTCTTACCTGAAAATGTTGCGTTGAGGAGATACAAATTTCGCAAAATTTATTTTAGAAAACGTTTTAGCTGAATATTAAAAAAAAATTTCGAGTTAGAAAGGAAATTGGGGCATTTTGAAAAATCTGAAAAAATTCATAATAATCGAATGCATGAATCAGATTTGATGAAATTAATACCGAGTAAAGATCGACACGTACTCTACATGTAATTAAAATATGAGCTGATTCGGTCGAGTAGTTCACGAACTATAATAGACTGAATTTTAGGGACTTTATCACATGAACATATTACGTAAATAACTCTGGAAAATTTTTCCAAACCTTTCATCACGACGTTTTGGACCATTTTTGGTATTTTGACATTAAAATCTCGAGAAAAAAATTATCTACGAAAACAAATCTTTCTCCATAAGAAAACGATTTAAAAAATTGCACATAAAATACCTAAAATAAGACAAATCATTATTTATTTAAATTCGCAGTTCCCAGCAGCCACACGAGGTCGATGACTGAAGCATCAAAGCCAAATTATTACACGGTGACAAACAGCATAGCAGGAAAAATGGACGATCCGCGAAGGAAATACGAACATCGTTATTACACGAAAAGTTCGACTTGCGGTTACTTCACGTTCTCCTGCAATATTGTACACGGTTCAAACGGTCGAACGAAGATTTGTAAGCCAAAAGTGCCGACTTATCCTGACGGAACGCCTATGAAATGTTGAACTCAAGGAACATGAAAAAATTATAGCATTTATTCAAATTTCAGTGACCTGAGTCACGAAAAAGAAATACGCTTCACTGCACTCGTAATCGTTGCATCACCTTCACGCATATTTAGTATTTATGGCTGTCTGTGGAAAAGGAGGAAAGAAATAACGAATAAACATGTCTTTATAAGATCGAACTCGTATTTCTTTTGTTGTTCTTTTTTTTATTCTTCGCCATTCTTTTCTTCTCTCGATCCTGTGGCTCGTGCCGAAACGCTACGAAATACTGAGTGCCTTTTAAATTTATCTCACAATTTTATCGATAGAAGCGACAAGGTTGAAATAGCACTACTTTACAGCTCTCAAATTCACATAAATAGTAACAGTATTTTCTGGGGAGGGGATTATTCACGGGCAGAAATGGATAATCACTCAGTGAAAATCAATTCGAAATACTTATTGTAAATCTAGAAATTTCTATAGAAATAATCATACAGAATTTATGGAAATTATTTCACGCTTAATTCTTGTATGTAATGAGTTTTGAAAAGTAGAACTTCGCAAATTCCGCCCTCAATATTGTTGGATTTTCATAAGTCTACTTTTATGAGGAAGTATGTCAATCTATTTTGGCTTCCTTATAGAAGAAGCTTTTTAAAAATCCGAAAATAATGAGGAAGCAATTTGCAAAGTTCTACTTTGCAGCCTTGTTTAAAAAACTTTTAAATGGTATCATTTTTCAACCCGTCGACCAATTCTCGCCAGATTCGAACTCATGTTTAGTTTACCTACATTTCACTTGCGAAACAAATTTTAATCGGATAACTTGAAAATCGTGAAAGTTAGAACGCTAAGACTGATTTTTCGAAAAATTGTCATAACTTTTCAACACCTTGAAGGATTCGCTCTAAATTATGGCTTATACTTTGTTTAGTCACACTTCACTTGTGTACCAAATTTTAGCCCGATATCCTAAAAATTGCGGAGGTTACAGTACGGAGAAAAAATGCGAAACGCCATAAATTTTTAACCCCTTAATGGATTGACGAAAAAATTCACTCCCAAAACCTTATTTAATAACACTTGTGTTATTGAATAGAGTTTAATAATAAAGTCCCATTGTGGACCAAATTTAAGCACGATAACTCAAAAATTGTGAAAGTTAGAGCACGATCAAAAAATTCAAAAAAAAAATCGGAATTACATAAATTGTGAACCCCTTAACGGATTGACACCAAATTTAATTCCAAATATTATTTGATAACAATCCACTACTGGTCCAAATTTGAGTGGGATATCTTGAAAATTGCAAAACTTATAGCACAATCAAATTTTTTTCAAAATGACAAATTGTGAACCTCTAAACGTATTGACACCAAAATTAATCCTAAACATTATGAGATACCACTTCACGCCTGATCCAAATTTGAGCCGGATATCATAAAAATTGCGGTAGTCAGAGCCGAAGTTGACATTCTCCAAAAAATTCAAAATGCCATAAATTTTGAACACCTCGACGGATTAATTCCAAATTTAATCCCATTTCTCGTTTACCGACAGTTTACTCGTGGTTCAAATTTGAGCCCAATATCTTAAAAATTGCAACTGCTATCGTGCTAATAAAAAATTGTGTACACATACATACACATACAGACACTACGTATCAATTTTAATCGACGTTTTAGACCATTTTAGGTATTTTGACATGAAAATTCCGAAAAAAATTTCCACAAAAACAAAGCTTTCTCTCTGAGGAAGCAAAAATCGTCTGTCAGGTATGAGCGTAATTAAAATACATTTTCATTGACTGAATGTCCATTTCTGCTTAAAAGTACATCTAGATTCTCTTACGTTAACACTCGTAATCGACGAGTGAAATACGACGATAAAATCCGTTAAATGCTAAACAAGTCGCGTCAGTCTTTGTATATATATTGATATACGGGAATACACGCTCGTTCACGATAAACGCGAATGATTCACAGCACGGTATGTACAAGATATGTACATACGTCATTTTTGTACCTATATACATAATTAAAACAAGGTTTCGTGAAAGCAAAACGTAAAAAACAATAATAATACGTGTTTGACAGACGTAAAAAAAAATATAAATATCAATGCGGTAAATAAAAAAATAATTTAAGAGCGAGAAAATGAAACAGGAAAATCAAAAGTATATACAAATGGACATAAGAAATAATAAATGAAATAATTACGTGTGCGAAATAGATCGTGAAATGCGGCGTATGAACGATGAGAATCTACGATATCTCTACAGATCGTCCGTCGATTCTCACCAGACGATCTTCTTCGCTATTTGTACACATTTACAGGATTTCTTCACTCAAACGGATCGTGTCACTGTTTGTGGGCCTTTGTCGCTTGCATCGTTACTCTATATGAGGTTTTTCTCGGATTGTGAGAAAAAGGAGCGCCATTGGCCTCCGGCAAATTTACTTTTCGCTTCCTAAACGTTGATGCGATGATAAATACTCGTTTGCCGATTAATTCGAGCTAAACTCTTTGGCCCTCGTAATCTGAAAAAAAAAAAACGATAAAATCGATTCAAATCTGCTCTCATTAAACCATGGAAATGAAAAGAGAAAATCTGATATCGAAATCTCAATTATTACCGGAGATAAAAATTCATTGCATAAATTATTTGATTTATTCTTTCCAAACAATTATTTGTAGCTATCATGAATAAATCTTCAGATGAAATGAAAAATATTTTGTAGAATAAAGATTACAAAATATTGTACAAAATTGATTTTTCTGATGTTCACTTTTTTAGTTATTCGAAAATTCGAAAACCTTAATTATTTTTGTAGATAAGCATTTTTTGTGTCAATTCATTGATTTATAATTTTTTTTTTTTTTTTCTGCGGCTTTGATGAATAAATATTGAAACCATAAAATAAATATTACGTAAATTCATTGAGGATTAATTTTTTTTGGTCGTTATTAGAAGCTTTGAAGATTAATTTGTAAAAATAGATGGAAATTTGATAAAAAACGTACCTTCAGCAGACTCGTCGTTTTCGTCATCGTCGCGCCCTCTTCCGTCGGTCGTTTCCGTGCCAACTTCCGAGGCACAATTGTCGGAACTGTTTTTAAAATGCTCAATTTGCACATTAGCGGATTCCAGTTGCTCGACGAGATCTTCGTTTGCGCGCTGAAGTCTCCGGACGCTATTCGTCGCGGCATCGACTTCGTCTTGAGCTCCAGAGAGTTCACGCTTGAGTTCGTCAACTCGGGCGCGTACCCTCTTCACTTCTGCCTCGTATTGCTCAGATCTTCGTAACGCGTGCGATAATTCTGTCGTTTTTTCGGACAAAACCTTTTTCAGCTTCGAATGCGAGTGTTTCAAGTCCAGTAACTCCTGAATAAAATATACACATTAAGAGACGAGACTATTTCATTCGCCCCACATATAAAAGAAAAGAATGGTGTTAGCCTCGAGTATAAGAAAAACTTGGATTCACCCTAAAGTTAAAAGAAAAAAAGCTGCAAAGTTGAACTTTGCAAATCGCTTGCTTATGGGGGTTTTTTTATATTTTTATATTTTTATATTTTTTTTAATCTATCCCTATTAGAAAGTATGTTAATCAATTTTGGCTTTCTCATAAAAATAGCTTTGAAAAAAAAGATGACGAGGAAGCAAATTGCACAATTCGACTTTGCAGCTTTTTTAAAATCAAAGTTAAATTTCTCAAAAATCTAAACCACATAAAAAATTATGACATATTATCTGGAACTGTACAACTATTATCACTGAATACTACTGATTTCGTGTATGAAATTTGAGTTCACTTTTTTATGTTTTGCTAAAGCAAACGCTATAACATATTTTTTTTCTGAAAATTAAAATTTTGAAAAATTTGAACCACATCCAGATTACGACGAAGCTATGAACTAATCACCGCTAAATAGGACTTATTTCGTGAACAGAATTTAAATTTGTTATCTCATGTTTTGCCGAAATTAGGGCAAAATCGTGAAATTTTCGAAAATTTAAAAACTCCATAAAGTCTGAACCGCTCTTTCGATTTCGGTCAAATTCAGTACCAAATAATCCAATGAACAGTATCTGCACGTATGAACAACTATTTAACAAAATATCACCGTTTTTATAAAAACGAGCGCGTGCACGTCCTTTTTTGAAAAAATTCAAAAAGCTATAAAATCAAGATTTCTGCATACATTTCGAAAAAATTGCCTCAAACAAAGATGGACTGCTGCTTAACTTGTGTACCAAATTTTAGTCCAATCGGTATAAAAATAAAAATTGTATTGACTCAAAGTACAGAAGCGAAAAATTTTGTTGGCCCTAATTAAGGAAAAACAATTATATTTCCTCCAAGTACAAAAGGGAAAAATTGTATTGGCCACAAGTATGAAAAAAAAAACTGTATTGACTCCAAGTACAAAAGGGAAAAATTTTACTGGCCCCAAAAATAAATAAAAAATGTCTTGAAATATTTTTAATGCATTTTTTATACGAATAAAAAAATTGAATGAAATCACCAATTTTAAAGCAACTTTAAAAATTGGTCGTGATATAAATTTTATTTTGCAAACCTTGTTACGATCGGCAAGTTCTTGTTGCAATTGTTGGGAGTCTGTGTTGACCGTGGAAATTGGTCTGCCTCTTCGGGGTTCCACTCGTTCCTGCAATTCCCGAAGCTCAATCTTCAACTTCTTATTCTCGCGTTCCAGGGAAATCTTGTCGGTCTCCAGACGTTCACGTTTGCCCCATTCGGCTGCATTTTCTCCTTGAAGTCTCTCGAGCTGCAAATTCGAGTGTTATTAATAAATTCAAAAGATTGTGAATTAGATTGTTAAAAAAAAAAAAAAATGTATGTGTTTTTTATTCAAATGGTGCATTAATGTCACCAAAACGCGAAAGTATCGTGTCGTCTCAAACGACTCCAGCAACTTCGGGTGTTTCCGGCGCGTCGTCGGCCGGATTTAAATCATAATTTTTGTAATATTTATATCTTCGTTTATATTTTTAAAAAATTAAACGTTTTTATTCAAAATATGTACACATAAACTTTAGACATAAAAAAAAAAGTTACGTTAAAAAACCCAATAATTAAGGGAAAAATTCAATACCTCAGCTCTGAGTTCTGACAAACGCTGATCCATTTCCTCGCGATTCGAGGCCTCGTCCATTAGATCCGCTTGAGCTGCGCTAAGCTCCGCTTGGAATCGATCCCGAAAGTCCATGAGTTCGTGCATCGCTTCCGTTCGACTTTTTTGAAGCTCTTCGCAGCGCTCACGCAATTGCGAAGCTTCGGCACGCAATTTTTCCATACCGCGATGCAAAGACGATTTTTCTCTACAAATTAACGACGAAATTTTATAAATTTTAATAGACTTTACAATATTTCTCAGTTTCTATACTAATTTTATTCACTTCTAGTTAAGAATATTATTGAATTGGACAATTTCATAAGGAGATTTCATCGTCTGTGCAAGTCAAATCTCAGGAATCATACTGTGAATATTTCTGACTACAAATATGATCATTTACTTGATTGAAAAAAAAAATGTTAACGAGCCATATTTTCTAACATCAAACCACAGACGATGCAACTCTGCCAATTTTTATTAGGTTTTCGACACATGTGCACAAAAACTATGTACATTTTTAGCCGAAAAACGGTTCTTTTTGGAAGAAAATAAAAATAATCATTACATTATTTGGTGAAAAAAAGTTATGTTATCAGGTCGATAAAAAGATACGACAAATTTCATTATAAAGTTCAAACGAAATTACAACTTTTATATTGAAACATTTTTCATTTCTATGACTTGATATCTCTAAAATAAATCGATTTCAAAGAAGACACTCTTTTCGTTACGTTGGATCGCGAAATCGCAAAAATTAGGAGAAAGTACTCAAAAATGGTACTAAAATGTATTTAATTTTCGGACTTATCACAGAGATTTGAAAAAAGCGAGCAAATTTGTGGAGAATGTCGCGCATTTGAATCATTTTTATCTACGCATTTGAGTATAAAAAATGATATAATGTAAAAATGAATAACAAAATCGAACGTAATTATTTTTCAACTCACTCTCGTTCGGCAGAAATTGCTCTCATCGCTTCCTCGAGTCTCAGATTGAGCATCGACATTTTCTGCATCAGATACTCTTCATTCGCCATTTCTACGGACGATTGTCTTTTGTCCGCTTTATCTTGAATCTCGTTGCTCTCGGCGATGAGTTTTGCGATGTCTCTGTCGAAACTAGCAACGGGACTTTCCACAAACAATTCCGGAGGATTCAAAGGTGCATTTCCTTCGGTACTTTCACCGAGAATCTTGGCTAAATCTCTATCGAGACTGCCAACAGGACTTTCTTTATACAATTCAACCGCGTGTTTGGGAACTGCACCTTGCAGAACGTATTCTTCGATATCTCTGCTCGGTGGCGTGTTTCTTCGCTCCAAAATCGCGGAAACTTCTGCCCCAGGACTTCTTCTTGCCCCGGAATCTCTTTGGTTTCCCGGCGAAGAGTCCTTTTCTCCCTCGACATTATAAAGAATCGAACGCTGGCTGAATCTGATGTCCATAAGCGCAACACCGCGAATCTGTCTCAAATCCGCTCGTAACTGTTCGTGCTGAATCTCTAATTCCTGGTTCATATGCTTAAATGCATTGGCATCTTTGACGGCAATTTCCAGCTTATTTCGCAGTTTTTTTGCCTCTTCGCGCGCCGCGTTTCTCTCGTTGCGCACTTTGCACCATTTCTCGCGCCAGTTTGCGGTACAATCCGACCACCAACGCATGGTTTTTTCCATCTGCGCGGCCCGCGCTCTCGCCTCCTCCAATTCCCTTTGGCGCAGAACCTTTTGACGAAAAAATAATGTAAGATTTGGAGTTTTTTTACGTGGATTATAACGGTAGAGAAAAAACGAAAATTTGGCTATTTTCTAATAGTGGAAAATGAGCGTATCTTAGAATCCGAGACAGTCATTGGTAGATTCAAAGTGTGTAGAACGTCAGACAAATTTTTGTTCTGCTGATGCAAATTGAGAAACATTGGCTGTATTCTTCACGAAAAAATTGGTTTAAAGCAGTCACAAAACAATGAAAAAATCAATATTTTCAATTTATTTGCTATCAAAGAATGAATTGTAGGACTGTTAGCATTATTACGGAAGAGAATAATGAAAAAATGTGTTGTTTTCGTGTCATCAGTAACAACTTAATTTGGAACTTTTTTTTTCTATCGTACACCACGATTTTTAGTCAGTTTTTCACATTCAAAGCAGCGATTAATTCATTCAAATTACTAAAAATCTACTAAAGGATATTAAAATTTCATAATGCTGTGTTATTTACAAAAAAATTGATCAGAAGCAGTTGAAAATTATCAAAAATGAATGTGTGACATTTTTCTTCTGCTGAGAGCAAATCTTTTTGCAATGAGCCAATCATAAGACTGTTATCATTGTTATAAAAAAAAATAATAGAAAATTAGTCTTTTTTTGGCATAAACAACATTTGTAAATTTTTTATACTAATTTCTTTTTGTACACGACTACGTTTGATTAAATTAAAAAATTCTGTACAGTTATTTTCAATTACAAACTACGTAAAACCAAAGGAAAATCAAAATTCCACTAATTCATATCAACAAATAGTTACAAACAACGAAAAATTACTGTGCAAAAATTTTTCTGCTGTAAATCAGCAAATCATAAAACTATTGTTACTATAAAGAAAAATAACAGAAAATTTGTGTTTTTTCTTCGCAGGCAACATCAGTGAATTTTTACATATGCATTTCTCATCATATACAACTTTTCTTATTCATTTTTTTCAAGTTAAAAACAATAATTAATACAAACTACGCAAAACCAAAGCAAAATCAAAATTTCACTAATTCATATCAACAAATAGTTACAAACAACGAAAAATTACTGTGCAAAAATTTTTCTGCTATAAATCAGCAAATCATAGGACTATTTTTACTATAAAGAAAAATAACAGAAAATTTGTGTTTTTTTCTCGCAGGCAACATCACTAAAATTTTACACATTCATTTCTCATCATTCACAACTTTTCTTATTCATTTTTTTCAATCAAAAACAATAATTAATACAAACTAGGCAAAACCAAAGCTAAATGACAATTTCACTAATTCATATCAACAAACAGTGAGAGTTTAAGTCACCAAGAAAAATCGAACAAAAATAGTTGCTATATAACAATAAAAAATAAATGTCAACATTTTTTTTTGCCATTGAAAGCGATTCAAATACTCAATAATTTATTTTATAATTATAATAATTACCTCCTTCGTTTCCCACTCGCTGTCACCTCCGGCATAACGAGGAGATGCTGTTGAGGATGAACTTCCCACATCGTGTTCTCTGGCGTGTCTGCTACGCGAGGAAGTTCCACTACTGTTAACCGACGTCTGGGATTGTGCCATTGCTGGTGGCTCACTGGCTAACCTAGAGTCCGAAGCCATACATCGACGACGAACGCGAAGTCTCTGTCAGATGGACGAGAGTTTGCGCGTCGTCGTCGAGGAAGGCTTTCCCTCGGGCTTCGGTAATGACTAATAGTGGGTGGGAGCTTCAGCCCGACGTCTACGAGTTTTGATAACGGGCGATACGGCCCCGAAAACTAAGATAATGACATTCGGGCTAACAGGCTGTGCTAATACTGCTAAAATTAACGACTCTGTAGAATGGGACTTACTAAATATGGGAATCTTCGGGATACGCGTCGGTAAGTGAATTTATGTTACCGACGGATGAGATATAAATTTCTTTATTGGCTGATACACCGCCAGAAATTCCGTTGGCCAATGCGAAACGTATATAGGTCTGTCTCTTTCTCTTACATAGCTCTGTCTCGCTCGCACTATTTTTCTTTTAATTCTAAAAAATAAACGGCTATGTCGAATGAGGAGCCGAAAGCTTAGCCCAATTCTGCGATACTCTTGCGTATCTTCTCAAAATCCGAACCCTATCTGTCGTATCGTTCGGGAGAAAACAGCTTCCGAAATTATTTTTACGGGTGCCGAATATTTCTGGACCGAGGAAAAGTTTTACAACTTTCCTATACCAATTCTGCATATTTTAAGGGTTTTCTTTTGTTCAGAAAGGTTCTGCACCCGTGAAAATGAGTGTTTACAGTTTTTGTTACCGACTGGGTACGGAATGGACGGGGGGAGGGTGTTTCATCTCATCTTAAGGGTATTCCTGGAAAGAGATTGTTTTTTTTTTTAATTGTCTGGTTGAGAATAGAGCGATACATTTTTGAATTATGATGGAAATGTATTTTCTTACTTAACTACACACAAATTAATTTTTGGCGTGAATTATATTGCGCAAGATTTTGAGTATTTGAATAGGAATAGATTCAAAAGGTACTGTTCATATAGAATAACTGTACTTAAAAAAAAATGATACACACTTAAAATAAAAATAAAAAAATATTCAAACTTGAAAATGAATTAAATATCGCTTCACACTTTTTTCCTTTTACTTGTCTCTTTTTACGGCTAAACATGAAATTTGCATGTTTATACCATTCGTCATTTTACGTGGCTCTATTTATGCTTCAGTGTTTCAAGATAATCGACTTTCGATGTGCCATGTCTTTTATTTACGCGGAAAAATGAATGAAATAACAGAAAATCAATTTTCGAAAGAAAAATGAATTCTATGTCACGATTCAAAAAGAGCGCCACGCGTGATTCTGCAATCTGAAGTTGGCTTCATGTCAAAGTCATCGACGACCAATCACAACTCAAAACGCTGGAGAGGTGGCTTCAGTCTTCGATATTTCGACTTTCAATGTGCCTTGAATTTTTTTTAGAGAGGATAAATGCATACGCCCGCTTTTTGAAAATATAATAAGAACCAACGTTCCGGAAACCACGACAAATACCCTACCTTTTCTATTTTTATTACTATAGAACACGATAGAATCTCGGAGATTTTTTAAATTTCATTGGGAAGCAAGAGTATGGCTAGTTTATACAACATAAATCGATATTCTTCGCAATATAATCTGTACAAAATCACTATGAAAATATAATATCGTTTATAATTTTTGGGCTATATCCGACGTATTTTCTTATATTAATTATAAATCTGGCACTCATTTACTCTCATCTCAATATTTGATATCAAAATTCGCAATGGAAAAATAAATCGAAAAAAAAAATTAATAATAATAAAACCTCGACCTTAAAACTTTTAACGGTTCAACTGACCTTAACTAAATTTAATAGGGATCAATAGTGTATGAAAGCTCACATTCGTACCAATTTTGAGCTCAATATCTCGATCATTAAGATAGTTGTCACGTTAACAGACATTTTTGAAAAAAATTCAGAACCGCTTAAGAATTTAACGATTATGGGGATTCTAACAAAAATTTGTATGAACGATAAGGATTGACACCTCTATTTTTATTTTGCATACAGTCAACGACCTGTACAAAGTCTTATGTGTATGATCACAGTTGAGTATATAATCATAAACATGCAAAAAAATTTACTACACTGTACATTGTAATGTAATACTATAACGAACATAATGAATTATACAAGGTATCAATAAGGAATCTTATAAGGTATATTAATAAATTACTTCATGATGTTTATAGATCGTTGCGAGGAAATGTGCAGCTCAAAAAAATCATGAGAATGGAAAACTTTCAAAAAATAATCTCTTGATGTGCTATCATTGCGTGAATCTACTTGCGAATTGATGAATTGAGCTGCTTCGTGGTGATCAGTGTGGTTCCTCGGTAAGAGTTCCAAGAAATGCAGCACCTTTAAAAAGGTATAAAATATAATTATTTACAAATTTTTTAAAAGTATTGAGCTTATTCAGAATTCCATACTTTTTTCTTAATAATTATGTCCTGTGAAATATTGTCATTTATTTTCTGGAGAATAATTGCTTGTGATTATTGTTATAAAAATAAAAATATTCACTTACGGATGAAAATTAGTCATAACTATGAAACTAAAAAATTGAAATTACTGCATTTCCAAGAGTCAAACTTTCATTTTTGTATTAGCTTTAACTTGTAGCATGTGATTTTGTGGAAAAAGTTAAGAAATATTATTCAATATTCAATTAATTTAAACGAAAATATGTGCTGAAACTATCGATACAATTTTCAGTAAAAATGGCGCCAAAACGGCGACTTCCGATGTGCATGTTTTTTTAAAGAAAGAACTAGCAATAATGTGCTCGCGTCGCTCGCACTCTTTTCTTTTCGTTTGTCTCTTCTTATTGTTAAACATGAAATTTGCATTTCTATATCGTCCGTCAATTTACGTGACTCCATTTCTGCGTCAGTTTTTCGATAAAATCGACTGTTGATGTGCCATGTCTTTTTATTAAGAAAAAAACTAAAGGAAAGAAAAGAAAATCTATATTTATATTAAAATCTATATTCTGCGAAAAAACTGCAATTCAAAAAGCGCGCCACTCGAGATTCTGCGGTCTGAAGTTGACTTTATATCAACGTCATCGACGACCAATCAGAATGCTAAAAAAGTGGCGTCAGTCTTCGATATTTCGAGTTCGATGTGCTATGTCTTTTTTAAGAGAGAATGTCCCATTCAATCTGTTAAAGAGTGCATCCCAGATCGAATATGGATATATTCATTTCAAGTCTTTATAACAAACCTATGATTTTAAATGTGTAAATAAATATTTCTCTATTAAAAAATCATTAATTATTTACAGTAAATCTAATTTTCACTGCATCCAGAATCGTTATTAGCAATCCAAAATCCACTATTCACTATGTAAAATGTGACATTGAAAACTAAAATTGTTTCACAGGTTTATTTTGAATGCTACAAGTAAAAAATTTCACGTTCAACTTCAGACCTTTTTTGTGCATTGCACGTCCTTACAAAATTGCAGAATCATAATGTTTGTTATGTACACAATGAGGTATAAGTGCAACATATTTAAAAAGAAGGATATCATTTACAGAAAAAAATATCCCAACTTTTTAAATTTAATTTGGCCCCTTTAATAAATCTCCATACCCGACTTTCTGCATGGCTTAAACTTCCGCCCTACAAATGACAATCCAGTCTCATTTTTTTCCTGGTGGCGGAAACGTGAAGCGCCTCAGCAATAAGATGCGGATGTGACTTGACCATCTCACTGAATCCTTTAGTGTCCATAACTTCGGTAGTGTGAATATTCACAAATTCGATAGCCTGTGTTTTCAGATGATTCGCATTGTGAAGATCGGCAAGAATAAGATAATCGGCAGCATTTTCGATAGCGAGACTCGTGCAAAGTGCGTCTTCGCACACGACCTTGAGAATCTCAATGGCGTACTTATCGGCAGCGGCGAGTAATTCGTACGCCATCTTCTCAAGATTTTCGGCTTTACCCGTGTAAATTAAGTTCAATAACTCCTGCAAAACCTCGAAACTCATGTCGGTTATATCGACCCGATTTTCGTGCTGTTCAATCATATCGTGATCGAACATAGCGGCAAAAACTGGACTGCAAGCGGCTAAAATAACTTTGTGGGCGCGAAGCTCCCCCTCGCGGGCGATTAGCGTAACATCGGTAAATTTCCCGCCTTTTAGCGCAGCGCCGAGATTATCGAGCAGACGACATTCGGGAACGGTGAATTTTTGTCCAGAAACGTTAACGATATCGCCGAAAGCCGTTATTTCGCAGAAAATCGTTAATACGTCGTCCGGTAATAAACCGTTCGCTTCGTCATTCAAAACGTCCATTTTAATGAATTTCTTCCAGCCGTAATTAACACGCTGCAACATTCTGCTGCACTTTCCTTCCATTGTGTTTGTTTTCGCCTTTTTTTCGTCGATTATCGAACACTTGAATGTCGCTTTTATTTGCGATTTGTTGCCCGATAAAAGGCGCAAATATACGGAAATGTAGTCCTCGTTTTTCTCACTGTCGCCTTGAGGATACAACTGCAGCATCCATTTTAAATCCCTGTCCGCGTCCGCCGAGAAAATGGAGGATTTCAACGACTTACCCATTTCTGTCCGGCAGAATGTAAAGTTGTTTATTATCCATGTGTAACTGCATTTAACTACGTTCACTTGAGAATAACACCAGTTTTGGGTTATCGGCGCAGTTTCCTCGCAAGGCGGAAGCTTTGGGACCTTTTTTGCAGACATTATCAACGGAAAAGTCAACTTTTTAGGGTTTTTGACTCAGTGATTAGTTTTGTTGACGATGTTGACGAATCTTGCGTTTCAAATATACAGTTTGTTCGATTTAGGTGACACTGAGTTTGATGGGTGAAGCATGGAACTTATTTTGCGGTGAAAATCCGCACGCGAATCTCACGAATGTCAACACGAGACTGAAGAAGTCGAAGTGCCGGAAGAATAAATGTCACGTGGTACATGTCGACATCGTTGCCATGGAATTGGCGACGATAGATCGAAAGGTATTCATATATATTGTTGTTATGGTTTCTTTTTCCTTCCTCATAGGGAATCTCAGAGTTTTCTGCTACCGATGTAATTATCGCAAAGAATACATGTAAGCCACGAAATGTAGTGTTTTCGGTAGATTTGTTTTCATGACATTTTTTTACAGATTTTTATGTCACGTCACTCGGAATATATGGTTCAAAGCGAGGAGAAAAGTGGTTTAGAAGAAATGTGTGTGTGTGTGTGTGTGCGCAGCATTTCGAAATTTCTATTACCTGTAACTCGAAAACTGTTCAACCGATTGAGCTAAAATTTGGCACACAAGTGAAGAAGTAGTTTGTCTTTGATTGATGCAATTTATTTCGGAATGTATGCAGAATTTTTTATTTGATGGCTTTTTGAAATTTTGCAAAAAAGACCGTGCGCGCTCTAGTTTTCGTAAAATTGATAATATTTCCCTAAATAATTCTTCATAAGTGCAGGTATTTTTAATGGTGATTGGTATTGAATTTAACCGAAATCGGAAAAGCGGTTCGGATTTTATGGAGTTTTGAAATATTCGAAAAAATCACGTTTTTGCCCTAACTTTGGCAAAACATGAGACAACGAACCCAAATTTTATACATGACATTGGTACTGATAAGTAGCGATGATTAGTACGTAGTTTCGTCATAATATGCAATATGGTTCAAGTTTGTCATTATTTTGAGTTTTTGAAAAATGATGTTGTTGCATTAATCTCAACAAAACATAAGATAGCGAAGTTAAACTTTAGATATGAAATCAGTACTATTTAGCAATAATAGGTACACAGTTTCTTCATAATTTGTTATGTGGTTTAAATTTTTCAGGAATTCAACTTTGATAACAAATAAAGCCACAAAGTTGAACTTTGCAAATTGCTTCCTCATCATTTTTGGTTTTTTTTACAACGCTTTCTCTATGAAGAAGCCAAAATCGATTAACATATACTTATTCAATAGGTAGCTTTGTAAAAAAAAAAACTAAAAATAATAAGAAAGCATTTTCTAAAGTTGAACTTTGAAGTTTTAATTTTCACCGGAATCAAATACTTAATTCATCTTAAATCAATATCTTAAATTCATATTTCAAAAATTACTAGAAAATCCTGGAATATGCTTTTCCGTATTTAATAAAAAACGTGAATAAATGATATCGTGAATTATTGCGAAATTGTTATTTACATTCCATAACAATTTATCCAATTTCCTCAAAACTCTCCTTTCATTTAAAAAAAATACTTATAATAAATTTGATCGAAGTCCTTAATAAAATATATCCAGGCCCTTTAATTCAATCCTTCACATATTTTCTCACCTTTTTTCTCCTGAAAATAAACTGCTACTTGCACAATCAACAAAAAACGAACTCAGGTTTCCATTCTCAATAATTATAATCAACGTGATATAATAATAAATACAGTAGACGACAATAACGTACAGAGACATAATATGTATACACACATACAAAGCCCACCTTTAAGGCCCGGCAAAAGTACATTTTTCATTACGTATATGCAATTATTTTTTGCCCCGGAACCGAGCCACTATTTATAGTCTTTTTTTTTTAATTCACATTAATTTTTTTAAGACCTAATCGAAACAACTAATTAACGATATCATTCTCTTTTTTACGATTTCTACAATTTTTTTTTTAAAGGACGGCGATCGCATTGCTAAGGAGATTCATCTTCTCTCTCTCAAACTTTTTGGGATTTTTTTTTTTTTCCATTTATTTGTTCCAAAAGGCGAAGGCTTTGCGGATTCTCTCGTTCTGCGGTCTCGCTTCCGGTACAACCGGCGTTGAACGATTCACAGGATTTTGTTGCTTTTGAGACAGAGAATTCGCCTCTTCCTCCCTTTCGAACATTTTGGCGGTTCGGCTCACGCTGCCTGTGCAAACGATGTGACGCGTTCGAACTCTTCCCATCAGCCTTGCATCCTCAACTTCCTCGTCTGTAGAAAAATTATTATGCAAATTAATCTATGATAAAAAAACCCAATCAATTTTTCTTAAGGAATTTAGAACGTTTTACACTTGTAAAAATCCAGGATGTATGGTTTTTGTTTGTAAAAAAAAAGAATAAAATTATCAATGAATTCTCTGATTTTTCTGAGTACATGTGATTTTTTTGAGAATTTTCTGAATGTACATTTCTAATTTCGAGAAATTTTTTAAGCAGTTTTTATTGAATTGTTAATAGCTGAATTTTTTAGAAACTTTTTTTGAGAATAAATGAAAGTGTAAATTTATAATTGTTTCTAGATATTTATTGTGTATAACTTTGAAAGTAGGTTATTCCAACAAATATCGGACGACAATTAGGCCTTAAAGTTCTTTGCGCTCTTTTCTCTCATGATTTTATTCACTATACTAAAATAAAAAGAATCAAATTTCAGATTTTTTGCTCGTCTTTTTGAAAGGGAATTGTGTACTTTAGTTTTGAAACGAAAATTGAAATTCTGAATTTTAACATCTTACTGAATTTGATCAGGGAAATCCCAAATATTTTTCGAAGGAAATTTTACGATCTTTGCAAAAAAAATTTTCATGTTCGCACTCGACAATATTTCTAAAGTCAAAAAGTTAAAAATAGTATATTACGACCCTAGGCCAGAAAGTTGGAATTCCTGGCCGCATATGATGTAGTGGCCGAGGCGAAGCCGAGGCCACTACATAACATGCGGCCAGGGGATCCAACTTGCTGGCCGTGGGTCGTATACTATTTTTCTTCATCCCCGACCGAAAGTACCGGCGGGGGCAGGGAGGGGGGGGGGGGCGGAGGCCCGCCCGACTTTTGCAAATCCGAGGCGAAGCCGAGGTTCTTGCTGGTCGGGGCGGGCATTAAAAAGACATAAAATATCATACAGTCATACATTATTTTTTTTTTACGCGTAATTTTCCTTACATTATTAGGTTAGCTACAGAAATTCACTGAGGAAAGATAAAATAAAAGTAATGGAAAAACAGTCACTTTGTAAAATTCACTTTTAGGTTAGCTCAAGAAATTAACTGAAGAAAGATAAAACAAAAGTAATGAAATAGAAGTCACTTTGTAAAATTCAATTTCAGGTTAGCTAAAGAAATTAATTAACTGAAGAAAATAATGAAATGAAATTCAAAGCACGCGCAAGCAAATGACACCAAACATAAACAATAATAACCGGAGATGGGAGAACAATAGAGAGAGAGAGAGAGAGAGAGAGAGGGAGAGAGCGGGAGCTACCAAAGTCGGCCACAAAAGTCGCTGTTCCCGGCCGCAAACGCGGCCCGGAAGCCGGTACTTTCGGTTCGGGGAGCAAGAAAATATATTTTTAACCCTTTTCGAGGCTTACCCCACATGTTTTTTTTTTTAAATAAATTTAGGAAATTTGCCTAAGAAATTCTTATTTTGAACATGTACTCTCCAAAATTCAATCCTGGATAATAAAAAAATTAAGAATTCGTAATAAGACAATTAAAGTATCATTCGTTTTTGTAATGTCACAAACTGATTTTTGGAAAACACAAGTTAAAAATTAAGTATTTTCAGCAAAATTTTCTGAACTTAAGAAAAATATATATTCTGGAAAGAAAAAGAAAAAGAAAAAAAAAAAAGTTGGTTAAGAATCGACAGGTGTTTGAAAAAAAAAAAAAAAAAATTTCAACTTTTTGACTTTGAAAATGTCGCCGAATGTGAACATACTTTTTATTTCGGTAAATCTTCGACAAAAAATTCCACCTTAGATTTTTCTGATCAGAATCGGTAACACATTAAAATTTAAAGTTTAAATTTGCAGTCAAAGACTTGTATGGGTGATTCTCTTTAAGAATGATAAGCAAGAAGTTTCAAATTTGGATTTTTAATTTATTTTAGTAAAGTGAATTGGATGATGAAAAAAGCACCAAAAATTAGAAGTCCATATTTTTGTCCGATATTTTGTGGAATAATCCAAGTACTTAAATTTTAACTGAATTAATTATTCGCTTGAGAAATTACGTGAAATTCCTCAAGCAATAAAAAAGCAACTATTGCAAAAATGTTGCAACAATTTTCCAAGTGTAAAGCATTTCAATCTCCTCAAATTGGTTTAATTGTGTTACAAAAAAACCTGGCACATCAACACACCTAAAGATACGGGATTATTATTTTTACACCAAGCTTTAGTGACAACAGGAATTTTCTCGATGACCTGTTGACCATCATTATTGTCGTGCTTGTCCAAAATTTCTTCGTTACCGACCGAATCAGTTTCTTTTTTTTCCTCTTCTGCATCATCTTCGTCTTTAGTTTTGTAATTTATACTTTCGTCGGATTCTTCTATTCTGAGACGCTCTTCAGGTTCCGAGTCCTGCGAAACTTCAATTTCGCCTGTTTCGCTTATTTCCAAATTGACGAAGCTACTGAAGCTCAACTTCCTCGTAGTTTCCTTTAAATTCGAACTTTCTCTGTTTCCAGAATCCAAATCTGACGAAATTTCGTCGTCGACGCATATTTCATTGGTCAATTCTTCGATGCAAACATCTGTAGCTGAATGTACTGATTTTTTATTCGCCTCAATGCGAATTAAATCATCGATTTCCTGAATTAAAGGTTTGCTTTCCTGAAACTCGTCTTCGTCGGAAATTTGTGTGGTTTCAAGTTCAGTGAATGTTGGACAATTTTCCTCGATGCGAAGACCATTTGTATAATTTTCTGGACTCAATTTGCCTTCAGGAATGGACGTCAATTTAACGATTTCTGGTTGATACGATTTTGCTTCCTCTTCAACAATTCCTTCAAGTTCTTCCTGATAATTTTCTTCAGTTTTGTCTTCGACATCGACAATAGGTTTTACGAAGTCTTCAACAATTTCTTCAGGCTCTTCCTGATAATTATTTTCAGTTCTGTCCTCGACTTTGACAATTGGTTTTATGAGCTCTTCAACAATCTCTTCAGCTTCTTCTTGATTATTAGCTGCAGTTCTGTCCTCACCATCGACTACAGGTTTTATGAGCTCTTCAACATTTTCTTCAGGTTCTTCCTGACAATTTTCTCCAGATCTGTCCTCATCGACAATTGGCTTTACCAAATTTTCATCATTTTCTTCAAGTTCTTCCTGATAATTTTTTTCAGTTCTGTCCTCAACTTCGACCATTTGTTTTACGAGCTCTTCATCAATTTCTTCAGGTTTTTCCTGATAATTTGCTGCAGTTCTGTCCTCGACTTCGACAATTGGTTTTACGAGCTCTTCAACTATTTCTTCAGGCTTTTCCTGACAATCTTCGGTACTTCTGTCTTCAACAACGACGACGGGTTGTATAGGTTTGAAACCATCAGGATTTGTGGTCACGTCTGCAAATAATTCGTCTCCAAACTCCGTTTTTGTTGGTGAAGAGCCAGCGGAGAGATTTCTTCTGGTGTTTGCGGAAAGAATGGCCATTCTGCCGAGAGCGCGTATGGCGTTTCCTGTTTTCTGTTTAAACAAACGAAAAACAAACTGCAAACTGCAAACAGGCTTACACTTCATGCGGTAAATACTGCATTAGAAAAACGACAGCTCACGCTTCGTTAAAATCACTCGAAAAGTCCACAGCAGAAAGTTTAAATGCGTTCTTCGTTGCTGAAAAGCGAGACCTTACCTGCCACTTTCGTCTGACGATGAATTTCTTCAGCTTGTCCGTCGGCAGAGCCACGCGACTCATGCTTTCAGCTCTTTGAGCTAACCACGCATGCTCCAAACATTGTTTAGCCGACATTCGCAATCTGGGAAAAGTAAATATTGTCATTTTTTGAAGACCCAAGAAATATATCCAAATGATAAAAAAATTTGAAGGAAATCCCATGAGATTTATTGGGTGCGGAAATATTTATAAGGTAAAAAATTAAAACCCGTTTCAGGCCAATTTTCACCTTATTCTGCTTCGTTTTTTAAATTCGGAATTGTATAGATGATTAGAAATTTTTGAGGCCACCATTTTATGGATATTGGCGATGAGTATATATGTTTCATTAAGTATATATGTTTTTTTTGCTTGGAAATTTATTGAACATGTAAACGATGTACTGATGAATTGAATTCGTGGGTTTTGAAATGTTAAAAAAATATAAGCTTATCGTTGAAAAAAGTGAATTGGTCGTTTTTTTATAGAAAATTTGCACAACGAATTTTTTGGAATAACTTACTCTTTCCTTTTAATCAGAAGAGCGCTTATGAAATCCTTGGCCTCCTGCGAAATAGCCGTGAAAGCTTTGTCGTCAAAGTCAAAATCGGCGCGCGTTATATTCGCAAAAGTTTCGGCGTCGTTATCTCCCATGAAAGGCGAAAGTCCGGTCAATCTGCGTGTCGATAAAAAGTCTTTTATAGAATATTTTAGCTTTCTAAAATTTTCACTGAATTTTAATGCTGCATTTTGTTTATCTTAATCAAGCATTTTTTAAATTTCAGTACTGCATTCAGTGAATCTTTCATAATGCATTTTGTAAGTTGTGATACTGTATTTTGTGAATTTTGATACTGTATTTTGTGAATTTTAATAATGCATTTTGTGAATTATTTATACAGCATTTTGTGAAATTTTTATACAGCATTTTGTAAATTTTTATACAGCATTTTGTAAATTTTTTGTAAAGCATTTTGTGAATTATTTATACAGCATTTTGTGAATTATTTATACAGCATTTTGTGAATTATTTATACAGCATTTTGTGAAATTTTCATACAGCATTTTGTGAAATTTTTATACACCATTTTGTGAATTTTACTAGTGTCTTTTGTGTTATTTTAATCTGTATCTTGTGTCATTCAATATCGCATTTTGTGAATTCCTCTACAGCAGTTTTTTGTATGACAATACCGCATTTTGCAAATATCAATACTGTATTTCGTGTGTTTTAATCCTGCATTTTCTGTATTTTAATCCTGAATTTCCTGAATTTCGATACCGTATTTTGTGAATTTTACTAGTGTATTTTGTGTCTTTTCAAACTATATCCTGTGTCGTTTAATATCGCAATTTTGTGAATTTCAATACTGCATTTTATGTGACTTAATTCTGAGATTGTGAATTTCAATGTTGCATTTTGTGTATTTTTAACATGTATTTTTTAAATTTCAATATTGTCTTTTGTGTTTTCAATTATTTATTTTGTGTTTTCAATTATTTATTTTGTGTTTTCAATTATTTATTTTGTGAATTTCAATACTGTATTTTGTTTCGTTGAATATTGTATTTTGTATATTGTATTCTAGTATTTAGTGTATATTAATTCTGTATTTTCTGTATAGTAATACTGCACATTTAACCGAGATGTTGCTCGGATAAAAAAAAAAGAAATTTTGGTACTTACAGAACGTAACAAATGACCCCAACGCTCCACATATCCGACTCGGTGCCAATGGGTTCGAAGCCGATTATCTCCGGGGGAATGAATTCTGGAGTGCCGAATAGCACGCGTACCGGAGTGTCTGGCTTGAGGATTTGCGCGAGACCGAAATCTATGAGCTTTATGCGATGGGATGTTCGAGTATGGCACATAATGTTCTCCGGCTGTAATTCACAAAAAAAAAATTAACATTCCTTATTATTTTCAATTACATTCGCTCTGTATTCTGCATCTTCAAAACGCAACCTATTTTTAGATAGTTAAAAAAATACCCAATGAGAAATAAAATCGCAATTCCTCTATAATTTCATACACAACAATTTTTTTTCTCAAGCGATTGTTTTTTTGTTGTTGTAAAATTACTTCATATCTGATTAGTTCAGTGGAATCATCATTCAATAATTCAATAATTTTATAATCCAATTTTAATTACTTTGTTAAATTAAAAGAAACTAACATTCTTCAAAATTTTCTTTATTCTAAATTTCATTCTCTATTTATTTCAAATCTTCAAAAAACAATTTATTTCTAAATGGTTAAAAAAAATACCCAGTGGGAACAAAAATCCCATTTTCTCTTTAACTTTCATACACAACAATTATTTTCTTTAAATATTTATTTTCTGCTGTCAAAAAACTTGATATTCAATTAGTTCAGAACAATCATCATTTAATAGTTTTCTAATTCAATTTGAATTACTTAGTAGAATTTAAAGAGATGAACATTGCTCATGATCTCCATACACACCAATTATTTTTCTTAAATAATTATTTTTTTCTGTTGCAAAATTTCTTTCTATTTAATTATTTCAGAACAACCATCATTCAGTAATTTCATAATTTCATAATTCAATTTGAATTACTTAGTCGAATTTAAAGAGACGAACATTTCCCATGATTTTCATACACACCAATTATTTTTCTTCAATAACTATTTTTATTTGTCGTAAAATTACTTGATATTTAGCTGGTTCAGCAGAATCATCTCTCAATAATGTAATCATTCTATACATTAATCATAATTATCTTGTCCCATTTCGATAATTAGGCTTTTTCCCTCCTTTTAATTTTAATTCAACGACCTACCAACCTTAAGATCCAAGTGAACAACGCTGTGTGTGTGCATATATTCGACGCCCTCGCAAATCTGTTTAACGAATTGTATGCTGTCCTTTTCGGTGAGAGTGAAATCGTCAGCAACGACTCTCTCGAACAGCTCACCGCCGGAAATACTGTATAAAAAGGGCCATTTATTCTCGTGATTGTGTTTACAGTGTCAAGAGCATTTACACGTTCGCTGTTATTGTTTTCACTCACTATTCGGTCACCATAATCATTTCCTTCGGACTTTCGAAGGCCGCTGCCAAACGCAGAAGTTTCGGATGCCTGAGCATGTTCATTATACCGATTTCCTCGTAAACTTGCTGACGATCCTTAGCCTTTATCGTTCTAACGAATTTAGCTGCGAGATTAAGACCACTCGATTTTTCGACGATCCTTCGAACTATTCCGTATCTGCCCTTTCCCAATTCTTCCTTGATCTCGTATCGCTTCTCAAAATTGCAGCCATCTTCTGGGCTAACTATTCGAGCCTCAAATGCTGGCTCAAATTCTTCTTCTTAAAAACAAGCAAAAAAAAAAAACGTCACGTTTCAATGATTCTAGATTCGTTACAAGGCTTTCATTAGCATGGAGAACGGTAAAAATTATGCAATTGGAGAACGATAATATGTATTGGGAATTAATTATTGCCAGTGATCTGAGTTTCCATTACTTTGGAATATAAAAATTTATAGTATATATTTAAATTTGTGCACTGTTTTTAAAAAAAATGAAAAATAAAAAATAACGATTTCTTTAGACTTGAATTTATGATCAAATTAATTCGTATTACATGTAGACATAATTAATATGGCGGTTAAAAAATTATGGGATGTAGCACGAAATTTTTTTTTTTTTTTTGTAATTGACCCTCAAAAAATTGGGAACGGTTTGAAATATTGAACTGAAACTTAACGCAAGAGTTGAGCAGATGCTCCTCGTCTGTTTTGGTAAATTCAATCAAAATCATCAGAACCATAGAAGTTCTATAAAATTATATATCGTACGTAATCGTGTAAATTACACAATTTTCAGACAAAACTTTATGCATAAATGGAGTTATAAAAAATATTGTTATGTATTAAGTAGGTTCGAAACTGACAATGGTGTAAAAAGCTACAGAATTATTTTCACGATTTATTGAAATTTTTTTTTGAGAAAGCCACAAATGCTCAAAATTTTCCCTGATAAATTGAAATAATTTTCAGTGCTTTGTGGAATCTGAATAAAAATGAGGAAGCAATGTGCAATATTCTACTTATTGTTAACCGTTTTTTTGAAATTTATTACCTTCTTCCTCAATTTCGATTTGATTAATTTCAGCGACGAAAACTTGGCCTCCGATCTCTTCATCATGTTCGCCAGGAACTGTGACGGCGTCGGAGACTGTGCTTGGTTCACTGACGCCATGTGCGTTCTCCGCTCTGACCCGGAAGCGATAAGTCTCTTCGGGTTCTAGTCCGGTTACCGTATGGCTAAGGGAATGACGCGCCTCGGCTACGGCGATCCAACAGGGCTCGTCGCCTCTCTTCATCTCGACGTTGTAGCCGGTGACCGCGCAACCGCCGTCGTACGGCGGTGATCTCCAGGTGACTATGGCTTTTCCAGCTCTCGTTATACTCTGTACGCACGGAGTGCCTGCTGGTGGATCCGGTACGCCTAAAAAATAAAAAAAATAAGGTTGTATAATAATGGTTAATGCTATTATAAAATTTCTTAAAAATCCTTGGAAACAAACTAGAACTTTGCAAATGAATTCCTAATTAAAAATTTTTTTTTTTGCAATGCTACCTTTATGAGAAAGTATGTCAATTGATTTCTGCTTCCTCATAGAAGAAGGTTTGTGAAAAAAAATTAAAAGCTGCAAAGTTGAACTTTGAAAATTGTTGCCGCATTATTTTCGGTTTTTCTTATAAAAACTGTTAGAAAAGATTGGAAGTTTTTGTTCATAAACTCGTCATCGAAATGTAATGAACAACTGTGATATAGAATTCATTTACTGTTCCTGTAAAATTAAAGTAAATTATTAAAATTCGAGTACTTTTACTGTGAAATTAATGTAAATTATTGAATATGCTATACTATCCATTAATTTTCGTTACACTTGTATACTAAATTTCATATACTAGTTTATGAATAAAAACTTTTAGCAAAAATACACTAAATTTCAAGTAGATTTTTAATTACGGTGAAACTATCGCTATGAAGAAAATGGTTTTTACAGCTTACTGTAAAAACCACCAGGTGGTTTATTGCAAAAAAAAAACCTAAAAATCAGTCATAACTACGGCAGAAACCACTGCTAAAAAAAAATCAAATTAAAAGTTTGGTCATTCTTTTGGTAGTTATTGCATCTGAGCGATTGTAAGAACAACCGGTTGTGATATACATATCTGATCATTTTTTGGTAAGCGGTTGTTTTTATAGTCATTAGGATCAATGTTAGGTTTTATTGTATGCCCTGGCAATCTCAATGTCCGTCAGTTTACCGTAAAAACCA
This sequence comes from Tromatobia lineatoria, assembly GCA_949699805.1. NCBI lineage: Eukaryota > Metazoa > Arthropoda > Insecta > Hymenoptera > Ichneumonidae > Tromatobia > Tromatobia lineatoria. Next base: position 18,447,378 of record OX453039.1, on the reverse strand, counting down.
CCGGGTTTTTAAACCTAAAAAACGGTCATAACAACTATAAAAACAAAAAACAAAGAAATTAAAAATGTGGTAATTCTTTCGGTAGTTGTTGTATCTAAGCAACTGTAAAAACAACCGTTTATTATATTTGTATCTGGTCATGTTTCGGTAAGAGGTTGTTTTTACAGTCGTTATGATCCATTTTAGGTTTTATTTTTGCAAAGAACAACCCGGTGATTTGACGGTGGTTTTTATAGTAAATCAATAAAAAAAAATGGTTGTCAAGATTGCTAGAGTGTTATTCGATTTTGACTTCTGGTTTGTAAAAAAAAAAAAATAATGAGGAAGAAATTTGCAAAGTTCATCTTTGCAGCTTTATCTTCTATCAAAGTTATAGTTTTGAAAATTCTTAACCACATAACAAATTATCAAATTTGTTATGTGAAATGGTGTACCTATTATTGCTGAATAGTATTGATTTCATGTCTAAAGTTAGAATTCGCTATCTTATGTTTTGTTGAGGTTAATGCAATACATAATTTTTCCAAAACTCGAAATTCTGACAAATTTGAACCTATTGCATATTATGACGAAACTATGTACTAATCATCGCTAGACAGTACCGACGTCATGTATGAAATTTGAGTTCGTTATCTCATGTTTTTTCAAAGTTAGGGCAAAAACGTGATTTTTTTGACAATTGCAAAATTCTATAAAATCCGAACCGCTTTTCCGATTTCGGTCAAATTCAATACCAAACAATATTAAGAGTACCTTATGCACTTATCAAGAATTATTTACAAAAATATCATTACTTTCACGAAGACTAGAGCGTCCACGTCCTTTTTCGAAAAAATTTCAAAAAGCCATAAAACAAAAATTTCTGCATACATTCTGTAGAAAATCACAACAATCAAAGACGAACCGCTGCTTTACTTGTGTGTCACATTTCAGTTCAATCAAAACAATGTTTAATGACAATTCTGAGTTTTCTGACATAAAAATCTCAAACACTTTTAAAAAAAATAAAAACAAAGCTTCATCTATGAGGAAGTAATAATGGCCAATATAATTTAAAAATTACGAAAACTTCCTCAGGGCAAAAATAAAAAAAATGTATTTATTAATTAATAAACCAATATTATGATTAAGTTACTAAAAATTGCCTTTCGAAACAAAGACATTTATTCATGAATGACAAACAATATTAAAATGAAGTTAGGAAAACGGCCTCCGGAATTAGCTACAATGACGTAATTTTCCCCGCTGCTCTGTGACGTAATTTTAATCTGGCAATGCTCGTTAGAACCCAGTCTCATGCCCGGGAGAGGATTATAAACCGGCATCGGAGGTTTAATCGAGATATACGGTTGCTACAGAGCAACGAGACTTCTCAGACTCTAGACATCTGCTTGGAGACCCGTATTTCTCTCCCATTCATAAAATTAACTACGAAACCTTTGCACATGTTTCGTCAATTTTTTCAGAATTAATTTATGACTTTGGTTCGGGCTAAAGACATTTATTTTATGATCTGAGACTCCATTAGCTATTTTACTCTGTGCTCCTCTGTATTTTTGTAATTGTGTCATCCAGATATTTATATTAGACATTCTATGTCAGTTTAGTCACTAAAACTAAAAAAGAATCATTTTTATTACTCGGAAAAATTTTTCCTCCCTTAACAATTTTTTTATAGGTTCTTTTATTGATCTGTAGATTATATGAAACGAAAATATATTTAGAAAAAAAATTGTCCTCCCTCAACAATTTTTTTACAGGTTCTTTTATTAATCTGTAGATTATATGAAACAAAAATATATTTAGAAAAAAAATTGTCCTGCGTCAACCATTTTTTTATAGGTTCTTTTATTGATCTGTAGATTATATGAAATGAAAATATATTTTCGTTACGTAAAAAAAAATGTTTCTCCCTCAACAATTTTTTTTTATAAATATTTATATTGATCTGTAGATTATATGAAATGAAAATATATTTTCGTTACTTCAAAAAAACATTTCCTCCCTTAAGAATTTTTTTTAGAGTTTTTTTTTTACATCGTCATGAAGATAATATAAAACGAGGATTGAAGTAAAAAGTGTTTGGAGGAGGAAATATATAATGAATTGATTTAAAAATGATGTAATTCGAAAGAAATCTTGAATGGAATTGAAATTCATTGCAGTTCCGTTAATTCTGAGTATTTACTATTAGGCGTAGGCCACGTTAAACGTTCGTTGACACATAAATTCTGGTAATTGCGATGAAAAGCCACATTGTACATCCTGGGCTTATCAAAAGACTAGATCGTGCCTTAATTCGCTTTCATAAGCCGGCATCACGAACGACGTATATTTCTAGTAGCACGACGAAGGTTTAGTATCGAGCCATTGGCGTGACTTGTTCAGTAAATCAGATTATTTCCTCCGGGCCAATCAGTAGATGTGTTTGTCAATATATTCTCCAGGAATATTTATCTAATCATATCGTAATAATAGAATCGGAAAAAAAAGAATTTCAACAAGCAACGAAAAGTTGATCCACTAATAAAATATTTTCTCCCAGATGTTTACCTAATTTTGCCCTGCTAAAAATATTCAGAAATTTGCTACAAGACAAATTAAAGCGTCAATGTAAAAAGGGGAATTTTGAATTTGTAAAAATATGATTGAAAATTATATTATTCGTATATTAAATAGAAGTTGTTCTAAAATGTTGATAGTGTACCATTAATATTACATCGTACTTGTACCTTAATTTACTGTACAAGTTGATTAATATTTTATCAAAACACTCCGCAAATTTAATTCACATTTCCAAATATTTTGAAAAGTGACAAATGAATAATTTTTGTTTTTTTTTACAAAGCTCTATGAGAAAGTATGTTAATCGATTTTGATTCCTCATAGAAAAAGCTTTGTAAACACCATCAATTATGCGGAAGCAATTCGCAAAGTTCTCTTTCGCAAGCTTGTTTATTTTCGGAAGATATTTTTCTCAAAATGCAAAGTCTCATAAAATTTTCACCACTCGACTATTTCGTGTGGAAATTTTACTCTAATATTATTTAATGGTAGTCCGTATGTAAAGAAAACTTGGACGCGAGATGTCGTAATTTGTTGAAGAAAATGCGCGAACGAGAATTTAAAAAAAAATCGAAATGCCATGAAATTTGAGCCGTTCGACAGATTTGCGTCGCATTTGTACGCAAATCTTATTTAATGATAGTTCATATGACCGATTTTTTTTTTGATAAATCTGTGATGAATTTGAAACTTTTTGTTTATGGCGGCATTTTTTCTTTTTTATTGACCTAAATCGAATTTTACTGACATATCGTCAGTCAATTTGACTAAGTTCGCCAGTGATAATCAAGAATTGTGAAATCATGTTGAAGATCGCAGGCGATTTCTAAATCTAAAAATTAACAGGAATTGAAATATTTATAAACATCAAGACAATTTAAAAGAAAACTCCAATAACATTAGAATTTCTTTACCGACTCTCGTCAAATTTGTTGCATATAACGGTTGGACACATTTGTACTCAAATCTAATTCAATGATACTTCATATGTCCGAAATTTTTTAGATAAATCTGTGATAAACTTCAAAGATTAAAATTTTTTTTTTTCATGACGGCATTTTTTTTTCTTATTGACGAAAATCGAATTTTATGATACGTTAATTCCGATAATTAAAAATCGTGATATCATAGTGAAAATCGCAACCGGATATCTAAAAATTTACAGGAATTGAAAAATTATAAACATACTAAATAAATTGAAAATGCAATAACATTAGAATTACTTAACCGATTTTCATCAAATTTGCTACGTACAATGATTTGATAGTAGTCAATTTACGTACAAAATTTCAGCCCGATAACGCTCAATTTGCGAAAGTTATAGCATGGAAATGATTTTTTCAAAATGCCGTAAAATTAAAAAAATTCTACCGATTCGCTTAAATCACACTATCAAACGTTGTTATACGACAATCTATTGACGTATGATAACCAAATTTGACAAATGTACGTCTAAAATTACGACAGTTTTCGTGCTTACAAGGAAATCTGCACATACACACACACTTTCAAGAAAGACTGAAAGTTTTTATTCATAAACTCGTCAACTGAATTCAATGCACAAACGTGATATAAAATTAAGGCACTTTCGCAATAAAATTAGAGAAAATTCTCAAGAGTAAAGCAGTTTTACAGTCAAATCAAAATAAATTATTAAAATTTCTGTACTAAAAATAAATTTTACATCGCACTTTTACAGTGAATTTATTAAACCTGTTTATGAATAAAAACTTCCAAAAAATGTCCATCAAATTTACGTACATTTTTTTCTCAGTACACACACACATACAGACATTTTTTCTAGACCACTTTTTTGGACCTTTTAGATTATTCTAAGTGTCTTTACACAAAAATCCCAAGTTTTCCTCCCATAAAAAAAAAAAAAATCTTCCTTTATTAGAAAGCAAAAAGGACTTGAAATAAAATTTCTCTACACTCACATGCCTCGTGGTCACAGAACATTGCTCAGTTCCTTAATCTCCGCGTAAATTCCTCCCGAAAGCATAACTCTGCCGTTGCAATTGTAATTCACGACGAAATAAATAAAAATGCCGAGATTCACTGCACATTTGATAAATATTTTTAAAAAATCACACTCGATTACCGGCCACGTTAAAAACACGCTTAAAATATTTTTTACAATTCACTGAATACTCCCATCATTACTTAAATTTTTTTAAAAATATTATAGTTTTAATTATACTTCAATAAAAAATAAAAAATAACAAATGCTGCTGTTGCAATGATTTACGCGCGTCTTATTACGTATGAGTTTTTTGTAAATATAGATAATTAGAATTTGCGCTAATAAAAATTAAAAAATCACAGATCCTGCTGCGATGCGTTGCGCTCGGCGGACGAGCTGAGACTGACGCGAGCCGGCGAAGCTGATGCGTCACAACGATGCGAAGAGCCACGCGCGAAGAACGTAAATCGGAACCGGAGCCAGAACACGTATTGTCCGAGCAAAACTTGTGTCATCGGAGCCAACTGTCGCGGCCGGAGTTCCGAGGGAACTGGACCGTTCGAGTTTTGTATACTTACAGCATCGCACGCGTCTCTAAACGCAAAAGTGCGTAAGACAATAGGCGCGAGATCTCGTCTCGCAGCAAATTCTAGCGCTATCCTCTCGAGTCTCTGCCACTCTCGAGTATGAATTACAAATCGGCCTTGGAGATGATCCCTCGCTTGTTGCTCAGCGCTATAGGCTCGTCGATGTCTACGTGCGAGGTTTCACGGCCATAGCACGGATAATACGAGTCAAGCAATTATTGGGTGGCGGTCAAAAAGGCGAATAACCAAAATAGTGAATGGTTAAAATAGCGAATTTCGAAATTACCTCCATCTTATTAAAATGCATTAAAAATAGCGAATGATAAATATGGCGAATGGTTAAAAAACCATAATTCCATAATTATGGACATTCTACATTTAGATGTTCCTTATTTTAAATTTGCTATTTTGACCCCAAATCAAGCAATTTTTTAATTCGAAAATTTTCATCGAAATCTGTGACGTTCGCTGAATAATTAATCATTTTCCTTCCTTATAGAGGAAGCTTTGTTTTCGTGAAAATTTTTTTTAAAGATTTTTATGTTAAAACACTCGGACTTTTACAAAACATAGATAAAAGGGGTTTAGAAAAAGTTTGACGGATTGAGGATTAAGATGTGACACACAAGAAGAGCAGCGGTTTATCTTTGATTGTTGCAATTTTTTACAAAATGTATGCAGAAATTTTTGTTTCAGGGCTTTTTGAAATTTTCCAAAATGGAGGCGCGCGCTCTAGCTTTCGTGAAATTGATGATATTTCTTTAAATAATTTTTTATAAGTGTTGGTACTGTTAATGTTGGTTGGTATTGAATTTGAGCGAAATTGGTAAAGCGGTTCGGATTTTATAGACATTTGAAATTTTCGAAAAAATCACGTTTTAGCCTTAACTTTGGCAAAACATAAGATAATGAACTTAAACTTCACACATGGAATCGACACTATCTAAAGATAATTAGTATATAGTTTCATCATAATATGCAATATGGTTCAAATTTGTCAGAATATTGAGTTTTTGAAAAATGATGTTATTGCATTAACCTTAAAAAAATATAAGACAGCGAAGTCAAACCTTAGACATGAAATCAGTACTATTTAGCAATGATAGATACACAGTTTGGGCTGAAATTTTGTCCACGAATGGACTTTTGTATATTAACAATTATGACGTGAAAGAAAAAATATTTAGCCATTAGATATGTATCATTTAGTGACGAACGGTATGAAATTTTCGATTTTATGGAATGTTAAATTATTTAAAATGTACATCATTACATTTATTTTCGGAGACGCTCTGATAATAAGAAAATAACGAAATAATGAAATAGAAAAAGCGAATGAACAACACGTTATTGGCTGGCATTCCGTAGAAATCTATTTACTTTTCAATGGCGCACAAAAAAATGTTTACAAAAAAGAAAAAAATGTGGGCATTTTTATTTTCATATTTTTTCATAAAATTTTTTTAGAAGATTGGAGATTGTTTCGTTGAATTTAACTTTAGTTAGAACGAAAACATTTTTTTTTGGAAATTCATAATTCTGTAAAATCTAAACCGTTTTAGTTCGCTCAAGTTCAATACTGACCGTCATTTTTCATTTCTTTATTTGTCAAGAACTATTTAGCTCATCAGCAGAAAAATTAGAAAAGCTAGACAACAGAGATTTCTTGAAAAATCCAATCTCTTATAAAATCTGAATCACTTTACCGATCTTCGCCAAATTTGATGTCTACTACAACAGAATATGAATTCGACCTTATAGAAAACTTAAGACGTTTCGGTCGAAATTACCTTGAATGAGAACGAAAACAATTTTTTTTCGAAAATTCAAAATTCTGTAAAATCTAAACCGTTTTATGAACTTCGCCCAAATTCAATACCAACCGTCATTTTTTATTTCTTTATTTGTCCGGAATTATTTAGTTCAGTAGCTAAAAAATTGCGGAATCTAGAGAACATACAAACATATTTTTAAAAAACTAAAAGTCTTATGGAATCCGGAAAAATGATTCAATTTTTAAAAAAAATGTATACATAAGCAGAATTCTTTGCTAGCGTATAAAATTTCAGCTCAATTGTTAAAGCTGTTTTCGAGATAAACCACTTTGAATTCTGACCACAACCGGACATTTTGTCTAAACCACTTTTCTCGACGTTTTAGACCATTTTTTGTGTCCTAACATGAATACGTAAAAAAAAAATTTGCACAAAATCAAAGTTTCTTCTATGACGAAGCAAAACGGAAATCTACCTAAAAAATACCCCGCTAATTTTGTCCAAATGTTGTAATTACTTTGACCCGTATTACGATCATTTTACCTCCGTTGCCTCAAGCCAAATATCCACGCGTATCAATAAGAATAAAATACAAGAATGTTTAGCAAAAGCAAACAGCAAAATTTACACAGCCGGTGCATTGAGTCGACGTGCGAAGCTGAAGAAGAAAAAAAAAAACGAAGAGACTCGAAAAAACAATTGTTCGGTGTATTTAACGAATTCTCGAGGCTGAATTTAAGAAACCATCCAAAGAATCTATCCATCATACGTCAGTACCTTCGACAGTAACGTTGACGTATCTGCAGTCCCTTCCAGTATCGTTCTCCAGAGTAACAGCGTATTTTCCGGCTTGATCGGTTGTAATGCCTTCCAAGGTGAGACAAGTGAGTCCGCGGCTGGTTTCGATTTCGGCTTTATCGTCGAGCTTCACATCGCGACCCTGAAGAAACGAAAAATAAATCGTATTAATTATTCGTACGCATAAACTAACGTAAGACGAGTTCGTAAACGTGCGTCATTTATAAATATCTATGAAACAGAGGAGCGAATACTCTCAGATCTCCTTTCTAAGAATTTCTGATAGCTTATCAATATTCGAAAGTACTAATCGTTGTCAGACGCACGCCAATTAAATAATAATTTTTTTTTGTTTTTCATCAACATTCCAATACCAAAATAGCCCTTCAACTTGTATTTAAATGACTGATAATTTGGAAGATCAAAATGATTTTTGGTTTCTTGGATATGTAAAAAAACAACTTTTTTTTACTTGCCTCAAAAAAAGATTGGAGTGTAGATTACAATATGGGTTTTTGTTAAAGGAAAGATTCGTGCAAATTTTTTTTTAGAGGTGGCTAACAATCTTTTGTATTTACCATTTGATTAACACGTAGAAAATTAAGTCTTCGGTTTGGAACGATATAATTAGTTTTGTACACGATGAACTATATATTTAGATTTTTTTTCTCATCTATATAAGGTATTATTTGATAGTTTAAACGATTGACTTTGATTTAAAAAAAATAAATATGAAAATTTCTGTACATTATATTTTTTATAAATAACGAGATCAATGCTAATAATTCGGATATCAGTTTTTATACGAGAAATATTAGGAAAATTGTGGTAAATATTTCCTAAGTACAGGAAAAAATCTAATAAAAAAATGCTTACATTTTTTCATGATATTTCAAAATTTATATTTTGAAACGTAGACATTTTTTTTTATTTCTCATTTAGATTTCCTAAAACTTCGATCAAACATCTAAATGTAGAATTTAAAAAAACGGACGGAAATGTAATATTAATCATATTAAAAATGAACAAATTTAAATAAAAATGAAACTTAGCATAAGAATAGCAAAAAATGTGTCATAGTATGTAATAATTAGCGATATTTATAAATATCCATCAAACAGAAAAGCAACCGATCTTCGATCTCCTTTTCAGGAATTTCCGATAGCTAATCAATATTCGTAACTACTAATCGTCGTCGGTAGCGCGGTAATTAAAAAATGATTTTGTTTGGTATTCGATCGACATTCCAATACCGAAATAGCCGTTCAGCTTGTACTTAAATATCTCGGAATATGACGACGATGACGCGTCACTGTCAATTTACCGTTTTTCCACGATTAACTGGTAATTATGTGTGTTTATATGGAAACACGAACGTAAGGCCCTCGGGCGATAAGGAAATACTTTAGAATAAGTTGCCCATAAGCGTGGCTATGTAATTTATTCACTCGTCGACCGATTCGTGCGAAATTGAATTTTTTTTTATTTTCGCTTCTGTATGCACACTTTCTCGCGTGATTAGATAAATCGCGAGAAAACGAAACTGTGTCTCTCGACGTAATTGTTCGCACTTGACTGTCACGAATGAACGACGAGACGAGCAGTGAATGTTATTTACATGAGACATTCTACGATAAATGTACAAGTTTATGATTACTTATCGTTTTAAATTTTTTTCCTTCGAAATAAAAAAAGAATTATTAAGGTGAGAATGAAGGTATAATTTTTCAGTTTAAAGATAATCAAATTAATTTAATTAAAAAAAATGTAATTGAATTTATAGAAACATTTGTGCACATTAGTCTAATAAATGGTCTGATAATAAATTGGGCCTTTAATTAATATATACATGAAAAGTTATATGATAAAAAATCCTAAAATAAAAAACTTAATAAAATTTTAGGCTTCACGATAAAAGACCTTATAATTTTGTAGCGAGACGAGTAGTGAATGTTATTTATATGAGACATTCCACGATAAATGTACAAGTTTATGATTACTTAGCATTTTTTATATTTTCCTTCGAAATGAAAATAAAAAGATTATCTGGGTGAGAATGAAGGTATAATTTTTGAGTTAGAAGATAATTAAATTAATTTCATTTGAAAAAATGTAATTGAATTTATAGAAACATTTGTGCACATTAGTCTAATAAATGGTCTGATAATATATTGGGCCTTTAATTAATATATACATGAAAAGTTATATGATAAAAAACCCTAGAATAAAAAGCTCAATAAAATTTTAGGCTTTACGATAAAAGACCTTATAATTTTGTAGGCCTTAGAATAAGATGCCTTAGATAAGGCTATTCTGGAAATTAGATTATTTCGTTCAATTGTGTGGATGAGAATATAGCTACAAATTTTTGAACTACGCTGAAAAATGTATTTTTTTACGGCAAATGATAAAAATTTATTTTATTTATTTTATTTATACAATGAACAGTCATTGTATATGAAATTTACGTTTCTGTAAATAATGAACAATAAATATTTTTTTAGATTCTTCCGAAAAAAATTAATTGAAATAATAAAAAAATGATGGGGAAAATCTAATTATCATAGTGAATTAAATAGTATTGGTAACAATGATGAAATACCCTGAGCTTGTAACGAAAATTACAAAGTTAGGAAATTTTCTGCATAAGAAAAATTGACAAAGTAATTAAAAACCAAAAATTAAGCGAATTATTCATTGAGCAAACGCTTTGAGAAATAACTGGAAATAATTCTGCAGAAACAAAGGCAATATTTGAATGGGAATATATTTGAAAAATCATTTTCTTCATCCTGAGTTTTTATGTATTATTTAGGTGGATCAATTTATTGTGTATATATAAATGTGATCGTTTCGGAGTTATTATATTTCCTTGTCGTGGTCAAATTCGGAGTTTGATTGTATAGGAAGTTTATTTTTTGTTCACTATTTCTTGATGACTCAAATTTTATGACCATGAATACGTATTTTCTTACTTAAAAACGTATTAATCCTTTTTTCAACATGAAACGCACTGTATGTATATGAAGATGATCGAGTAGCGATGAAACGAGATGAAGCCATCGCCGTTTATTTTATTTAAAGGAATGCAGCAGCACAGACACTTTCTTGTTACGGGAATTAAAACAGTAGACACGATTCATCTTCGTTCGATATACTATTGGCCTCTTAAGAGCTAGCGTAACGTGAAGCCTCGATTCTGCGCAACGAGATAAGATTGCACGGTTGTAAAACAAGGATCCGCGGTGTTTGGTCTCGCGTTATCGTTGCTTGGTGAAAAACAGAGCCTCGCGCAGCCTAAATGTTAAATAAACTTTGAACTTCCCAACGAACGAGCCAGTTTCAATGCCTAAAATATATGCGGGCTCTTCAACTACGAATTGTAATGCGATTTCGTATGTATTTGAGTTTTTACTATCGAATCGCTGCAGCACTGACGCAAATGTTTTTTTTTCTGCTTTCACATCGCAGTTTGTTTGTCACAGAGAGATTTGTCTTTGTGTGTTGAAAAAAAAGGAAATTTTTAAATAGACCTTTTGTCACTTTAAGTTCAACATTTTTTTAAAATTTTGTGAGCAATACGAAAATTGCGATTTTCCTGTATTTGTATTTACAAAAATGCCCCGAATTTTCAGAAATTGTTTTCTGCCTCTTGAAGCGTTAATTTATTCAGTAACTCATCGAAGTCGTTTTCTCTGACACGTAAATTTTAATTACTTTAGGTTCCTTCTCAATTTATATTAATTGAATTCGACAGAAACTTTTTTTGGAAACATCTTTTTTACTTTTGATTTAAAAAATCTGTGAAAATGTGCGAAACGATGGAAATCTATTAAAAATGATTTGAATTCTTTTAAAAAAACCATTGACATGTGAAAATGAAACAATGCAATATTTGTCTTTTTTCTACATTCGTATCTAAAAAAATGTCCCGAATTTTTAAAAGCTCTGAATTTAAATTGATTCAATTCGACAAAAACTATTTTTAGAAACATCCTTTTTACATTCAATTTGAAAAATTTGAAAAAATACACGAAGCTTTAGAATTATATTAAAAATGCTTATGTTTAAAAACATATTTTTTACATTCTATTCCAAAAATTTGCAAAAATACGCGAAACAATAGAATTATATTAAAAATGCTTTCGATACACTTTTAAAAAAACCATTTACAAGTGAAAATGAAACAATGAAATATTTTTCTCTTTTCTGGATTTTTGTTCCCAAAAATATACCGAATTTTTCAATATTCTTCTATCTTATCAAAGCCTTAATTAATTCAATAACTTATTCAAGTCATTTCTTTAACTAATTTTTTTTTCCTTTTTCAGATCTCATCCGAACAGTCAAAATACGATTCCAAAACTCACCCTTCTAAGCCATCGGACCTTCGGCTGAGGTTCGCCATCGAAAGTAGCAAGAAGAATGACCTTGGCGCCTCGAAGAGCGACAACATCGGCAGGAGCAGCAAGAATTATTGGCGCCCGAGGTTCTTTCGTCTCCTCTTCAATATTCCGCGACTCTTCTCTGAAGATTTCAGGGCATTTCGTTGGTGGAGAAATTTTAACAAGCGGTGTAACCTTCGCATTCAATATTTCTCCATTACAGCTTAGCGGAGCCGTAAACTCGGCCTTTTCCTCCTTTTTTCCGGTTGGAAGAGCGTCATTTCGAATTTCCAAGTTGGAAACATTCATCGACTTACAAAAGTCCACCGAATCGATGGATTTTTTAGGAGGACTCGAAATTCGTGGGGAAGTTTTTGGGGAACGTGACCTTGAAATTGGCAATCTCTTCGGGATCATCGAGCCGTTCATAGTCGTTGCTGTTGTCGTTTTCGAAGTGTTATTCGATCGAATCTTCGCGTCATTTGTGGATTTTTGAGCGCTTGTCGTTTTCGTTTGCCTCGCGTTCGTCAGATGCACATCTTTGGGAATTTTATTTTGCTTGGGTACGGAAGAACTTCGCGGTTTTGTGGGATTTTTCAGGTGCTGGTTTTTTGGTGAGGAATTCTGGTCTTTTGGTGTCACGCCGTTCTTCAACGGCGGTCGAGACGATGCTGAAGTCCGATTGTTCATTCTACGCGCAGGCTCCGGCGATTCTATAGGCGGCTTACCATTTCTGTGCTCGACAATAAGAATTACATGAATTATTTATTTAGCGAATGCTTTGAAAGGCTGGCAAGTTCTGTAAAGGAAAGATTTGGAATGTTTGTATGGGAATAGATTTAAAACGTAATTTTCCTACGAAATAACTGTAGTATTTTTGTAAAAAAAATCAAGGATACACTATTTTTCATATTTATGTTAAAAAAAAAAATAAAAAAATAAAAAACGAGTTAACACAATGAAAGAATTATTAAGGAAGTCAAGTTATGATAACTTAAAAAAAAGGTATAAAATGTGAAATTTTTGTTCCCTGAGTAAAAATTACAAACGTAAGTTAAGACCAAGAATTAAACGAGTCATTCATCAAGGAAATGCTTCAAAAGCCTGGAAATAATTGTGTAGCAAAGGTTTGTTATATTTGACAAATCATTGTGAATACTTTAAAAATAAACGATAAATGTTTCTAAAGATATTCCGAAAAAAACTGACACAACGAAAAAAATTTCGGAAAAATCGAATAATCATTGTGATGTCAAAAAATTGCTGAGCAATTTAAACTAATCTATGATGCGTAAGAAAAGAAGCATCAATTATACTATCGATTATTATTTTTCAGCTGGTCAATTTCCTAAACATAATTTTTATGTAGAATGACTGGAAATATTTCTTAAAAATGAACGAAAAACAATTGTTCTGATTTTTTTTGGGAATGATTCTCAGTTGACATAATAAAAAAAATCAACGAGGAAATCTAGTTATCATGGTGATTTAAAAAAAAAGTTACAAGGATATTAAAGTATCCGGTGCTCAAAAAGAAATTATGAATTCGGAACATTTTCTGCATAAGGAAAAAATACCAAGTTGATAATAAGAATGACATGCATTATTTATTGAGCAGATGGTTTAAAAGCTTGGCGAATTTTGCCCAGAATAAATTTGGAACGTTTGGATGGGAATAAACTTGAAACCTAATTTTCATATAGAATAACTGTACGATTTTGTAAAGAAAAATGAACGATAAACATTGTTTAAGTGTCTCCCGAAAAAAAAATTTATTAACAAAACAGAAGAATTATTGGGAAAATCTAAATATCACGTTGATTCAAATAGTATTGTTAAGAATATTGCAAAATTTCGTGCTCCAGAAAATATTACGAAGTTGAGAAATCGTTTGCATAGAAAAAAAAACTGCAAAGTAATTTAACACTAAAAATTAACCAAATCATCCATCAAACAAAGTAGCAAAGATTTTCAATATTTGCATGCAAATATATATTCAAGAAAACTTTTCCAATATTCTTCTGAATACTTAAAAAAAAAAAAGAAAAAAATCTCCGAACAAATTCCAAACAAAGTGAACTGGCATAATAACAAAAACAAAATAAATAAAAAAATGGAATAATCATTGTGACAAAAAAAAAACCCTCAGCAATTTGGACCAATCTCCAATGCCTAAAAAAAAACTGCATAAGTCACGCTCTCAATTATCAATCTTCAGCTGCTCAATTTCCTAAAAAATTTTTATATTTTTTTATTTCAGCTCCAAATTACGTTATTAAATTGCTCAAAAGCCCAAAAAAAAAAACTCGCCTGTGATGCCATCTCGGTAAAGTTGGGCTCAATGTTCCTCCCCTTCCGCCCATTGGTTCATAAATATTGGGCCGAAGATGAGTATCGCCTCGAATGGCCGAAGTGATGGGACTTCTGCTATAAATGGAGTAAGTTCTCGGCGATGCGCTTCTCGTGCGAATGCTTCTGGTGACGGAACTTTGTCGACCTGAATAACGCAGTAAAAAAACCCATGAACCCATTGATAAAAAAATTTCCAAGGCTTTCAAACCCGCATAAAAAAAAAAATTAAGTTTGCGCAAACCTTTGATAATTTCCAGCCTCGCAGTGGCCTCTGTTCGTCCCACATCGTTTTCCAATGTAATTCTGTATAAACCTGCATCTTCGTGGGTAATTTCAGCGATTTCGAGTATCCTAACGTCGTCCTTTTCTTTCAGGGATATTCTGGCCGTGGGAGTGACCGAAACCCCGTCCTTATCCCAGGTAACCCATGGAACTGGATGCCCGGCAATCGCACATTGGAATCTCACGGTCTCGCCCTCTTCAGCAACGCGATTATGCGGAACGGCGTAAAATTTCGGTCCCGTTGGAAGTCGCGGACGTCGGCTGATCATTTGACCACGAGGAGTTCTTGCTGCGGGCTTTAATTCTCGACGACCTGAGATTGAAAAGAAATAATAAAGGATCATTCATAGAATTCATATTTAATAGGAAGTTTTAGGGCTGACGGACCTCGGTCGATGGCCTTTTGGCAATGATTACGTCGAAATAGTATGCTGATTGATTATATATTTTTTTTATATATGGATCTATGTATATATGTATGTTCAATCGATGTAAACACGGCCAATAAATCTCTATTACTACTACTACTACTAATACTAGGAAGTTTTAGGATTGAATGTTTTACATAATAGGTCATGGAAAACAGTAAATGTTGAAATAAATTGAGCTGGGAGAAGGCGAAAGTTAGCTATTGGAAATAATTGTATGAATAATCTGGAAAAATTCACCTAGATGAATTTTCATACTCATTATAACATTCAGCTCGAAAACCGTATCATCGATTTTTAGGCACAGTCGATCTTTTAGAACAGCCAAAAAAGAATTGTATAAAAAATCTGTCACGTTTTATTGTTGAGAAAAGTATGCGAAGTACGGGAAAAAATTGGCAGGACAGAATATTAAAAATTGTAGGAGGAGCTGCATTTTTTCGAATCGAGGGCGATACGATTTTTTAATTTTTGAGTGCTACTATTTTTTTCTTCGTGAAGTGCAGTTGAATTGATATTAATTATGGCCTATAGTATTAATAGTTTTGAATGATATTTTCAGAGATATGATTTTTTGAAAATTTATTGTAGTTACCTAAGGTTTAGTTAGGCAGCGTATATACTAAAAATGGGAATGAAACTTGGAAAAAAATCCTAGAAACTTTTCGTTGTTAATCGTGTCTTTGCCTCATTTTCACTAATTTTATCAGATTACTTGCACGTTGAAATTTCTAAATAATATTAAATAAATTTTAAAAGAATCATATCTCTGGAAATATCTATCAAAACTGTTAATATTACGGGACCTAACTGGTATCAATTTGTCCAAACATTACGAAAAAAATAGTGGCCCTATAAAGAAAAAAAATTGATCGTCCTTGACTCGAAAAAATGCATCTTCTCCTACAATTTTTGGTATTCTGACCAATCAATTTTTTTTCGTGCTCTGCATACTATTCTCAACAATCAAGCGTGGCAGATTTGTGATATAATTTTTTTCGGCTATTCTAAAAAATGGACAGTGCTAAAAAATCGATATTTTTTTTTCAATTCAAAATATGTTGTAAAGATTTATAAAAGGCATCAAGGTACATTTTTTAAGATTGTTCCACGATTATTTTCAATGGCCCTTGCCATTTTTTCATTAAAAAGAAATTTCTTTGTTTTTTGAAGAAAAATAATTATTTTTGAAGAATAGAAAATTAGAAAAGTAGACTCAAGAGATCTTTTTTCCTAATATGAACGTTGGAGAAACATTAATTAGAGTTATTCTCCTCAGCTTTACAATAGCACAACAAAAACAGTGAATTTAAAGTAATATAATTAATGTATAATTGTCGTTTTTCCTTGTACATTTTTTTTTCTATTCTCGGTAAATTAATTGCAAATTTCTTTCAAATCTTTTTTTCTCATAACCACACAAAAATCTTTAGCTTTCTTCTAAACTTAAAAAATAACTTTGACATTTTTCTTTTTCTAATATCCTGGAAATTCGTCGAATCATAGCCAGTGGTCGTTATTCCGGTCGTTTGCAATAAATAACTGTGGACATAGAAAAAAAAAATTATAATCCCTTTGAAAAAAAAAACTTACAGGACGGCGAGAGACTTCGAACTGGTGTCGATCTCGGCGTCGATATCGGCGTCGATTCCGCCGAGAGGAGACCGACAGGCCTGATTAGCCTCCGGCTGAGCGCGCTTTCCTTTCCTTCTGGTACTGTAACATGCAGGACAACAACACGACGCGACGGTTAGGTGAACTACAGTAGTTACGTTTGTTAGGACGGGAATTTCACTAATTTCACAGAAGACTGTACGAAAAAGATCTAAACTCTATAAAATTAAGGGCAATAAATCAGCAAAAATCAGCAATATTTATCGATAAATATCTCAATTTTTTTTGCAATTATTTGTGAATTTACTGCAGTGTCGTTTACCTATTGAAAAAATATTTTACTTACTAATTATTAATTACTTATTTAGTAATGATTAATTATTTAGTTATTGATTGCTAATATTAATATTAATTATTTATTTATTAATTACTGATTATTTAGTTAGTGATCGTTTATAAATTATTGACTTATTAGCTTTTAATTCATTATTTCTTTATTATTAAGTGATTATTTATTTTATTCTTTGCAGAATGATAAAAATATTAAAAAAAATTTTTATTCTTCAAAAAGTTAGAAACAATAGTAGGCCAAATATTTCAAAATCACTCTTGTGAATAAGATTGTGCATATAAAGAAAACGTTGGTTATAATTTATTTGAGAAATAACATCTCAAATCCGGTATTTAAGTCTGTAGTATTGCTTCAATTATGTATTCATTTTAAACGGACAAATTTATATTAAAAGGCTTCATTTTTTGCTCAACTGAGAATTATTTCAGAATATTTGACTTATTAGTTATTTTATCCGAGTGTTTAGAGTGTGAAAAAAAATTGAATTATTTGTTAGAGGATATCATATAATTTTCGATATAATATTAGCAGTTAAATAAGTGAGATATTTGTGAACAGATATTATTGATTTTTATCTGACTTTCTTCGCCCAGAATATTATACTAGTAACATTGATTGCATTTCATAATTTCTACAATTATAGCGATTTTTTAATATCGAATTTCAATGATAGTTAAACATCAAATTTTAATAACAGATAATTATTTTAATACTGAGAATGAGAATGAGTTTTTTTCTGAATTTTTATTGATGATCACGGGAAGAAGTAAAAATATTTATGGGAAATTTCTTACCGTCTACGATTAGACAAGCGGAAGTGAAAGCCTTTCCTAGATCGTTGTAAGCCACGCATGTATATTCGCCCTCGTCTTCAGGGTAAACGTGTTGAATGCTGAGACGAGCTGTTTCGCCATCGAAATCGGCAGCAAAATCTTCACCGAGAGCTACGAGCTATTGATGAAAAAAAATCGTCATTAATTGTTGAATTTAGTTTTAATTAATTTGATTAATTATTTACCTTTCCGCCCTTCTCCCATCGAACATCCGGTTCTGGTGTGGCATGAACTCTGCAAATTAAGGTGATAGCATCGCCGTCGCAGCATCTGAGATCTCGCAAAGGTCGTTTTATGCTTGGAAGAGTTTGCACGTTCCTGTAAATGGAAAATTCTCGAAAATTTAATTTTTAGTAAAAGAAATAAAGGGAAAATGAAATGGAAATTAATTTTTACGAAATGTCCTTTTCTCTGAAGAAGCGAAAATATTTATGCATTTCATATATTGCTAAATTTTTACCATTTTTTTTTCTGGGAAGCAAAAAGAGTTGTGCATTCTATATTTCGTTAGATCATTACGAATTTTTTTTTTTTTTTTTTTGGGAAAGCCGAGGAATTTATCCATTTTTTATTTTGCTTAATTTTTACGAAGTATTATTTTTTGCGGGAGCGAAAGGATTTATAGATGTTGGGATTATTTAAACAAATATCGGACGAAAATCTGGTCTTTAAATTTTCGGTGCCCTTTTTTTTCCATCATTCGACACATACGAAAATAAAAAAAGGCCTAGTTTACAATTTTCAGCTCATAATTTCTGAAGGGAATCGCTTACTTTATTTTTCAACTGAAAATTTAAGTTTCAAATCTTATCGTCTTACCGATTTCGATTAAGAAAATTCAAAGTACTGTTTTTCGCCGGGAATTTCCCAAATAAAAAAATATGTATATTTACATCCAACGACATTTTCAAGTACAACATTTTTTTAAAGTCCATAAAAAATGACAGCTTTTAGCTAGTATAAACTTTTTTTTGGGAATCCCATATTATACAAGATACAACCATTTGGGAAAAAATAAAACCGTTTGTAAATTAAATTGTATCTCAAGCGCGGCTGTAGATAATTATATGAAAAAAATGCAAACTCCTCTTTCATCCAACCTTGAGAAATTGAAATTCTACAAAAAAAAAAAGGCTTACGAAATTTTTCAAAAATATCTAGAAAAAATAATTCATACTGTCGAAACTTGAGTTCGACTTATTACAAACAGCACGTGAACGTATTTGTCGATTATATAAGAAGATTACGTGAAAAATTCAGATTTTTAGAACATCACATAATTGGACAAAAAATCTATATTTCAATATATCGGAAAATATATTTATGCAACTCCGTGCGAGAAGTGCTTACCTCTCACACGCTCCGCTTCGCGTGCGAGAAATCGCACTTCTCGCACTACTGAAATAAAATAGCATATAAAACTCGTGCGAGAAACTTTTTCTCAACTTGTTTGATTTACTCACCTTCGACAGAAAAAGTTTTATCGCACTCGTATCGTAATATACTATTTTGATTATACAACTTTTCCATAGGAGAAAATTTTCGTCCGATATTTGGTGTAATAACCCATTTTATATTTTACTTCATTTTCGTACCCGTGTTTAATCGTAGCCTGTTCCATGCTACTGTCAGTTTTGCCTTGTCCTCGTGCATAGATTTGCAGCGATATTATCGCTTTCGCTTCGCCATGACAATTTTTAGCGATCACCGAATAAGCTCCTGTGAAATCGAGTTTGGCGTAAGGTATTTCTAGTCGATACTGAGGCCCAGCCCCGACTCTTCGAAAATGCGCAGCGTCTCGGTAGTAATCCGGCTAAAATTAAACATAAAAATAGGAAAAAGTTAAAAACAAATTAAAGAATATTTCATTACACTAACCATATTTATATAAGAGGGATTCTTCATCAATTCAGTCACTTTTTCTTTAAACCTCTGTGATGAGGTTTAAATGAGGTTTAAAATCTCGAAAAATATTTTTTCGAGATTTTCAAATCCAATATTCAAAAAATGGGGTATTTTTTTGAAGTCAATATATCTTAAAAAATTTGAGTCATAGAAAAAAAACGTTTCAACATAAAAATTATAGTTTTATGTGAACTTTTCAATAAAATTTTCCGATAATTTCGCGACCCGATAATATTACTCTTTCGCTTAAAAATGTAAAGATTATTTTTTTTTTTAACCAAAAAAGGCTACGTTTGTTTGTCTGAAAAATATTACAAAATCTTTGAGACTGTTTATCGATATAGAAAACACATAAAAAATTAGTGACAGCTCGATAATCATTTCTTCTTCAAATTTGATTTTTTTTTGTCAGTTTTCATAAAGTTCTTTTCTGTACCAATGGAAGTTATTATCTTGATAAGACCCCGAAACAGTATAAATAAAAACCTGATATAATATTCGTCGAGCGATTGCCATCTTTTTTCGTGAGGTCAAACAATTTCATTTTCGTCTTTATCGAGTCATATTTCGGATCTGCAATTTAACCTCGTTGATCTCGCGACGCCTAAAAAAGACCGCGAAATGACTCGACGGAAAAAAAAAGAAAAAAAAGGGGTATCTGTTATTATCATGTTGTAAGAGAGATGCCGCGTCGGCTTCAGGAGCTGTCACCCATATAGGGAGCGAAAGTTGACCACGTTCTCGCGTATTGTAACATGTACATATACGCGCAAAGGGTTTTTCGTGTACCAGAACCTCGTCACTCCAAATACTGAACCACTTTGTATGCTTTACTCGATGTATTGTCTGTTTTTTTGCAGAGTTATTTGGCACGAAGTCTTTTAAATGCTGGTCCAAGTTCTTCTCTCGCCTTCAAGAGAATTACCTCGACTCGACGGGGCGCAATTAGGCACTTTACGCACTGAGAAAGCTAAATATGGCATCAATATGAAGTTCCTTAAATTTACGACAAATCTACAGAGTTATTGCTTCTGTATAAAGATTTGTTTTCGAGAAAAAAAAAATTTACCCGGATTTTCATGTCGGGTTTCTAAAAAAAAAAAGTGGTTTAGAAAAAGAACCCGGATGTAAAGAACTGCTCCAAAAATCGAGCTAAAATTTATATTCGTGAAATTAAATTTGATTTTTTCTATGTACGATTTTACCAACGAATAAATCCAATTTTTTTAAATCTTCTGACATTTTGAATTTTTGGAAAAACGTTTTTCGAGAAAAAAAAGCATAGAACTTAGATAATAATTTTTCTTATCAAATATGACAATTGTGCCACTATTTTTTTCAGTTCATTTATGCACTTATCGAAGTAAAATATTATATTTTTTATGGATTTTCTCAGTCTATTTTTTTCCCACTGTATTCATCCACTTATTGATTTATCCACTATTTGAAGCAAGATCAAAGATTTGCACCATCGAGCTATGACACAAGATGTAGACACCGTTTGCTCATTACGTATGCTTTCGTATATACGAGGCCAAGAGGGATTAGCAAATAGTGAAGACCTCATTTAAATGCTCGTTGAAAACGATCAATGAGTTAGTTTGTGGATTACAGTCGAATTATCACTGAGCAGTCGACGAGTGGATTTGTATGTATAAATTACTTCACTTGTCGGAGGATATTCTATTGAAGACTATATGCGACTATTAATGCGACTAAATAGACAAATTATACATTCAATTTAAGCTGAGAGATCTAAAGTTGACATGTTAGGCTTGAATGTCTGATGATTTGATCTCACCGATCTTCAATGGACCTGTCAATTTTATTCAAATTTATTACAATAGTTGAGTAGTATTTGCTCTACTCCCGTGTTGAGTTTTGGTTCAATGCTTCAAGTCGTTTTTGAGTTATAAAGGTTAAAGTAAAGGAAGGAAATATCGAAGAAAAAAAAATTCCCAACTTTCGAACTTTTTTCACAATTTTGCCCAAATGCAATTCTAATCAAAATTGGTCAAAAGTTAAGGTCTGAAGAAATTAACAAATCGGTAGCTTGATATTTTCCGTGCTTACTTTTTCTTCTTTTTCGAAATCGAATTATGATTTTTTTGTGTATATCCGTACAATTTAATATTTAATTTATGTCCATACGATAAAAATAAACCTGATAATAAACTGAAAAATAAACTGATATACATCAGAATTTTTTTTTTAGGAAATGAAATTCAATAGATATTGTAATAATAATAAATATGATTCTACTGTCTCTTCATGAGTAAACATTATTTTGAACTTAAGCTGATTCCACCTCCAAAAAAATTCATAATATTTCAAAAATTATATTTCTATTGCTTCCTATTTCAATGGAAAAAAAATCGTAAACGCTTTTATTTTGCTTTGCAAAAGTAAACTCGTTAACACTGTAGTGATTTCGTCGTACAGCAGTAACACTTCGTCGTATTTTTATTTTTATTTTTTTTCGGACGTCGAGTACAAGCGTTTGAGCACGTGACAAGACTAAGCGAAACAAACTAACGCGAAAGTTCAAGCTTAGTAGAATGTACAAATCGGCAGCTAAAAAAATTAATTTTGTGTAAACGATGTAGAAGAAAATTCCAAAAAAATTCACGTGAGTTTGTTATGAATTATTTAAAACGCGGTAATTATTTCAGATTTTTCTGTGCATTTTCAATTTCACTGACGAACCTCCTTAAGGGTAAGAAAACGCATCGAAGTGAACTTTTTCAAATTTTTTACACAATCCCTTCCAACTCTCACCCCTTAAGAGTAAACACGATTTTGAACTCAAGTTGCTTTCACCTCCCAAAAAATCTATAATATTCCAAACATTTTTTTTCCATTGCTCTAAGGGGGAAAAAAAAAATAACCTCTGTAAACACTTTTACTTTGCTCTACAAAAGTGAACTCGTTAACACTGTAGTGATTTCATCGTACAGCAGTAAAACGTCGTCGTATTTTTTATTTTTATTTTTTTCCGGACGTCGAGTACAAGCGTTTGAGCACGTGACAAGACTAAGCGAAACAAACTAACGCGAAAGTTCAAGCTTAGTAGAATGTACAAATCGGCAGCTAAACAAATTAATTTTGTGTAAACGATGTAGAAGAAAATTCCAAAAAAATTCATGTAAGTTTGTTAAGAATTATTTAAAACGCTGTAATTATTTCAGATTTTTCTGTGCATTTTCAATTTTACTGACGAACCTCCTTAAGGGTGAGAAAACGCATCGAAGTGAACTTGTTCAAATTTTTTACACAATTACTTCCAACTCTCACCCTTTGAGAGTAAACACGATTTTGAACTCAAGCTGCTTTCACCGCCCAAAAAATCGATAATATTCCAAACATTTTTTTTTCCATTGCTCTAAAGAAAAAAAAAAAACCTCTGTAAACACTTTTACTTTGCTCTACAAAAGTGAACTCGTTAACACTGTAGTGATTTCATCGTACAGCAGTAAAACGTCGTCGTATTTTTTATTTTTATTTTTTTTCGGACGTCGAGTACAAGCGTTTGAGCACGTGACAAGACTAAGCGAAACAAACTAACGCGAAAGTTCAAGCTTAGTAGAATGTACAAATCGGCAGCTAAAAAAATTAATTTTGTGTAAACGATGTAGAAGAAAATTCCCAAAAAATTCATGTGAGTTTGTTCTGAATTATTTAAAACGCCGTAATTATTTCAGATTTTTCTGTGCAGTTTCAATTTTACTGACGAACCTCCTTAAGGGTAAGAAAACGCATCGAAGTGAACTTGTTCAAATTTTTTACACAATCCCTTCCAACTCTCACCCATTAAGAGTAAACACGATTTTGAACTCAAGTTGCTTTCACCTCCCAAAAAATCGATAATATTCCAAACATTTTTTTTTCCATTGCTCTAAAGAAAAAAAAAAAACCTCTGTAAACACTTTTACTTTGCTCTACAAAAGTGAACTCGTTAACACTGTAGTGATTTCATCGTACAGCAGTAAAACGTCGTCGTATTTTTTATTTTTATTTTTTTTCAGACGTCGAGCACGAACGTTTGAGCACGCGACAAGACTGCAAATTGTCTTGGTTCCCCAAATACGAGCTCACCAAGTACTCGCGAGCACATTTGGCTCTCTACAGCAGGAGCAGCGGCAGAAACTCGCGAGAGGCCATATCCATCTATCCTGTTCGCCGAGTTTCCGATACCTTAACTCACGATGTGCTCCATACGCGATTAATTCGCATCCTCGCGTGCGTATGTAAGCGCGAAGACGCTCAGAGACTCGAGCAACGAAATCGGACGAGCACAGACACTCACTGACGTCAGTTACCTGTTATTCCTGTTCGATATCTCAACTAACGCGGTTCTTACTAAGTCGAATCACGAAATCGAGCCTCTGACTGACGCGTATAAATCATTTGCGTTGTACACTTGAAAAAAATTAAACGATTTGTCGGCTCAACTAATTCCTTAAGACACGAGCTGTCAAATAAATGTTTTGGTAGAGCGACAAAATCGTTGGCTTATTTAATAGTCATTCAGATTTGAAGATAAGAATTTTGGGATGAGAAAAAATGTTGTGTTGATTTATTTGACAGTGTTTATGGAATTGGTCAAAACAAGTAATATTTAAAAAAAAAGTTTAATGATTGATTAAGCTTACAACATT
This sequence comes from Tromatobia lineatoria, assembly GCA_949699805.1. Taxonomy (NCBI): domain Eukaryota; kingdom Metazoa; phylum Arthropoda; class Insecta; order Hymenoptera; family Ichneumonidae; genus Tromatobia; species Tromatobia lineatoria. The sequence goes on along the minus strand of OX453039.1, from coordinate 18,422,878 downwards.
TAACTGGCATAAATTAGCAATGATTTTTTTTTAGAGTTGGTTTAGAAGTAAATTAGGGGAATTAATTTTGTGGAGCATAAAAACAACCCTCAACATTTTCTACAGACAGAAAAGAAAGAAATATGTAAGTTGAAGGGATTTTTATACACTAAAAGGGAGAAATTGGTGATCTGTAAAAAGTTACTTGAATTAACAACAAGTTTGCAGAATTATGTAATTCTGTAAGGAAACACGATAAAATAAAATAAAATAAGCATTTTTGGATGGCCGAGGAAATTTCGTTTCATATTATCAAATAGTTAGATAATAATTTATTCGTTAACTATGTCAATTATGCCGTTATTTTTTTTAGTTCATTTATGCACTTATCAAAATAAAATAAAACTTCATAAGAAATATTATGTTGAAATAATTATTTTAATTCTTTTCAGATACTTCAGCTCACTCTATTTTTTCCCCAGTCCATTTATCCACTTATTGAACCAAAATAAAAATAAAAAAATCATTTTCACTTTCAATATCCAATCAAATTTTTTTTTTCCAGCAGATAATCAGTTTTTAATTACGGAGAGCCTTAAATGGCAATTTCTCAGCTTTGGAACTTATGAGTGTACACGATTTTGACACGTACCGAGGATTTATCACTGAGGATGTGTAGGCACAAAATGAGAAAAAAATTATTTACAAGGACGCGCTTAATTAAATGCAATAAATCTGGTTCAGTGCTGTAAAGGCGTAGAGATAGTAACGCGTTTGTATAAAGAGAAGCGCGAAGAGTTCTCTGCGAGCAGCAATCGACCACTGTCAGCTTAAAGAAGTGGTCTCGGTACCGCATCCACGACGACGACAACCATGACGATGATGGGGGTCCGGTTCCCCGACCCCCAGAACCTCAGCGCGGGTTGTGCCCCCTCAGTGCAAAAGCGCCATGTGCGAGTGCTCGATAAAACGTCGATTCGAGTGGGAGACGATCAGCTTGCAAAAAAATTGCTCGCGCACTTTCCTCTGCGAAGTTGAGCAGGCGTCGATTGATGGATCGGGAGTAGATCAGAGCTTGGCAGGGCGATAAGTCAACGTGTTACTTAATGTAGTTCTGTCGCTTAGTGGTCATTTCGCATTAGCTCAAGAAAAAAAGTAAACCTTTGCAGATTTCTTCCCTATTTTTTTTTTTTTTTTTTTACAAAGCTATCTTTACTAGGAAGTGCGTTAATCGATTTTGATTTCCTCGTCAATGAAGGTTCGTAAAATAGAGTTGCAAAGTTGAACTTTGTCAATTGCTTCCTTGTTTATTTTTATTTTGATTTATTTTTATCTTTATTTTTATTTTTATCTTTATTTTTATTTTTATGTTTATTTTTGTTTATTTTTATGTTTATTTTTATTTTTATCTTTATTTGTAATTTTATTTTTAAGCAACCTCTATGATAAAGTATAATCGATTTTGGCTTCATATAGGAAGTCTTGTAAAAAAACCAAAAATAATGAGGAAGCAATTTGCAAAGTTCAACTTTGCAGCTTTATTTTTTTTCAAAGTTACATTTCTGAAAAATTCAAATCACATGAAAAATTATGACAAAACTGTGTACTTATTATTGCTAAATAGTACTGATTTCGTGTCTGAAGTTCAACTTCGCTATTTCATGTCTTGTGAGGGTCAATGCGATTACATCATTTCTTAAAAACTTCAAATTCTGACAAACTTGAACCATATTGCATTTTATGACGAAACTATGTAGTAATCATCGATAGATAGTGCCAATTTCATGTACAACATTTGAATTCGTCGTCTCATGTTGTGCCAAAGTTTGGCAAACAAAATCCGAACCGCTTTTCCGATTTCGGTCAAATTCAATGCAAATAACGTTAATAGTACCTGCACGTATGAAGAATTACTTTGCCAAATATCGTTATTTTTACCAAAATTAGAGCACCTATATCTTTTTTTTTAAATTCAAAAAGCTATAAAATGGAGATTTCTGCATACATTCCGAAATAATTGCAACACTCAAAGATGAACTGCTACTCTATTTGTGTATTAAATTGTTGAATTAAATTGATTCAAATTTCAAAGCCCTGCACGCACAGATTTTTTATATAATTTTTCTCGTCTAGTCCAGTAAAAAAGACAGTGCTCAAAATGCAATGTTATTTTTTCACTCCAAAATATGTTATAAAAAGTTCAAAAAAGGCATCTAGGAGAATATTTAAACATTTTAATACAATTATTTCTAATAGCCAACCCTCGACGTGTCCCGCTTCCTTTATTAAAAAAATGTGTCACAATTAAAAAAAACGACATTTTGCCATGTACAATTTACACACTCAACCATATATACGATCATGTCGAAATTAAGACCTCTTCACTATCCAACTCTCTAAAAAGAGCCGCAAATAAATTGCCCAACGCTCTTAAACAAAACCATTTCAGCTCCTGCGATTGAAACTTCAAAATGACATTAAGGAGTCATTAAGTCCTCAGTCTCGTCAAAAAAAAAAAAAAAATCTTTCATTGAAAGCGAATTCCATTACCGATGCTTTAGTCCATGACTTTCTTTATCGCCTTTCTGCGGTGATTCACAGCCTCCTTAATAGTCTATGTAATTCTCTCAAATCCACGCCTTTATACAAGTCGTTAATCAATCGATCATTGCATCTAAGAGCGATACGTTGCCGATTGAACGTTCCGAGGTACTCGAGAGTATCTGAATCGTAGGAGTTGGATAATTGCCATTTATCGCTTAGGAGGAAAGAAAAAGAGAATTGTTAGTGCGGCGGCGACGAGAATCAATCACAAGAGATAGACGGAGCTAATACGCGCTGAGCGTAATGCGGACAATGTTCGGAAGGCTCGATACGCGTGTCTGCGTGAAGTGGCAAAGCCCAACGAGCCGATACTCACATAAGAAGAGTTGGGACTTGAGTATTATGCTAGAACCGAATACGGGCATAATGTAGGTATGTCATTTCGGTTCGCGACACCTTGACCTACATCTCGACTACTGTACGAGGCGAGCAGCACCACAGGACACGTCATTCGCGTCCCGGCCAGTGCGCAATCCCTCGACAGAACACTTATTCGCCCTTACTCACGAGCTCGTCTATGTGTTGCGATAGATTATCGGTAATAGTCTACTTTCACTCCCTAGTGGAGTATACTTTTTTTTGTTGTTTTTCTATTCCTCAAGTAAGCTAATTGGCTTTTACTATCCCCTTCCCTCTATTTCCCATGTCAATGCTCGAGATCCCTCTAGAATGTTGAACGCAGCCACTTTTTCTAATGAACCGTATCGCAACCGTATAACGTATCGCATTTGCATGAGGGCTCAGGGAAACTGCGGAAAACCTGGCCGATACAGGCGGTTTTATCTTTACTGAGTTTGTACTGTGTTAGAATACATTTACTGAGTTTGTACTGTGTTAGAATACATTTACTGAGTTTGTACTGTGTTAGAATACATTTACTGAGTTTGTACTGTATTTGAATACATTTACTGAATTTGTACTGTGTTAGAATACATTTACTGAGTTTCTACTGTATTTGAATACATTTACTGAGTTTCTACTGTATTTGAATACATTTACTGAGTTTCTACTGTATGCGAATACATTTACTGAGTTTCTACTGTATTTGAATACATTTACTGAGTTTCTACTGTATTAGAAAACATTTACTGAGTTTCTACTGTTCCAGAATACATTTACTGAGTTTCTACTGTTTCAGAAGACATTTATTGAGTTTTTACTGTATTAGAATACATTTTCCGAGGTTCTACTATATTAGAATAAATTTTCTGAGTTTTTACTGTATTAAAATACATTAGAAACTCAGAAAAACTGTCTTCCTCTCAACAATTTACGCGCAAACCAGTGCGCAGCTAAGCGTTCACCCATCCAAGTTATGGCCGCAAACAATGCTGCTTAACTCTGGGGACCGCTGAAGCTACACACCGACCATGCGTCCACTGCTGTCGGTCTGGTGGAGGTATAGTATTTTTCACCATATCAGCAGCAGAAAGTTCGAATTACGTAAAGCCCGTAGGGTCGGAATTCGAACTTTCCGCGCAGGTATGGTAAAGATTAATTTTTTGCTGTTACCCAGCTTTTCTTGTATACAGATCATTAATTTTATTGGTGGAATTTGTGAATGGAGACAAAATGTTCAGAAATAAAATTATAGGTGCTTGGTTTTAAGCGGATATCAGTTTTGAGTAGAGTATATTGAATATTGGATGACGGCATTTAACTTTACATAATGGGTAAGGACTTAAGTCTTAAGTGTAGATTAGGGAAAATTTGTGTGATGGTATAAGTTTCAATATGTTTTCACGTAGAATCGATAAGTATTTTGGTAGTGGTAGATTAGTTATCGGTGAGGTCGGGTTTTGATGGTACCAAGTTTTCGGTGCATACAGGAGATAATTTATTCAACGTGTCGACTTTATGGATAGAAAAAAAAAAAAAAATTTCAGAGATAAAATTATAGACGCTTAATTGAAATGTGGACTTGATGTCCACAATAAAAATTCGAAATTGGATAAAAATTGGACTTATTGGATAAAATTAGAATTGTTCAATTTCAAGCGAATATTTTGGTAGAAATGGTTCGGAAATTTTGTATCGTTATGTAAAATTGGACGATAAAAGTATTTGAAAAGTACCTTATAGGGAATTTAACTCTCCTTTTTTGCTAAGGGAATTTTAATACGATGCATACGTCTTAATGAGTTTTTTTTTCGCTCATTGCTAATGCATTTTCTCGCTGAGTGTCGTAGAATTTCGTTAGAATTTCATAGAGATCTCGAGGAAAATAGGAAGAGAAGTTTATGCGCGTCGTGAATTCTCGAGGGACGAGTCACTACCGCAACGCAATCCTTAACATTCGCCCCTGGGGATGTCAGCATCGATCACGCGGATATTCGCTGATACACAGCAAACCCAAGAGAGAATTTGTACGTAAATAGAGTCAAGCAGTCGATGGATAAAGAGATTCGACGATAGGCGCAATTGCGGCACTTGGAAAATTCTCTCGAGACTCGTCACGTCGCTTTTTTCAAAAATTTACTAACGAGAGATCTATTTCATTCTCTACGTGGTTTAAAAAATCTTCTAAAAATTACGATATAATTCATAACACTATAAAATAAAATTTCTTCATTTCACTACCTGAATTACTTAAATTGGCTAAATAAATATCGCAGAATTTGTTCAGATGGAAAAACATATTAAGCAGGTTTTCAAAAGTAAAATAAAAAAATGGAGGGAGTTCGATTCTCTAAATTTATGGAGAAACTAAATTTTTGTAATCGTTTGGCTCTGATTGTTTGAGATGATGGTACACAAATTTACAGCAATTTTTTTTTCTTCTACTAGAAATGGAAAAAATCGTGATTGAAGAATTAGGAATGAAGGAAAGTTTATGTTTAATAACTAAATTTAAATAATCGAGAATAAAAAAATCAGAAGATTTTACTAAAACGCATTAAGAAATTACGTAGTTTCGAGCAATCGCCTGAAGTAGAAAAATTTGTTTGGTGCATTTCTCAAATGCACCAGAAAAATTTGGTCTTTTTGGAAAAAAAAATTTATTGGCATTGTTCGGGAAAATTTGAAAAAATTCTGGAACATCTGGTTCTACACAAATAAACATTTAACGAATCGCCTGTAATAGATTAATATTGTTTTGTATATTTTTGTTTAAATCTTTTAAATAAATAAAATTAAAAAATTGTAAGTATGAAAATCTTGCCTACTTTGGCTACAAGCTAGAAAATTTTGATATTGGACAAAGTATTATTCAGAATATTCTTAGATTTTTAATTATGGCATTCGATATATCACTTCGAAAATATTTAAAAAAAAAATTGTCATCGAAAAAAATAGTACATTTGAGGGTCTAAGGAAACCTACAAAAAATTACGAGCCAAATCGGAGAGGTCGAGGTCATCCTGGTCGAAATGGGGTTGATTGCCCCATATATATATGAATGTTTACAAACGTAATGTAAAAATAAATTACACAAATTATAAATTATGTAATAATAGGTGCTAGCAGCTATCGAAAGTAAAATAAATAAATAAATAAATAAATAAAAATTAAAAAGCATTCATAAAAACACAATTGTCAATCACTTACCCTCAAGAAATCTCTCAGCCAAATGACTTCCGGTTTGGGATCACCGACGACTTCGCAGAGAATGATGACAGTGTCGCCCTCCACGGCCTCAGTGGATAGAGGCTTAGTTACGAAAAGCGGTTCTTTGGAGTACCTGAACGAAACGAAGAAAAAACGTGTTTCAGAATTGGCGAATTATACCATAACAAGAAGCATATTTGCGGTGAGTCATTCGCTGCACTTACGGCACATCCAGAGACTCGACGACGTCCGGCAAAGACTGAGTGAGACTCGAGGGCTCTTCGTCGGCGGCGCCGAGAACGGTGACTCTTGTTGTGCTCTCGGCTTGTCCCACTTCATTTGTGGCGGTGCAACAGTAAAGACCAGCGTCCCTCGGGGTCACGTATGCCAATGAGAGCTCGACGCTGCCATCGTGATTTAAAGTCATCACTGCACTTCTGCTGGGACGAAGACGATGACCATCTCGATGCCTGTCAATTATTGTCCGCCCCACGCAAACAGAAATTAGCGAAATTGCATTCTTCCTTGCATAAATATTGGACAAGAAGGAGTGGCACTGATGACAAGTTTAAATGCAAAATGAGAGAGTCTCACTTTGATCCTTTTAGCCGTAGATTTTTTGTTTTGTACGATTAACTGCAAATTTTTTACTCGGGGGCTCTTGAGGTATGATTACGGGCCTGATATTCAAAATTCGAAACAATCACGATGGCGGATCCAATATGGCTGACAAAAGCAAACAGTGGCCGGATTTGCTTGAAACTCGGTACTGAAAGGCTTTCGAGGTCGCTGATTACGAATCTGAACTCGAAAATAAAAAATTCAAAATGGCAGATCCAACATGGCCGAAATAGCAAAGTGACCGGATTTGGTTGAAACTCCTTACTAAAGGGCTTTTTAGGTCTCTGATTACGAAACACAACTGGAAAATGAAAAATTCGAAATGGCGAATCCAACATGGCCGAAATAGCAAAGTGACTGGATTTGCTTGAAACCCGGTACTGAAGGGCTTTTGAGTTCGCTCATTACGAATCCAAACTAGAAAATGGAAAATTCAAAATGGCGGGTCGAACACGGCCGAAAAAAGCAAAGAGTGGATGAAACTCGATACTTGAGTGCTTTTGAAGTCGCTGATTACGAATCTAAACTTTAAAATCGAAAATAAAAAATAGCAGGCTATACATTAAATTCATTTATAATAAATTATCAGTGAACAAAATTTTTTTTGAAATATCCTGGAATATACTTTAGTCTATCATCTGGAATATGAAGCTAAACTATCGTTTCGTTCTGATTCGAAGTTTCGTTGAATATTGTCGCTTCAAATACAGTAAATTTTTCGTCTTCTTATCGAAAAGTAAAAATTTCAATAGAATCTTGCAATTTATCTTACCTAGTAGTTATATTTTATGAAAAGACCAAAAATACTCTGGTTTCTTGGACTTTTTTATTTGTTTTTATAATCTCAGAGACATCACGACAGATATACTTACCAAACTATACCCACGGTGGGATAAGCCTCGATTTGCGCGGTCATGCGAAGTTCTCCGCCAGCTTTGACGGTGTAAACAGCATCCAGATGGCGGAAAAATTCTGGCGCTACGTAGGCTCGAATTCCCTTGTCCACTACCAGATGGCAACGACACGATACCGAACCATTTACGTTTCTTGCTCTGGCCATGTAAATTCCGGAATCTTCCAGCGTCGAGTGACTGATTTCCAGGGTGTGAAAGTGCGACTCGTCGTCCCAGAAAGAAATGTTCTCTGAAATAGGAAATTTATGCGGCTTAACAATAATTACGGCACGACATTTTTTTGCTCCTTTATGAGAATGTTTTCGTCAACAATAAAAAAAAATTATTCGAAATCATGGGAACAAGTAATTAAAAATTATCATAACGGATAATTAAGAATTATCATAACGGATAATTAAGAATTATCATAACGGATAATTAAGAATTATCATAACGAATAATTTAAAATTATTGTTACAAATAATTGAAAATTATGAAAAATAATTCGATGTCATTTTTATTTCGATCTACGATTTTCTCACCGTCTTGGAAAATTTCCTCGCGATCCTTAAACCACTGGACATCCGGTTCCGGGTGACCGGAAACTTGGCACGTCAATCGAACCGGATACGTCATCTGCACGCGTCGGTCTCTCAGCCTCATAGTAAATTCTGGCGGTCGTTCTTCGTTGTTCGAGTCGAGAGTTCTGCAATCCAAAGATATTTCTTATGTATATTCATACGCCGCTATTTCCTCTTTCTTTTAGTTTTAATTTAGCAAAATTTTTCATTTGTCTCTAATGAAAAAAAAAAACTTGCAAAATGATCTAAAAAATGTACCGTTCCCATGCAATTTACAATTTTTTTGAAGTACAAAGCAAAACAAATACAAATTCCATTGCGACATGAATACTGAAAAAAAAAATTCAGTATATGAAATAATTTCGTTGAAAAATATATAATCTTAACCCAAAAATATTTTGGTTTCGGAATATTTTTTCAAATATACTGAATAACACGATCAATGTCATTAAAATAAATTTACATGATTGTTTCAAAATCATATCCTTTGAACCTCAGCATCACAATGATTTCATCGAATCAATCAGAATACTATATAAATTTAAACTTTTTGTCAGTGAATGAAAACTAAATTATTCTTACATACACATTATACATAAATATTGTATTACATACAAATTATTATATCGTTTGGCAATTTTTTTACTGGACTAAAAATTTTCTTTGCCAAATCAACAAATACTTTTTCCTAGACTTACAAATAATTTGTGAGCCCGGCAAAATTATTTCCCGCCCCAACAAAAAAGATTTTCTGTCGGTATATTATCGAGTGATATTTTTTCGCGAAATTACCTCATTCTTCGGAGCTTCTCGTCAGCCTCGACGATTTTCGGATCCGTGACGACTTGAACCCTCGCAAAAGTAGAAACTCGACCGGCAGGATTTGTAGCCTCGCAAACATATCGTCCAGAATCGTGTTCTTTGATAGCTTGGACAGTGACAGTGGATTTCGAGCCATTGAAATACGTCATGTACCTCGGATCTTCAAGGGCGTCGATATCCGTCGTGTCTCTGTACCACTTGACTTCAGCTTTCGATTCGCTGCGGACTTCGCACTCGAGGTGCAATGTTTCACCACGAAGAGCCTTCAGCTGACCCGGGAGAATTTTTGAGAACTCTGGAAACTTTACGACTTCGCTTACGGTCACGGAATTCGTCATAGTCACGGCTTCGCCCCAACCATAACGATTCCGTGGCGTTATACGGAATTTGTATTCGCCTCCTGGTCGCAGATTGAAAGCGTCGTACGCGTTGACAGGCGTAATTCCAAGCTTGAGGAAAATAAAAAAAATTACTTGTGCGATCAAAATTTGAAAATATTAGGAAGTATGTTGATCAATTTTGTCTCTCTCATTGAGTGGAGACCAAAATAGTGAATGGTTAAAATAGCGAATTTCGAAATTAGGAACGTCTGAATCTAGAATGGTCATCATTATGCAATTCGCTATTTGAGCCATTCGCTATTTTGACCTCCATCTTATTGAAATGCATTCAAAATAGCGAATGATAAAAATGGCAAATGGCTGAAAAGGGTCGGGATGAAATCGCGAAAAATCAAAATAGCGAATGGCCAAAAAAGCGAATTTAAAAATAAGGAACGTCTAAATATAGAATGGCCATCATTATGAAATTAGCTTTTTGAGCCATTCAATATTTTTATCATTCGCTATTTTGACCTGGATCTCGTTGAAATGCGATCGAAATAGCGAATGATCAAAATAGCGAATTGTTGAAATAGCGAATTTCATCATGATGGCCATTCCGAGATTCAGACGTTTTTTGTTTTTAAATTCGTTATTTTATAGCCATTCGGTATTTTGGTCATTTGCTATTTTGAACCCCACCACTCTAGAGTAAACTTTGTAAGAAAAACCAAAAATAATGAGGAAGCAATGCGCAAATTTCTACTTTGCATCCTTATTTTATGACATTTGACGTAAGTTATAGCAAAATGTAAATTTATGAAAATATCAAAAATGCCATCAAATCCGAACTACTTCACCGATCATTATGAAATTTAGTACTGAGGACTATCGTTTGTCTGTAGAAAATTCCAATTGATTCCGCGTCATTTTACGTGAGTTACCGCAAAACGTAAATTTTTCGGAAACTTTGAAATCCTATAAAAATCAAACCTATTTACAGATTCATCTCAAATTTTACACGGATCATCTCTTAGCATGGTTTTATTTATTAGAAATTATTCACCTTGATAGGAACCAATTTTCTGAAGTTAGAGAAACTACAGATATTTTTCGAAAACTTCAAAACTGCGTAAAAAAATCTTGTTTGAATTTTTTTTCAAATCACAAACAAAGGGTTACTTGCTGACCACGTGTGTGCAAAATTTAGTTAGAATCAGCCAAATAAACCATTTATTCATCTTTTTAAGTCGCCCACTTACTTGAACTAATTATGTATTGACAACAAAATGTTTAATATGTTCGACGAAATATTGTGTTGATTTAATGAAACTATTCTCTGAAAATCGTACGGAAAAATACGTATTCATATTATATCGTCAATCCTAGAAACTAAATTTATCGTTAGATCAAAACAATATTTGTTTCATTGTAGACAATATTTATTTCGATATGGACGATAATTTATTAGAACTCAATTAATATTTAATTGCTTCAATTAAATGGATTCTCGAAAAAAAAGCCTATACCCGATTTATTTTGAGTAAATAATTTTTTTTATCTGCTGCAGATAACAGTATAAATACATTCGATCATTAGTCGTTGCTTCCAATTATATTATTGAATGCACTCAGGGAAATACTTTTTCGTTGATACTAAAGATTTAATCCGCTTAAATAAGGCATAATTTTAATCAATCCAATTATCTACGGGAACAGTTTTGCATGTATATATGTTTAATTAAATGATTGATAAAATATATTTTTATCATGGGGGCAATTTTATAAATTTTTATTTCATTTGTCTGATCCAGTTGATTGAATTATGTGAAAAAATGAAAAAAAATTGTCACGGTTATCACACTTAGAGATAAATGAAAGTGTCAACGGTGGTATTTTCTGTTTACCTCGGACCATCGTGCACCACCTTCGCCGCCTAGTAGCCATGCGTCAACCCTGTAAGCGACAACCGGAGCTGGTCCATTTTGCACTGCCTTTCCCCAGCTCAGGGCTAACCAGTTTCGCCCTCCGTCGACGACGACCGGCTCGCTTGTTATTGGCCCTGGGACTTCTACTCAAAAAAACAATTATTTTTCTTATTAATAATTATAATGTGCAATAATACGATTTATCAATTTTTCTATTTCATTGCTCCGATTTTTAATTTTTCAAAAAAACAATCATTTTTCTTATTAATAATTAAAATGTGCAATAATACGATTAATCAATTTTTTTATTTCAATGCTCCGATTTTTGATTTTTCAAAAAAACAATCATTTTTCTTATTAATAATTATAATGTGCAATAATACGATTTATCAATTTTTTTATTTCATTGCTCCGATTTTTAATTTTTCAAAAAAACAATCATTTTTCTTATTAATAATTAAAATGTGCAATACTACGATTTATCAATTTTTTTATTTCATTGCTCCGATTTTTAATTTTTTTTTCTGATGCGAGTATTACAAAATAAAAATTTGACACACACTCAATTCGTAGTCTTGCCAAGTTCCAATTATTTTTTAAATTGAAAAATATTGAACAATGAAGCCATTATTTTGAAAATAAAGTGTCAACCCATAATCAGACTTAATTCAAATTCCGATTGATGATACCTTAGAACATTTCCCATCGTATAACCAAATAATTTTTCTCATATGTTTGTAGCAAATTATTGAATTTTTTAAAAATCGAAAATTGCACTTTTTTGCAGCTTATCAATTTTATAATTTCTTCTGCCTAAAATAGAACTTCGTTCGAATAATCCATTAGAACCTTGTGTACATAAGCCACAACCTCGTTATTCTAACACTTTAACAATTTTTTAGTATTGATAATGTCGCATTTTTACAAGTATGTTGAAAATTCAGCAAGCGTTCCTCAATTTTTATCGAGTTTTACGGGAATAATTTTCTGTCGTAGCCTAAAATAAGTCGGTTAAAAAATTTCAACATAAATAAACATGCCTTTTTGGATCCCTTCATATCAATAAATAATCTACCTTGATGACCAACGAGAAAGTCCAGAAAGTCTCTAATGGGGCAGACGGTTTTTTACGTCTACAAAACTCTCAATTTTTCATCTCCTTTTCCGAGTTAACTGAACGCATATTCAAAGACTTTTTGGCAGATCATCAGTGAGAGTAGGAATTCAATTCATTTCAAGTTTGGAAAAATGACAGCTTATAACATTTTCCATCGTGTAACCCAATAATTCTTCCCATATGTTCAGAACAAATTATTGAAGTTTTTTAGAATAAAAAATTACACTTTTTTGCAGCTTATCAGTTTTATATTTTCTTCTGCCTAAAATGGAATTTTGTTTAAATAATCCATCAGGACCTTGAGTAGTAGCCCAAAATAAGCCGTTAAAAAAATTCATCCCTTCATATCAATAAATAATCTACCTTGATGACCAACGAGAAAGTCCAGAAAGTCTCTAATAGGACAAGCGGTTTTTTCAGTCCACAAAACTCTTAATTTTTCCACCGCCGACATTTCCTCTTCCGAATTATCTTCTGGACCATCATGTTCACTATCCATTTCATCGGTTCATCCTATCATTATCGTTAAACTTCGTTACAAAAAAAAAGATGAAATACAACAAGTCTAAAGTCACAAGTCGCGCACAAACTGAACGCATATTCAAAGACTTTTTGGCGGATCATCAGTGAGAGTAGGAGGACAAACAGAAATAGCTAGAGGCTCGTTTCCTTTTGGGCGAAGGGTGGAGCATAGGAATTCCTCAGAGATTCGTGAAAGTAGGTGGAGTCGTGAGAGACCAATTTTATCTCGCATAAACTGCTGCTCGATGCTGTGCTCGCGGTTAAGCTTTTCAGATTTGCCGCTAGTTCGCTAGAGAAGAGGCCTATACATTTATCTTGTTTCCTCCTCTATTAAGAGAGGTGCACTGACACTTGCTGTAATATTTTTAGAGCTCTGCTCTCGCGACTCTTCTGAAATTGCCTCGTCCATTGGATTTGGGAAAAACGTGTGAATTGGAGCGAGCAAAGAGTATTTCGACCCACTGATCCACTCGGAAAGTTTAGTCAGCCAATGACAATTGAATTAGCAAAGGTCGAACGCCTAATTAGCAGCTATCAATCTTACGTTTGAGATAAGATCTTTCGGTGTCGTGAATGTTTGCCAATAAATTGTCCGTGTCCACTGAGCCCCAATCTGGCGATGGTGTCAAAGATCTCGCTCGTTGTTTCACCTGTCGGTCAATATTTGTCACTTTGTAACGTTTGCTGCGAAGCTTGTGAGGCAATCAAACCCATTTTGACCACGATCTGACCTCGACCTCTCCGATTTGGCTCGGCTTTTTTTGTAGGCTCACCTGGGCACTCAAATGCACCACATATTTTTTTGAGGCCATTTTTTAAAATGTATTTTTGACGTGACATATCGAACGCCATAATTCAAAAGACTGCAAAAATTTTCAAAATACTTTGTCAAATATTAAAATTTTCTGGCTTATAGCCAAAGTAGGCAAGATTTTTCTTGTCATAGTTTTTAAGCTTTCTTTTCCATAGTTTTCAAGCATTTCTCATTTGGAAAATTATTTATTTTTATCAGAAAATTTTAAGAACTATGAGAAGGAAAATCTTTTCAAGATTTCGGCCCGATTTTTCTTTTCATAGTTCTTAAAATTTTCTGATAGAAATAATTGATTTTTAGCATGAGAAAAGCTTGAAAACTATGGGAAGAAAATTTTTGCCGACTTTGTCAATAAGCTCGAAAATTTTGATATTCAACAGAGTACTTTTCAGAATTTTTGGAGACTTTTCCGAACTATGCAAATTTTTTGTTAAATATTTTTTTAAGGCGACGTATTGAAAATGCCATTATTAAAAAATCTGCTGAAATTCTCAAAATACTCTGCCAAATATAAAAATTTTTAGCCTATAGCCAAAGTAGCCAAGATTTTTTTGCTCGTAGTTCTAAAAATTTTCTGATAGAAATAAATAATTTTTTGCATGAGGAAAGTTTGAAAACTATAAGAAGAAAAATTTTTCCGACTTTGGCAATAAGCTCGAAAATTTTGATATTCAAAAAAGAATTTTTCAGAATTTTTGCAGATTTTTCCAAACTATGCAAATTTTTTTTAAATATCCTTTTACAGTGACATATCGAATGCCATTATTGAAAAATCTGCAAAAATTCTCGAAATACTCTGTCTCTGATGGCATTCGATACGTTACTTTGAGTAAATATTTTTTTAAGAATTTGCATAAGGTCAGAAAAATCTGAAAAAATTCTGAAAAATCCGGTTTCATACAAATAAAAATTTGGATAATATCTGTGGTAGATTTTCCCTTTTTTTATTTTTTAATTATTTTCTTACTAACAAAAAGCTTAAAAAGTATAGGAAGAAAATTCTTGCCCACTTCGGCTGTAAGCTAGAAAATTTTGATATTGAACAAAGTATTTTTCAGAATTTTTTCAGATTTTTATATTATGGTATTCGATATGTCATTTTAAAAATATATTTAAAAAAAATTGCCATAAAAAGATAGTGCATTTAAGGGTCCAACTAAGCCTACAAAAAATTACGAGCCAAATCGGAGAGGTCACGGTCAAATCCTGGTCGAAACGGGTTGGATTGCACCTTATGTAATTCGTTTTTATTAGATGGTCTTTTGCCTTGACAGTGTAGAATGTTCTGTCGCATCCGTAACGATTCTTTGCCAAAATGCAGTATGTTCCCTCGTCGGAAACCAGCGCTCGCTTCAGAGTCAGACGCACATAATCGTCGATTGATTCCTTGTAAGATCTTGGACCGTTCGTGATGTCACGCATTCCTTTCATCCAAACGACTGGAAAAATGTTTGAGATTAAATTCAATGATGATGATGGTTAGAATATTTGTTTAGGTGTGTTTCGGTGCAGAGATTGACACGTTATATTGTAATTGACAACGAATGGTTTATTTCTTTGGGAATCATCTTCGAAAGTTCAGATTTTCTTGTAATTTTATTTTTTTGGGCCATTTGAATGGTTTCGATTTTGCTTTCAATTTTATGTAATTTTCAGAAGTTAGTGTGGAATCTACAAAAAAATTAGTAGATTGCGTAAAAAATATTTTAGTGATGAAAAAAATGTTGAAAGTGGTAGTGGTTGACTGAAAGTTATAGGAGCTACTTTTTTCCATATATATTTTTTTAACATACTCAGATACTTAGGATTCTGCTCTCAATTTTAAATAATTATAAAAAGTTAGTGAAGAACCTACAAAAAAATTATTAGGTTTCGCAAAAAATATTTCAGTCATGAAAAAAATTTTGAAATCTGTATTAGTTGATTGAAAGTTATAGTAGCTACTTGTTTTTGTTTATATTTTTTGGCCACACTCAGACACTAAGGATTCTGCTTTTTATTTAATATAGTCTTGAGGAATATGTATATAATGTATAGAAAAATCGGCACTTTGGGTAAAAAATATTGTGAAGGATAAAAAAATTCGAGTATTCCTGAACAGATCGATAATGTATCTCTTTATACTTTATACCTCAATAATTATACCTTAATAATAATTTCGGTCACCATTTTTTCAAATTTTCAGAATTTGTCTTGTAAAACATGATTATCATGTAATTAGATCGATATGATACAAATTTTCTAATCCTTAAGGAAATATAAAAAAAATAAAATAAAACAATGATTGTTGAATCTCATTTCTTATGCCAATCTGAAACTGTATTTTTTTTCTCTGTTTTTTTTCCCTTCTATTGTACTTACTTCGTGGTTTTGGAACTCCATTCACCCTGAAGGAAACGCTGACGTCTTCTCCGACGGTGACATGAATCATAGTTTCAGCAGGTCGAGAAATAAACATGGCAGGTTTTCCACCATCGCTGCAACTGGACGAGATAACTTGAACGTTTGCTGTGGTATCGACGTAACCGTAAGCGTTGCTAGCTCTGCAGACGTAAGTTCCGGTCTCCGACTCAGTGGCTTCCGGTACTATCAACGTGTAGACTCCAGAGTCGGCAAAGGTACGCGCTTTGTAAGAAGGAATAGGTTCCCGCCTGTCTCCTCGCATCCATGTTATATCCGGTGGTGGAACTCCTTTAATTAAAATTAAAACGTGATGTTAGAATTCCATTTTGAATTTTGAAAAATTATCTCACTTTCCACTCAGTAATAAAGGGTTCGGCAACAACAACGTCAAAAAAAAAAAAAAAAACGAATGGTAAAAAACGGAAACTATTTGGATTTTTTTATCGTTCCCAAAGCTATTTAGATTTTTTTCTGGAGCATTACCAAAATCGTATAGATTTTTTTGTAGACTGTTACCAAAACCATTAGGATTTTTTTTTGACCGTTGGCAAAATCATTTCGGTTTTTTTTAAAAATCTTTATTGAAACCATTTGGATTTTTTATTTGAAATGTTATCAAAATAATTTGGATTTTTGTCTAGATCATTACCGAAAGCATTTGATTTTTTTTCCTGGATCGTTATGAAAAACCTTTAGATTTTTCGTTTGGTCCATTATCAAAATCATTTGGGTTATGTTTTCCGGATCTTTGCCGGAAACATTCGGATTTTTTTTGGCTCACTATCAAAATTATTTGGATTTTTTTCAGACTGTAACCGTAATCATTCGATCGTTTTTCGGATCGCTATCAAGACCATTTGAGTTTTTTGTATCGTTATTAGAACTGTTTAATTTTTTTCTGGATCGATACCAAAAAACCATTCGGATATCTTTCTGGATCGTTGCTAGAAACAATTTGAATTTGTTCTGGGCCATTACCATTACCAAAACCTTGACTAATTAATTTACAAGGGTCAAAAACTTCTCTAACTAATCTCACCTTTAACTTCAACCTGCAAAGCTATTGTTCCTCCTGCTGGAACGCTGTGATCCGTCAAATAGCTGGAAAACCTTGGACGTCCGGTGTCTATGTCTGTACTCGTCAAATTTCGGTAACTACCTCGCCAGCCGTGCTCTTTACCTTTTGACAAAATTTTTAAGTACAAAATTAAATATAACGTGGATACACATTGATTATTTGAGGACAGAAAAAAAAATGTAAATGCTGATGGATGGAGTAAAAAATCATGTGCACAATGAGAACACGAAATTGTTAATTAACAAATGCCTGTGTGGAAATTTAAAAAAATGGCGTTTATACGAATTTTTATATCAATTTTTAAAACTAACTGAGGATAACGTAAATTTCACGAATTTTTATAACCCAAAATGTTTAATTTCAATATCACAATGTTTGCAAAAAAAAAGAAATTGTTAAAAATTGTATATCATCGTCAAGATCTTTTCGTACCTTTTCCCTCAAAATTAACAACATGTGAAGTTCGATCGCTGATCTTGGAATCATTTTCAGCTCTGCAAGTGTACAATCCACTGTCATAAAAATCAGGATTCGAGATCTTCAATCGACAAAGACCATCGCCAAGATCGCATTGTTGGTACCGATCGCCGATATGCAGAGTTTGTCCATCTTTCAACCACGTGATTTTTGGGCTTGGTTGACCTCGGACTCTGCATTCTAGCACAAGTTCGTTTTCGGTGGAGTGATAAGTGTCTAAAAATAAAAAATAGTACCATTAATCATCATTGACTCATAAAGGACATTGAAGCACCATGATACGCTATAAAAAAAATTTTCAGACTTACATCATCACAAATTTCGACAAATATCTGTTTATTAAATTTAATACACTCGTGTAATGAAATAACAAACTTTCATTTTCTATTTCCTAATTTTTATAGGATTATCTAGAAAGCACTGTAATTTTACATTGCACTGGAATATCAAATTAATATACTTTAAATATTATATAAAAAATTTAAAATATTGATATGATACAATCGATATGATACAAATTTTCTAATCCTTAAGGAAAAAAAAAAATAAATAAATAAAACAATGATTGTTGAATCTCATTTCTTATGCCAATCTGAAACTGTATTTTTTTTCTCTTATTAAATTTAATACACTCGTGTAATGAAATAACAAACTTTCATTTTCTATTTCCTAATTTTTATAGGATTATCTAGAAAGCATTGTAATTTTACATTGCACTGGAATATCAAATTAATATACTTTAAATATTATATAAAAAATTTAAAATATTTATAAATGTGACAAAATAAAAAAAATTATGTTGAATAACCCTAAACATTTTCAGCATTGTTTAAAAATATTTGAGTTCATGTTTTTTACCTTTGATTGATCTGGTGAAAGTGGGAACTGCTGGAGAGGGTTCGTATCCAGCATAAACTTTGAGTTTCGCTTCCGTATGAGCTTGACCATGAACGTTTTTAGCAACGCAAGAATATTCTCCAGAGTCTTTGGGCGAAGCTCCATAAAATTCCAGCGAGATCATTCCATTTTCTTCATTGACACAGTGACGATTGCTGGAATTGGGTAATTTAACGCCGTCTTTTGTCCAGTAAATTTGCGGTTCAGGATCTCCAAGGACAGTGCAGGTCAATTTTATTCTGGAGGCTTCAGCGGCTGTTCGATCGGTAAGTTTGGTGCAGAATGACGGTTTCTTTCCACGATCTCTTGGTCCAGGAGTGAAATCATGAGATCTGGTGGTCGCTGAGTAATGAGGAGTGTAATGTCGGTCATCAGAGGACAAAGTATCGTCCCTCATTCTATTTAAAATTGGACGATCGCTTCCCCGACGATCCGATCGATCTTTTGACGTGTCGTAGTCAACTTCAATGGCAATTTGTTGTCCACTTCTTCTTCTTCTCGATGGAATAGCTGCATCGCGAGAAACGGCTGACCTTGAAGACTCTGAGTATTCGGATTCCATTTCAGAATCTGTTCGAATAGTGGAAGTTGAACGTGGATCTCGATCGATTTCCGGTTCTTCATGAACTTGAACGTGACGTTTGTTTGGTTTGTCGGTGATTTCGTGCTCGGAATTTACTGGCGTTTTGTCGTCGTCTTCATCTCCAAGTTTCGTTGAGGAAATGGCCTGTGGTTGGTCTTCAGGTTCTTTTGGAGGAACTTTTTTATCCTTGGCTTTTTTCGAACTTCTTCGGGTTTCTTCCTTTGGTTCATCGGTTTTCGAACGTTTAGTTTCTTCTTTTTGCTGACGTTTTAGTTCTTTTTTCTTCAGTCGCTCAGGTTCCGCTTGTTCTTGCTGAAGAGACGCTTCTTTTTCGGCAGCTTCAGCTTCTTCTCTTTGTCGACGCTCCTGCTCTTCTTCTTTTAGTCTTTCTGCAACTTCTTTCTGCTGACGTTCGAGTTCTTCGTTTTTCAGTTGCTCGGACTCTTCGGTTTCATGTTGAACTTTGTCGTTTGCGAGTTTTTCTTCTTCTTCTTTCTTAAGACGTTCAGCTTCTTTCTTTTCTGATCGCTTGCGTTCTTTCTTTTTTGAGCGTTCGCTTTCTTCTTTTTCCTTTGCTAGTTTTTCTTCCTCAAGTTTAGCTGCTTCTTCTTTTTGTAATTTTTCTTTTTCAAGTTTAGCTGCTTCTTCCTTTTCTAATTTTTCTTTCTCCAGTTTAGCTGCTTCTTCCTTTTCTAGCTTTTCTTTTTCAAGTTTAGCTGCTTCTTCTTTTTCTCGTTTTTCTTTATCGATTTTAGCTGCTTCCTCCTTCTTTAGACGTTCTTCATCTTCTTCTTTCTTGGCACGCTCAAGTTCCTGTTTCTTCAATCGCTCAGCTTCTTCTTTTTTAAGGCGTTCTTCTTTTTCTTTCTTGGTACGTTCAAGTTCTTCTTTTTGCAATCGTTCAGTTTCCTCTTTTTTAAGGCGTTCTTCTTCTTCTTTTTTCAATCGTTCAGCTTCCTCTTTTTTCAGGCGATCTTCTTCTTCTTTTTTCAATCGTTCAGCTTCCTCTTTTTTCAGGCGATCTTCTTCTTCTTTTTTCAATCGTTCAGCTTCCTCTTTTTTCAGGCGATCTTCTTCTTCTTTTTTCAATCGTTCAGCTTCCTCTTTTTTCAGGCGATCTTCTTCTTCTTTTTTAGCACGTTTGAGTTCTTCTTTTTTCAATCGTTCAGCTTCTTCATTCTTCAAACGTTCCTCTTCTTCTTTTTTGGCACGTTCAGCTTCTTCTTTCTTCAAACGTTCCTCTTCTTCTTTTTTGGCACGTTCAAGTTCCTCTTTTTCCAATCGTTCAGCTTCCTCTTTTTTGAGGCGTTCTTCTTCTTGTTTCTTAGCACGTTCGAGCTCTTCTTGTTTCAATCGCTCAGCCTCATGTTTCTTTCGTTCCGCTTCCTCTTTTTCAAGCCTCTCTGCTTCTACTTTAGCTTTTTCTTGGCGTTCCCGTTCTTCCTTCTCATGTTTTTCGGCCTCTTCCTTTCGCAACCGTTCCTCTTCTTCTTTCTTTAGTCGCTCGGCTTCCAATTTTTTCTGACGTTCACGTTCCTCTCTTTCGAGTCTTTCGGCCTCTTCCTTTCGCAACTTATCCTCTTGTTCTTTTTTCAATCGCTCAGCTTCAAGTTTTTCCTGTCGCTCACGCTCTTCTTTCTCAAGTCTTTCGGCTTCCTCTTTGCGCACCCTTTCCTCTTCTTCTTTTCTTTTATGCTCTTCTTCCTCAAGCTTCATACGTTCTGCCTCTTTTCTAGCTTTCTCCTGACGGTCGAATTCCTCTTTTTCAAGTCGTTCTGCTTCTTCCCGCTTCAGACGTTCCACCTCTTCACGTTTTGAACGTTCTACCTCTTCACGTTTTAAACGTTCTGCCTCTTCACGTTTTAAACGTTCTGCCTCTTCACGTTCTAAACGTTCTGCCTCTTCACGTTTTAAACGTTCTGCTTCTTCACGTTCTAAACGCTCAGCCTCTTCACGTTTCAGACGTTCAGCCTCTTCACGTTTCAGACGTTCAGCCTCTTCACGTTTCAGACGTTCAGCCTCTTCACGTTTCAGACGTTCAGCCTCTTCACGTTTTAGACGTTCAGCCTCTTCCCGTTTCAGACGTTCAGCCTCTTCACGTTTCAGACGTTCGGCTTCTTCACGTTTTAGACGTTCAGCCTCTTCACGTTTCAAACGTTCAGCTTCTTCACGTTCTAAACGTTCAGCCTCTTCACGTTTCAAACGTTCAGCCTCTTCACGTTTCAAACGTTCAGCCTCTTCACGTTCTAAACGTTCAGCTTCTTCACGTTCTAAACGTTCAGCTTCTTCACGTTTCATACGTTCAGTCTCTTCACGTTCTAAACGTTGAGCTTCTTCACGTTCCAGACGTTCAGCCTCTTCACGTTTCAGACGCTCAGCCTCTTCACGTTTCAAACGTTCTGCTTCCAGTTTTGCTTTCTCCTGGCGATCAAGTTCGTCCTTCTTGAGTTTCTCGGCTTCCTCATTCAGTGCCTTCTCATCCTTTTCTTTTTTCAGGCGTTCAGATTCGTCTCGTTTCACCTGCTCCGCTTTTTGATTCTCTTGTTCTTGACGTTTGTGACTTTCCTCCTGCTTTAATCGTTCTTCTTCTTGCTTTTTGCTCTTCGCATCCTTTTTATCCTCTTCTTTCCCGGATTTTTCATATTCCTCTTTTGCTGCTTCATCTTTTTTAACGTCGGTATCTTTTTTAGAAACTTTACTTGCAGATTGTTGCTGCTCTTCTTTAGCTAAATCTGCAGATTTCCCTGAAGAAGGTTTTCCTGAAACCAATTCCTGAACTCTCACATCTGAGACGGAAACAGCATCTCTTTCCTCTTCCACAAGTGTCTTAGTCCATCCCTCAGCCGGTTTCTTAACGACAATTTCCTCAACGACTTCTTCAACAACTCCATCCTTTCGTTCAACAGCGAGTTTCATCTTGATGACCTTTTCAGTCGGAGTCTCTATAGTTTCAACGATATTTTGGTCTTCCATAGCTACAACATCTTCCACTGGCTTGACAACGATTCTCTCCACGATTTCATCAGGATCTCCACTTTTTGTTCCTTCCTTCTTCATCTTAAAGATCTTCTGTGTTGGAGTTTCGATTACCTCTACGATCGCAGACTCCGCAGCCTCGATTGTTTCTTCCGTTGTAAATTTGGCCACTTCTTCAGCTTCGATCTCAGCGATTTGAGCAATTTGTTGTTCCATCACTGAAATAATCGCTTTCTGCGCTTCAGTCTGTAATCCCGATTTCATAATTTCCTGAATGGCTTTTTGAAGAACTGTTGATTTTTCTGATTTCTGAATGTCGCTGACCTTCGTTTCTGGTGCGTCGGTTACTTTGACTTTAGTGAGACTATCACTTTCACTAATCGCAGCTTGTTTTTCCAAATTTTGATTTCTAAGTTCTGAGACGCTTTCTTCAGGATGTTCTAATGCTTCAGATACTTTCGCTTCCCTTGCTTCAATTTTTACTTCGGGAGCATTTGTTGAATCAGCTTTAGTAAGTTTTGCAGACTCACGAAGCTCAGCATTCTTCTTGTCTGATACCGCAGAAACGATTTCTTCAACATGCTCTTCAGGAACTTCCGATGTTTCAGATACTGTTGCATCTATGGCTTTCACCTTTGTTTCAGGAGCTTCCGTTATACCAGCTTTAGCAAGCTTTTCAGTTTCGCGAAGCTTAGCCGTGTGTTTATCTAATTCTCCTGTAACAATTTCTTCCGCACTTTCTTCAGGGTGTTCTGATGTTTCTGATACCTGCGCGTCCCTGGGTTTAATCTTTGCTTCAGGAGCTTCTGTTATACCAGCTCGAGATAAATTTTCGGATTCGCTGATATCAGCTTTTCGCTTGTCTAATTTTCCTGTGGCCAATTCTTCAACACCTTCTTCAGGAAGTTCGGATATTTGAGAAACTTGTGCGTCTCTCGGTTTGATCTTGGTTTCTGGAGTTTCAGCTACGCCAGCTTTGTCAAGTTTGTCGGCCTCGGCGATTTTAGCCTTTTGCTTGTCTGATTTTCCTGCGGCCAGTTCTTCAACATCTTCTTCAGGAAGTTCGGATATTTCTGACACTTGTGCGTCTCTTGGTTTGATCTTGGTTTCTGGAGCTTCGGCTACGCCAGCTTTGTCAAGTTTGTCGGCCTCGCCGATTTTAGCCTTTTGTTTGTCTGATTTTCCTGCGGCCAGTTCTTCAACATCTTCTTCAGGGAGTTCGGATATTTCTGATACTTGTGCGTCTCTCGGTTTGATCTTGGTTTCTGGAGTTTCAGCTACGCCAGCTTTGTCAAGTTTGTCGGCCTCGCCGATTTTAGCCTTTTGCTTATCTAATTCTGCTACAGCCATTTCCTGGACGTGTTCTTCAGGAAGTTCAGAAGTTTCTACTACTTGTGCGTCCATAGATTTGATCTTCGTTTCAGGGGCTTCTGTTACACCAGCAGTGGCAAGCTCTTCTCCTTCGCGAAGCTCAGCTTTTTGGTCATCCGATTTTATGATATCAATTTCTTCCGCACTTTCTTCAGGAAGTTTCGATATTTCTGACATTTCCGGATCTCTAGCTTTAATTTTCATTTCCGGCGCGTCCGTAACACTGGCTGTTGCAAGACTTTCTTCCTCACGAAGCTGAACTCGCTGCTTCTGCATCTCTTCTGTAGAAAGTTCCTGAAGACTTTCTTGAAGACCTTGCTGAGCTTCTGATATCTCACTGTCGATTTCTTTCAGCCTTGTCTGAGGAGCTTGCTTCACATCTGCCTTAGCAAGACCTTCACCCTCACGCATTTCAGCCTTTTGATTGGCTAATTTGTCCATGGACATTTCCTGGACATCTTCTCCAAGAACTTCAGAAGTTTCTGACACTTTTGCGTCTAAGGGTTTAACCCTGATCTCAGGAGCGTCTGTCACGCCGACTTTCCCGGCACTTTCGCTGTCCCGAGACTCAGCCTTGTGTTCCTTCAATTCCTCTGTTACCATCTCTTCAACAACTTCACTGGTAACATTTTCCTCCCCTATTGCAGAACTCTCAAGTACCAGGCTTTCCTGTTTCTTTCCTTCAGCCTTTGCAAGACTCTCTTCAGTGACCAAGTTCGCTTTCTTCTTCTGCAAATCTTGTTCTTCAGCATCTCCAAGACTTTCCTCCTGAAGATGAACCTCAGATGCCTCTGCTTCTTTTAATGCTTGTTTTTTCGTATCTATCTTCGATATTTCTGAAATTCCGGCTTCAATAGATTTTGCTACCTCTTCAGTAACAACTTGTTGAGCGCCTTGCGAAACAACAACACCCTCAACTTTTCCAGCTTTCACAAAATTGTCTTCGGTAAGAACTTCAGCTTTATGTTTCATCTGCTCATCTCCACTGATGTCTTCCAATTTTTCCGCAGTAAGATTTTCGGTTGACGCTATTTCTGCGAGATTCTGTTGTATATCTTTCGAAACCTTGACACCAGCGACGATTTCCGCCTCAGCTAGAATTTCTCCAGCGACAATTTCAGCTTTATCTCTTATGAGTTGCTTCTCTTCAAGTACTTTCACCCTCTCTTCAGCAACGATTTCAGTAGCTATTTGTTCCGTGAGACCTTCACTTTCGATTCCTCGATCAATATTGTCATCAGAAACATCAGGCGTGATTGATTGATAGCCTTCAGGTGATGAAGAAACGGGTCTCGGACCTGAAGAATCCACGATCGCTTCGATAAGTTCCTCCAGAGGCTTCGCAGTTTTTTCCTCAATATCCATCGACTCTTCTTTTCCTTTGCTGCCCTTTTTTAGTCCCTTGGCTACTTCCGGTTTCGATGGTACAGCTTTTTCTTCCAAGGTCGGCTCAACAAATGCCGAGGCTTTTTCCAGCTCCGTTAATGTCACATCCTTGTCAAGTGCAACTTCTCCATGGACCGAAATTTCCTCAGCCTTCGCCGCTGCAAAATTCTCAGTCTTACTAACCGAAGCCGTCGATAATTCCGTTTGATCGTGACCTTGACCTTCCTGTTCCATTGATCGCTTAGCCAAGTTTCCTTGCTCCTTCACTTTCTCTTCTTCGTTGACAATTTCCTGCTCTTCAGCTACACTTTCCACGGCCTTGTGATGTCTGTCCTTCGGCACTGAATCGCCTGTTGCTTTTTCAGCCAGGTTCATAAACTTCGGGCTCTTCAGGGTCATTTCGATCAATTTCCTCAGATTATCCAAAGGCGCGAGAACAGCTGTAATAGTTTCGCAGAGAGAAGCGTCTTCCTGTTGTTCTTGACGTGTTTGTGATCTCTCCAGGACCAATTTGTTCTTCAAGGCATCGAGCAATTCCCAGAGTTCAGTGGAAGAGTCAGCCATGGCTCGAAGCAACTGATTGACGACAGGTTCAGGCTCTTCAACGTCCCAAATGGCAACTGCGTTGCTGAGAGCCTCGTGCAATTGATTAACCGGTGACAGGAATCCTTCGATAATAGTCTCGACGTCGTTCTCCAGGGACTGACCAGCTAAGCGATTAAACTGTGATTCAGCGCTCTCAATTTGCTTGTGCAACGAATCCAAAGGTCTGCAAAGAAGATCATGAGCTCCCTCGCCTAAAGACCGATCCAGAGATAAAACGGCGTTTCCCAGACGATCCAAGGGACCCAAAAGTGTCAGGGTCCATAAATCCAGTTGTTCTGCACGGTTGGTATCAGCCGAAGTGGCTTCCGTTGCTTGTTGGGGTTGCAATGAAGTTACTTCCTCCACAAATGGCCTGCTATCAACGGTGATTACTTCAATTGTATCGCTACGAATCAAATTGTCAGCCTGTTTCTTTGACTGGTCTTGACTTTTCGCATCTTTGCTTGATTCTGACACTTCTTTCGTTTTCTCTGTTCCCAAAAGGTCCACTTTGGCCTGAGAAGAGGAAGCGATTTCTTCAGAAAGGATTTGCGCATTTTCTTCTTCCTGTTCCAATTGTCTCTTTGATTTGTCTTGCAAAACTGCGGGTTCTGTTGTTTTTGCCTGGAGATTCGATTGCTCAGGTTCTGAAATTTGAACTTGTGCTTGAAGCGAGGCAGAATCTTCTTGGGAAAGGACCTGCGTCTTTTCCTGAGTCATGACTTCCAATTCGCTAGCAGCTGTTGCTATTTTACTGGAGGAGTCCAGCTTTTCCTTTGATTCTTCTTGTTCGACTGTAACTTCTGCATGTTCTGTGGATGCTTCGGATTTTTTCAACTTAGCTTGAGCCAAAGCAATATCTTCTTTATTGAGAAGCTGTGTTATTTGCTTTTCTACCTGCGATATGCTTGCGATTTCTGTTTTTGATGGAAGTTCCTTACGTTCTTTCGATTTATCTTCTTCCACAGCAATTATTTTGGCTTCCGCCAGTTCTTTTAATTCTTCCATCTTTGAACTTTCTGCCTTTGTCAAAAGCGATTCAGAATCCTGTTGAGGAA
The DNA here is from genome assembly GCA_949699805.1 of Tromatobia lineatoria. Classification (NCBI taxonomy): domain Eukaryota; kingdom Metazoa; phylum Arthropoda; class Insecta; order Hymenoptera; family Ichneumonidae; genus Tromatobia; species Tromatobia lineatoria. The sequence goes on along the minus strand of OX453039.1, from coordinate 18,396,315 downwards.
GAGCCTGAGCGTTTGCTTCTACCATTTCTTCCAATTGACTGTCAGCAGTTGCGATTTGGCGTAATAGTTTTGCTTTTTCCTTTGATGTTCCCTCTTCTTCCGTAACTCCAATTGCCTGGACTCGTTTTTCTGTTTCTTGTGTTTCTAAACCTACTACTTCATCTTGAAGAGTTGAGCCTCCTAAAGAAAGTGTTTGTGCTATTTCCCCTGCAATTTTTTCCGCTTCTTTGACAGTTGCTTTTTTACTTGTTGATTCCAGCTTTTCCCTTGATTCACTTTCCTGTACAGCGACTTCAATTCCTTCAGCTCGTTCTTTTCTGGATTCCAGAGCCTTCGAACTCTTCGCAGAGGCTTCAAGTGCCGCAGAATCTTGTGTAGAAAGTGCTTGAACACTTTCTTCCATCCCAACATCAACTTCACTGGCAGCAGTTGCAACTTTCCCGACCGATTCTTCAAACCCTTGACGTATTTCTTTTCCAGCTTGAATTTTCATAAGCCCAGCTGCTTCTTCCGAAGTTTCCATATCATCAGCCATCAGAGTTTCTGGTTCTTCAGGAGTCATCGACCTCACGACTCTCTGCAACTCTCTTTCATAATTCGCTCTCTGAATAGTCAAAGGTATTTGATTTTCGAGTTCCTCAATCGCCTCCAAAACAGGACGAAGTACTTTTCCAGCTTCGTGAGTCATCGAGGCATCCAAAATGGTTCCCAGCAAATGTTTCGTCGGTTGTACAAGTCCCTCAACGATGTCCAAGTTCTCCGGCTCGTGACACTCAGCCAAAACCTGGCAAACTTTCACTAGAGGCTCTTGAAGTTCCGTCAGAGATTCAATCAACGCTACGTCACTTGGTGGTTCAGAATAGGAAGTCTGAATGGCTATTTTCAACAATTCGCGCTTGAAATCATCCACAGCAGGTGCAATGGACGATTTTGCTTGTGCATATTCAACTTCTCCAACTTCTTCTGCAGTGGAAGTCAACCAATCCTCGATAGGATCGAACCACTTCAATATAATCCCCGGAACTTCACCAGGTTTCAATTCCGAACTCACAGAAGCTCTTCCATCATCGTCCGAAGTGTCAGATTTTCCAGCCAACGCTTTTTTCAAAGCCTCCATCGCGATCAACGACACGTCCTTCTCAACATCTTCTATCAGTTCTAAAACAATCGGAGTGGAACCTCCGCCGATATCCCTAGTCACATCCTGGACAACTTCCTTCAAACTTCGAATGGGAGTTGCAACATCGTTCAAAACGTGACGATCTTCCGGTCCGTGAACCTCGGTGAGAAGAACCTTCTGCAAATTCAGCAATGGTTCCTCCAGCTTCGCTAATTCATCGAAGAGGATGTCGTAACTGTATTGATCATTGCTATCAGCCGAAGTGACAGGCGTTCCAATAGCCACAGCCAAAGTTCCAACGCATTGACGAAGTTCTTCGATGCTGACGATGAGATTCGAGGCCGCAGATTCCTCCGCAGTTTTCTGAGCAGTTGTCTGATTTTTCTGCTGACTTGAGAGACTCAGAGAATCCGCAGATTCGGCTGCGAAAGGCGTAAAGCGTTCCAAGGCAGTGGAAAGTGCGAAGTGAACTCCAGTGAGTGCAACAGCAGCTCTTTCGACCTCTTCCGGTGGTCTCTTCGGGATGCTTCTCGTTTCCGGAGGTTCTGAGATCGCAGGAGATGCTACAGCAACTTGAGGAGTGGCTTTTTCCTCTGAAATTTTGGCTACTTCAGCCTCGATGTCCTCCAACATTCTTAAAACAGGTTTCATCTGTACCTGAGACGCTTCGGAAGCTTGAGGTGATTGGATTGCGGCAGCTACGATTACTTTGAGCTCTGCAAGAGGCACCGTAGCTTCCTGAATGAGTTTTACCTCTTCTGGTGAGACTGCTGATGCCATAGCGAGCTGCAGATCCAAAAGAGGCTCACGTAGATCAACCAGAGCGTTGACAGTGTTTGCTGACTTTAGAGTAGTCGCTGTGTGAGCTGCAGTAGCGACACATTCGCGAAGTTCCGTCAAACAAGCGGCCAATTCGCTGCTTCCAGGCAGAGAAGACTCTTCGGCGCTTTCCTGAGACTCGAAATCGCTTATCACATCGCTTAGATTCGCTTGAACGTCGATCAGAGGATCCAGCAACATTTCTGGAAGACTCAAGTCTTGATCTAATTCCGGAGGAACGCGTTTTTGCGCTTTGGGTGAAGAGGAAGCCTCTCCACTTTCTTCGCGGGAAAGATCCTTCTTCTGCTTCTTCTTTCTGTCTTTTTTGACTGGCGGTTCTTCCTCAGCTTCTGTCGAAGATTTCTCAGCTGTTGTCGAGAGTTCTGTCTTCTCCTGCATCAACTGCGACTCAGTTCCGCTTATTTCGGCTTCGATGATCGAAGGGACAGTGACTTTCTTCATGATCTCCGCAGCTTCTTCAGCCAGACCTTTCAATACGTTAGATTCTTCAGGTTCGGAAGATTCAACGTTACTCTCAACCGCGACCTCTTCAAAGTCACTGTCCTGTTTGGATTTTCCGTCGAAAATCATCGGAGTGACTGTCGCAGTCTCTTCAGCTCGTGTTTCTTGCGTCACGCGCTTCTTCTTCAGCTTCAACTTCTCGAGACGGTCAACCGCGTCGTCCATCGTGTACCTGAGGAATTTCACCAAATCTGCGTGCAGTTCAGTGATGCCTTGTTCTCCGGATTCCTTTTCGTACGTTTCCAAAGCGATTGTCAAGGCCTCGAGTCTGGTTCTCATTTCACTCATCGATTTTTCCAATCCTGCCACAACATTGTCTTGCTCATCTTGCGTTTGAACGTCTGCTGTGCTGAAGATATGCAGTTTTTTGGACAATTCCTCGAGAGGACGAACCAGAGTTTCGACCACGAGGGTATCAACGTTATTTTCAAGGGCACCGCTGACATCGCTCAATGGAATCGTGCTCAAAAAAGCCTCGAGACTCTGATATACCGATTGCAGCCGCTCAATCACTGAGCATCTTGTGGATTCATCGCCAAAGGTCAACTTTCGCTCGGAAATCATTCCGACATTCGTTCCGAGACGAGAAACAGCTCTGCACATTCGCTCCAGCGCGATAGGCTTTTCCAGGTTCACCAGAGAAGATTCGCTCTCTTGCGAAGCTAATTCGTGCTCGATTTTCGTCAGGCCAACTAAAATTTCGTCCACAGGATCAGTCAATGATTCCAGGACTATAAGATGAGCTTTAGGATCTTGTGGTTGATCGCTGTGACGACGGATCAACTCGACACCACGTAAAAGTTCTTCGGTTGGTCCACCAATAGCTTCCAAAAGGGAAATGCGCACGTTTTGCGCTAGGGATCTTCACGAAAAATATAGATATCGTTAAGTACATTTAATCTGACAAATTGAAATTAAGGGGATCCAGATTTTTAAAGCAGGTCATAAGAAAAAAATTCTTCAAGTGATTATCTTTTTTTTTTAATGTTACGTTTAAACATCAAGTACATAACAAGCATTATAATTCTGCCATTTTGTGAAGACGTACAGTGCACACGAATGGTGTAAGGTTTAAACCCACATAGCACATAATGTTGCCTGAATATTACAGGGATATTTTAAATACTTGATTGCACAGAAATAATTTCATGATTTCATGATTTTTCCGTCGAATATTCATATCATTCATATTGACTTGCAATATTGTCAGCTTGATGTTTAGAGATATTGTTAAAGGTAAAAAAATTGCAAAGTCTTAAACAATATTTCTGAACATTACTTGTGAAATCAACCGTCTAATTTCTTCAAGAATATTTCACTAGGTTTCGAATGAAAAATTCTAGATTGGATTTTCTAATTTTACAATGGATTTCTCTCGCAACATTTCAATACATTTTAAATGGATATTTCTCAACTAGTTCGAAAAATTGAACTTGAAATGATGTGTATTTCGTGATACGAAGGAACTTAATTATTTCCCTCAAGTATCATTCGAATTAAAGAACGGGAAATTCCATCGGAAATTCTCCATAAGATTGTTTAGAAGTGCATAAAAAAATCAGACATAGAAATTGGAAGCCTCATTAGAAATTACTAATAGACAACAAAACACAAAAATCAAAGCTTCTTCATGAAGATCTGAAATAAAAATTTCTATATTCAATCCAGAATTCACTCTTCGGGAGATAAAATAAACCATCGTACATTAGAATTTGTTCGCCGTTTTAGTCTAAAAGCTACAAGTAAAAAAATTTACTTTTTATCTCACCCCATTTTGGTTCACCGTATGTTTTTGTAAAATCGCAAAACTATAATGCTTTCTATCTTTTTAACGGTGTTGTAATGTAAGATTTTCTAGAAGAATTGTATCACTTGAATAATTTATTTACTCATGACTTTTTTTAGGTGATTGGATTCCCTTAAAATCGCTGAATCGAAAAAAGACACAATAGTCTAATATAAAATGGTACGTACCTATCACCTGCGGACTTCAGAGCTTTATTCTCAATGACCGAAACCTGTTCACATAGATTTTCCACGGGCACGACGATCCGTTGTGCAATTTCCATCTGCGACCTTTCAACGTCCGCCGGAGTTCCGTCAGTTTGCAGAAGTGGCAAAAGGCTGTCAAGATCAACAAGAGCATTTCTGAGAGCCAAAATTGGTTCTGATAATTTGTAAACATTTTCCAGCAGTCTTTCCTTGTTGGTTTTGGACATGGATTTTTCTGAACCGATTGTGGAAGCCATTGAAGCTGCGGAAGCAGGTCTTTCTTTAGCAAGGTCAGTCTCCACTTTGCTGTAGGTCGATTCAACATTGTTTGTGGTTTTGATCTCGCCAATTTCCTCCGTTTGCTCAACTCGAACGTCTTCAACAACGATCGTAGCGTCGGATTCTCTCCTGCGCCTGTCAGTAGACGCAGCAGATTCAAATTTGTCATTGTCACTGTTACTTCTGCTTCTGCGACCTCTGCCGGCGCTTTTGTTGCTGCTTGCGCTTCCTCTTCGATCTTCTTTATCTTTTGTGCTTCTGTTGCTGCTTGCGCTTCCTCTTCGATCTCCTTTTTCCTTTGCACCTTTGCTACCACGTCTCTTCAATTTTTCTTCAGGTTCAACGGAATAAGACTCTTCGGAACTGGCCTTGGAAGACAAACTCGGTGTTCTCGATCCTTTCGTTACTTGCTTGTCCTTCTTCTTCTTTTTCCTCTTGGCCGGAATTTCCTGGACCAAAGATTCCGCAATTTGGGTAGCGATCTGCTCTTCAGCATTTGTTTCTTCCATGGATAGGTTGTTTATCTCGTCGAGGGGTATTTTTTCAACGGTCTGTTCGACGAATGATGCGTAGAGGTCTTTGGATTCTTCGGCCTTTGATCTTCCTGCGCCGGAAGATGATAGAGCGTCGGTGAAAGCCTCGCCACTGTCGTCGTGACCCTGAAGAGAAGACTGCGCTTGCATCGAAGGCTCTTTTGCGCTGTGGTAACTTTCAGACCAGTCGAAACCCTTCGGTAGACTCTTGTCGCTTCTTTCGCTTCGCGAAGAAACACTTTCTCTGCTTTCTTTTCGACGTGGAGGTCGCGATGGCGGAGAACCGGAGGGAACTCGATCACCTGGTGACTCCGCTATTGGGGAAGAAACGTAAGAAGAGGAACGGAGACTCTGCATCTGGTCGTCCATTATTGAAACGTCCTCTACGTCGGCTTCTGTACGGAGATCGTCAGCTTCCTCGTCAGGAATGAAATAATCGGGGGATACGTCAATTACCACGGCTTCCATCAGGAGATTTCCTGTTGTAGAAGTTTCCTTCGTGAATCTCATCGGTGGCAATTCGATGACATTTCCCTCTGAAAATTATTTGATCAGTACAATAATAATAAAATGATCGGAAGTAGAACTTTGCACATTGCTTCCTCATTAATTTTTATCTTTCGCTAAGTCATCTCTGTGAGGAAGTTTATTTGTGGTATTTTTGGTTTCCTTATAGAGAAAGCTTTTCGGAAGAATATTTCGTACGAGAGAATAAATTTTAGTCGATTTGTTGAAATTTTCCCTGAATTAGAGCAAAATGCAAATTTTTCGAAAAATTCAAAATCATGTGAAATTTGAACCGCTTTACCGATCTTCACCAAATTTGATATCTACTTCAACTGGATATTAATTTAACCGTGCATAAGATTATAACTGCTTTTTCTGCAGTTTACTTTGACTAGAAAGAAATTTTTTTATTACTTTTCTTCTTAAAAACAAACATTACTTACCGGTGATATGTTCGGATAGTTGATCGGCATACATCTCCACAATTTGAAGAGCTTCCTCTTCAGTCAAATCCGGCGTTTCATAGAGACTGACAGAAACTTCTTTGCCGTCAAAACTGAATGAAACTTCTCCTCGATCGTCCAACGTGATAGAATGATCGGTTTGCGGTGTATCGTACATCTGAGAAGTTCTCTCTTCATGAATAGTGGAAAGTGACAAATTCCTAGCGAGTTCATGAAGAGGCACAGGTTCTTTGGCTTCTTCCTTGCGGACGGATACACGATCTTCGAAACCCAGAAGAGAAGCTGAACTGCTGACGGATCCCATGCAATTTGTGGCTTCGCAAGTGTAAGTTCCCAAACAACAAGTGCCATCTTGTCCGGAAATGATCCTGTGGATGTCACCAGGTTTTAATTCGACTCCGTCTTTGTACCACTTCAAAATTGGCTGCGGTACTCCAATAACTTTGCACTCGAGATTAACAGCGCCCTCTTCAGACAAAATTGCTCGTAGACTCTCCAGAAATTTGGGCTTTTTGAAGTGCTTTGGTATGACCAGTTTCAGAAAACATGACGTCACACTGTGACCAAAATCGTTGGCTGCTACGCATTTCCATTCAGCCTGGTCTACAAACTCCAACTTTCTGACCTCTAAGTGACAAGCTCCGAGGGCTTCACGAGCTAAACGATACTTTTCACTTTCGATGATCGGTACGTCGTCTCGGTACCAAGATAAACTTGGTTCTGGTGACACGCTCACTGAAATTTTAAAAATAGATTTTGAGAAATAGCAATTTTTTGGGATTTATTAATGATGTTTGGTTTGGCTTGTTTGGGTTTTTTTCGGCAGGATATTTGGAATGGTCAAAAATGGCGAAAAAATGGCCGGGTAAAAATTTTGGTGTCATTTTTTACACGATGTATGGAGAAAATTTTATTTTGTATTTTTGTACAAGAAAATGACTGTTTTAAATTATGTAAATTTTAATTCTCTCTGCAGAATAAGTCTTCATGATATCTGTAAAAATTTTATGATATTCAATTTGATTCAAATTGATATAACGATACCGATTTCCAAAAATTTCGCATTTTTCGCAAAATCTAGTTTATTGTATAAATTTTCGCAAAATTTGAAGTAACGAGCTCGAATTTTCTACACAAGCTAAATTTTAATCTAAATCTAGTGAAAATTTATAGGTTTGGATTTTATAGGAATGTATATTTATCTATATTATTTTTTGAAGATTGAAATTTCGGTGTATTTCCATTATTTCAATTGATTACAAACAAGAATGCAAATTAGAATGATCAAAATTTAAAAAAAATGCCCAAATTTTTTGACGCAAGCTAAATAATATTCAGTGATGACGTCTAATCTAGTAAAAATCATTAGAAACGTTTCGATTTTATAGGAATTACATTTTTATAAATTATCTTGTTACAATTCAAATTGCAATCAAAATCAGTTTTTTAAATCAATTTGAAAAAAGAATACAAAGTAAAATGACCAAATTCCGTCAATTAAAAAAAAAAATAATGAAGCAAACACAAGTCTATATTTTTTTAAACAATATCATATAATATTCTGGCCGTATAAGAAATTGTAAAAAAAATAATTTCGAAATCAAATAAATAATGACGAAATTAAATGTTAAATTATAATGCCGAAATAAAATAAAGAATAAAAAAAATAAATGCTAAATCAAATAAATAATAACGAAGTGAACAGAATTTTCTGTTCTTTAAAAAATATTTCATAATATAATAGCCGCATAAAAATAGTGTCTTAAATAATAATAAATACCTTGTATCGTAAATGTAAAGTCTTCGTTTATTCTGGCTTCGCAACTTCGCAGGCCTTTGACAAATTTCGGCGCTTGATTCGAGCTCATCAACTGCATTCGTTCTTCTTCATTCAACTGATTCTGTATATCTTCGACCGTGAGTTCGGCTGTGCTTTTAGTTTCACCCATACAGTTCCTCGCAATGCAGCAGTACGAACCTGAATAAATAGAGTCGATCGTAAAATTGATAAATTTGGAGAGCACAGATTAAGTAAGGCGAAATTTTAGTCACCTAAAGAATTGGTCCCGGTTAGTTGATAAACGTCGCCGGGATGAAGCTCTTGACCATCCTTGAACCATCTGAGCAATGGCGTTGGAAATCCCACGACTTTACACTCGAAGGACACTAATCCTTCCTCCGTTAAAACAGCTTTTAAACTTTCCATGAAACGTGGTACTCTGTAGTTCTTTGGAACTATTTTAGCAGAAAAAACATATATTTTTTCAATTAAATATGTTATATGCAATTGAGGAAAATGTATTAAATCACATTTTTGAAAATCAAGTTAACGATATTTTTCAAAATCAGCTTAATAAAAATAAAAATAGTTAAACGTCCAGAGCGTCAAGAATGGATTATTTATTTATTTATATTGATATTTTATCATGCCAAATGTAATCGGCATATATGGGCTAAAAAGACTCGTCAATGGCCAGTTGACCATTCACAAGTACAAGTAGTTATTTTAGATGATCTGATGTATCATTTTTTTATCACGGTGGCAGCACGAATTTTTTTTTGTGTTGGTTAACTTTTCATTTAAAAAAACAATGAAAGGTAAAATAAATTTTTCATAAGAAATTTCTCAAAATCACTCTTATGAAATTAAAAAAAATCAACTTAATTGATTTTCAAAAAATAAAGTTAACGATTTTTTGTAGAATAATTTATTGCTTACTGGACATTGCTACGTAGCAGGTGGAAAACTGTTTCATATTTTCAAAACTGGTAGCAACGCATTTCCACTCGCCCTCATCCATCGCCTCGACGCCTTTGATTTCGATTGAATAACCTCCAAGGCCATCAGCGATAACGTGATATTTTTCGCTTGGTTCTACTCTTCCCTCTTTGTTGTACCATGTGATTGTTTTTGGCCATGGTGGTACGGTCACTATAATAATTATAAAAAAGTTTAGTTAAATAGATGAATTTACGATCAAGGATATCATAGACAATAATAAATGCTAATATACAAAAACGGCCTAAATGATTTTAACAGTCGACGAAAATGAAATTTCAATAGTTAACCCAAATTCGGCAATGAATTATTTACAAAACTCGCCGAGCTTAGAAATGATCTCCATTTGATATTTAATAATTGAAATTTTTATGTTTATTTTCTTACGATTTGGAAATAAATAATTATTACCTTGACAAGAAAGTGTAAGTGAATCTCCGATTCTGCAACACTCATCGCGTAGAATTTTCTTAAATACTGGAAGTGGTCCCGAAGGTGTAAGGGCATCGGCAGGTTTCAAAGAACCTTCACGACTTCCTTTTCCAACAACGTGAACCTAAAATTTTTTTAAATTTTAACCTGCTTTTATTCCATCTATCAATTATTCACTGCAATAGTACTTCATAAAATCTTTGCATCACGATAAAATATTGCTTGGTTCAAGTAAATTCAGTATCATAATCTTTAAATACATATACTAATGTTGATTTTATGTATAAAATTTGAGTTGGTTGTCTCATGTTTTGCCGAAAGTAGGGCAAAAACCTGATTTTTTCGGAAATTTCAAATATCCTTAAAAAGCTTCATTTTTATCAATGTTACATTTATGAAATATTTTAACGACGTCACAAATCATGACGAAGCTGTGTAAAAATCTAATTATTTGAACAATTCTAAGTGTTCTGACATAAAAATATCGAAAACATTTTTTTTTTTTTTTCATGAAAACAAAGCTACTCTTATGAAAAAGCAAAAGGAAGAAATATTGGACTTATGAATTTATGGAGAGTTGTACATACTCTTGATGAGGAACAAGCTGTGCCCATACAGTTGACAGCTTCACAAGTGTAAGTGCCCAGAGATGTTGGATCGTCGGGATTTGCAGTGAGAGCGAAAACATCCCCGGCCTTGATCTCCTTCTGATCTTTGAACCATTTCAACACCGGTGTTGGTACACCGACGACTTTGCACTCGAGGGAAACGGTGCCAGTTTCCGTGAGAAGAGCCCGAAGCTCTTCCACAAATTCTGGTTTTTTGTAGGCTTTGGGAACTGTCAGAAGAAAATTATATATTATTATTAATTATCATTTTGAAGCTACCAGAAAAAAAATTATATATTATTATAAATTATCATTTTGAAGCTATCAGGAAAAATAATTATATATTATTATAAATTATCATTTTTAAGCTATCAGGAAAAAAAATTATAAATTATTATGAATTATCATTTTGAAGCTATCAGGAAAAACAATTATATATTATTATAAATTATCATTTTTAAGCTATCAGGAAAAAAAATTATATATTATTATAAATTATCATTTTGAGGCTATCAGAAAGAAAATCATTCAATTATCATTGTGCAGCTAAATTAGGACGTGAAAAAAATAACCATTTCTCTGAGAGTTTGAATTGTACCAATAAAATCATATTCAAGGTAATTCTGTCGTTTGATGTTCATTTTGCATAAGTTTAAAACAAATGAGGAAGAGTTGCAAATAATTCTCGATGCTATGGAGTATCTGGAAAAAGGTTAATTTTACATAATAATAATTTTTCAATTTTATTAAAAAATTGATGAAACACAAAAATTGGGCAACGAAAACCCCGGAAATCTAACTTTTTTTTTTATGTAAGTCATCCGATCTTTTTTCTGAATACGAATTTTTTCAGATTTCCAAATATGACTTTATTTTGTTAAATATAGAATTAATATGTGAAAAAATACAAAATTCAAACCAAATTTAAAAATCTTAAATAATTCATAAGTATTCAGAAAAATAAATGAATCATTTTCGTAATAAAAAAAATAGGTTGCTGGGACATTTGTTGATTGATTTTTTTTATCAGTTTGTTAATAACATTTTGGAATGCTTATTATGTAAAATGATTCTTTCCGGTACCTCTAGTATTTTTTTTAATACAGGAAAACAGTGACCATCTGTAAACGATTGGAGCGAAATATAGTTGTATTGACTTAATTCAATTTTTTAAAAAATTCTACTTACCAATAACATTAAGGAACGAAGTACAGGAAGACCTGCCGCCTCCATTTTCAGCCATGCAGGTCCAGTGACCTTGATCATCGACCATTACTGGTGCAACGTCAACGCAGTAAAAATTTCCCTCGTGAACGAATGAAAATCTTGAGCCCAACTGAACGGGCTCGTCGTTTTTATGCCAAGTTACCTGTAACCAAATTTACCTTAGTAATCAATCAATTCTATTTAAAAATAATAATTTACATGAGCATTTTTTATCAATGCATTAATAGGTCTAGATAAATTAAAAATCCTAATAATTACAAAGATCGTAATCATTTACAAAATAGTTTTCTTTTCAACAAACAAAATTCGAAAGATTGTTATGATGAAATTGGTAAGCATATTGAAAAATTCCTCTGTCACACGATATAAAATATTATAAGCTTTGTCGATATTTAAACAAAATCTAATAAGGAGATTATCCAACGTCACTTTGTGGAAATAACAACAACGTTACTGTTTTTTAATATTTTTTGAAAAAAAAAACTCAAACCTGGCAAGATTACGTATTAATTGTTTCTAAAATCTCGACTGTATTTTCCCAATACTTTCATTTAAGAAATTTAAAAATACTTTTTTCGTACTAAAATGTTGTGTCTCTTTGAATGACACATTTTTTATTTTGTACAATTGATTCGAAATTTGACATCCATAAGTTACTTAGGTGTTTGATTACAAATCTTTCTGCCAAAATAAAAAATTCAAGATAGCCTTCATAAATGAAATGAATTTGTGATAAAAAAAAATTATTTGCTTGCAAAAAAATTGAATTCCAACAATTCGTTTATGTTTATCTCTCTATATTATAAAAAGATCTTGCCGCCGCCGCTGTGTAGTATATATAGGCAATTCCAAAAAATTTCAAAATTTTTCAAAAATTTTCAAAATAAAAAAAATTTTAAACTTTAAAATTTTACAAATTTTCAAAGTTTTTCACAATTTCAAAATTCATCAAAATTTTCAAAATTTGAAATTTTCCAAGTTGGCAATGGAATTTTAAGCGAGTCGTTTCAAGTTTGTCATGGAATTCAATTCCGATTTAAAGTTAAAGTTGGAGTTTATGTATTATATTTCATATACACTTTCGAAAATGATTATTAATGACTTATAAAAAAAAAAATACATCTAATAATCGAAACCCTTTAAAGGATTAATCCCTCCAAATACTATTTCCTCAATGATCGTTGTAAAAATAATTGGGGAATGATTAACGTGACGATGAATTGAAATGTAGGTCATAAATTCCTTTGAGATGAGGAAGCAAGGTTCGTTGACTGAACAGAAAGCAAAATCAACGCGGAAACTCGGGGTCGTGGACCTGGTGAAGTACAAGAAGAGCAAAGGAACGAATTCGTCTTGCTCTCACTGTCTTCAGGGTCCGCGGTCGTCTGGTCTATGAATTTAAGCATAAAGCTGAGCCGCTGGTCCGAAAGTCCACTGACTATGGCTCCGGGAGTAATTTATGTACATCCCAGTATTCCCGGGGCTACATGAAAGCTCGTGCTTTCCTATTTGCTTTCTTCTTCGGCGTTGTACGCTCGCTGACTCGCGGTACTCTTCCGGGTCTGATCTATTCCATGTCCCGGGCAATGGCTGGCTTAGCGCCGAGAGAGAGAACATAATAACGTATTAATAGTACTTATAATAAACCTTTCCCCTTTTGACTTTCGCGTTCCAATCACGCGTTAACCGCTTGTACTATTAATAAAGCAACGGTGCGTTATGACGAACCCATGGAATTCATAACGCGTTACGAATAAGTGCATAAGCAACAGGTTGATAAATTCTGATGCAAGAAAAAGCTACAATGCTCGCTTAAAAATTGAGAAATGATGTAAGAAATTTTTTTAAAAATTAAATGAATTAAAGACTAATTTACTATTTTTCTGAAAATGCGACCAAATTTCTATTACATTAAAATAAATTAAATGAAGAATGTAGAGAACAGTTCTTGAATTTATATGCATGAAAATTAAACGACGTTTTTTTCGACCTTATGTCTTATTAAATAAATAAAAATTAAAAAAACGAAAATAAATGGAATAATCGAAATGAAGGAAATAAATAACGTAAAGAACAGTTGATGAATTCTAACGCAAAAAAATTGAAATGTTTGCTTAGAAATTGAAAAAAGCTGCGAGGAATTTTTTTTTAATTCTGTGAATCAAATATTAATTTACTTATCTCCTTAAAATGCGTTCAAATTTCTATTACCGACCTTTTTTCGACTTTATAATAAGATAAATGACATAAATGATTGTTGATTAATTCTGATGCAAATAAATAGAAATGTTTGCTCTTTAATTGAAACAAGTTGTGAAAAAAATGGAAAACTTGAGAAAATTTGATAAATTAATCACAAACTGACTTATCTCCTTAATATGTATTCAAATTTCTACAAACGTCGTTTCTTTTCCGATTTTATGTCGTATAAAATTTTTTTATTTCGAAAACTGCAATAAAGATATAAAGAAAATAAATTTAATGAATTAAATAAATAACATAAAGAACAGTTGATCAACTCCGATGCGAAAACTGAAATGTTCGCATAAAAGTACAAAACAGCTGTGGAAAATTAGGAAAGTTTAAGAAAATTCAGTAAATGAATCACAAATTTACTCATTCTCTAAAATTGCATTCAAATTTCTTTTACCGACGTTTTTTTCCGACTTTTCGTCATAAATTTTTTTTCCGACAAAAAGTACGATGACTGATATAAATAAAATAAATTACTCGAACTGAATAAATAACATAGAAAACAGTTGATAAATTCTGACACAAAAATTGAAATGTTCGCGTAGAAATGAAAAAAAGCTGTGGAAAATAGAGAAAATTTCATAGAATTCAATAAATCAATCACAAATTTACTGATTTCCTCAAAATGCATTCTAATTTCTATTACCCACATTTTTTTCGACTCAATGCCATAAAATTTTTTGTTTCAATAAAAATTACGATAAGTGATATATATCCCAGATAAATAAAATTAATAAAATTAATAAAATTAATAAAAATACCAAAAATAATAAAATTAATAAAATTAATAAAAATACCAAAAATAATAAAATTAATAAAATTAATAACAATACCAAAAATAATAAAATTAATAAAATTAATAAAAATAGTCAATCTATATAATGTTGAAATATCAGCTACACCACACGCAAAATACCTGGGTATAAACATCGACCATAAACTTAATTTTAATCACCACCTACAACAATGTAAAAACAAAGTAACACAAAGAGCATCACACTTCAGGAAAATCACTTTCAAGCAACGCGATATACATATAAAACATTTAACAAAAATATACAAAACTATCTGTCGACCAATATTAGAATACGGACATCCTATTTTCATCAATTGCAAAGAAACAGCTATTAAAAAATTAAAAACAGCGGAAACATGTGCGATTCGCCGTCTAACACGCATCCGCCACCCAAATAACCCCCTACATAACCCACGAAATACTCTTCTTTATGAATCCACGAAAATTACACCCATAACATCGAGAATCACAGAGCTCTCCAAAAGATTCGCTGCAACCCAACTGGATAATCTTGAGCCTCTCAGTATACAACCCACACCGAACATAAACCCTACATACAAACACCCTACACATACAACCTACCAGCAACTAGAAAGAATAAACGAATAAAACCAAAGTACCAAACCTCCGTAATATAGGTACCAAATGCAAAAGCAAAAAAAAATCAATAGAAAAAAAGGAGAATCAATGGCTGAAGGACCTCGGTCGATAGCCAATTGTCAATGTTTATATATGTATATGTGAGTTAAGATGTAATGTACCAATAACTGTCCAATGATAAAAAAAAAATAACAAAAATACCAAAATTAATAAAATTAATAAAATTAACAAAATCAATAAAATTAATAAAATTAATAAAATTAATAAAATTAATAAAATTAATAAAATCAATATTTCGTTTTATTTTCACCTTCGGATTCGTGGAACTTCGGATTTCCACAAGAAATCGTGTCCTGGTGCCGACTTTAACGGCCAGGTCGCTCAATCTTCGAACGAATATCGGTGGTTCGCCTTCGTCGAATCCCTGCGAGGGATCTTGTATGCTCAAACGAATTTTCCGTCGCGATTCCGGTCTCTCGTCGCCAGGTATCGACAGCCCCGTCGATAATTTCCTGGCGACGAGGGCGTAGTGACCCGCGTCGTCCTTTTGCGATTCCTTTAATGTCAACTGAACGACATTTCCTCGTGTATGAATCTGGTAGCGGTCCGACGGCATCGGAAGATCGCCCCGAAATCTGCAATTCAATTTTTAACAATTTTTAGCCATAATCTATGGATTTTCAAATATTTCTTCTCGACTTTGTTTGTAATAAAATTAATCTACAAAAAAGCTTGGATGATGAAAAATAAATTAAAGAAATGTCAACGGTAAAATTGTTGTATATTTTATAAATTTGGTTTCATACTCGTGCAGTGAAAAAAAAAATTGCTATTGAATTGCAACAGAATATGATTCGATAAATAACAATGTAACAAAATAACTGAGGCACAATAAAAAGTCTGAATAATTTTCTTATTTTTTCAGTTTTTTTTACTACCAGATAAAAATTGATCCGATGGCCAATCACAGACAGTAAAAACGCCGAGATCGAGAATCGATAGATCGATCTATTAGCCTCCTTAACAATGGATCCACGAACACTGAACTTTAATAAGTTAAAAAAAAGTTTGAAATGCATGCCGAATAAAATGCCACTGAGACAAATCTTTTCCCAGCATTTTTTTATCAAAATTTATAAAAATATATTTCCAAAAAAGGCAATTTACAAATATGACTCGTTGGCTAGACCATAAAAAGCGTAACTTTACGCGGAAGTACAGAAAAATTTCGTTCATTAAATTCGTTTATATATTCAAATTATTAAAAATGTAATAAGCCAAATGTAATTGAGTAAGTGAAGTAGTTACCGATTATGAAACATAGCGACGATGGATTTTTGCTGCAATGGTTCGGTCTAAATTTCTGTTTTTATTTAATAAAACACTTATTTAACGTTTTGATCCTCGTATTGGTCCTCCTTAGAATTTTTTTATTGAATCCATTTTAGAAGTTTTGCAAAGATGCATCAATCATTGATGCATCTTTGAACAGAATTTTTCTTTTGTCTAAAATAAATATATATGTTAATATTGATGTCATCTTTGTTCCTTGTATTCCTTATGTTTGTTTGTTTGTTACTCTGTTTTGTATCCAATAAATTCTCCATTTGATAACTTTCTAATGTTTGCCTGCACTTAATTTAACACTACTCAATAAATAAAAATTTAATTTCTTGATTTTTTGATTATTTAATTCAACACTCCGCAATAAATAGAAATTTGATTTATTGACAATGAATAGAAATTTGATTCATTGACAATAAATAGAAATTTTATTTATTGACAATAAATAAAAACTTTATTCATTCTTTCGTGTTAGATTAAGTACCGACAAACATTAGAAAGTTAATAATCGGAGAACCTGGTCAGATATTATAAACGAAGGAACAAACAAACGACCATACAAGGATCAAAGGTGACATCAACATTAACACAAATATTGATTTCATACAAAAAAAAAAATTCTGTTAAAAATAAGCGTAATGCATTTCCTCAAAACCTCCAAAACCGATTAAATAAAAAAATCGGAAGAGGACCATGAAAAGGGTCGAAACATAAAAGAGTGTTTCATAAAATAAAACACACAAATCTATATCTAGTCCGAACGATCGCCGCAAAATTTCATCGTCACTACAAAAACTAATTAGCGACATTAATTAGCACAATTAAAACAATAATTTTTTTTCTCTCCTCATCAACGATCGCATAAATATCGTTTCGATGGCTCGCAGGGAACAAAAATACCGTGATTGAGAATCGATCGATTCTCGCGATCGATCAATCGACGAGTTAGTTCTTCCTACAAGCAGGAAACTTGCACGCGGACTGCTGCAATCGA
This sequence comes from Tromatobia lineatoria, assembly GCA_949699805.1. Taxonomy (NCBI): domain Eukaryota; kingdom Metazoa; phylum Arthropoda; class Insecta; order Hymenoptera; family Ichneumonidae; genus Tromatobia; species Tromatobia lineatoria. The sequence goes on along the minus strand of OX453039.1, from coordinate 18,379,046 downwards.
CCGGGCGGCTTAGACACGCGTGTTGCACCATTGCCGACGGACAAACAAACACACGCACACACACGTGAGCGTACACGCTTGTTATAAAGTTGGTATTAGTGTTTCCTCGGCCGCCCCTCGTCGCGATATATTTCTAGACAGCTCGGGACTATCTGCGCGCGTTCGCCGGCACCGAGTAAAGCTGAGCCGGGGATGCAAGCCAGAAAACGTGCATAAAATCGTACACACACACACGTTCGACACTGTAACTCCCTCCACTAAACATATTTATCGCATCTACAGCGCGCGGCGCGTCTCAACGCGGTTGTCATTGCGTACCCTTCAATGAAAGAGGCTCGCAAACATCACTGTTGGAAAAGATTGGAAATTTTTATTCATAAGCTGGTCATCGAAATTTAATAAACAATTTGGGTATAGAATGTACTTTTTCAGTGAAATTAAAGCAAATTATTAAAATTCAAGTCGTTTTACTGTGGAATTGAAGTAAATTATTGAATATGCTGTACCATACATAAATTTTACATTACACTTGTATACTAAATTTTATTTACTAGTTTATGAATTTAAAATTCCAGTAAAAGTTCATTGAATTTCAAGTCGGTTTTAAAGGTACAGACCATGGACAAAAAAGTAGGAAAAATGAGTGCTGCCTAATGCAGAATCATTGAAAGACAAAAAAAATGGCTCCAAAATATTTAAGAAATGCAGAAATCTGTCTTAAAAAATGTATCGAACGAGCTGATTAAATGGCGCAGCTGACAATAAGGAAAACATGGTGAAATGAATAAGTAAATTTAAGCAAATTATTTAAATTCAAGTGTTTTTACTGTAAAATTAAAGTAAATTATTGAATATGCTGTACCATACATTAATTTTACATTACACTTGTATACTAAATTTTATATACTAGTTTATGAATTAGAAATTCCAGTAAAAATAAATTAAATTTCAAGTCGATTTTAAAGGTACAGACTATAGACAAAAAAGTAGCAGAAATTAGTGGTACTTGTGCAGAATTGTTGAAAAACAAACAAAATAAAAAAATGGCTCCAAAATATATAAGAAATGAAAAAATCTGCCTTAAATAAATGTATCGACCGAGCTGGTTAAATGGCGCAGCTGACAATAAGGAAAACATGGTGAAATGAATAAGTAAATTTAAGCAAATTATTTGAATTCAAGTGTTTTTACTGTAAAATTAAAGTAAATTATTGAATATGCTGTACCATACATTAATTTTACATTACACTTGTATACTAAATTTTATATACTAGTTTATGAATTAGAAATTCCAGTAAAAATAAATTAAATTTCAAGTCGATTTTAAAGGTACAGACTATAGACAAAAAAGTAGCAGAAATTAGTGGTACTTGTGCAGAATTATTGAAAAACGAACAAAATAAAAAAATGGCTCCAAAATATTTAAGAAATGAAAAAATCTGCCTTAAATAAATGTATCGAACGAGCTGGTTAAATGGCGCAGCTGACAATAAGGAAAACATGGTAAAATTAGAATGGCTTCGAGATAATTAAGAAATTGATAAATCTGCCTTGAAAATAAATTTATCGAATGTGCTAATAAAAAGGTACAACTGATTATGACTGAAAAAATGGCAAAAATGATTATTTGTTTTGCAGAACCATCGAAAAAAATAATATGAAAACACGACCTTGGGACAATGAAGAAATAAATAAAAAGGGAAAAAAAACGAGTGCCACTTTTACACAAGCATCGAAATAAAAAAAAAAACTAAAAAAAACAATAGTCACGTTTTTTAAAAATCGGTTGGCCAAACTGAATTTCGCGACGAGAAAAAAATCGGAGGCTTTGTAAAGGGGTCAATTGGCAGGGTATCCGTTCGTATTCCTAAATCGAGTGGTTTCAATCGAAGATCGAGCCAGGATTGAACATTCCGATGATCTAAAATTTGACCGTCCCTTTATTTTCGATCGCGGTGTATTTGGGTATCAGATAATACGATTTTTTGAAATTTTTTTACCGTGAAGAGATTTATGAATATGTCGGTTTTGTTGATGGTTTTGTTTATAAAATGATTATGAAATGCTCGGAATTCGATGTTTTCGTATAAAAGAGTTTTTTGAGTAATAAATTATCTACTATATTTTGGACCATGGGTAAATATTTTGCCACGAAATGAAATTTAAGATTTTTTGGAATGGGTTGATTTTTGGGCAGTGAAAGTTTTGATAGGAACCATTTTTCATTAATACGGCATTTTTTCTTATTTTGCGAAAAATTATTAAACGTCTTAATACAAAAAAAAAATTTTTATCCCCTATGAAAATCAGCTGGTGATTTTGGGTAATCAGTTTTTAGGAAAAACTAGTTTTCGTTAAAAAGTGCTTTTGATACAAATTTTTTTACATTTCTTGAATGGAAATGTATGAAAAAATATATTTTCAGTCTTAAACGGTTTCATTTTTATTGAGCATATTTTGAATATTGGATAAACAACAATTAAGTCCTTGATTTTTGAATTTCAAAAAAATTTTGCGATAGCGAAAGGTGATTTCGAATGTGCCCTACATTTTAATTCTCAAAACAAAAATGCATTTTAACATTATAATATGAAAAATGAACATCAAATAATACATCAACAAATGTACGATAAAAAAAGTAAAAATGGCTTCGATTTTTGCTGAAGATCAAAGAAGAATTTTTGAGGCACGATGACTTCTTCCAAACAAAAAATTTAGTCATTTCAAACTTTAGGATTTCATTTTTAACCAATCCCAAAATTCATCATTTATGCTCTCTTAAAACTATTCACAAAAATATAAATTTCGCGACCAATATGACAGAACGCTAAGCAGACAATAATATCAAATAGTAAATAAACAAATGCACTATTATCAAATAAAAAAAATTACGATTCTTGCCAACGATTACATGTCGAAGAATTCTTGCTACGATATTATAAAATCTAAATTCCACGACCCATATGGAAAAACACCTTGAAATTTTTTTTATTGTTAAATAATCAATAAACGAATGCGCAAAAAAAAGAGAGAATGGCTACGACTTTAGTCAACGATTTTCTCGTACCGATATCCATCCGTCGACGATATCGAGCCACGATGTTTGTCGCCATTCGCGCACTTGCAGCACTGACTCCCCATAACTTAATCCTGGAGAAAAAATCTACAATGGCATAAGTGTCCAGATCCGTACGTCGAAGATGCTGGAGCCTCCGAAGGCTTTTCGTCTCGTTCGAATCCGTGAATCGTTCATTCGCCTTCGATTCGTCGCCTCTACTCTTCGTGGTCTCCACGAGCACTCACGTAATCGTTTATACTTCATTCGACCGTCACCACGAATCTCTTCAGGTTGTGTCTCTCTCTGAAGAGTGTCACTTCTCTTGTCTTCGAAGCTGTCACTAAAAATATGCCGTATAATTGATGTCTAGGACGAACTTCTCCCTTTTATATTTCGTGAGCTGCCTCATTAGCCTCACTATTAATACTTTTTTTTCCGTCACTGTTAAAAAAAAAAAAACAACGTCGAATAAAAAAATTTCTTGATCTATCACAACATCACAATTTTTCTTCTATCTTGTCACTGCCACAAAATCTTTATTTCAATCGTGCCACCATTTCTTCTTTTCTTCTTCTACCACAATTGCTCATGAAGACCTTGAAGAGTGCTACTTTTAGAAGCAGTAATACTTGTTTAGGCTTTCTGTTGTGACTGACACCAAAACTCTGCGATTGGCGCCTGGGAAACACTTTAAAAGGATTTATTTCTCTTTTTCCTCAGCATTCATCTCAATTCCTCATCATTCGTCAGCTTCTATTCTTTCCCAATTTCACTGCAGTTCAAGGTTAATTTATTTCCTCTTTTCTTCTGAACTCACTTCAGTTTCTCCTTTAGTAATAAATTTCTATTTGTTGCTTATTTCACTGCAATTCAATGCAACGAAATTTCGGTGCTTCTTCAGCATCATTCTCTTCAGCGTTACGATTACTATTGTTCACTGCAATTTTTGTTTTGTCTTTCGTGTTGCTGTAAAAATGTGTTCGAAGCTCTTCACACTTTTGTTCTTCGTCTTCAGCTCTTCAGGGTCTCGACATTTCTCCCTCTTTCCTGAAGACCGCGTGTTTTTCTCACATCTCGTTTCCCGCGTGATGAATGATGTGGTCGAGGGTGGTCAGTCGATGCTGAAGAAGCGACGCCGCACTTTTCGGCGATGGTTGACCGGTCTCGACGCCCCCGCTTAGACTGTCTTCCGAACGGTCAATCGACTTGTTGAAGAGGCAGAGAAATCACAAAGTCCGAGTCCGCGACGAGCGCGCTCTTCTGCCCACGCTCTAAAATGAGAACGAGAACATCGAAGATGTCAAGGCAGCGACAGAGCGAACTACGTCGTCGTCGTCGACGACGAAAACGACGACGCGTCGCAGCGAAGACGAAGAATTCTTCGGGGTGGACGAGCGGCGACTGTCCGAACCGAAATTGTTGCCGACGCTCAGTGGATTTATCGGGAGTCGTCCGTTGGCAAGGAAAAGCCTTCGCTTCGACGCGATCCAACGACCACGAAGAGTGTGATGATGATGATCTTCATTGATCGCTTCGATCGCTTGGGCCATCTGTCGCTCGGCGCCAATTTTTCTCCGACGGTAACACCGAACTTGCCAACCGTCATTATTCAGTTGGCGAAAATTTGTCGCGGAATATGCACAATGGTTTTTGTTTATAATTAGTTACAGATTTTGTAGAACTTCTGTTTACTGCGGGGAAAAATTTTGGATTGTTTTTGAGTTTTTTTTGTGGTTCATGACGAATATGTGGAGCGTGTTTCTGAATTTTTTATATAATTTTGTTATCAAATTAATCAACTAAAAAAATTATTAAAGATAATTTTCTTTTTCTTTTATATTTTTTTTGCAATTGTAGAAAATGTAGACATATTTTATGAATATTGCAGTTTGCATTAATGAAATAATTATCTGACGAAAAATTCACCATGAATTTGCATTTCAATATTCAACGAGCATTTTTTAAATCTAATTAATAAATATGGAAATAAATTTAGGTTCGTAGTTCTTACTCATAGATACATTTTCCTTGCAGTTATTGAAAGATCTTGACTTAAAGTTCATCTGGAACTTTAACGAATTTTTTTCACACATTTAACCAATTAAAATGTGAAATGAATTTCACGATTTTTCTTACGACTTTGATTACGGTGATTCAAAAGTCTAAGCATACTATTTAAAAAAGCTGTAGATAATTTTTTTTCGAAATGATAATAAAAGAATTTTCACAATAAAAATTCATCTGAAAATTTCATGAGCCTTTTTTCTCCTCATCTAACAAATGAAATGGGAAGTGAACTTCCTCACATTTAACAATTTTTGTTACCATTTTTCCTACGGTCATTCAAAAGTCTAAAAATTCTATTAAAGACTCTGCCGATTATTTTTTCGGAATAAATATAGTTTTACCATAAATGTTGCTCTCGAAATTTTACGAGCCTTTTTATTGTTCATCTAACAAATTGAAATGGGCAATTAATTGTTTCCACCCATTTCTCAATTTCGGTTATAAGTTTTTATACTATTTTAAAATGCAGTTCTTTTCAAAATAATAATAAAAAATAATTTCACCTTAAATTTTCGTTTAATATATTTCAATAATGGGAGCTTTTCTGACAATTTTTCTTGCCGTCATTGAAAACTCTAAAAATACCATTCAAAAACGTTTCCGATTATTATTTTGGAATGACAATAAATATAATTTCACCATAAATATGAATCTAAATTCATTTTTCATTTACCAAATTGAAAGGCGAAATGAATTTCCATCTCCTATTTCTAAATTTTTTTTACAACTTTTCTTATTATTCAAAAATGTAGTTTTTTGTTCGAAATAATAATCAAAATAATTTCACCAAAAATGTTCATGTCAAATATTGACAATGGAACCTTTTCTTACAATTTTTCCTCTGGTCATCACAAACTCTAAAAATACTATTCAAAAACGCTTCCGATTACTTTTTCAAAATGATAAGAAAATAATTTCACCATAAATATTAATCTAAAAATTTGACAAGTCTTTTTTTTGCTCCATCTAACAAATTAAAAAACGAAATGAATTTCCTTTTCCGCTTTCTGATTTTTTTAAACATTTTACTTACTATTTAAAAATGTATTTTTTTGTTCGAAATGATAATAAAAATAATTTCACCTCAAATTTTCATTCGAAATATTAATCATGGGGGCTTGCAACTGTTAGTAAGTACAGCTTAGTAGCTGCGCGGTCGCGAGTGACTGCAGAGACCGAAAGATCCTCCTCATTTCCAACGAATATAGTAGAGTTTCTGCGTTTAGGGGCGCTGCGTTATCCCTGCGTGCGAAAGCTTTGCGCGAAGCTCGAGAAGCTCGGTAGAGGGGCAATAGCATTTCCCTAGGCCTCACACATAGAAACGCCTGAATCACGATTTTCTCGGCCCAAAGCGCGAAGACTCAGCGTCGAATTTAGCCGCGCGCTAGAGTAGCAATCACGTCACGAGGTTTCCTTTCGTAATCGGCTTCTCTCGGCGTCTTATTCCTCTTCTTCTTCTTCTTCATCTTCCTCTTCGTCTTGCTCACAACGAGTGCTCACTGATTTCACGTCATAACGCTCTGACGGCACGTCCGAAGCTTTTATGTGAGGCAGGTGTGATGAGCTGTTAGCTAGGCACCAGACGAAAGCTACAATAACATCCCAACTAAACTGGAGATTGTCAATTTGTTAGTCAAACTCGTGAAAAGCAGGATATCACCCACGTTGGATACGCCATACATATCAATTTTTGTGATTTTGTGGTCAAGAAAAATGTGTGTCGTTTCGGAAACATTCTAGTACTTTTATTAAATTTTTGACAATTTTTTTTCGTAAAGAAAATTATTAATAATAGTGTGATTTCGAATTTTTTAGTTTTTGTTGTGAAGTTTGATTTATTTTGTATTTTTAAGAGACACGGATAATTTTATGAAATATTTTTATTAACTTCAATTAATATTGGTTTTAATCAATTTTTTTTTAAGTCGAAGATTTTATTTAATAATTTTTGAAAACTCATAAAAATACATAAAAAGCGGTGAATTTGCTCATGAAGTGGACTATACCGATAAGCCTTGTTATTTTATAATCAACACAAAATTTCCATGATAGAAATTTTTTATGTCATTTTACGAAATATTGACCAAATTTTATTAAAATTTTTCTTGGAAAAAATAATAGTTTAATTTGAGAATTATAATATAAATATATGATATTATTTTGAAAGTTTTACCAACAATTTTATGTACGAGAAGTAATTTTTTTTTTGAAAAATTGAAATAGTCGAATTTGAAAATTGAAAAATGTGATGAAAATTTGTGTTTGTTAATGGAGTTGAGAACCAATTCATAGCAGAATATGAGGCGGTTGTACCAGTCAGAAATCTGTGCCATAGTATAGTAGTAATTCCAAATTCGCTGTTCAGTATCTAAATCGCCGCTGTTAGATATAAATTTAGTCGAGCAAAACATTTCCAATATAGTCTAGGTCATGGTCAATCCTCCTTGAGCCAAGTAGCACGCTTCATAAATTTATAATATGCATCTTCAAAGTATCTTATCACTTGTCTTTGATATTATAACTGCAACAGCATATTTATTTCTATTTCCTGAAGAGATACTTATAGTAAGCAAAACATTTGTGACATAAAAATTATATTCAAAACGGTAAAAGACTTTTGAAAACAATATTTCGAGATTATTTCGCCCTTGAATTTGTCCAGGACGTTTCTCGGATTGTACAATTTTTATGATATATTTTTTATCATAATATTGATGAACAATGTTCACAAAATAAGTTGTAACCCATTTATAGAAAATCATTCATGGATAATCATTCCCAAAATGAACGTGCATATAAATAACTAGTGATTAGACTAAATTGGTAGCAAATTCAATGCGAAAACTGTGCAATCAACGGGTTAGATTATGCAATTTTATTAACCCCTCAATGTCATAATGAATTCAGCCTTTTAAACATATTTTTTAATGTAGTGATAAAAATTATTTTCCTGACAGACTTCTAAATTTTTTTTTTGTTTTTTTCGTCAGAAAATTTATTGCCCTTGGCTATTTTGTATGTATAACAAGAGCAAAACGTAGAATAAGTGCACTACCAGCATAAAGTTGTCACTATTCGAGGGGCTAATAATCATAAAACTGATATAAGCGACAATAAATATTCACTAACAGAATGAACTGCAATTCTTGTTGGCACTCGTCGGGGCTGAGTTTGAGTTCGACGACGAGATCCTGACCGACAGACCCGGTTGCCGTCAGGTCCACGTCCTCGTCCTCCCATCGTTGCTCCTTATCCCGGGACTTTTCACCGTCTGCAACATTTCAAGTATAATATCAAAAAAAAGAATATTTCGAATTGAAATAATATTTTTTCAATTATCGAAAAAAATGGTATCTCATAAAACTTAAATAGCCCTGTCGAAAAAAATCCGTGATAACAGAGAGAAAATATCTATTCTACTTCCATGCTAAGTTTCGGTTCAATTGTCATGGTCATTCCTAATTTACAAGGGTTGATTCATAAGGCGTAACTTTTGGGACAAAAAATCATAATTTTGGAGTCCCTTTGACGATTTTGCCCAAATGAAATACCAATCAACCTTGAACGTATGAGCAAGTGTAAATGAATTCTTTGGCCGGCACCTATCAATTTCCATGAGGTAAAGTGTTTAGATGATTTTGCATTGAAAATTTAATTTAATTCGAACAATGAAGGGCACAACGAATTCCTATTAAATTTATCATGAAGAAAAGGTAACAATTGCTTTACGTGTGTACCAAATGTGAGCCTGATAGTCCTATCCGTTTGCGAATTATAAGAGATGAGTTTTTATAAGAGAGAAACTCTTCATACGCAAACAACCACTAGGATTTTTTTCTACTCAACTCTTCTTAATATTCCCGATTATTTCCATGATAATATCATGTAAACTTCGAAAAAGTAAATAAAAAAAATTATTGGAGATACTCCAGAATATCCAGACGCTTTTGCCACCTATCAAAAAGTGCTTTGATTGAGGAGTCGCTGACCCCCACTTTGAAGTATGCTACCATCAGCTAAACGAGTGAAATGTGCATGAAAAAATATTGCAAACTTTGACCTGGAGCTCCTCCAATAAATCTGCCGAATAAATTTTATTATTGAATTAAAATGTCATCCAGTGCCAAAATAAAAGAAGAAAAAAGACGAAAAATTACGGTGACAGCTCGACGAGAGTTGACAGGTGTGTGTTTCACGCAACACACACCGGTTACTCGTAGCGCGGTAAAAGTCCGCAGAACGCGCACACACACGCTCTCTCTTCCCCTCGTCTTCAAGTTCGACTTGCCGGCACTCCTAAAAATATCTTTTAAATGACCCAGGGCGGGCGCGTGTTCGCGTGGTACATCGTGGTGTGTTCTCGCACCCACCGGTGGCTCAGGTATTTCACCCGCTCTTTTTGCATATTTTCCAAATATTATACGTAAAATATTCATACATGCCTGACTGCGTGATATCTACCTCGTTACCACCTTCGTAACCGCTTTGCTTTTTGGACCACGTTACCGAAAACGTCCTCGCTGCTCTCTAATCGCAGTTGGCACAGATTCACCCAACTTATCTTACATGCAAAATAATTCCAATACCGAAATTGGCAAAGAACGAGAATATCCTCGAGCGTTTTAATTATCCCGCAAACGACTATGCGATACGTCAATAGAATGTACGAAAAGGAAGATGATGGCAAATATGCTGAGGAGGATGCTGAAGAGGATGATGAAGAGGATGCTGAAGAGGATGCTGAAGGGGATGCTGAAGAGGATGCTGAAGAGGATGCTGAAGAAGATGCTGAAGAGGATGCTGAAGAGGATGCTGAAGAAGATGCTGAAGAAGACATGCTGCAGAAGATGATGAAGAAGAAGAAGAAGAAGAAACGATAGACCATTCACAATGAGTCTAGTATCCAAACGCAATTCACGCAACCAACTGGGCCGGTCACCCACGCTTGGACGTCAAATAACACGGACCAAGAGACCGTGATACCGTCTGGTACCTCTGTGGTCTCGAACGCTGCCAAAACTCACCGAAGACAACGTACCTCAGTGAATCAAGCTGTAACATCGCTCCGTTATCAATAAACGCAATAAAAATAATCGTTCTCAACCGCAATGACTTCTCGAAAAACACCTTTTCACTACGGGACTCATGTATAAAAAGATACGCTTTAATAATAAGAAGATGATGAAGAAATACGATGCGACAGAACGACAAGATGGTAGACTACAGTGTCTCACAGCCACTGCCAAAATCTCTCGAATTCACTCGTCGGCTTTGAAGGAGTGAAAGTGTTAAACAAACGGTTGGCTTACCTGCTAAAGTCATTCCGTATCAGGTGATTCGGTTTCCGGGTTTTCCTGACCTCGGCATTCCTGCTGCAGCTGATTGATTATCCACGAGACTTGGTCTCACTTTTTTCGATGTTTTTTTTCTATCGCGAATTCAACACTCACACTTTTATCGCTGGCCTTTTTAGACGAAAACTTTTGCCGATTTTTTGTGGTCCACTCTTCAGCTTATACTCTTCCAGGCTTTTTTTTACTTTCTCTTCGGCTTCTTCTTCGCGTTCTTCTATAGGATTTTCTCAGGAGGTGGTGATTACCAGACGATGAAGAGAACCTCGCGCGTTGGTGACGCCTCAAACACCCTGAAGCCGACCACGAGAATCGCACACACGGTAGGGATGGCCCGCAACACACGACGTCGAGGGCTCTGATCTAAAAGCGTCTTAACGCCGCGCGCTCTCCGGCGCCTACCACCTCGGCGACGACGATCAAGCACGACCAAGACGACGACGTGATTTTCCTCCGTGCTTCGTCGCTTTTTACGACGAAACTCGCTTCGCAAGCGCCTGCGCCCATTCGCTGCTCTTCGGGTATTATGACGCTGACGTAACATCGGCACTACCACCACCAATCCATGGACACCAGGTCTGCTACGAACTGAAAGAATCCAGAAAACGTTAGGGGGGCTGTTTTCGTTTTTCTGTTATTATGAGACTCGAGGGGGCTTCTTCAGCAACTTACCAAGCCAATAGCAGTCTTCATCATCTTGGTAGTTTAAAAAAAAATACTTTGTGCTGTTGTCTTGACGGATTTTTTAGATTTTGAGAACGAACGGTTTTTGGATTCTTATTTAAAAAAGGAATTGGAGATATTTATTATTTAAAAAAAAATCGTACATTAGAAATAATCTAATAAACGATGTTGGGCTTCTTCTGGAAATTAATTTTTAAGAGTGGGGACAAAAGTTTAGTGAGATGGAAATTTTGTGTGCAGGCGAAGCGAATAGTGCAACAAAAAATTCAAAAGGCAACGTTTTGTTTGTTTTTGTTTGAAAAGATTAAGTCTTTCCAGAAAAAAAAAGTTTGGAACAGTGAATGTGGATGGCATTTGGTTATTTTTAAATTGTGTGCTTTATTCATTTAATGCAAAATTCATCGAATATTAATTTTTTTGTCAATTGTCAAAATATATCGATATTGTAACATTTTGAATAGGACCAACGAAATTGACAATATTTTTTATTATCAATGGCTAAATATTGTAATTTAGTGTGAGGCAAATTATTTATACGTAACTTCATTTGGTAGTGAAAATAAGTTTGCCTAAATTATCTTTTACATTTCTTTTGAACCTTTTCCTTTAGGATTAAAAAAAGGGTTAGTGAAAATGTCGTAGGAAGTTTCAATAGGAACAGGACGAAGGAAATGCTCATCTGGAATATTTCCAATTGTCTTCTAACGATTCTTTTTTTTTTTTATAAAGACGTAATTCAGTGCGTATATGAGAAGCTTTTGACAATATATTATGACAACATAATTATTTACACTTATACATTGGGAATATTATCGTTAACATAATATAATAATAAGTACACAATATATAATATAAGCGTGGAAGCTCCGTGACATTTTGTCGCCTGCCACGAACTCCGCAATCTTTGGTTGCTTCGGTAAAGTTTCAGCTAATACAATAAATATTTTAGAAAGAAACGAGAGACATGAAAAAAAAAAAATCAGATATCAGCGTTTTCCCGTTGGCGGTCGCCACCATTTGGGCATCCAACCATGAACGTCCTCTTGAATCCGTCGATAAAGCAGAAGTCCGATCAGCGGTACCGCAAGAATTTCCTTCTTGAAAAAATACACGTAAACCGCAGCGAGAAATAGCGTCAAATCAGTCACGTAGCTAATAGTCGAGCGAACTTTTTTCTCAGCATCTGCGACGAGACGTTCGTCAACACGTCCATTGACAATCGCGACAGCATTGCGATTTTCAGGATCAACCGTGGAAACTCTTCGTGACCTTGAAGTGGCCCGACTCGACCTTTCCAACTTCTTCCCACCATTTTTCCTTCTCCCCGAAATCCTTGAAGAGGCCTCAGAGTCACTAGGACTAAGATCAATGGCTTTGTAACGTTCCTTGGAGTTTGCCCTTGAAGAAGTTCGACTCTGTGAAACGCTGCGCTCCTTTCTCAACCTTGAAGTCGGTCTTTCCTGCGAAGTTTCGCGATTCCTCGTTTTTGAGGATGACCTTGAAGAGGGCGTTGCTCTGTCCCTAGAAGTCTCACGATTCCTCCTCTTCAAGGTCGAATCCGCTGCTGAGCTCCTGTCCTGCGAAGCTTCGTGGTTCCTGGTCCTTGAAGATGACCTTGAACCTGTCACAGGTCTTTCTGTGGAAACGTTCCGTGACCTTGGAGCTGGAGACTCGTTCCTTGAGACTCTTCGGCTCCGAGCCTCCCTCGTGCTCTTCACTTCAACTGTTGGAGTAGCTGCCCTTGAACCTACGCTGTTTTTTCGTAAGCTCACTTCCTCCTTCTTCAGCATCGGAGGCTGAGTCTGTTTTTCCACAGAAACTTCTCTTCCAGGTCTTACAATGGGGACAGGCGAAATAGAATTCGTTCTATCAGATTCCGACACTTCGATCGAATCGTAATGTCTTCTATTAGGTTCTTGCGTGGGAGGCACTGTACTGCTGCGTTGAAAAACCGGTGGATGCACGGAATGCGCCATGGAATATTCCCTGACGATTTCCGTGTAGTGATCGATGACAGCCATGCGTGCCTGAAGATCTTCTTCCTCTTCAAATGAAGTTTTCGTCGGAAGTGCCGGTTTTTGTGTGGAAAGTCTTCGGCGGCTGCGGGCGACTTCAGCAACGGAAAGAAGATTCGCATTTTCCTTGTCCATCTCCGAGAGAAGAGGACTTCGCATGGCTTCCGGCATATTTGTCAAGGACCTTTTCCTCAGGGTCACTGCATTATCCTGAGGAACCTCCAGCTGCTCTTCATCATCTTCGACCCTCTTCTTCTGCCTTTCCACAATCGGCATTTCTGGTGGAATTGGTCGACCAAACCGATTTACCGGAACCGGTTCTTCCTCGGTTCGCTTCTTCAGGATTGATTTTGGCTGCTGGTTAACGTTATTCGGGGTCATTGGACCTCGAGGCTCGAGGTTTGGAGGTTCCGGACTAGAGACATGAGGCGTTGGTCTCCCTCGAGGATGATAAGTGTCCTCTTCATCAACTATTGGCTGGGAGAGGATCCGCGACTTCAGTAACTTCAGATCTTCGCTGCTGTCGGTTTCTTCCTCTTCCTCTTCCTCTTCTTCTCCTAATTGCTCCTTTAATAATTCTCGCTGACGTCTTTCTTCAAGGCTCTCATGATTTTCTTCTGTTTGTAGATCTCTTTCGCTCAATTGGCGACGCAAAATTCTTCCACTACCAGTGATCTCTTCAGCATCGTCGGTGGGAATTAGAGGCATGCTCTTCTCGTCCCAACGATGAAGATGCGAGCGTTCGCTTCCCGAAAAATTTGCCGTGGGAGGCGCAAGGTCAGCCTGGAGTCTCGTCATGCCCTCCAAAAGTTCTGCGTCTTCAATTTCGGAATTGAGCTTCGGTAAATTTGGATCTGAAGCTACCAATTGCGGAACCGGTAGTAGAAGAGCCGCTGGAAGGCCACGGGTGAGTTTTGTCGGGGAAGCTTGACCTTCACTTGACCTACGACGATTCCAGGCTGCTTTGGTAGCCACTTGACCTGGAGAACCGGTACTTGAAGGTCGTCTTCGTAATCTCGTGCTTCTGAGTCTCAGGGAACTCGGAGAAAGGCTGGAGCTGTCTATCGGTAATGGGGAAGTTCCTCTTCCTCGCTTTGCATCCGTTGCTGAAGAGCTCTCATTTTTCTTTGCCATTTCAGCTTCTTCCAGCGCAACCGCTCGATAAAATCTTTCCATGGCTCTTTCGTGGAGTAATTCCGTGGAACTGACCGCCTCTCGGAGAACCTCGACGACCTGATGGTTTGCGCTGAACAATTCCGGAAGTGAAAGCGACATTGGAGGCGCAACGAGGTCTTCGTCATCGTCTTCGTCCTCAGCATCGCCTTCGGAAAAGGCAGATCGCGTCAGTCGGCTTCCTGCATAGAACAATATATTATTAATGAAACTGGTTATCGTCAACAAAATAAATATATTTTTTATGTTTCGATAACAATCCTGAAGAGGTCGAAATTTGAGATCCATAAAATATGTCGGTTTTTGATATTATTTTATGATGGAAGTATTGGGATTACAAAGTCAGCATTTTGCAGACAATTAATATATACCCTTGTCAGGCTTGAGTTTTTTTTGGCCGAGAAAAGTTGGAAAACAAAAAAGTTATTATTATTTAAACAAAGTGCCAAGATTTTATTTGAATGATGTGCTCCTAAATAATCTACTCGTCAGATTCACTTAAAATTCAGACAGAGTATAGTTCATAACATTTTCTATCATCTGTCAGGATACGTTATATTTTGAGAATTACCAAAATGGCAACATGTAGGAAAAGAAAGATTTCCATACAAGAATTTCTATCATTTGTTATTAGCAAATGGATAAACCTATAAAAAAGTAATTTGGTCCCATAATAGTAGATGTTATAGACTATACTTTGGCCGAATTCGAAATGAATTCGACGAATACTTTATTTATGACACTTTGTTTAAACAATACGACAGCATTTTATTTGAAAAATAATAACTTGACTGTACTAATGTACTAATCATGTGGTAAATCTCTACGGAAGCATCCAAATAGTTTTTTGAAAAAAAAATATTGAAAATCGATATGTATTTTGGGCCTCAATCTTATGCGGACCCCTTATTTAACATAAAATTTACATAATTATGTAAATTTATTTGCAAACTCGATGTGTACAGCGATGAGAAATTACTGGTGGCATAAATCTTACTTTCGAGAGGCTCTAAATCAGTCGGTACGTGCGATCGTGAGGTGGGTGAATGAAGCGCTGGATCCTCTTCAGGGTAGAGCACCAGCATAAATTCTGAGCTTCCTCGCAGTGATCGCTCCTCATCGTCCTCTTCTACAGCCGATTCTTCCTGCTCTCTTGGAGAAATTGGCTGCAGTAGAGAGAAATCTGTCGATTTTTCGGTCTTCTTCGAATCGTTAATAAATTCGTGGACCTTGATCGATGGCACAGGTGACGGGGAACGAACTCTGCTTGGCGGTGACAGTCGAGTCTCCGCTGGTGAATTACGACCTCCGGAATCATCGAAAGTCGGCTGACGAACGATTTTTGGCGTATTTTCAGTTTTTTCCACTGCAGTAATAATCTGAATAAAAATAAACAAATATATTTGCATGTTTTTGAGATAAAATTTTATTTTAAATGAAATGAGCATTTATAAATTGATAATTGTAATAATTTAATAACTTACTCATTATCGAGTTTCGAATATTTTTCAAATATCGGTAGTAATTGGGAAAAAACATTCGGGCAAATTTTTTCTAATTTTTCCAGGAATCTAACAATCTTAAGATTTCCTTAGTGATTAATATCACTTTTTTTCAAACAGTATTCTTAATAAATTTTCATTGAGCTCTCATTTTCGAGGGAGATTATGAAATATTCAAATTAATGGTGAAATAAAAATTCATGTGAATCGTTCCCAATAAAATAAATGTTATTGAATCGACGCCTATTTCTGTATTTCCATCTGATAGAAGGTAAATATGTATTTATGATATATAAACTATCTAAGTACTCTTAGCATTTGCAGTAAATAAATTCATCTTAGTAATTGAGAATATTTAAAAAAATGACTTGACTGCTTATCATTATATTTCTATGAAAAAAAACTTTAACTTAACAAGTCTATGTATTAATTATATAATGAATCCCGGCCTCGAAATCGTAATAGTTTCATAAAAAAAATAAAAAAAAATTGACATGCATTTGGAGTATGGCAAAAAAAAATTAGATATTGGTATTCTTAACCAATTTTGAAATATAGTTAAAATTCAGGAGAAAAAATTTAATTCGAGTATTATTTACCCTGTCTTTTTTTGCTGAAGAATTTTGTTGGTCATCCGCTATTGTGGGAGTTTTATCTCGTTTCGTTTTAGGCCTCGTGGGCGTTGACGAATCTTCGAGCGGTTTCTCAACGTGTAGATAAACCGTGTCAGCAAAAGTGACTCGACTGTCCGCCCTCGAGGGTCTCGAGGGTGGCGTGGGCGTCCCAGCTAATCGATGCGCCGACGCGGACCGCGTGGGCGGTCCACCCTCAAAACCATCCCCCGCAACATCGCGAATCGCTTCTTCGCGCGTTAAACTTCTTGTCCTCTTCGTCGGTTCCCCGAGATTTTGATCGCGTCTTTCGATACCTCGACCCCGATGAATTTCCCGTTGACTTTGAGATTTATCTGAACGTAGTGGTGGCGAGTTTATTCTAAAAAAATTAAATATAATTTTAATCTTAGTTTTCACGATATGCTTCTCGATTTTTATTTGTATGTATATTTTCTTAATTTATTTTATATACATATTTACTTAATTTTTTTCATTCCTATTTTTTAAAATGTTTCTGTATTTTTTCTTAAGGTTCATTTTTTAAGGTTTGAATGCACTTGGAAAACTAATGACATTGTTATAAAAAAATGCAAAAAGTATTTATCTGAGAAAATAAATAAATTTTTTTTTAGTAAAAATGTGTGATGGTTTTCTGAATAATATCGATTAATGCATTTTTCTGGTTGAATGGAATTAAAAAAATTATTGTCAGAATAATGATGTCACTTCCTGGTTTAGGGAAAAAATAAGTTATGTGTTATTACTTTACTTACCCTCTTTTTGGATCTGGGATAAAAACCACGTCACTCTCTTCGCTTGGATCACTGACTCCGTAAGGATTCTCAGCTTTCACTCGAAATCTGTACTCCGAACCCTCGATCAATTCGCCGAGAGTCGTTGTGGGTTGTCTGCAAGTGGCTGCTTTAAGCCACACGTCCCAACCAATCTGAAAATATAATATAAAAATGGCGGCATTAATCGACGCGAAATTTTCGTTTTATCAGCATGAGCCTAAAAAATATACAGTCATAAATATGTAATTGTTATAGAAATAAGAAATAACTTCAAACCATTTAAGAAAATAAAAAGTAAAATAAATGTGCCGATATGTTTTAATAAATATAAGATTTTCTGACTTAATTTTTTTTTTTTAATTCAAACAAAAATGCGAAAACATTCGTCCAAAAATATATTATCTTTGTCAAAATGATCGCAAAATCCGAAAGAATTCGTCCCGTTGAAAATATTATAAAAAATTCTTCTATTTGAATTAAAATAAGAACAGGAACATTTTCTTACTAATAATCCCGCAGAATTTAAGTAAATTCTCCTTTCATAAGCATCGACACTAAATTTAAAATAATTTTTCAAAAATCTCATTGAGTAAAAATAAAAAACAAATTCATATTTATGAATACAGATTCACAAGATAAAAAAATTAAAAATTCTTGCTTACCCTATAATATTCGACGATGTAGGTGCCGATCTTACATCCTCCGTCGTCTTCAGGTTCATTCCAGATCAAGGTCACGGATCTTCCAAGAGTCATGGCGATCATTGCTTTTCCAGGTGCGGAAGGACGATCGGTGACTGTGACCAAAAAGGAGGCAACGTCTTCGCCGAGTTTGTTGGTGGCCTTGACTGTGTATTCTCCACGATCTTTGCGTTTAGCCGCTTGAATTTTCAGGGCGCATTCGCCGCTGTCGGATTTTTCGAGAATATGTCCCTCATCAGCCGCAATGACTTCGCCATCGTGGTACCAAGTTACCATAGGCAAAGGTCGTCCTGCGAGTGAGACTTTCAACCTTATGGTCTCGTCTTGCTCAAAAAGCAGACCATCTTCATATTGGCGTGGCAATCGAATTTTCGGAGGTGCTATTGAAAAAAAAAAAAAATTATAAAAAATAATGGTAACAAAATAATTGAAGGTAATAACTTACCAGGAAATTTCACCAACCTTCGAGAACGAGTTTCGCTTTGGTGCTAACATGTCCAGCTTTGTTCGTAGCGGTGCATTTTATTTCACCCTCGTCGTTGAGCGCCGTCTGATGAATGAGAAGCGTACTTTTGCCATTTTCCGTATTTATCCTCGTCCTTCGGCTGCTGAATATCTCAAAACCGTCCTTGAACCACGAAATCTTTGGCAATGGCGTTCCGGAAAATTGGACGGTGAATTCTGCCTGTAAAAAAATTTATTTGATTATTTATTGAGGTGTATAAAAATAATAATGGTGGTATAAAATTTGATAAGCAATTCATAATTAATAAAAGAGTCTGAATAATAATGGCTGTAGAGAAAATTTTGAAGAAAATTTATGGCTGTATAATTATATGGCTTTGCATCAACAAATATAAGAATTGAATGCACTTAAATAAATTGTGTCAATTTCTAATAAATAGACTTTCACATAATTTGAATTTCTAATAAATTGAGCTCGAGATAACTTTAAATCTTAATAAACGGAATCCTATATAAATTTCATCTTCAATTAATAGACATTGACATAATTTAAATTTTGCCATAAATCGACTTCCACATAATTTAAATTTTGCCATAAATTGACTTCCACATAATTTAAATTTTGCCATAAATCGACTTCCACATAATTTAAATTTTGCCATAAATCGACTTCTACATAATTCAAATTTTGCCATAAATCGACTTTCACATAATTTAATTTTTGCCATTAATCGACTTTCACATAATTTAATTTTTGCTATTAATCGACTTCCACATAATTTAATTTTTAAGTGAATGGACTTTCATAGAATTTTTATTTAAAATTAGAAAAATTTCAAATATCATTCATTTTGAATGATTAAATTTACCCATAATTTATAAAATGTAAAAGGCAACAGAATCTTTCGTGTAATTAATTCAAGGGTTATTTTTTTCTATTTTGATGAGTTTTTTTTAAAATTTAATCCTGAGTACCTGATCATTTTCTAGAGCAATGGTGTCTTTAAGCTCCTGATCAAATCTCGGAGCGGAAGCCGCCGATCTTTGAAGGGTAACCGTGAGAATATCGGACAATTCGCTTGGCTCGGAAACTCCCAGACCATTTCTGGCTCTGACGCGAAACTGGTATCGCCAACCGGGTTCTAAACCGCTCAGCGTCAGCTCGGGAAATGAGCAGAGCGTAGGTGATGAACGGACCCAATAAGGAGAGCCCATACGACGATGTTCAACCTGGTAGCCGACGATCGCTGATCCACCGTTGCTCGGAGATCTTTCCCAACGTATACCAACTACGTCAGGTTGTGTGTCTTCCGTTGATACAGGGATCAATAGCGGTTTTCCTGGAGGCGCTGGAAGTCCTGAAAATCGATATCGAACGATAAACAAAAATCAATAGTGTCAATAATTGTTTAAAAAAAAAGATATC
This sequence comes from Tromatobia lineatoria, assembly GCA_949699805.1. Lineage (NCBI taxonomy): Eukaryota > Metazoa > Arthropoda > Insecta > Hymenoptera > Ichneumonidae > Tromatobia > Tromatobia lineatoria. Next base: position 18,359,196 of record OX453039.1, on the reverse strand, counting down.
GAGGTAATAAACACAAATTTTGGCGTAATAAAATGTCATTTCTATGAATTTGGAAATTAAGACGGTAAGGAAATCACATTTTTGAGTTGATACAGGAATCAATAGCGGTTTTCCTGGAGGCGCTGGAAGTCCTGAAAATCGATATCGAACGATAAACAAAAATCAATAGAGTCGATAATTGTTGGAAAAACGAAGATATCTAATTGATAAATACAAATTTTGGCAAAATGAAATGTCTTTTCCTTGAATTTGAAAATTAAAACGGTCAGGAAATTACTTTTTTGAAAATCACGGCAAAAAATTTGCAATGGTTTTTTTTCTGTAGTGCAATATACAATTTGATACAAAAAATTCATAACTTGCAGAAAAAAAATATTCAAGGGATCATTTTTCACATTTTTGGATCTGAAGTCGGATTTATGACATTGAAAACGTAAAAAAATTACTTTTTCAAAAATCGTGGTGACAAGATTTGAAGAGGTTGTTTTTGTGATACAATATACAACTTGAGAGCAACGATGAAGAACAAGAATCGAAATGAAAAAAAAATTTAGATTATAGACATTTTTTAACCAAAAGTCAAATCCGGGAATTCTGACATCTGAAACGTCAAAATTTTTTTTTTTGAAATATAACAAATTCTGTGGGGTCATTTTTGCCATTTTCGAGTCCCAAACTGGATCCAAGAATTCTGACAAGAGTCAAAAAAGTTTTTCAAGCAGTTTTTTATTTTTTTTCTATATGACTTAAAAACAATGGAGGAGACCAAAAGCTAACATAAAAAAAAGATTGATCTTTTTTTTCATGTGTAAATTTCCACACCGAACCATAACCATAAAACCAACGATCGTAAGCTGTCGCGACAACAGTGCGAGTTTCCCTATCACACAAAATACATTAAAGTGAGCTTATGTTCTGCCCGCGCCTCCAACACATTGCCGCACGTGGTGAACGTCCCGAAATAAAACGGGGAGTACGGTTTGGCAAGCAGAACGTGAGACCACTGGCCAGAGGCTCGCGCGGGGCAGGGAAAAAAGTTGAGGAACGTGTCGCGACATCGGATACAGATAATCGGATGTTGCCACGAATCTTGACCCCGCAAAAATTCCCTACAACCAATCTCAACCGAATTGTTAAAATTCTTCAAAAAAAATTCTCAACCTTGAAGACTCATGAAGCTAAGAAAAATAAAAAAATAACACGAAGAGGTCCATTCTGAGCTGATCGAGGTCCGGGACACTTTGAGCTATGATCTGCGGCGGCCATAGATGCATCCGCGCGTTATACATCACTGATGTATACATATAACAACCGCTGGTATTTAAATACACATGTACAGACGAGACTTGTCGATATCCCGAGTTTTGTCTTCGGTCATTCTAAATGTGCAGCCACTGCAGCTGCTCGACATCACTGAACTGATCGGATAATTAGCAAAGACGCAAATTGGCAGCTTCGTTAGACGCTGAAGAGCCGGCGAAGAGTGTGACCATCGAAGGGGAGGGGAAAGGGGAAGAAGTGGCGTACCTGCTCCGCCCCAGTGAACCCTTCGTGAGCTACTTCCGGTGCCCGAGTTCCTTGGAACGTAATGTCTTCCCGGTGAGTTTCCCATAGTCGAAGAAGATGATTTTTCTGGTGGTAACCGACTACTTTGATTTTTCTAGGTCTTCTTCCCTTTTTGTGGAGCTCTTCAGGGTGCTCTTCAGGGTACTCTTCGTGGTGGTTTTTCTTCACGACTACCCGGAAGTCCTCGGGTTCTCCATTATCCCTTTTTGACGAGTTTTCACCGCGCCATGACACTTCGATACCGAAGAAGATGCTGAAGAGCTGGTGGTTCACGGGTTCTCCACCCGTGAGACCCTGAAGAGATGTTCCCAAGCTGGGACCACGGGGTGAAAAATGCTCTCGGGCAAATCCGTGGCAGTCGAGGCGCTCTTCGAGGTCGTGGAACGCTGAAGAGCGGCCCTAGCGCAGCTACGGCTCGGCGAAGAGGAGCCGAGCGACTCGCGGGTGGGCTCTCGATATAGCGCGAGGCTCGGGGCAGCACTGCCTCTCGGGGGAAAAGAGTCTTCGGCGGATCAGCCGCGAACCGAACGAACGAGACGAGGCGAGAATTGCAGCCAATGATGAAGCCCTGAATGTCGGGACGACCACGAAGCGGCTATTTTGAATACGACGCTTGTGTCCATGGATTGCACTGCGGAAACCACTCTCCAAGTACGGGAGTACTTGAAGAGCGGTTATCCAGGGAACAGACGATGTGAAGATCGGGTTCTTCAGCTTCTATGTCGCGATCTGGAACAGTTACATTAAGTTTTGGGGACTATAGAAATTTTGTGTTCACTTATAGTATGTAGCGAGAGTTTTGTCGAGCATGAAAAGAATTTTTTTTATACGTAGAATGGAAAAGTCATATAATGACTCAGGAGAATTTGCGGCGTCATTGTTTATGATTATGGCTCAAATTTTTCAGATCATGTCACGGAACCTGGATAACTGACTCTTCAAGTACCGCAGTACTTGAAGAGTTGATTACCCAGCGAGTAAACGACCTGAAAATCAACTTCTTCAGCTTCTATGTCGTGGTGTGTAATAGTTAGATCAGGTTTTGGGCACTATAGAGAATGTTCGCTTATCAATAGTGCATTATTATTATTCAAATAATAATAACTTCATTGCCTATCACTATTAATTAATTTTTGAAAATTGAAACTTGACAAGATTCCTAAACAATTATGTGTAAAATGCTGACATTGTTATCTAAATAACAACATCGGAATAAAATTTTGATAAAAATTTCAAACAAGAAACAAGATCGTATTTGGAAGGTCACAGACAAACAACTTTTGACATCACGAAACGATAATTAAAAAACGCTCTTTTAATTACCTTGAGCCTCATCATTTCATACTATAATTGGTAATAATTTTAATGCTCCGATGATGCCAAATAATGCTGTTTCAATTATATGTCCATTTTATATCCTTTTAATTTTCGAAATGAAATTGGCTCAAACGCATTAACATTGAATACCTGATATGACGAGATTCTGATAGCGGGTAACATCCGCTTCTATCTTCCGTTACAGGTATTTTCTTCTGTGTCTCGTTCGTGCCCTATGCCACCTCATTATCGGTCGGTTTCTCGGTCTCTCCATCGGTTCGTTCGCGCCGTAACTCGGCCGCCAACGGAGAACGCATGTGTATGTGATACGAACGAAGCTACAGTATGTATTCCGCAGCCTCTGCGTGTACCTAGTCGCTTGGTCATTGGCGGTCAGTGACCCAGAGATACGGAGATTATGACCAAGTGGTTGCACCTGTTTCATCAGCCGCCACGTCCTTCCGAATGTACTCCCCATAAATAAATATAATGCAACAGTAATTCCAGGTTGAAACCTGGGAAACCACTTCAACGCTTTCCTCTTCCGTTCAGCGTGAAAAAATAAAGACATCGAAAGTTACAGGTACTCCAATAATGGTGGCAAAAAACATTGCAAGGAAAGAGACAATTAGCATTGTCTTTATGTCACTCTTCAGCTTCTTCTTCATGTTCTGCCGCTCCGGTCATGATTGTTTTCTTGATTTCTTGTTCGATTAGTCTCCATGTTTGAATATACTCGCCAGAAATAAATATAATGCAACACTAATTTCTGGTTAAAGTTTGGGAAACCGCTTCAAGGCTTTCTTTTTTCGTTCAGCATGAGAAAAAGGACATCGAGAGTTGCAGGTCATGAAATAATCGAGAGTTTAAACATTGAAGGGAAAGAGAGAATTAGCTTCAGTTTTCTGTCACTCTTCAGGTTCGTCTTCATGTTCTGCTGTTGGAGTGACAATTGTTTTCTTGATTTTCTTTCTCATTTTAGTCGGTAACAAGTGTTTGAATGCCTTTCACTTGTAATGCCACTTTCTGACAAATGTTATACGATGGATAAAAACCTGAAGAACCACTTGAGAATTTTCTGCTTCCGTTTAGCGTGAAAGGAGTTAGAGCAGAATTTCAGGTTCTGAAATAATTGCGAATGGAAATATTGCAATTGATCAAAGTTGCGTGACTGTTGTGGGTTCAATCCGTTTTTTTGTCGGTCGCTCTTCGTCATCTCCCACTTCTTCTTCAGCATCGTTTGTTGTCTTTTTATTCTTCCTCGATTTCATGCCGTGTCGGGAAACCGGCATAGACCGTTAGATCGAATGCCTTTCATCTTTCTCGTGACTTCTCGGAAAAAGGAATTCAACAGTTCAAAACCTAGTAAAGTTTATTTTCCTTTTCTGTACATGAAGACTCACAGGCTTTCATAATTACGACTAAATATATTGCACTCCATTCATACTGCATGATCGTTGCATGTCCATAATTACCCCTTGTGCATCACTCTTCATTATCTTCTTCATGTCCTACTCCTTCTTCAGCATCGATGGTTTTCTTCTTATTCCTTCTCGATTTTGTACCGTGTCAGAAAACGTTGGCAAACCATTTGACCGAATGCCTTTCGCCTTTCTCGCGACATTTCCAATTCAACAACAATTCAACAGGTCCAAAAAAAAACCACGACTGAACTGTTTCCACCGGAATTGAGATAACGAAAATAAAACATTGCAATCCATCAAAACCGCGTGACGATTACGTCTCCAATCGTCTCTTGTCCATCACTCTTCATCATCCTCTTCATTTTCCACTTCTTCTTCAACATCGTTTGTCGTCTTCTTATTCCTTCTCAATTTCGCACCGTCTTCATCGTCTTCTTCATATTCTACTCCTTCTTCAGCATCGAATGTATCCATCCTATATCTTATCAATTTTAACCCATGTCAGCAGGCATTGGTAAACCATTTAACAAAATGTCTTCCGACTCTCCCGCGACTTCTTCAATTCAACAACAATTTAACAGGTCAAAACCTAGATAACCGCACCTAAATTTTCTCCTCCGGAATTCTAATAACGAAAACGAAACATTGCAATCCAAACCACGTGACGATTGCGACTTCAATCGTCGTCCATCCATCACTCTTCATCATCCGCTTCATCTCCCACTATTTCTTCAGCATCGTTTGTCGTCTTCTTATTCCTTCTCGATTTCGTACCGTCTCGAGAAGCCGGGGTAGACCGTTCGACCGAATGCCTTTCGCCTTTTTCGTGACCTCTGGAAAAACTAAAAAAAATTCAACAGCCAAAACCTAGACAAATTTTTTTTTCTCTTTCCCGTACATGAAGAATCACAGGTGTTCTTATAATTACGACCAAATATATTGTAACCAATAAATATTGCATGATCGTTTTATCTCTAATCGTCTCTTGTTCATCACTCTTCATCACTCTTCATCATCTTCTTCATGGTCTACTCCTTCTTCAGCATCGATTATTTCCTTCCTATATCTCATCAATTTTAACTCATGTCAGCAGGCAAATCATTCGACCGAATGTCTTCCAACTTTCTCGCAACTTCTCCAATTCAACAACAATTCAACAGGTCAAAACCTAGATAACCGCACCTAAATTTTCTCCTCTGGAATTCTAATAACGAAAACAAAACATTGCAATCCAAACCACGTGACGATTGCGACTTCAATCGTCGTCCATCCATCACTCTTCATCATCCTCTTCGTCTCCCACTACTTCTTCAGCATCGTTTGTCGTCTTCTTATTCCTTCTCGATTTCGCACCGTCTCGGGAAGCCGGGGTAGACCGTTCGACCGAATGCCTTTCGCCTTTCGTGCGGCTTCCCGACACGCGAAAGAAAAAAGCAAAGAGGTCGCGTGTGCGGAGTAAGAAGGACAGAGAAAAGCTGAAGAGAAGGGATAAGGCGAAACGACGACGCGGCGTCGAGTCTCCTCGTCCTCGTCACGAACCAACACCGGGAAGGGGGACACTCTCGTCGTAATCGGTGCCGTTGTACCGTTGCTCCTCAATGGACGGAGATTGCTCGAGGTTTTCCTGCTGCACAGCCTCCCGATGGAGTGGAGAACGCGTGTGGAGAAGGTGCTCGAAGTGGCAGCAGTGCGGCGGCCTCTGCGAGTCCAACTCTTCGCTTCGCTCCTCAGCTATTCGGCCACGCGTGCGTTAATCTGTTACTTGCTCTCAAAGTCGCCTGGAAAAATGACCTAAAAGAGCGTGACACTGCGGAATCGTTTTATTGAAATGTTGTGACAGTGATCGTGATACCGGATAACTAATAGTGCGGAGAACCCTCAACAGTCTCGGGATATCGTTGGTACATTTAACTAACGGTGTCCCGGCGAGAAATTGTTGGCTCACCCAGTTTCAAGAAGTCAAACGTATGGTGACAACTTTTCATCTGACATTTGACCTCTTCAGAGTTTAACCAAATTATTTTGAGTCAAAGCTAAGCTTGAGGAACGTGAACTTATTTTTCCGATTAATAGAAATGTGGTGATAGGCAGTTATTTGTCAAATTTTGGTATTGAAGTGTTTGGGGAATTTATAAATTCAAATAAATATATTTATTTCATGACGCAAATACAATTTTTGGTCCATTATCTGTTGAGAGTACTGGAAAAATAAATTGTTGATTATACAGTGATTTCGAAGTGTGATAGTATGTTGTATTTTTGTGACTATGTGACCTTAAGGTGATAACCTTTTTGTTTTTGTTTTTAAGTATCTACGTATATTTTGGAGTGATATTAATGAGAAAAATAATGGTGTGTAAACTTGGTAGCCAAGTTTTTATAAATTGGTCATATGACTCGAATTTTTGAAGACCACAAGGTCGAATTTTGCGGTCTTGAAGTGGTGACAGCGTGGTGAACCGGTAGAAGAGCGGACTGCGGTGAAGCGGGAGCAGTTTCAGGAATGTAACATCGTCGACGTGCCCAGTTTTGCTTCGTCGAACATTGCTGTATAAAAACCCTCATCAACTACCGACTTGCAGTGGTTTATAAATTCCCTGGAAGAACGTGACATAGCAGAAACTTTAAAAACAGTATTTACAGTGATCGTGATGTTCGGATATTTTTAGAGGAGGCAAAGAAGCTCATATTTGATCGTTATATTTTATTGGTAACAGTCTTTCGTAAATTTAGCCTGACAAGAATGTTTTTTTCATCATTCATTTACAGTAAAGTAACAGTTTTCCATAGAGTCAATGAGGGAAAAAAATTTTTGTGATCTCGAGAACAAACTAAATTTTTTTCCGACCTGTTTTCAAGGTGAAAATCGAATTTGCCATGACTTCGAGTTGAAAACCTAATCAATTAAGAACTTGCAGTGATTTATAAAATTCTTGAAGAAATGTGACATGGGAATTAGTAAAAATCGTATCATTAGTATTCGTGTTGTTGGAATATTTCTGAAAGAGGCAAAAAACCACATATAAGATTAAAATATGTTTTTTGATAAAAGTTTTTCGTAAATCTAACGTGACAAGATTTTTCAATTTGAAAAATCGAATTTTCTAAGACAAAAACTTAAAAACCCTCGTCAAGTACCGATTTGCAGTAGTTGAAGAATTCCCCGAAGAGACGTGACGTGATTTATAAATTGATTGTACAGTGATTGTGATGTTATTCATTTCTTAAGAGCGGCTGAAATAAAATTTTATTAAAATATAATGTTATCAATGGATAACCATAATTATTCATAATTTCGTTTATAATTCAATTTTTAATCACAATAATTTCTTTGTGGTTTTGCGTTGGTCGGTGATATTGCGATATTGTTAGAAGAGGCCAAAATACGTCCTTGGTAACAGTTTTCCATAATTTCACCGTGACAATAATTTTTTTTGTGGCCTCGAGGTGGTCTGTGGTTTTGCAATAATCGTGTCGATGTCCCAGTACCGGTAGAACCAGTAATCCATTCGATACTTCGCTGTGGTTTAATCTGAAGAGCCTTTCGTCTGGGAGAACAAAAAAAATCTGCTCATCTCACGAATTTCTCCTCAGAGTCCTGATTATATTTTCTGCTGGCTGCAGAAGTTGAGCAAAAGTGGTAAAGGCATCAGACAAAATATTAAAATTTGTGTGGTAGGATAAAAATCCGCTGATCTCGCGAATTCTGTCTTAGAGTGTCAATATTTTTTTCTGGTGGATTCAACAGTTGAGCAAAAGTGTTATAGTCCTCAAGAGGACGTGAAATTTCGCGTGGGTGCGTGACAGGAAAAAAATTGTTGATTTTACGAATTCCACCTTAGATTCCATATTAAATTTGCTGCTTGCTTCAACAGTTGAAGAAAAGTGTTGACGTCATGAGAAAAACGTAAAACCTTGTCTGTTTGTGACAGAAAAAATAACTGTTGATCTAACGAATTCCGTCTCAGATCCCAGATTAAATTGTCTGCTGACTGCAACAATTGAGCAGAAGTTTTTTGCCCCAGATTCCATATTTGATTTTCTGCTTGCTTCAACAGTTCAGCAAAAGTGTTAAAGTCATCAGAAGGACGTAAAACTTTGTGTGTTTAGGATAGGAAAAACAACTGTTTATCTCACAAATTCTGTCTCAGATTCCAGATTAAATTTTCTGCTGACTGCAACAGTTGAACAAAAGTGTTGAAGACATAAGAAAAACGTAAAACCTTCTCTGTTTGTGACCAAAAAAAAAGAACTGTTGATCTCACGAATTCTGTCTCAGATTCCAAATTAAATTTTCTCCTCACTGCAACAGTTGAGCAAAAGTGTTGAAAACATTGGAGAAAAGTAAAATTGTATGTATTTGCGTAAAAAGTGAGTTATGGGTGAAACGCTGGACCAGAACCTCTCCCATGAACCCACTTAAGACATCGCATGCAGTTAAGTGAAGACGCTCCGGCCAATCAACACGTGGACTACTGAAGATTCTTCAGGTGATATCATAGTGCTCCGAAGATTTGGATAAACGGATGGTTCTCGGTGTTAATCGTCCTCGCAGCTATGTCAGGAAGAGAAGTCGAGGCCGTCGACGTCCTGGAGGCTCTCGAGGCCAAATTGGCTTATCTTCCCGGTGGACGAGACCGTGAAGGTCGACCCATCCTCGTGGTTAACGTTCCTGCCGAACCTCAAGACTGTTCGACTACCAAAAACAAACTGGAACGACTCGTTGAATACCTTCTGTCAATTTTCAAGTAATTGGTTTTTTCAGAAGTTCTTACTGAATAGTTTCGAAGGGGCTTAAAGAATTTCCTTGACACGTGATGGGAATCTTAAAAAAATCAGCAAAAAAGTTGACAGTAATGGATTCAAAAAAGTTTGGATGTTTTCACTCTTCACGTTTTTTATGTTTTGATATTAACAATTACATTAATGGCACAAAACTTTTTTTCTGGATTTTTGATAAGTTTGAAAAGTAACAGAATAATTATGCAGAACTTACAACTATTTTAAATATCTTTTCCGGTTGATTTAGAAATTAATGTTACGTTCGTTCGTAAAATTTATAATTTTGGATATGTTGAATTAGAAATGACAATTAGAGGTTGCAATATTCACATAATTTTTCCGTGAAGATGACGGTGAAATATTATGAAAAATGACATTTTTTTTGTATAAAATTTTAATATAATGTATTTGTAGTTTTTGCAATAAACTGCCATATATTTTCCGTACATATCTGCAGTCATTATACAAGATACTTTTGCTTCCTCAAAGAAGAATCCGTTAAGGAGAACACAATTGATGTCATTTTTTCATTTTTTTAAATTTTTTGTTCGTACTCAAAGTTACGCAATTTTTAAGATATCATGCTCACATTTGGTCCACAATCGAATTGTTATTATATACAGTTTAAGTGCAAATTTGGCGTCAATTCGTTTAAGGGTTCAGAATTTGACATTTTCAATTTTTTTATCTTGCTCTAACTTCCACAATTTTTAAGATATCAGGCTCACATTTGGTACACAAGTAAAGTTTGGGTGAACAAATAATAAGTTAAAATTTGATGCAAATCCTTCAAGGTGTTGAAAAATTATGACATTTTGAATTTTTCGAAAAATTATTTTTAGCGTTCCAAATTTAACAATTTTCAAGATATCTGGCTTAAATTTGGTACGAAAGTAAAGTGTAAGCATACTACACATCAATTCGAATCTGGCAAGAATCTGTCAAGAGGTTAAAAAATAATGCTATTAACATTTTTTATATACAAGGCTACAAAGCAGATCTTCGCAAATTGCTTCCTAATTATTGTTTAATTTTTACAACGCTTCCTCTTCAAGACTCGTCAAAATCCAACAATAAATCGGAACCAATTCGCAAAGTTCCACTTTTTTTTTCAACATACAAAATCACATGATGTATAAATTGAACAAATTTGCGATAAAGACAAAAAAACTACAAATAAGAATCCCATACATCACCAAATGTACACTAAACCATATTTTCAAAATAAACTCCAGAATATACCAATCAGATGTATTTAAAAATATAAGAAATAAAAATATATGCAAAAATATACATATAAATAAAAATAAAAATATCACAAAAAATATTTTTACATGTAATTTTTCCATAACATTTTTTTGTATTTTCTGTAAAGCTAAAAAAATGTTCTCTTCATGTTTTCAGCGAGGAAACAAAAAAGAATGGTCTCTGCTTGATAGTCGATGCCAGACGCGGCGCTTGGCGAGTCGCCAGGTCCTACATTCGAAGATCGGTCGTCCTGGTAGGAAATTCAGCAACACGCATCGTAGTTATTCGCCCCGATGGCTTCTGGGAAAAAAGAGTAGACAATTGCACAAAGTCCCGCAAGGATGGCGAGGTATATCTATATATTGTGCTGTAATGGAGTGGCGAACGATCGGCGTTCACATGGTGATGGTTCTTTCTTGCAATGGTTCAACTGGTTTTACAGCCCATCTACATTCCTGTAACGCGACTAGGTGCCTATGCGGAAGCGGTCCAACTACCTTACGACTTGGGTGGCACAAAGTTTTATGATCATGCTGGATGGATCCAAACCCGTGTGGTAATGAGTTATTGATAAAAGTTTTATTTATTAGCTCTCTGAACTAAACAGAATAATTTAAAAAAAAAATTGTTCTAATTTTATTGATTATTTTTATACTATTATTGTTAAGGTCAAATTTACAATGAGGCTTGAAATGATTTTGAGGTAAATTATCTTCCGTCTTTGGACACATTAGTAATAACGAATAGCAAAATTCTACTGTGAAATATGAAGTTGATTATTGAATGGAAATTTATCGATTGAATAAGAAGTAAATTATTGAATAGAAATTTAAAGATCAAATACAAAGTCAATTTTTAAATAAACATTTGATGATAAAAAAAGGAGTCAATGATTAATTTAAAATCCAATGATCGTAAGAATGGATGAATAAATATTTTATTTATTAGCTAATTAAGCGACAAAGAACATTTTTAATAATTGATTGTAGTTTTGATATTCTTTTTGATATTATTACTGTTAAAATTTAATTTAATAATTAACTTAAGATAATTTTTAGGTAAACTATCTATTATCTTTGTAGACATCAGTAAAGACGATATGAAAATTCTATTGTTAAATGAGAACTTAATTATTCAGTGGAAATTTAACAATCAAATAAAAATTGAATTTTTAAATAAAAGTTTAATGATTCAATTAAAAGTCAATTAGAAAATAAAAATTTTGATGGTCAAATAAGAAGACTATTATTAATTATTATATAAAAATTTAATCATTCAATTAAAACTAGACATTCAAATAACAGTTCATTGAACGTATAAGAATAGAATGAGAGAATAAACATATATATTTTTCTGATATATAGAAAAATAATATTTCAAACATAGAAATTAACTTACACGACATTTCATGAATATGAAATTTAATACTGTACAGAGAGTCGAAGAATACATGAAAAGTTCGGAAGATCTGCTGGCTAAAATGTTATATCTTCGGGGAAAGTTATGCAGCTTCGATGCTGTGAGGTCCAGAGACAGAGATGATGTAGATTTGGAATCTTATTGGGAAGCTGGGACAGAATTGGCTGGGACAGTTCATCGAATCCTTCTCTCAGGTGTGGTAATAATAATGACTCCAAAAATATAATGTTTAATGTGATTTTTATTTTTAATTTATCACAAGTTTTGGGAAAATAAAGTGTACAAATTTTCTGGTCCTTTTATAGGAAGAAATCTTGTTAGTGCCATGAGCAGAGAATCGTCCCAAGATTTTTTGGACACTGTGCAGCAAATTCATGCAATTCTGGACTCTATAGAATTGGAACAGGTACGAAATATGAATTATCACTTATAAAATGCATTTGAGAATTTTTTGATTATTTATGTGTTATTTTGAAAAATAATAAGGTCGAATTGGAAAATGGCTGGACAAAAATGGCGCAGAGCTTGGACACAGCACGTGAAATCGACGACCTTGAAGAAGGGCTCGGTCAAGTGACCAATTGGATCTTGGGACCAGCAGATTCTATGCTAAACTCGCGGTGTCAAGTTGGTTTTGATGTAACGTCATCGGAGAACTTGAGAAGGGAGCACGAAGAGCTGGAACTGGAATGCAGGGTATATATATATTTTTTTTAAAAACAATTATTGTTCATTTTTGTCATTTTATTTGTTTTTGAATCGAATTCGCATTCAATTTGTTTTTTAATTTAATTCGTTTTCAGATTGTTTCAAAATTTTATTGGTTAATAATGTTTTCAATTTCGTTTTTTGTTTTCATTTTGTTTAAATTCTAATTCGTTCTTAATTTGTTTTTCAATTTTGTCTATTTTTACTTTTGAAGATTTTTTTTTGTTTTTTATTTGTTATTACCTTTATAATTTTTCGAAGTTTTAATTTTTTTTAATTGTTTCATTTTATTTATTTTTAATTTGTTTTTAATCTTATGAATTTATAATTTTTAAAAGCTTTATTTGTTTTCAATTTTTTATCTTAATTATTGATTTTATTCGTTTTCAATTTGATTTGAAATTTTTTTGTTCTTAATTTTTTTTTAATGTTAAATTTTTATTTTGATGTGAATTCTGCAGGAAACGTATGGAAGGTACGCTGAACTCCTGCACAGGATTGACAGTGTTCCTGAAGATCGACTAACGGAAGACATAAAATCCCAACGGGATTTTATGGATTTTGTATGCAGGAGCTTTGCCACAAGATTGGAAAGGCGAAGAAACGTGTTAATAACGTCCCAGCGATTTTTCCGTCTTGTTTCCGAGGTTAAAATCCAATTTTCTACGGCTAAAAAATACTTTTAAAAAAATCTTAACCCTTTTAGTAAATTAATTGATTTTTCTATAACGGTACAAGGTGATATTTTTTTGTGTAAAAAATATTGTTTTAATTTATTGTTTTTTCTACAGTATTTTGACCGGACCAGCGAAGTTTTTGATAAGTTAGTCATGGGAAACAGGACATGTACCTTGTCGCAAGCTGGTGCAAAGCTCCGTAACCTCGAAAAAAGTCAATCTACTCTAGGTACGATGTAAATTTTTTTTTTAAGTTGCCAATTGCAAAAAATATTACATATAAATAATATGATAATTTTCAAGGTTGATATTACAAATTTCATAGATTGTATAACATTTTTTAAATAATTTCTATTAAAATTGTTATATTGCTTCCATAAAAAGTTCCATAATTTGACTAAAATTTTAAATAATTTATATCAATTTTTTAATTATCTGTATAAAAATTGTAATGATTTATATGAAAAATAAGTTGGTGAACAATTTCATAGATGCTCTGCTACGAGAACTTGTAAAGGAAGGTGAAAAGCTCTCGGATATTCTATCGATGCCTGTAAAGGATGCTTTAGGTCGTGACGTCCAGGTGAATTATGGCGAGGACATCGTCAATATTCGCGACATTCTCGACGCGACGAATGCCCGGAAAAATATTTTTAATGACAGCGTGGAACTCCAAAAACTCACATTAAAGCAAGTTGCGTTGATATATGCGTATGAAAATGACGCTGAACAGGTGAGCAAAAGTCCTGTCTGAAGGATTATTGACGAATAGTAATAAGCAATATTGTTACAATTTATTTTACTAATAATTAAACATAAATAAATGTACTTTTTGAATCTTTCATGATTTAAAAAGTCTGAGAATATTAATTATTACTTTTTTATTAATAGTCCTTGCGTATAAATTTCTGAACTAAACGCGAAAAATTTGTGTGGTCCTTTTCTTCAGCATTTTTATTTATTTTTGAGTTGTTCTTTTCGGTTATAAAATCGTTCTTTTATTCAAATATACTTTACATCTTATTTTTCTAGGCTGTAACGTGGCTGAGCGATTTGTTTGGATCACTTGTTGATAATCACGTGGAAATTGGATGCGACGCCGGAGAAATACAAACGCAAAAGGAGGAACATCTGTCTTTTCAAGAAACAGCCAAGGTAATTTTTTTATATCAATATTTCCAAAATAGGATATCGTTGAAATACTTATGCGTTTTTGTAAAAATAGTGCAGTTTGCTTACTAAAATTTCTGCAATGCAAAAATTGCAAGAAATTACAAGATGAATAATGCAAATAAATCATTTAGTCAATATCAATTAATTGATACATCATTAAGATATCTAGGCGTTTGTTTTTTCGAATAATAGAACAACAATATAGTGGCAAATTATTTATTTTAAAAATGCGATATTCTATAAATATGGGACAATCCACTCCGGTTCGACCAGGATTTGATCTTGACCCCTTCGATTTTTCTCGTAATTTTTTGTAGGCTTTTTTCTATCGCAATTTGTTTTTGAACATTTTTTCAAAGTGACATAACGAATACCACGAGTTGAAAATTGGAAAAAATTCTGAAAAATACTTTGATCAATATCAAAACTTTTTAGTTTATAGCCAGAGTAGGCTATTTTTTTTTTCTCATAGTTCTTAGACTCTGTTTATTCAACAATAATAATAAAAAGCTCTAAATCCATAAAAAGCAAAATCTTGCCCACTTCGGCAACAAGCTAGAGAATTTCGATATTCAACAGAGAATTTTTTATAATTCTATCCAATTTTTAAATTATGGCTTTCAATACGTCACTATAAAAAAAAATAAAAAAATAAAAAAAGTGCTAAGTTCAGAAAAATGTGAGAAAATTTCTAAAAATCTTTTTAAAATCTGGAAAAGCCTTTCTCACACAACCAAACATTTGACCAATCGTCTATATCAAATTAACTTTCTTTTTTGATTTTTCAATACTTTTCTGAATAAATAAAGCTTAAAAACAGTAAGAAGAAAAATCTTGTCTACTTTGGCTATAAGCTAGAAAATTTTGATATTGAACAAAGTATTTTTCAGAATTTTTTCAGATTTTTAAATTATGGCAATCGATATTTCACATCGAGAATATATATTCAGTTTCTATAGAAAAAAAAATCTGATGCATTTTAGGGTCCAACTAAGCCTACAAAAAATCAGGAGCCAATTTCAAAAGGTCGAGATCAAATCCTGGTCAAAATGGAGTGGATTGCACCATTTGCAAAAATGCATATTTAAATGATAGATGCATAAAAAATAGTAGACGTGTAAATTGAATTTCTATTTATACTTACGTAATGATAACAGGGTACTTTCGACTACGGCTGCCAGCTGGTTAATGGTGCACGGGTCCTGCGAATCTCTTGCCGACTTGGTTTGGAGAGCAACACTAGTTTATCCTCAAGATTGCGCCAAGCGTGGAGGCGTTTGCGTTCCGTAGGCCAGGAACAGCTCACGAGGCTCCGAGTGTGCGCTGTTTTTCACAGGAGCGTTGATGAGGTGAGAGTTTCAATCCTATAGTCAAACAACACTGAAAAAAATGTTTAAAAAATACGAATATATGTTTTGACCATTTAAATAAAAATCCGGAAAAATACAAGTAAAAAATTATGACAAGAATGAGTAATAATCAATTTTTTTTTAAATTATTTAACCTTTTCATTCGAATAGGTAGTGATTTGATCACGAAAAAAAAAATATATAAAAAAAATCCTGGCTTCACAGCATTTAACTAAATATCTGAAAATACAAGTAAAAAATTATTTCAAGAATAAGTAATAATTAATTTTTCCAAAATTATTCAACCTTGTCATTCGAGTGATGATTTAATCACGAAAAAATAAATGAACAAAATCTTGGCCTCACACCATGAAAATATTTTTGCGAATAAATAATGATGACTAATTAAATGATGGCAGTGTCTATTGGTTACAAAAGTGATTAACTTGAATAAGAAAATGAAAATCTGAAATGTTCACAATTTGTTGGAAAACCAAAAAAAAATGCAAGTAAAGAATGATGAATTATTGTGCAAAAAAAAAATAACACTTCTGTTTGCAAGAATGACTGACTTTATTTTCATGATGATTAATGACGAAAGAAGAAAAATTTAAAATCACTGAATAAATTTGCAGCATTGCACTGCTCTCGGCGAGTTGATCTCCACTGTCGAGGAATCCCTATTAAATCAGAAGAAGACACCAGAAGAAGTTTCCTACGATATTTCTATGGCAACCAAAGCTGAAACTCTTCGTGAAGTTCTGGAGAGTCGTGAAAATTTACTTCCAGACGTGGGTCGGACAGTTCGCTTGGGTAGACTTCTGAGGACAAGAATTAAGGAGCCTCTGTGCTCGCAAAGAAGGTATTCAGACTTAATTATAAATTACAATGGAGTTAAGAAAAGTGTCCAGATGCATTTGTATGCATGCAAGGAAATATTTGAAGGCGGGGCCGATTTAGGAACAACTAGCAATTGTGATTTTGACGTATATGAGAAGATTCTTCCAGAATAGACGTAGATTTTTATTCTTGAAATTTTCTAAAAAAAAATTTTTTTTGTCACACATGCACGAAAACTTCTCTATTTCGTCTTCCTTTGCAGGGTGAAAAGTGGTGATTTTTTGTTAAATATGAGAAAATCAGACTGCGCATTCCGGGCTTACTAATTTTGCACACACTTTTTGCGCACTAGTGCGCAACCGCCACTTTGTCTCACACTCGATCGCAAAAGCTACTTTCTCGCACACTAGAGCGTAAAAGATAATGTTCCGCTTACTCGCGCACCAAAGCTACTTTCTTGCACACTAATCCACAAACGCTACTTAATCGCGTGATAGTGCGTAAAAGCTACTTTTTCGTCCAATAGTGAGCAAAATGTACTTTGTCGCACAATAGCGCGCAAAACCTAGTTTTACACGGAATACTACGCAAAAGTTATTTTATCGCACACTAGTGCGCAAAAGCTACTTTATCGCACACTAGTGCGCAAAAGCTATTTTATCGCACAATAGTGCGCAAAACCTACTTTCTCGTACACTAGTACGCAAAAGCGACTTTCTAACACACTAATGCGCAAAAGCTACTTTCTAGGACACCAATGCGCAAAATCTACCTTCTCGCACAACAGTGCGTAAAACCCATTTTCTCGCATAATCGCGTGCAAAAACTACTTTCTCGCACATTAGTGCGCGAAAAGTTACTTTATCGTACAATGTTGCGCTAAATGTTACCTCCTCGCACGTTTCCACTATACCACAAGCACGAAAAAAGGAAGTTTTGCCGCACTCGTTTCAAAAAGATGTATATAATACCTGCACGAAATAGCGAACTTTTCCACACTGGTATTACAAAGTACTATTACTCAAATAATTGTTTTCTGAACATTTTTTTTTTCATGACTATAATCATTTCACTAAAATCATTGTCGTTACGAAATCAATTTTTCAATGAAAAAAAAAACATTGCACATTTCATTGGCCACATCATTAATCATCACAGTGTATATTTAATTATTATGAGGACGAGACTTAAGGCTTTGTACTCGCACTAAAGGTATCCACACGTAATTCCAAATTACAATGTGATTTAAAAAAAGTGTTCGCATGCATGCAAATGCATGCGCCGAAATATTTGAAGTTGGAGTGGGTGTAGAAGCTGGGAATAGTGGGAGCGACGTCTGCGTCTTCCTCTTGGCACAGAAGGACGTGCCGGTAGTCGAGATTCGCTGCTCGTTCGCCGGGTAAGAGCGGAGAACGCGGACCACGCTCCCGCTGGTTTTCGTTGTCGTCGCGAAGTAAGTAACAGAGAAAAGTCAACGGTGGTCGATCGAGAGGACTCCAGAGGAACGGGAACGCCGCGATATTAATAGTCGACTGTTCGTTGTAAAAACGAACTCGCGAGAACATTGCGCCGTATTGAAGTTTTTCCGACTGCCGTTTCGACAACATGTTGCGGGTTTTCCTGCGAAAAGAGAAATAAAGGTTTTCTTATATGAATACTAGGGTGTCACAAAATTTTTTTTTTTAATTATTTAAATCTCTAGGCTGTTGATTGAAAAGTTTACATGCATGCGGAAATACATTTCTCTGGAAGAGAGGTTCTGTAGCTAATTTTTTTAGAGGTCGCTCACGCGACATTTTCATTTTTATTTCTATTAAAACGTAAAGAATGTATTAAATTCATAGATTTGTATACATTTTCAAAAAATTTATTTAATAAACCTTACCATCGGTCATAGTAGGTTGCTAGCAATAATTTAAAGATGTTCGAGTGGTTCAGTCCGCCTAAACGTGAGATTCAGAGCGAATTTTTAACAATTTTCCATGCGTTAAAAATTTCGGAAAAATCAAGCATATGGAAGGCGCTGAAACAATTAATTTGGTATAATAATAATTTCGAGATGTTATTGAGAAATTAATGAAAAAAATAATATTGTTCAATAATTTATCCGTCAACCTAATTTTTTTCAAATTAAAATGAGCTCATCTTCCACCAAAACGTATTTCTGCATATATTTCAACTTTCTCATCAACAGCCGAGAATTTTTTTTTTTTTTTACACCCTAGCGAATACAATGAGAATTTTTTTTTCAATATAAAATTATCTCTTTCTATTGGAGGCAATAAAAAAATGAAATTTTTTATCCAGTTTTTCCAGTTTTTGGACATTCTAGTGAATACAATGAGAACATTTTTTTAAATATAAAATTATCTCCTTTTTAATGGAGGCAATAAAAAAGTAAATACGTTGACATTAATTGCAAATGTCATCTGTTATTATTTCGCAAGTAGGATTTTTTCAATTTTATTCACACAGTGATGGAAAAAAGCACTTTCTAATTTGAAAAATGTAGAATAATTTTTTAATGAAATTCTACGTATGAATTTTTTTTCTGAATTGTGAGACTAGAGTTTTTGTTTTGAAAGCAGCAATTCTACAATTAAGTAAATATTCCAAATAAAAAATTACGGGATTCAAAATAGTAGATTAAAAAAATACTACAGAAATCATTACCAGGAAATTAATTGCAATAATAATTAATGTTCGAAATTATTAAATTGGAAGCGGTTATTTGTTGTGAAAATTTATGATTTAATTGAGCCCATGAAAAGGATTAATATTTCAGTGAAATAAAAATACAGTAATAGGTCATTAAGTGGCAAATTTCCGGTAGCGTTTGGTACACATAAGTAATGACCGATGGCCATCTGCAATGTTTCGTAGACCGGCTGTAATTTCTCTGCTGGTTGATCTCCAGTCGTCAGTCGCCGGAGCGGAGAGAGAGAGAGAGAGAGACGCTCTCTCCGTGCGTTTTCTCCTCTCCCCACAGCTGAACGCTATTTCTGTCTAACGGGCCATCACCTTGCCCTCGTTTTTGGTACGCGATATTAGTCTTCATCGAGCGGGACGAGAGGATACGGGGCTTTGGATAACGCCCTGCGAAGAAATATAACTCATCCGGTTTAGAAGCGACAGGTCTGCAAGTCGATCCCTCTTAATATTTTCCTGTAAACAGTTAATTCTCGCGTATGTATATAAGTTACGCGTTTGTAATGTCTGGAGAAATTTCGGAGTCAATTTATCGAATCAATAAAATATAATTTAAAAAATCATAATTTTTGTTGTTGTTAAAAGCACGATAATGAAGGCGATTAATCGACTTCAAAATAATGAAAAAACGATAAGTCATTTATTAAAAACAAATAATTGAGAAATCGTAATTTTTAAAAAAATTATTCGATTGATAATTCTCAACTTATATTCAGTGGTTGATGCATTCGATGGATTTCGCCGGGTTTTTGTTTAAGCTACAATGATGAAGTCGATTTATCGATCTTCAAAATTAAATAATTTTTTCAAATTTTCGGTTAATAATTCTGGTGTTGATTTATTGATTGAAAATAAATAATTGAAGAATTGAGGTTTTTAAAAGATTTTTTTGATTACTAATTCTCAGCTTATCTTCGGTGATCGATGCGACCGGTGAATTTGCCGCGTGGTTGATTAAGCCACGATAATGGAGTTGATTTATCGACTTGAAAAAAATTAATAAGCCGTTAATTTAAATAGAAAAAAATTAATCAATCGTTAATAAATAAAAAATTCAAAAATCGTAACTTTTTCCGAATTATTCCATCAGTAATTCTGGAGTCAATTCCTCGACCCAAAAAAAAGAAGGTTGATTTTTTCCAATTTATTTTATTTATAATTCTAAGCTTATATGCAGCGATCAATGCAACCGGTCAACTTGCCGAATTATCGTTTAAGTCACGGTAATAAAGTCGATTAATCGACTCAAAAAAATGAAAAAATGTACTCTTAATTTTTTTCAAATTGTTCGATCAGTAATTCTGGAGTCAATTTACCAACTAAAAACAAAATTAAGCAATCATAATTTTTTTACGAATTATTCGGTTTATAATTCTCAGCGCATATTCAGTGATCGATACAATCGGTAGAATTTCCTAGTTTTTGTTTAAGCCACGACGATGGAATCGATTTATCGACTACAAAAAAAATGAATACATCGTTTTTTTAAAAAAAAACTATCAAACCGTTAATAAAAAAAAATTCAAAAATCGTGCATTTTTAAAGATTTTTCGATTAATCATTCTAAGTTTACATTCTGTGATTGATGCAACCGGTGGATTCGCCGGGTTGTTGTTGAAGCGACGATGACGGTTTCACCGTCTGCGCTCGCTCATTCGCTTCTTTCCCAACGGAATTAGAACTGCCTACGTAGAATATACTAAGATGCAACGACGATGTGCGCGCTCCAAGCTTCCATTCGTTGGATTATTCGCGCGGGTGTGAATTGCCATTGCGAAATCGACGAGAAAGACTATCCCTTTGCTGTCACACTTATGTAACTGCGACAATTGACTGCAACAATGAAAATGAGAAAGTTGGAGATGGGGATAATAAACAGCTAGCAATAAAAAAAAGGGAAAAGGATTCATGCAAATAAGCTCATCTCGCTACTTTGAAGTGTAATTTGTTTGAGGTTTTTTTTTGTAAATATTTTTTGTAACAAAAATTTAATGTGAAGAGTAATTGTAATAAGTATAACTTTTGACTTTATTCTTTTTAATTCAGTGGAAATTTCAAAAACGGTTTTGTTGGAATATTAATTTTTCAATGCACGTGACGTGATGATTCTTCAATAATAATTCTGACAGGCGGATAATTTCTGTCAATCGCACTTTCTACTCTCGACGCGAATAAAACTTGCACCGATATAACAAAAACGGTCTTGTATAATTTTGCAATCCCTTTTGTATGTTTTTCCGAAATTGGTTGATCTTTCGTTTTTTTTGGAAGCGAATTTCCATATAAAATTATAATACAAAAATTGAATTTTTATTTCTGGTACTTAAATCTATAATCAATAAGAAATTAATATTATAAGATTGAAAGAATAATAGCAGAAAATTGTTGCTTCAAAATAGCGAGTTGTTTTTGACATCTTAAGTTATTACAAGTACAATATATTCTTAACAACAAAAATTCTTAACAACATTGACTGTAATGTAAAGAGTAATAGCAATTATATTTATTTACAGCATTTTTCTTTCCGATTCAGTTAAAACTGAAAAACGTTAAATTGATTGAATGGTAATTTTTTAATGCATCGTCATCCGTAATTTTCACTTTCAATGGGAATGAAAATTAAACCGATATTACAAAAACGGTCCTCAACATTTTTGTAATCCCTCTTGCATATTTTTGAAATTATAAATACAAAATTACTGTAATGCCACCAAATCTTCATTTATAATAAATTGAAATATTGAAAAAAGGGAATCCTGACCATAAAATAAAAAATGCATGAATTATCGATAATTCTTCTTTCACTTTTTGTCATAAAGTATAAACAAATTTTCATATAAAATTTATAATTAATAATTCATATAATAATAACAAAATTTATAATTAATAAAAAATCGAAGCCATAATAATAATTTTAAAAATAGCAAAAAAATTGTTATTTCAAATTAGCGAGTTGTTTTTGACATCTCAAATTATTACCAATAAAATATCTCAAAAAATTCTCAAATACATTGCCTGTAATATAGACATCCTATTGTTTTTGTCCCACGCAGAATGTCGAACCCCGAGGAGGAGAATTCTTCCAGCGGAAATCTGACTGCCGTCGACGCGATTTCCGAACGACTCTCTGAGGTCACACGACTCGCTGAGAAACTCGACGAGAGATTGTACGAGGCTGGAGCCAAGATAAGAGGAGCGCCGAAGGGACTTCCTGAAGACGTTGGTGGTAGCGCAGCTTCTGCTGAAGAGCCTCTTCAGCAAATAAACAGAAATGAAGAAAAAAATGAAACGGACGAAAGTGCTTTTGTCGCTGATATCGAAGCCGAAGAATCATATGCTGAAGAGTATGTGACGGCTACGGATTGCACGACCACACCAATGGCTCGGTCCAGGAGCGAATCCTTCGTCACGATGTCTGAATGCGAAGATGGTCTCACTGCTCTTGCTGCCGATCTTTGCGGATCTCGGTTAGTTTCACTACCTTGAAGAAAAATATAAAATATAAGGTTTAGACAGACAGTGAAAAAATTATTCGTAAAAAAATGATGAAGTAATTTAGAAAAATTTGGATAATATTGATTTTCCGGGATTTATAGAAATGATTTATAGAAATGTAAAAAAAAATTTCGTGAAAAAAATGATAAAAAAATTTAGAAAAATTTGGATAATCTTGATTTTCCGGGATTTTTGGAAATGACAAATTTTTTTCCAAATTTTGGAGGCTTGCTACCGATCTTTGCGGTTCTCGGTTAGTTTGACTACCTTGAAGGAAAATATAGAATATCAGGTTTAGAAGTACAGTGAAAAAATTATTCGTAAAAAAAATGATGAAGTAATTTAGAAAAATTTGGATAATGTTGATTTTCCGGGATTTTTAGAAATGATTAATTTTTTTCTAAATTTCAAAGGCTTGCTACCGATCTTTGCGGTTTTCGGTTAGTTTGACTACCTTGAAGAAAAATATAGAATATCAGGTTTAGACGTACAGTGAAAAAATTATTCGTAAAAAAAATGATGAAGTAATTTAGAAAAATTTGGATAATGTTGATTTTCCGGGATTTTTGGAAATGATTAATTTTTTTTCCAAATTTAAAAGGTAGAACACTGTAAATTTAACCGATTTATAAAAACAAGAAAATTAATAGAGATTGTTTTGTTAAATTGGAAGTGATAGAATAGTTGTATGGAGTCGACCCATTTTTTTTTTTAAGAACATATTTGGTGTAATATTCATGAAGAATAGTATTTTAAATAGAATGTTTATGTACTTTTTCTTCAAAACTAGGAACTTACAGAAAAATGTGAATCAAATTGGGGAAAAAGAAGTACTATTTACTATTACTCGAGTCGCTATAAAGTGGAAGAGATTTTTTTTGCAGATCCAAAAAATGGTTTTCTTTTCTGCGATTTTTGTTCGGTCCTCTAGATCACATAAAATCAAGATCGAAACGAAAAGTCCCCGAATGAATAAAAAAAAATGTATAATAAAAAAAAAGGAACTGTACTGAAGAAAAATGCCTTAAATTCAGTTGACGTTTGCCGTATTTATATACGATATATCGCTATAGATTCTCTCTTGAAGAAATTATGTTACAGTTTACTTATTTTAAGTGTTTATTTCTCGATGACTTTATTAGCTTGAAACTTCGAAGAGGGGGAAATGCGTCTGATGTGGGACACGCCCTGAATTTCGCAAAGTATCTCAAACGTTCATGAATTTCTTCGCAGGCAAGAAGCAGCGTTGGAACTTCGAGGAAAGCAGGAAACTGCGACTTGCAGTTCATCAGTTTTAAGGAATTTTGCTGAGCCTGAGAAAGAAAAGGGAATTATTTTCGGCAACTTGCATATCGCTGAGAGAAAGGAAAATTTATCAGATCCTGAACAGGACAAATTAATTGTCTCTCGGAATCTGGAAATGACGGAACCGACGCAAAATGGAGCGACCAATCCTGATTTCGAACGAACGACAGCAACATCGATAATCGAAAGAGTGGAGGTAATTATTAGAACATTTTAATATTTCGATACTTCGATATTTCAATACTTCGATATTTCAATACTTCGATATTTCAATACTTCGATATTTCGATACTTCGATATTTCAATACTTCGATATTTCGATAATTCGATAATTCGATATTTCAATACTTCGATATTTCGATAATTCGATAATTCGATAATTCGATAATTCGATAATTCGATAATTTGATATTTCGATATTTCGATACTTCCATATTTAGATATTTCGATATTTCGATATTCCGATATTTCGAGATTTCGATATTTCGATATTTCGATATTTCGATATTCCGATAATTCGATATTCCGAGATTTCGAGATTTCGAGATTTCGAGATTTCGAGATTTTGACAGTTTGACTGTTTGTTATTTTTATTTTTTTATACTATCTTAAATATTTAAATTTTTGTCTCGAATTATGAAATTGATTGATTAATCGATTTCTACGTTATTTTCAGGAAAAGACTGGGAAGATCGTCAAGGAAGTGACCGAGACTACGACTCTCAGAGTTTCCCATGACACTCGTTTTGGTGTTGCTTCTTACAATGTAACCTCGAACACCCTTCGCGAGGGTCATGAGCACGCGGACCTCAGAGGAATTCTGGACGCCAATGCATTCGGTGTGAAAACTAATGGTCTCGGAACTGGCCATGATAAATTATCCCCCAAAGGTATATCATTTATATTTTCGGCACCGAAAGAGTTATGATGGTTATATATCTCATACATAAATATAAAGTACGGCTTTGAATTTATTGTCGGCATAATTGTTTATCATCATTGGCTATCAATCTAAAAAATGATTGAGAATTGCAATTTTTGAGGACTGGCAGTAAAATGTTTATGTTCGTTCCAACCATTTTTTAAGAATTGCATTCTATTCAAAGAATTTTATTGTTCCATTATTTCAGATATAGATATGATAAATTTGTATCCACCTAAAGCAGATAATTAACATTAACTGAACATTATGTGGTCGTCAATTATCTAATCGCCATATTGAAGACATAAAAAGAATCCTTTTTTTTATAACTCCAAATATTTTTCGCCGACTTCCGAAGATTTTCAGTAGATTCTATACACTCCACTGTCGGTTAAATAAAATTAACAGCAAAATAAATCATGTTCTTATGTGACGAAAAAAATGAAAGAAGCTAAACTGTCAAATTCATTTACTGATGATATTTTTTTTCCTGTTCACTCATCATTGGCATATTTATTTCAGACGATTTTTCCAAGTATAATAGAGAAGAACTTTCGCTATCGGATGTCGATTCGATTCCCTGCAAATTGGAGAACGGACATCAGTCAAAATTCACAAAAATGATTCGAGAGTCGAGTCAAAGAGAAGCAAGAGGCTCGGAAATTCTGAATGAGACAAGCAACGAGACGAAATTAATATCTTTAGGTCTCGAATGTCGGAGAAATGACGACAGCGGCATCGAAATGACACCCAAAAAAAATGGCGACGTTCTCCACCAAAATGATGACCTTGAGGATCTGGAGCTTCTCAGGAAGATGAAAACGGTGAGTCGCTCGCAGGTTGTTGTTGAAAGTTCGACGATAACCAGCCTGAGAACGATTCACTGACACGCGTTCTCCGCATGTCGAGTGTTTCTTAGTTATTAATCAAAATTGTCGCCTTAATCGTGTGCCTCGAGCTTATTCTAATATATATCATTAAGTACTGTAACGCTACGTTTAACGAGTTGTTGTGTTTTTTTTTAAATATTTTTTGCTTGAATAAAACATGAAACTATTATAAAATGTCTACCACTTTTTGTCATTTGCTTTAATGGCTTGTTTGGCGAGGCGTTATCGCCTCGAGACAACTATTATTACGGACATTCGTTTTCCTTGAGTGCGTTTTACTATTATCGAAAATTACCTGCTCATATCAACTTCCTCGGCATAAGGTAGAAGTTCTAGTGCTACTTAAGAATTTACATACTTAGTTTATGTGGTAAAATAAAGTTGCAAAAATAACGGAATGGTAATTTGATTTTTTTTTTTTTACGAAATATCAAGAATCAAAATATATGAGGTAATCCGTCCGGTTTCGACCGGGATTTCCCGTCGGCCTCTTCGATTTGGCTTTTAATTTTTTGTAGATTCAGTTGGACCTTCAAATGCACCACATTTTTTTTTATAGAGCAATTTTTTTTTTAATTATATTTTTGAAGAGACAAATCGAACACCATAATTTAAAAAACTCAAAAAATTCTGGAAAATACTTTTTTCAAAATCAAAATTTTCTAGGTTATAGCCAAAGTTAGGAAGATTTTTTCATCTCACAGTTCTTAAGATTTTGTGATAAAATTTTTTTTTAAATTTACAAAAGCTTAAAAACTATACGAAGAAGAATATTGCCTACTTCGATTATTAAACAAAGTATTTTTCAGATTTTTTTTCAGATTTTGAAATTATAACATTTGATATGTTACCTTAAAAATATTTTTTGAAAAAAATGGCATAGAAAAAAAAATCTCTGCATTTGTAAGTCTACAAAAATTCACGAAGTTAATCAGAAACGTCGAGTTCAAATCCTGGTCGAAACGGAGAATTTATGTTTGTGGACTGCCCCACATTCATACGGACATTTTTCGTAAGCTTTTTTTCTCCATGATTTTCAGCATTTTAAGTGTCCTGACATAAACATCTAGAAAAAAAAAATTTTCATGAAAATAAAGCTTCCTTCATGAGGAAGCGAAAATAGTAATAATAAGACAAAATAAAGCTGCAAAGTTGAATCTTGCAAATTGCTTCCTCATTATTATTATTTTTTTTCTTACAAAGCTACCTTTATGAGGAAGCATGTTAATTGATTTTGGCTCGATTGAGGCCGATTTCAATAACAATATACTTTAGTGATCATTCGACATGTGTCCCAGATTTCAGCTGGATTGCTGAAAAATTGAGACCGTTTTCGTGTTCACTGCCTTACACGAAACACACATCCATAGACACGCACGCCCACATTTGCACATATACATGCATCGGAAATTTTTTCCAGATATGCTTTTTTAACCTAACATTCTCAACATAGTTTCTATGAATCGCATTTTTTTATCACGAAAACAAAAGCACTTGCAGGAGAAAGTAATATTTTAGAAAAATTTGATAACATTTCCTCTTTCGTTTCTAAATTTTTGAATAGTTTTTTATAGAAAAAACAAATAGAAGCGAAACCCTGCCCACGTTGGTTTTAGGCTCAAAAATTTCATTATTCCATGGAGAATTAATGAGGATTTTTTCAGATTATTAAATTTGGGCTAAAATATGTCAGCTTTGAAAAATCGCAAAAAAAAATTGGTATAAAAAAAATCTGAAAAAAAATTCCAGTCCTTTTTGGAGTTGGTCCAATCATATAAAATAATGTCGAGCAAATCCGAGAGGTCGAGGGTCGACCCAGGTCGAAACGGTATGTAATGCCCCATATATAGCAACCAACAGGCAAAATTATCAAAAAATTATCAGCATAATGCTGTGTAGGTTGTACCACGTGACGTCGAATAGTGCAATTATATTGGTCGAAATTTCGATAGGAAAAATGCTCTCTATAAATTACTAAATAATGTTATAAAAATTGAGGTGAAATAAAAAAATGTCGAGCAAATCTTAGAGGTCAAGATTTCGACCCAGGTCGAAACAGTCTGTAATGCCCCATATATAGCAACCAACAGGCAAAATTATCAAAAAATTATCAGCATAGTGCCGTGTAAGTTTTACCACTCGACGTCGAATGGTGCAATTATATTGGTCGAAATTTGGATAGGAAAAATAATCTCTATAAATTACTAAATAATGTTATAAAAATTGAGGTGAAATAAAAAAATATCGAGCTAATCTTAGAGGTCGAGATTTCGACTCAGGTCGAAACGGTATGTAATGCCCCATATATAGCAACCAACAGTCAAAATTATCAAAAAATTATCAGCATAGTGCCGTGTAAGTTGTACCACGTGACGTCGAATGGTGCAATTATATTGGTAAAAATTTCGATAGGAAAAATAATCTCTATAAATTACTAAATAATGTTATAAAAATTGAGGTGCCTTGATTGGGCGTGGGAGTAACGTCGGTACGTCCGGGCATCGGTAGCGCGACGTAGTCTGCCGCTAGCAACGTAGAGTGTCTGTTGGGAAGGGGTTAACCGAGCGTTCTCTCGTGAGCCGCGGCCTCCACGTTCCCCTACCTAGCAGCACTCCTCCTGCTGTCCGAGGAACCGGTGGAGAACCGAAAGTCGCCGAGAGAGCAGAGGCTGCTCTCCAGTGTCGGATGAACCGGCTTGCGCGCCGGTGTAAAGACTCGGCAGACGCGGCGGTAGTTTTTGCATCGCTTTGACGCGCCCAAAACAGAGCCGCCCGCGAGTGCGCGGTGACATGTGCGGCAGTCACGCGTCCGCAGTGCGATAGTGCAATTATACTCGTTATTCACGATTGCGCCTCTTGTGCAGCAGGTTCATTCGGTAATTTACAAAACGTTCTCCGACATTGTCAGCATTTAAATAAGCCCATTTTACATTGACGAAAATAACTTCAATATCGCCAGGATTATTTTTAGTGCCAGTACGAACGTCATCGCTATTGCCAAATTTTATGAGATCAGATCGATAATTAGAACGTCAGATGATTGATTCTCCATTTACCAATCAATATGACACTCAAAATGATTTTTATCAGGCAGTTGGTATTTTTTATCGAAGGTTGAGAAAAAGATACATTGTTATGTTTCGGCAGTTATTCATTTTTGTAGCAGATTGTTTTGTAATATTTGTTAATAATTTCGCATCGCGATTTTTTTAAAAGTCGAATCGTTCTTTAAGTTTTAATTTTAGGCCGCATTATTTTTTCAGGAATTTATCTCTAAGTTGCATTAAATATTCTGACATTGTAGGTAACTTTAAAAAAATTTTCAAAATTTCGTATCTATCAATAAATGAGATTTTTTTAAAATTATATAGACTCTCAATTAATAGCTGCCAGTACTTAAATATTTTCCAGCATGCAAACAGAGCTTACATTAGATTTTATGAAAAGGTAAAAAACATAAAAATGCATCACAAAATTAAAAAAAAATTATTTACTTTTTAAAATTGAAATAAATTTCTTAAATTTATTTCATACATCTTCCGGTGTTCTTTTATTTCCACCAAATTTATTAGAAACTATGAGAATACCGATGCAGAATAAGTAGAATTTTATAAGCCGGCTTTGTTTACTTTTGGAAATATAAATATTAGTAGTCGCGTGTAAGTAATAAAAAAAAGGATTTCTGGGTGAGTGCTTATCACGACATTCTTCGGGGTCATTGAATCTCAAAGGTCCAGATAACTGGCGGTTCTTTCATGGCGAAGCTGTAAGTGGATGATGAAGAATGGCTCGATAATCTCGTTGTGCGAAAATTGGCTCGTAGCTTACAATCCGTTCTGCCGTTTTTTTTTTTTTTTTTTCAAATTTAAGCTCTTCGTTTTTTCGTGTTCTCCACGGAGCGCGTTGTATATTTTTTTAAGCAGGCCGTTTCGTTTCGTTTTTCTTTCATCGTTCGAAGAACGCGCCTTCACGACCACCTCCACCAGTCGGTCCGGTTTTAACCTGCGGCTGTACCTCTCGCCCTCGCGTTCGTCCGTGTGCGTCGATGACATCATATACGCGCCGGACGAACGGACTCGCACACATATACGCGTTTAACGACACGCGGAACGAGCGATGCGTGTGCAGCGGCGGCCGGACCGAGACGTCATCGGTTTAAAAAAATGCCCATTTCAAATCGTAGTCGAGATACTGAGCTGAGAAAACTTGCGTTAGCCCTGAAAATTATAAGTGACTATTATTACCGGCTTATAAATGAGGGATTCTTCATTAATGCGGCCACTTTTTTTTTCAACCCTGTTTGATTAATCCCATAATTGGACAGATTTTAGTACCACTTGAAAGTACTCTCTCCAAATTTTTTCAGATTTTAGTACCACTTGATTTTCCAATTTTTTTCCAATTTTTTTCAGATTTTTAAATCCACACGGAAAAAAAATATCATTGATCCAATAAAAACCGCGGTTTGCGGGCTGCCAAAAACAATGTTTTTAAATTAACTTCGGTTGTTGTTCCCACAATCCGATTTAATAATGAGACAATAAAATATTTTTTTGCCTGTATTGAAGTTGTCGATTCAATATCATATGAAATTGGAGGAATTGGAAGTGAAATTGAATTGAAAACGATTGTTTTGGGCAGCCCGCAAATCGAGGTTTTATTGAATCAATGTTTTTTTTTTCGTGCAATATTATGGAAAATGGAGTATTTCTTTAAGGATGTATTATACGGACAGTCCCGCCAAAAGTGAGCTTCAGAGACAATTTTGATCACTTCCTGATGGGATAAAAATCGGAAAAAAAGAATGCATATAAAACGTGCTGAAAATATCGATTTCGCGTAATAATTATCCCGAAATGTTATTAAAAAGTTGGCGAAAAAAACAATTGTTCAACAAACAATAAGTCAACCTAACTTTTTTTTCTAATGAAAATGATATGTTAATTTATTTGAATGCATACGAATTTTTTCAGATTTTTTTCTTTATTTTGATTTTGATTTTTTTTATTTTCAAAAATGTGCGCGAAATAACGAATTTTGGATATGTGTTTGGCATAAAACGATCTACTACTCTCAAGATTTTTTTTGCAAAACCCATATCCAAAATTTGTTATATTGTGCGCATTTCATCAGATCGGCTCCGTGTAATAATTTATTAAAAAGTACTTGTCGAAAACCACGCACGGATTTTTTTTTCAGATTTTTGAACCACTTATTGTCTGAGATATAATTTTTTCAAATTTTTTAAAAACCATAATTTTTCGAAACCTGAAGAAATTTCGAAAAGTCTTATAACATATAATAATATTTTTGAGTCCTATGCGAAAATGGAGATTTGATAACTGCCAAAGACAAATGTAAGAAACAATTTGAAAAATAGGACAAAAAATTAGAATGCATTTTCGGGATAAACATGAACAAAAAAGTTCCTCATAATATAAATCATCATCAGATCTTGATGGAAATGTCATGGAATGCCCTATTTATAGGTAGTATAATTTTTCTTACTGGTAAATAGTTGAGATGACAATGTAGGTAATTACAGGAAGTTGAAAAATATTTTTTTAGATCACTTTTCTCGACGTTTTGGCCCATGTAATAAAAATTTCGAAATTTTTTTTTTTTTTCTATGAAAACAAAACTTTCTCTATGAGGAAAAAAAAATTCAATTAATTTATTTCGTATCGAATTGATCAATTTTTACAATGATCAAATAAAGTCTAAGATTACAAACGGTCAATTAATGTCACTACAAATATAATTTCTAGGACTATCGCGATTGCTTAGAATGTACTCATGCTCTTATATATATGCGATCACCTTACGCTCTTCCGTTCCGTTTATTTTTCCTTTTTCGTTATTATTCGAACATCGTACGTGAGTACGTAATTCCGAGGCAGCGATACCATCATGTATAACGCCACGCAACGTTGAAGATCCTACAAAGATTAATTCGAAAGCTATGGCGTTCAGGCGTCGCTGTCCAACAAGTAAAAAAAGGGTTCTCCACATGAGAAAAAAGAGTTCACGTAGAGGTGACCTTGACGATCAGTACTGGCATTAGGAAACCTGGTAATAAATATTGTAATAATTGGAATGAAAAAAAAAACGAAATTTTCGAATTTGAAGCCAATATCGATTATGATTATTTCGATGATTTCGAAATTAATTTTATTACAACCATTTTGATTGTTTCGAAATTAAGTTTAATTACAATCATTTTAATGATTTCGAAATTAAGTTTAATTACAATCATTTCAATTTGGAAAGAAACTTTAAGTATAATCATTTCGATGATTTCGAAATTAATTTTAATTACGATCATTTCGATGACTTCGAAATTAATTTCAATTATGGGCATTTCGATGATTTCGAAATTAATTTTAATTACGATCATTTCGATGACTTCGCAATTAATTTTAATTATGATAATTTCGGAATTAATTTTAATTATGATAATTTCGGAATTAATTTTAATTATGATAATTTCGATGATTTCGAAATCAACTTTAGTTATGATTATTTCTAGGAACTTAAAGCTAATATCGATGATTTGGAAATAATTTTAATGATGATAATTTCGATGAATTTGAAGCTAATTTCGATTACGATTATGTTGCTAAATTTAAAGCTGACGTCGACTATGATTATTTCGCAGATATAAATTAGATAGTAACATAGAATTAGAGGACTTACGGTAGCATACGAAAATAAAAACGACGGCATAAAGAAAAGATGGTGAACGGTTACGAGTCGATGGATGCTGAAGAGAACCCTGAAGACGGTGGCTCCGACTCAAACAGCCGAGCCATCGCGGAAAGAGATTCATATTGCACCAGTGAGACTGCGGAACATCCTCCGGAAGATGGAACTCCTCAGCAAACGGTTCCGACGACCACGATTAGCACGATCGCGCTTCAAAGCGGCGACACTCGACTCGTCATCGCACTTTTACAAGTAAGATGCGACGATCTCTCGATAGAAAGTTTTTTTACAATGCGAAATAATTGTCATGTACAATGCGAGAAATGTCATTTGTATATTTAGTGAAATGAAAAATTTTCACGAGAAGAAAGAATTTTTTTTACTATCGTTTTTTATTTCTTTTAATATTAAAAGTATTATTTCACATTAGAAAATAGAACCACAAAAAAATTGTATATGAATGTGGATTAAATTCGTTAAAGAAAAAATTACATTCGAATTTAAATATTTTTTTACATTATGACAATACTTTTGCAAATTAATAATCGTAGAGGATTTTTGACACGATTTTTTATCCAGATGAATTACAAATTGAATAGGATTATCATGCATTAAAAAAAAATGATGTCAGACTATAACATTCATTTTCGAATTTGTAGATTTTTTTCAATTATCAAACCACTGTTGAAAATGAAAATTAATAATCATGGAAAAAATACACGGAGTGCTTATGTTTTGAGGAATAATTCTATTTTATTTGAAAAAAAAAACAATATCTCGGTTGAAATAGAAAAGTCGAACCAATTTCAAAAACTTACATTCAAATGTGTAAATTTTTTAACATAATTAAAAAAAACTGCCAAATAACAATCGTGGGAGATTTTTCGCACGATTATTTTTATCAAAAAAAAAAAAAAAATAAACAAATTATAGTGTTTATGTATTGGAGATTGATTTTATTTCACTAAAAATAATTGAGTGACGCAATTTAAAAAAAATGAAGTAACATAAAATTTCAGTTGAATAATAAAACGAGACAAAGTTAGCAATTTCCAGTGCTGAACTCGAGTCTGCGCTCAATAAAGCAGCGGGAAAATCTACTGACTCCGTATAAATCCTGATTACGTTAAGTTACCTCCATTTGTAGACTTATCCAACCGGCGTACGACAACAAGACACATACCGATGTTTCTATGCTCTGCGTGTGCTTTCGCAGCGTGCGTTCTTTGAACATAGATGAGATCGCTCGTCTCAGCTTTGCACAGAGCAGCAGCAACAGTAGAAGCAGCCTCCCAGAAAGACCAGTAGAATAGTCTGCCCATCCTGGACACGTCTGGCATGGTCCGTTAGATCCGATCAGCGTGATCGACGAGCACCAGATAAACAGACAGACTTGTGGTATATTGCATGAGTATAGGATTATAATAGAAGCGCTTGAGACCCTAGACGAAAATATATATAATGTTATGATTCCTATGATATGCAAAGATAAAACAATTCTACTTTATTGGTTTTTTTTATTATTTTTTTTATACAGACCGTCTGATTTACTTTCTGTAATAAAAAGGTCATTGAACATGATTTGATAACCATATTCTTATCAATTTTTGAACCTAGGCAAAAATATATATGAATGTTATGATTCCTATGATATGTAAAGATAAACAACTTTACTATATTGGTTTTTTTTTTTTTTTTCTTTTAATGGACCGTCTCATTCGTTTTCTGTAATAAATAGGTTATAAAAAATGATTTGATAATCATATTCTTATCAATTTTTGAACGTAAGAAAAAGAAGACCCTAGGCAAAAATATATATAATTGTTATGATTCTTGGGATATGCAAAGATAAAACAATTTTACTGAATTGGTTTTTTTTTTTTATGGACCGTTTGATTCATTCTGTGTAATAAATAGGTTATTAAAAATCATTTGATAATCATATTCTTATTAATTTTCATAATTGATTGGTTATTAAATATGATTTGATGATCCAAGACCTTAGACAGAAATATTTATGCAATAATGCCTATACGATATGCAGGAAATGAAAGATTTTGCTTTATTGATTATTTCGGTTTTTTTTTAATGGACCGTTTTATTCATTTTTTGTAATTAATGGGCTATTGAATATGATTTGATAACCCCAGACTCTAGACAGATAGACAAATATATATGCAATTACTTCTATACGATATGCAGAGCCAAAACAATTTTACTTCATCAATTTCTTTTCTTAGTGGAGCTTCTTATATATTTTTCAGAATTCATTGGTTATTAAAAATGATTTCCTTTAAGCTCCAGAAAATATAGGGAGAATAAATAGGGATTACGTTTATGACATTTTTGGACGGGAATCCAGTTTTTTTAAAAATTAAAGTAAAAAGGTCTAAAATAAGTATTTTTGGTGGTGGAATATTTGACTTCAGAATGATAATGAAAAACAAAATTCGATTTGCTGAAAAAAAAAATTCCTTTGGTTTTTATGTAACGTTTATTGGATGATGGGATTCACAAAACGAAAAATGGAGCAATCAAAAAATAACCATACAACCCAAATATGACAATAATCGGTCCATGCAATGCGTATAAAGCTGAGTCTTATCAGACTGTCAGTGACTTGCAGACCGGAAGTCAGATCCGTGAATTCTGAAATTTTAAACGACCAAAAGTCACTTTTTCAAAATCACAGTAAAAATAATTAAAACGGGTGTTTTCAGTATAATAGAAAATCGATCTATTATTATCGATTTTCGCACGGCCGATATTCTCTCTCTTATTTTTAACGCCACAGAATAATGATTACTACATGCCGCATTATCAAACTCTGGTAAGCAGCTCACTTCCGGTTGGTAATTTTTTTCTTCAACCGCTAATCAGATATCATCTTCATAAAATCCAATGCAATTTTGCTTCTGACTTTTTTTTAAATTCCCCTCTTTTTCGGTTCGTTACTTCGCAGCAATTTCCCTGCAATATGCGAACGATGTTCGTTGGCTCGATCTTGGCCATTGCTTTGTTTCCGGAAGTAATACCGCACGATGCTGCGGTCGTAGTCGAGGTGAACGAGCATCGTGTCCAAGACATTTGTCTGGTCAAAGATATATATACGTATTGCTATCGTTTCCCATGTATACATATATATATATACATCTACATATGTTTATATATATATATATATATGAGGCATTCCACGATCGTAAACTGTGCTGAATTACACGAATAGTGACCTGGTCATATTTCTCAATATGAATTTTATTGCATTTTATTATTATTTCCTAAATTCATAGAAATCGTAATGGTAAAATCAACTATAACACAACTATTAATTTACAGTCTCTGCAACTATTTTCATAGTTGTGTTAACTAGGGATAATTACGTTAATGATTTGGTAATAGTGAAAATTATAAGTAGTTCAGTCCAGTGAACTAAAAATAAATAGTTGTCACTTTATAGTTGTATCATTATTTTTTTCTCAGTGTATTCTAAAAATAAAAATAAAAATTTTCAATGAAATTCTGAAAAAATGTAAAGATGTTCCGTTTAATGTGATCAATGACATAAAAAAGCTTCACTTTTTTTTTCACTCTCATGGAAATTGTATAAGTGCAATCAGTTTTAAAACGACAACTATTAATTTGTAGCCCTTGTAACTATTTTTATAGTTACATGAACTATGAAAATAATTACAGTAATTATTTTGTAATCGTGGCAACTGTGAATAATTTGGTCATACGTACTACAAATAAATAGTTGTCACTATAGTTGCATCATAATTTTCATACCACAGTGTGCGTGGAATAGGGACTTTCCGCACTAGTGGCATAAAATTGTATACTACACTCGTACGAGAAACTTTTTCTGATCTCGTGTGATTACAACACTCGCCTTCAGCTCGTGCTAGAAACTCACACTCGTCGCGAAAAAGTTTCATCGCACTAGTATCGTAATGTACTATTTTCTCATTATATTCCATAAATCTCGCAAATTTTACAAAAAAATTCTAAAAAAATTCACAGATGCTCGGATTAATGGGACGAATGCCATAAAAATGTTAGAAGACGATTGGAATCGGTTGCTTTTTTTCTGTGTGAAGTACCGTGGAATGCCTCATATATATATTGCACATATATACAAATATATACTGTATAGTGGTAAGAACGGTGAAGAACCGCGGTAGGTGGCCAGATCGACCACAGCACTGGTCCACGCGATACAGCATCCCTTGGTCGTCTCTTACCGATCTCCTCTCACGCTGCATCTATGCCGGAGGCTGCGGATCGACTTCGTCCTCGTCGTCGGCAAAGTAGCAGCAAAGATGCA
This sequence comes from Tromatobia lineatoria, assembly GCA_949699805.1. Lineage (NCBI taxonomy): Eukaryota > Metazoa > Arthropoda > Insecta > Hymenoptera > Ichneumonidae > Tromatobia > Tromatobia lineatoria. The sequence goes on along the minus strand of OX453039.1, from coordinate 18,322,344 downwards.
CCAGCAGAGCTCGCGTTGTAGGTGTAGAAGTGCTCAGGGCGTGCGCGGCTCGATCTCTGGTAGTAAGTAAGTAAGAGGAAGGATCACGCCCGTCTCACCGATCGTATAATACCGGTTTGTTAGGCACACATCCACACAAGAAAGCCTGGATCGTATTTTTATTTTATTTTTCTTTTCATTTTTCTCCATTCTCGATTTCTTCTCCTTCTTCATCTTCTTCTTCTTTTTTTCGAGGACGAATGCACCGGCGAAGGCCCTTCAAGTCCTGCATGGGATCGATAGCCCAATAGGTCATTATTCCCACGCGAAGAGAGAATACTTCACGGTCTTCCTCAATGAGCCCTTCGTGCTCAACATTTTATTCGCTTTTTTGTGGTCTTTAGTTTGTATATGGTTAAGGAGATTCCGCTCATTTATTTTTTGTTTTTTTAAATATGTTATGGTAGATTTGTTCGGATTTGAGAAGTGATCGTTAAGATGCGATTTAAAAATCGCATGATGGTGGGGAGATTATTATTGGTAAAATTTTAATGGCTTTTTAAGATAAGCCATAACAAAAATCATGGGAGTTGAGGAAAATTTTTTTTAAAAATGTACATAAAATTCGTAAATGCAAATGAAATTAATTTCACGTAGAACTTTTTTTTTTCAAATTTAAAAACTACAAAAATAGTGAATAAAATAAATAAAAATGAGGATCCATTAAAATAATAAAAAATTGAACTGCTTCTAGATCCTCTCACATTTTTACATGGGCATTTTGGCATCAAAGCATTGTCAAAAAAAAATATCATGAGATTTCTGTGCGATTATCCCACATAAAAAAATTTCAGTCGTTTAGAAATCGTTCTAAATAATATTAGCAATCTCATATTATGCCCACATTTTTTTTGCCTCCCACAGTAAATAAATTAACGGTACAATTATCCGCAACATCGATGCCAAAATTATTACAATTCCATTAAAAAAATTCTCCTTCAGTGTCCACAGTCGCCCACGTATCGCCAAAATAACTCGCCGACCTCGAGGATTAAGAATTCTGATGTTTACCAGATAAATCGAGGTGGAATATCGGTAATATAATAAACAGGGGTCATTGAATGATAGAGACGTATGTGTCGGACACCTTGGACATGGATGAGCAAAATCCGCGGTGCTTTTGCGAATGACTTTCGTGTTCACTGGCACAAGTCCAGAATTTTGGCGAACCGAAGGATTTCGAATAGTTGAAGAGGAGGAGATGGTGAATAATAATAAGAAGAAGAGGCCGAGGAGGAAGACGACAAGGCGGATTTCTTTTTCATGGCGTATAAACGTCTGGTGATGCGTGTGACCCGCGCGATCTTTGTATACATATAACCGAGGAAATATATAAGCGTCTCTGTGAGCCCTCGACGAGGGACGTGTACATTGGTCGGGAGAAGGAGATGAGCCCACACTGGGTTAAATTTATCCTTCGGAGAGTTTCGGGCAACGATAGGCACCGAGCACCGAGAAGCTATGGTGCACTGTGCTGCTCTCCTATAACGCAGCATCTCCAACGTCTTTCTCGGTCGCACAAGCTGAAGACCGCGGATGTCGGTTGCCGGATAGAAGAGGATCCTCGGAAATAGCTTATGGACTCGAGACGATGTGCCCCGAAATAACACCGCAGACCATATAGTAGCAACATGGCTCGAAATTGCGACTGTGTTCCTGCTCTTGCTCTTTCTCTCTGGACCCTCGAACGTCCAGCAACCGTCCAGTCCATTCGATTTTATCGTTCGTTGATCTCTCGCACTTTGATGGAGGAAATTGGTTGCTTATACAGAAGAGTCGTTGATCTGTGATTCCTAGAGCTTTGAGTCTAACCCGAAAACATCCGATTTAGGTTTTTGTTTGCTATGTACACATGCAAGAAAGACTTAGTTTTTGAAACAAGTGCGTGAAAAATGTCCCTTTTCGTCTTGGCAGGGCGAAAAAGAAAAAAAAAAACTTTTTTGGCTCTAGTGCGGAAAAGTTCATTTTTAGCTCTAGAGCGGGAAGGTTCCTGTTTGGCTCGAGAGCGCAAAAGTTCCTGTTTGGCGGTAGTGCGGAATGGTTCCTTTTTGGCTCTAGTGCGGAAAAGTTCCATTTTTTCTTCTACGCGGAAAAGTTGTTTTTTGCTCTAATGCAGAAAAGTTACTTTCTTATGTCGGGCGGAGACGATACTTTTTTTGCTAGTATAGAAAAGTGACTTTTTTGCACTGAGAAAAAAAATTGTTAGAACCAACAAAACGTGCGCTTGTGGGCGCCGAAATAAATATTCGTTTGATCGAAAGAAATATTCAATTGATCGAAACGGTTGGTGATAATATTAATAGATGTTTCGATCAACATTGCCAAATATTTTGTCCAATCGACAGAATATGCTATTCGCTGCCCGCAAACGCACGTTTTGTTGATTTTAATGATTTTTTTTCTCAGTGTGTACTAGTGTAGAAAAGTGACTTGCTTGTACTTGCGTAAAAGAGTGCCTTTTTCGCGCTGTCGCAGAAAAGTGACTTCTTGGCTGTAGTGCGAAAAAACTAGCTTTTTTTCTTTGATGTGGAAAAAGAAGGTTTCTCGTATAGCGCGGAAGAAGTAGCTTCTTGGCTCTAGTGCGGAAAAAGAAACTTTCTGGCTCCAGTGTAGAAAAAGTAGTTTGCTGGCTGTAGGGCGAAAATAAATAGCTTTCCGGCTCTAGTGGGGCGAAAGTAGCTTTTTGGCTCTAGTGCTAGAAAAGTAGCATTTTCGCAATAGTGTATAAAAATTATGTGGTTTCGTTTACCAAATTTTGAATATTACGAAAGTTGAAAGCTTTAGGAGAAGAAATTTAATTTCCTTTGTCTCTAAGAAAAAGAAAATAAAATTGATTATCATCAGTTTTTTTTTCAATCTCTTGTGCAGCTGGACGAGATCGAAAGCGCGCGTGTAAGACTCGTTAAACTGGTACCACCAAGGAGCGAGTCTCCGCTGGCCCAATTTCGCTTGAGCCGAATATGGAGAACCCACGAGAGACTGGTACCGGTCTTCGAGGTGCATGAAGCTTTGCTTCTTTGAGCTCGGTAACCGAGTACTATGTTAGTGCGTATTATCGTGGTGGAGGAGGGTATATATTGCCTATTCGAACGTAGTTAGTCTGCCCCCCTCCGCCCCCTTCACTGGACCGGGCCAGCCGTGGGGAACGAGCGTTTAAGGCGACAACTTCGATACCGTAGAAACACACGAAAGATCGTATAAGGTGTAAAATAGTTACCATCAAACACTTTCGAGATCACTCTGTTTATTTATTCCATAGTAATTTAATTTTATGATAATTAAATTCTCAAAATAAACTCATCTTAATATTTTTTAAAGATTTTTTTTGTTCTTATGACTGCACTGACGTAGATTACCTGACACTGTCGTCTAAAGTTGACATACATTATGTTTTTCCGGAACATTTCCGACAAGAAAATATTAGTTTCGATCTTTCTAATCAGATTCGGTGGGTCGTTAAAATTCAAAGTTAAAAATTTCAGTTGAAAACTAAAGTAGGCGATTCCCTTCGGGAATCATGAGCAAAAAAAAATTTTAATTTTGATTTTTTCCTTATTTGAGTGTAGTGAATTGGATCATGAAAAAATGCTGAAAAGTAAAACTTTGCAGGCTTGTTTATACTCGGAAGACATTTTTATAAAAATTCAAAGTGACGTAGAATTTTCACCGCTCGACCGATTTGTGTAAAATTGTTACTTAAAAATTGTGTAATGATAGTCCATATGTAAACTAAATCGAAACCCGATACCTTGTAATTTGCATGAGCAAGCGCTCGAACGAAATTTTTCAAATAATTCAAAATACCATAAAATTTGAACCACTCGACCGATTGGTGTCAAATTTGTACCAAATATCTTTTTAAATGGTCGTCTAAGTGTGAAGAAAATTTACGATGAATCTGTGAAAAATTTCGAAATTTTTTTTTTCCACACAAGCTTTTTTGTTCTTTTTGTTCACCAAAATCGAAATTTTCTGACATATCAACAGTTAATTACACCGAAATCTTAATTGGGAATCAATAATCGTGAAATCATATCGGCAATTGCAGCCGGATATCTCAGAATTTGCATGAGTTATAGTAGCAGACATTTTACAGATACTGGCAAAACTTAGTACACATAATGTTACACGGGTCGTCCATTTTTGTACAAAATTTCAGTTCGGTGCCCCTTTAACTGCGAAAGTTATAGCGTAAAAACGATTTTCTCAAATTTAAAAAATTGTGTAGAAATAAAAAATTTCAACCGATTCGCGTAAAATACAATCCCAAACGTTGTTTTATGATAACCTACTTGCTTGCCAAATTAGAAGAAAATCCGTAAAAAATTACGATAGTTATCGTGCGTACAAGAAAATCTGCACATACACACACACACACACACACACACACACACACATTTCGTAAAAACCACTTTTCTCGATGTTTCAGAACATATTTCGAGTGGCCTGACATGAAAATCTCGAAAAAAAAAATTCCAGGAAAACAAAGTTTTCTCCATGAGGAAGCAAAAAAAATGAAAACACTAAAAATTCTGTTCAATAAATATCTTGTACTACTGCTAGGACAATTCGAACATCGGACAACTTCGAAAGTACCTGAAAACATTCTGACAAGTCAGACAGACCGAAACACGTTGCGGCAGCTAAATATCGTATGCATAAGCGGCCGCATACGAAATAACGCTGCGCAGTCTGCGCTGAGCCATAGATGCAGGTAACACATAACTGGGGTCACGTGTGAGCAATGCTCACGCCCGGCGGTCGTAGGGAGTGCGCTGGACCGTTGTAGCCGCTGCCGTCGCTGCCTCGTCTCGTCACTTTCACTCCGTCCGAAGAAGATAATCTCCCGGTGTACGTCGAGTATAGGTAGAATCGATGGGCGACGCCCCGGCAACTCGCAAGGCCGTCGATCTCTTCTGTTATAGCATCGACGTCTCCCTTCGTTGCTTATCTCTCCCCGACGTCCACGGATTAATTATGAGGTCATTTCTCCTCTTATGTTCCTTTTTCTCGAACGGGAAACACGTGCGGCTCATGTTCAGCTCGGGTTTGCTCCGATGATTTTTTTAACCGCTCCAGACAAGTTGTAGAGGAAGCCGGACGTTGATCGAAATGCTTCCACAAATACGCCGACCACTCATATGTTTATGAATTCTTTTTTATTACGAAATGAGAAAAAAAAGAGATGGGGAATGAATTCCGGTGGCGTTGAAGGGTTTGTGAAAAATGCTTTTGTGTATTTTTCAAGGGAACCAATTTTATGGTGGGCTGAAAAAGGAAACAAATATTATGTCATTTAATTTTTCCTCTAATTCTTATCATTTTGAAATCACATAATTATTTTGCCATATTCAAGTTAGTAGTTACATTGATACACTGTTGGAAAAAAAAACTTTTTTTGAGTCGATTATATTAGATTACATGTGGCATTATTCCGGGTAAAAATCAATTTTCCCGAATTCCTGGCCGAATTTGCTGCTAAATGAAATTTATATTGATGAGACGATCGTGAAAATCTGATAAAATATGCTATTGAGAAATTTTTTTTTTTTTTTGGCAGCATAACAATTTGCTGTGATTAAATGAAACTTTCATCTGACTGACGTTGTTCCCTCTGCCGGACGTTGATCGAAATGGTTCCACAAATACGCCGACCACTCATATGTTTATGAATTCTTATTTATTACGAAATGAGAAAAAAAAGAGATGAGGAATTAATTCCGGTGGCGTTGAAGGGTTTGTGAAAAATGCTTTTGTGTATTTTTCAAGGGAACTAATTTTATGGTGGGCTGAAAAAGAAAATAAACATTATGTCATTTAGTTTATCCTATAATTCTTATCATTTTGAAATCACATAATTATTTTGCCGTATTCAAGTTAGTAGTTACATTGATACACTGTCGGATAAAAAAACCGTTTTTGGGTCGATTATATTAATTAGATTACATGTGGCATTATTACGGCGGAAAATTAATTTCCTTTTTTTTTCCTATTGAAACGACGCCCGTAAAAATAAATAAAATTACATTTGAATATATTCTATGTAGAAAAACTGATTAAAAATGTTTTTGTCGATTTTGTGAACATAATCCTTTTTTGTACTGCACTAAAAAAAAACAAACGGATTATATTTTTTATTCCGTTTTTGTTATTTACAATTTTGCACGTACAGAAATTTTAGTTCGAATTATTAGCTTGTGCTTACATTCATACACTATTTTTATTTTAAAAAAACACACTCAATTTGTTATATCGATAACATTATTTCAATTAGGCGTGACAAATTATTCCTTTTTCTTGGCAGAGTAACAATTTGCTGTGATTAAATGAAACTTTCATTCGACTGACGTTCTTCCCTCTGCCGGACGTTGATCGAAATGCTTCTACAAATACACCACCCGACGTATATGTTTATGCCAGGCTTTGCTTCTTTTTGCCTTCGAAAAGAAAAAAAAGTTATGCAGAATTAATTCTAGCTGTGCTCTAGAACCTGAAGAGAGTCTCCAAAAAAAAAATCTTTGCTTCATTTCTCCATGAATCAATCCTAAATTGCACTGAAAGAAATACACGTCGTATCGTTCATTTCACTTCAATTTTTGCTTCCTCATAAAGAAAGCTTTATTTTCGTGAACATTTTTTTTCGGGATTTTCATGTCAGAATACTTGAAGTGGTCTAAAATGTCAAGAAAAATCGCTTATACGAAATGTCTGTGTGTGTGCGTATGTGCACAGTTTTTTGTTAGCACGATACACGTTGTTAAAAAAGGTCTGTGATTAAATTTAGAGTTAATCCTTAAGGGGTTTATAATTTATGTCATTTTTTTTATTTTTGAAATTTTTTGTTCGTACTCTCACTTCCGCAATTATTAAGATATCGGGTTCAAATTTGGTACACAAGTGAAGTGTAAGTAAACGACGAATGAGTTAAAATTCGGTGTGAATCTGTCGAGTTGTTGAAAAGTTATGATATTTTGAATTTTTCGAAAAATTAGTTTTACCGTTCACTTTCACAATTTTCAAGATATCCAGATTAAATTTGTTATGCAAGTGAGGTGTTAATAAAGCATCACTCCGAATCTGGCGAGAATCCGACAAGGGGTTGAAAAATAATGGCATTTAAAATTTTTTCAAACAAGTCTGCAAGATAGTACTTTGCAAATCGCTTCCACATTATTGTTGGATTTTTAAGAATCTCTATGAGGAAGCCAAAATAAATAACAAACTTCTTCATATATAGACTTGTAAAATTCCAACAGTAATGAAAAAAAATTTGCAAAGTTTTATTTTTTTACTACTTTCAAAACCTCACAAATTTTCACCATAATTAATCACAAGTTAAAATTAAAATTTCTCATTTTGTAAGTTGTTAATATAAACCATATCAAGCAGTATGACAATAATAATTCAATGCAAAAAAAAAAAAAAAATTCTATGTCCTGATAAAATAAAAATTTGCAGTGTTTGAATGAAATTTCATTCGAGCTCCGGACGTTGATAAAATGCTTCCACAAATACACAAGGCTACGTATGTTTATACCAGACGAGACACTGGCTATTAAAAATACATTCTAGTTTAAGGATGTATGATACGTACAGTCCCGCCAAAAGTGAGTTTCAGAGAGAATTTCGATCACTTCCCGATGGGATAAAAATCGCAAAAAAATAAAGCATATAAAATGTGCTGAAAAGATTGATTTCGCATAATAATAATCCCAAAATGTTATTAAAAAATTGGTGAAAAAAACAATTGCTCAACAAACAATCAGTCAACCTAACTTTATTTCTGATGAAAATAATATGTTAATTCATTTGAAGGCATACGAATTTATTCAGATTTTTTGCTTTATTTTGATTTGGATTATTTTGATTTTGAAAAATGCGCAGAATATAACAAATTTTGGATATGCGTTTTGCAAAAAAATATTAAGTGTAGTAGATGGTTTTATGCCGAACACAAATCCAAAATTCGGTATTTCGCGCACATTTTGAAAATGAACAAAATCAAAATCAAAATAATGAAAAAATTGTAAAAAAATTCGTATGGATTCAAATAAATTAACACATCATTACCATCAGAAAAAAAGTTAGGTTAACTGATTGTTCGTTGAACAATTGTTTTTTTCACCAATTTGTTAATAACATATTGGGATTATTATTATGCGAAATCAATCTTTTCAGCACGTCTTATATGCATGATTTTCCTCCGATTTTTATCCCATTGGGAAGTAATTGAAATTGTCTCTGAAACTCACTTTTGGCGGGACTGTACGTATTATACATCCTTAAGGGAACATGGAATTAAAAACCGTGTAGATATATATCTAAAAAAAAATGATTAAATTTATTAGTGCTGAGTATATTAATAAAATAATGAGTTTTAATTTTACTGCCGCGCTGAATGACCTACGGTAAAAATTTAGCTGTTGCTATGCGTGGCACGCGAGAAATGCGGACTTGTCTTAACAACTGATGTTTTTTTTCTACGTGCTTTGATTATGAATTGCGCATTTTAATGATGGCAAGAATAATAGTAGTAGCTCGTCGGCTTTGCTGTTGCTGAAGAAGTACACGAAGAACAGACGTCGGTGCGTATTACCTCAGCGTTAAAATGGTCAAATAATCGTTGCCCCATTCGAAGTGACTATACATATACTCACTGCAGAAAATGCAATGGCCAAGACGTTTGGGTAGACGAGAAATCGCTTGGCTTCTAGCCAATCGTGAAAATGGAAGCATATCTTCCGCTCGGCGAGTTCAACGCACTCTGAGAGCTCGAGAGAGCTTTCGTACCCTTTTCTCTCGTTTTTTGCATTTGTGTACTTTTGCCCTTGCTACGATGAGTGCCACGGCTCATTTCGCTAGTTTTTAAAAAGCTTCTTCATCAAACTGACTTGAGAAAGGCGACAGTTACTTTTCAGCTGCTTTTGACGGTCGGAACTCATTTTATGGGCTTATTTCTTCATGCGTCACCGGTGACTCGTGGTACCGTGTCGGACTATGATGCTGGAATTTGAAAATAATTAGAAATAGAATTTTGCAACGCACCGGAAAATGGCTGAAAAAAAATTAACGCGAAAATCGAGTTATTCCTTCAATTGCATATTTTTGTTCTTTGCTATAAAAATTATAAAAAATTTTTCGAAGCTATGGCATTTAATTAGAGAAACATTAATAAAAAGAATTAATCTGTAAAATTATAGAAACAGATTTTAAAGAGTGCCATTTTTTAAATATTTGTAATCAGAAACTATACGAGAAGTTTTTGATAATAAATTTTTATTGATTACTCTTAATTGTCTATTCACATAATTATTATTCGTAATTTTTACAATGATATAAAACTCCTCGAAAAGGTTTTCATAACTTTTTTTGTCGTTTTTTGCATTTGTGTTCGTTTACCCTCGCTGCGATGATTGCCACGGCTCATTTCGGTAGTTTTTTAAAAAGCTTCTTCATCAAACTAACTTAAAAAAGGTCAAGGGTAACTTTCCAGCTGCTTTTAACAGTTTGAACTCATTTAATGGGCTTATTTCTTTATGCGTCACCGGTGACTCGTCGTCACTGCTGTGATTTTGAAGATCATTTTTAAATGCTGGAAAATAATTTGGAAAGCTTATTTTTACTAAGATGAATTTTTGTCCCACAACTAAATGGTTATAAAAATGAATTAAGAGTGTGCATAATCTTCGAAAGAGCAAAAATACCGAATCCTAATATTTTTTTCATCTCATTAGTCGTCGTTTTTTCTTCATCGAAAATTCGAACTTTTTTTTTCTACATCTTTCCATTAACGACATTTTCAAGATTTTTCAGTGTCTAATAATTTAAAGTGAATTAGCTAAAAAGATTGTTCGATTGTACTTTGTTGACATAAAAATAGCTTCATTGCTTATCAATATCCTTCAATAAATGAAATTCAATTTTTTTTAAAGGTTCAAAAAATTTCAGAACTAGAGGAATATTAATAGCGATCAATCACTTCATTTCAATGTTTCTTAAAATGTATTTCAACATAAAACTACATAAATAAATTTTTTTAAAGTGCAATTTTGTAATTATTATTACCCAGAAAACCATCCAAAATTTAACAATTTTTGTTTCCCAAAAGGAAGACCTTGAATTTACCTTAAATAATTACCCTTAATTGTCTCTTTGGCCAATAAATATGTTGAATTTCCATCATTCCAAAAAACTGTATCAATGTACATGAACCATTTGTCATCTCGTTATTTTGTTACATGTACCAAAATGCGCATGTACACAAAAAAATTTTTTTAACTTACTCGAAGTGCAATTTTCAATTTTTTTTTTAATTCAGAAAACTATGCAATATTTAACAATTTTTTCTTCTTCAGTAATAAGGCCGTGAATTTATCTTAAATAATTATCCTTAATTAGCTCACGGGAAAATTCCTGTTAGCTATTTTCACAGAATAGCATTAAAATAATGCGTTAATTAATACTAACGATTTTGCATTTGGATTAATCAGAGCGGAGAATGGCTGAGACTGAAAGTCCTGGAGGTTCGTCCAGAGTTGACGAGACTTGGTGCGACGGTCGAGGAAGCAAAGAGACTATCGACCGCCCACGATGAGGTACTCGTTCGTCTTCAGAGCAAGCAAAGTCCGGTGGAAGAGTTGCTTAAGCAGGCGGATCAACTGATCTCGACGCAACGTCCACGTGCGGAAGTTTACGCAGCGATGGCTGAGACGCTCGGTCAAGCTTGGCGGGATGTAAACTCACTTTTGGAACTGCGAAAGCAAATACTGGATCACAACGTGCTTTTTCAATGGTAAGTAACACGAATGGCAATCATTCAATAACAATAATTCATTTAGTATTAGTATTAGTCTATGTATAATAATGATCATAATTACTGACCATGCAAAACTTATAGTTGTCACATTCAATTAATTATAAGTAATTTAGTTGAATTATTCGTTACCAATGAATTCTAATATTCAGTATTTGAAATATATTTTTGTTCTATGAATGTCTATGTCTGGAAATCATTCAATAACAATAATGTATTTAGTATTAGTATTAGTCCATGTATAATAATAATCATAATTACTGACCATGCAAAACTTATAGTTGTCACATTCAATTAATTATAAGTAATATAGTTGAATTATTCGTTACCAATGAATTCTAATATTCAGTATTTGAAATATATTTTTGTTCTATGAATGTCTATGTCTGGAAAGGACACTGAAAAAAAAAATCGGATACACCACATAATTTATTTGCAAGATAATATGTATTGGTCACATATATGATTGAAATAAATTATGAAACGGTGTGGATTTGACCTCGATCTTATTTTTTATTTTTGAACTCCTTGACAGATTCTCACCAGATTCGAAGTGATGTTTAGTTTACCTACACTTTACTTGCGGACCAGGTGCAAGCCAGATATCTTGAAAATTATCTATTATCTATTGGAACGCTAAAACTAATTTTTTGAAAAATTCAAAATGACATAATTTTTCGAAAAATTCGAAATGTCATAATTTTTCAAAATCTTGACGGATTCGCACTAGATTTTAACGTATTTGTTGTTCACCCAAACCTCATTCATGTACAAAATTTGAGCCCAACATCTTAAAACTTGCGGAAGGTAGAGCACGAACGAAAAATTTCAAACAAAAATTTCGAAATGCCATAAATTTAGAACCTCTTGACAGATTCACTCCAAATCCAATCCCATACCTTTTTCAACTAGAGTCTACTTGTGGACAAAATTTGAGCGGGAAACATTTCGTACAAACTATTTTTCGCGACATTTTGGACCATTTCAAGTATTCTGACATGACCATCCCGAGCAAATTTTTTTCACGAAACCAAAACTTCCTCAAGGAGGAAGCAAAATCTTGAGAAAATGTTATTTAAAGAATTGCAACCCAAAAACGTGAAGCCCTTGGTGACCTTCGTAAGATCAAAATTGGGGGCGCTACGTCATGTCAAAGGTTACATCTGAACTTTTTTGCTTGTATCACCGAGAAAAACGTCGATAAAAATAAACGAAAAATAACGGCATGTACAGAATTTCAAGGCGAAAAAGATAAGCCCTACGTGATACTCGTACAACCGAAATTAAAGATGCTACGTCGCATTAAAGGTGAATGCAGATATTTTCAAGGTCATATCTGACTTCCCCCTCTATATCGCATTCGCCATACCATTTCTGCTAAGGGCATAGGGAAAATTCGAAAACCTATGCCGACATAGCCGGTCTCTAATTTGCTTCACGGCACTGGAGTCAAGTCTTCGTCGAAAATGTAAACACGAACTACAGCTGGATACATGTGACCCCTACAGGTATCTGTTTGTGTGTCACGTATACATCTTGAGCTTGATCGCGTCCGTGTTTTTATTTTGGAAGAAAATTGACGGTATCGGGAATCGAACTAGCGACCTACCGATGCTCTGGACTAGAGGCCAGTATACTGACCACCAGGCCACGGCAACGTTTCAATATTTTGTAAGAGAAGATTAAATATTTTGTTAAGCCAATATTGTTTCTATTTGATTAAGAAAAAAAAGAATTCAGTAGACATTGGTTTAGATAAATTAGTAAGAAAAGAATGAATATTTTGTAAGAGAAGATTAAATATTTTGTTAAGCCAATATAATTTTTATTTGATTAAGAAAAGAAAGAATTCAGTAGACATTGGTTTAGATAAATTAGTAAGAAAAGAATGAATATTTTGTAAGAGAAGATTCAATATTTTGTTGGGTCAATATGATTTTCTTTTTTTTTAAATCTTTATTCAATGCCGCATCAACAGCTTGGGTTATTAGCGACGCAATATGATTTTTATTTGAGCAAAAACAGAAGGAATATAATATAAATTGGTTTGGCTAAATTAGTGAAAAAATATTGAATGTTTTGGTGAGCCAATATGATTTTCATTTCATAAAAGAAATAAGAAATTCAGTATAAATCGGTTTGGCTACATTAGTGAGAAAATATTGAATATTTTGTTGAGCCAATATAATTTTCATTTTATGAAAAAAAAAATTTCAATTTAATTGGTTTGGATAAATTAGTGAGAAAAGATTGAATTTTTTGATAAGCCAATATAATTTTCATTTGATTTAAAAAAAATGGAATTCAATATAAATTGGTTTGGATAAAGTGGTGGGAAAATATTGAATTTTTTGTTGAGCCAGTATAATTTTCATTTGATTAAAAAAAGAAGGAATTCAATATAAATTGGTTAGGATAAATGGGTGAGAAAAGATTGAATGTTTTATTGAGGAAATATGATTTTCATTTGATTCAAAAGAAAAGATATTCAATATAAATTGATTTGGGTAAGACTTGCAATATTTTAAGATAAATGACTTATTTGAAAATTCAGTGTATCCAATTATATAATTTCTTCAGTGTAAGTTGAAACTTTTGTAAGTTAGCATAAATAACGAGAGAAACGCTTAAACGATGTAATTATTATTTCAGCCGAGCTGAGGAATGCCGAGCGAGCACCAAAGCTCTAGAAATGGCCTGTAATGACACTCTTCTACCGATTGAAATAGAGGCTGTGAAGAGGTTTCATAAAAAAATCCATGACTTACGAAAGAGTATGCTTACTGCTCTCAAGAATGCTCTTCAAGAAGGAAAAGTAATCCTTGATCGCTTGAAGGAAATTGCCCTTGAAGGGACTCTAGATTCCAGGCCTGATTGGGTTAAGGATGATGCTGAACATGGTAATTTTTGCTTCGTCATTAAAAAATTTTTTTTTGTGATTTTTTTTGTCAGAATTAACACAGGAGATAAAATTATATGACGTTTTGGAATTTTCTACCAATTTACCAAATACTCAAACTTCACAAATTTTTTAAAATCGAGCTAAATATATTTATAAAATGAAGTAACTAAAATTTTTTAGCCAAAAAAATGTGCCTTTTTTGGTTTAAACAATATTTATATTTTTCAGTAAAAAAGTAATATTATCGGGTCGCAAAATTATTTGAAAATGTTCATGAAAAAGTTCACATGAAACTAGGACTTTTATGTTGGAACAATGTTTTTCTATGACTTTTATTTTTCAAGATATATTCACTTTAAAAGAATACCCCACTTTTCGTAATATTGGATTAAAGGATGTATGATAGGTACAGTCCCGCCGATCGTGAGTTTTAGAGAAAATTTCGATCTCTTCCCGATGGGATAAAAATCGGAAAAAAATAATCGATATTGAACGTGCTGAAAAGATAAATTTTGCATAGTAATATTTCCAAAATGCTATTAACAAATTACTGAAAAAAAAACATTTGTTCGACAAACATTCAGTCAACCTAACTTTTTTTCTAATGAAAATGATATGTTAATTTATTTGAATGCGTATGAATTTTTTCAGATTTTATTCGTTATTTTGATTTCGATTATTTTTTTTTTCAAAAATGTGCGCGAAATAACGAATTTTGGATATGTTTGCGGCATAAAACCATCTACTACTTTCAAGATTTTTTTGCAAAATGCATATGCAAAATTTATTATATTATGCGCATTAAAAAAAAAAAAAAAAAAAATCATACGCATTCAAAAAAATTTACATATCATTTCCATTAGAAAACAAAGTTAGATTGACTGTTCATTCATTGAACAATTGTTTTTTTCACCAATTTGTTAATAACATTTTGGGATTATTATTACGTGAAATCAATCTTTTCAGCACGTTTTATATGCATTATTTTTTTCTAATTTTTATCTCATCGGGAAGTGATCGAAATTGTCTCTGAAACTCACTTTTGGCAGGACTGTACCTATCATACATCCTTAATCAAAGAGGAGTCTGAAATGACGAAGAATCCTTCACCTATATCGGAATGTAATTTTTTTCCTTCGCTTTTGTAGCTACTCGTCAAGTCGAAAAATGGTTGGAAGAGCTCCACGATCAGAGGAATGTCATCGAGATTTCCTTCCGCAGTAGAAAAACTCAATTAGAACAATGTTTATTGTTGGCTTTGTTGGCGACGGATTTGAGAGATTTGGAGGAAGTTCTCACCCGCAGAACAGCAGCTTTAGCGAGCAGCTGTAATCAATTAGGTGACTCGTCCTCCTGCGCGGAGATTTTACTCTTCGAGGTGAACGAGTTGCAGTCGGAAGCGAAGGTTTGCTGCTTTTCTAAAAAAAAAAAAAAAAATTAACAATAAATAAGCAGCTAAATTGCAAAGAGTGTATTTTAATTTTGTAATTGTTTTTTTAGGGCTTCCAGGACAGATCCCTGAAAATAACTCAGTCGACCGAAAAATTAATAACGTCGGGACATTTTGCTGGCGAACAAGCTACTCAACAGGCTTATGCGATTCTTGAAATAGCTGCGGAGTATATCAATGACTTGGATCGTTACGCAGGTCTCTTAAGTCAGGCCGTTACATTTTTCGAAGCCTCCAATGTGGTACGTAATTGTATTTTGCACATGGAAAAAATAACGCAATTAAATGAAGATTTAGAAAAAATTATTAAGATTATTGGCAAGCCGCAATATTTTATATTTGCGGATGTAAGTATCAAACTATTTTTTTTACATAGTTTAGTATTTAAAGAATTGTGTGTCATGAATCCCAATATGGAAAATAATGTAAATCTAAAATGCAATAGAATTATAGTAAATATAGGCAATTTTATATTTTCGGACGAAAATATTTTTTTATTAGATTTTTTAGCTGTCATTTTTTTCTCCAGTGCATTGAATGACTTCCCTGCGCAAAATTATGCAATTCTGAAATGAATAAATAAGTTTAATTAAACAATTCCATTCCAAAATATTTTATATTTGATACATTTTCGTACAACACGCCCGCTTTTTTCTCAACTCTCTTTCTTTCTCTCAGATCTGTTCGATAATTTTTTATATACTCAGTACTACTCAGTTCACTCTGGGAATTTTTTTCAAATTTTTTATCGACTTTTTTTAGGAATTAGTTTCTTTTTTTCAAATCCATATATCATAAAAAATCGAAGGCTGGCAAAAATGTAGACACAAAAACGTTAACTTTCTCCGTAGACTATTCAACTATTCAAAAAATATACTATACTTATTGTGGCACCAAAAAGCAATTTTTATCCGAAAAAAAAGTGTAAAATATTTTTTTCTGTCAATGCGACACTTTATTTCAGTGCAGATTTTACAGAGTATTTAGCTGCACTTAGGCGGCATAATTTTGGAGATATTAAATTCTGCGTAAGCAGATTTTTTCCGATTTTTTAAAAAAAGGTTACCTAAAACAAAATACCACCTTTCTTGTTAGGACCACTGTAAAAATTTGTATGAAATTTCTCAAGGACATGGAAAAACTGTTACTCATGCAATTATTATTATTAGTGCTACTCTTTAATAATTACGTGCTTGTTAAAATGTCGAATCATTTTTCTTCTGCTATATATATGTCCAAAAACCCAGCATATGTCATAATATTTGGTCTGGTAACAAGTGACGCCGTGTGGATTTTTGTAAGAGGTGGCATAAAAAATATTTATATTCTCCCTTTGCAGCAATTTGTTATAAATCAAGTGGAGCAGTAAATTCTTCACGCTACCTCTTAGAAAAATTAAAACGGTGTTATCTTTATACGAGGCTCCATATTAAAACATGAAGCGAGATTTTCGATCGTGTATAGTAGTAAAATAAATTATTAGTTATTTTACGAAGTCATTTTATTATCAAATAATGATAATAAAAATAATATTAAAAAATCAAGCTACATCATATGAAGTATAGTTTTTACGTGTTTTTGACAGATTGATCAAAGAAGGTTTCTGTTCGTCTTATGTAATCGTTTTTTGGAGAAGCAAAGAAACATCTGTTTACACAGAATAGAATATCTCGGGAACTATGCGGCCTAAAATGTTTTACGATACACGGAATTGAAGTTAATCGTTTGAACTATTGAATGATACCATACATAGCACCGTTCATCGTGTGCAAAAATAATTATTGACGTCGCGACGCTACCACGTCTCTTGATATTGGCCCAAACAGAAGATTTAATTTTCTATGTGTTAATTAAATGGGAAATACAAAAGATCGTTGAGCCACCTGAAAAAAAATTCGTACGAAGCTTTCTTTCAACGAGGACCCATATTATGATCCAGACTATAAACTTTTGATGTGGCAAGTAAAAAAATAAAGAAGTTTTTTTGCTAGATACACCCTAATTTTTTTTATAGACATGTATTAATTAATCCAACCCTCCGTAAAATATTTTCTTGTAGTTGTCAAGATTTCTCAGTTCCACGATGACATTTCAAATATCGTGCCAAATATTCGATAAATTCTACAGCAAAATAAAAAGAGTCCTATTGAGACAAATTTTTATTACCCACTTAAAAAAAATAAATACACCTTTTCTGGTTTCACTAAAAATATACAATACATCGAATTCAATAGTTCATTCAAAAACATAACTTTTTAGTTTCCACACTTTTTTGCCCGGCCTTAACGTTTCAGAATACACACACTTGAAAAAAATACTTATTTCCGAAACGAGTAGACGATGAAATAAAAATTAAATAAAAAAAAAATCATAGAGCGTACTTTTGACTAGTACTAATATATGGCCAATGATCAAACAGTTTCGAAAGGCTCGACAAAAAGCAACAGTGTGAAAATGTCTTTGTTTCAGCTCGAACGTATTTCTATTTTTACTTACTTCAATTTTGCACTCAACGTCTTAAAAAAATTTTCCACTGCGTTCAATAATTCAATAATCAGATGATACGTCATCTTTATAGAATGCCCCATCAATTCATAATATATTGATGACCAAAACTTACTTTTCACCTCAGTGCAAAATGTCCGTCTTTTCTGTTCAGGCTTTCAAGAAGCTGGACCAGCTGGAGATCCAGTTATCAACAACACAATTACCAGAGAATTCTTGTCAACTGGCTCATTTCCACGCCCAAACAGAATCAGCAATAAGTGACATAACCGTGGGTCCCATAACCGCGGGTTACGCTCTGCTCGACTTAACGGGAAGAGGAGCGCCCGGCGCCGAGGTTGATGAAAATAATTGCATTATAACATTATAACCGGCTACACAGCCCATAGAATATGCGGTCGCACCCACCGAATTTTTTAACACCTCAAACTTCTTCCCTCTCCCATTTGACAACAGCTAATTAAACACCTCGATTGTCTGTTGAACAGGGCGTAAAACATACGGTCGAGGATCTGGAACATCGTAAGATGCATCTGATAAAACGTTGCACAGCTCACAAGGAAGAATACCTCAGAATTTCACGAGGATTGGCCGCCTTCTTCGAGAAATACGAAGAGCTAAGATCATGGCTCGGTGGAATAGCCGAGGCCTTTCTTCGGGTCCATCATGACATGGGAAGTGACCTTCCAACGGCCAAGGATTTCCACAGAGTCCATTGCCAACTCATAGACGACTTAGGAAAGCGCGGAGCGGAAATTGACGAAGCTTTGGCCGTTTTGTCGGGAACTATTTTGGAGATTCCTGACGAACATCAAAGGGCAGTTCAAAAAAGAGATGTTGAAGAACGAGTCGAGGCCTTGAGGGATTCTTGGCTGGATTCTAGAAAGTCTGTGCAGTTTAGGGTCAAACTTGGAGCTTTGTACGTTGAGTTCCATGATGTTGCCTGTCGTTTGAGTGTTGGGGTCGCGGAATTGGAAGCAGGGCTGAAGAGAAGAGCTGAAAACTTGGACGAGGTCGGAATTAAAGAACTGGAGAAGAAGTGGAACGATTTGCAGCCGCTTTACGTGAAATTGACCAACGCTGGGAGTAAATTCCTTGAGGCATCGGATCGGGTAAGCATTGCGAGGATTAATTACGCTTTGATTAGATTATTTGGGTTTGCTGACTCGGATCGGATTTCAGAGCAACGACGGGTATCTTGATGTTCCACGTGCGAGATTGTGCGTTGAAACTATTCTTGAAAGGTTCGCTAATAGACAGTTGAACGTCACTGAGTCTTGGGAAAATTGGCAGACCACTATTATCACCACGAGGGAAAGGAAAATCGAGGAGGAACGAAAGGTTGAGGAAAGCATGACGGTGAGAATTTTTTTGGATTTTTTTCGAAAAATGTATGTATGTTTTCTAGCTTCTGCAATTTTTGAGCTAATGAGCTAATTAGTTCTTGATAGATGAAACGATTGAAAATAATGGTCGGTATTAAATTTGAGCGAAATGTATAGAATGGTTTAAATTTTACAGACCATTAAATATTTGAAAAAAAAAAATGATTCTGTTATAATTCAAGTCAATTCCGACCAAACCGTCAAAATTTTTTTCCAAGGTCGAATTAATATCCTGTTGTAGTAGATATCAAATTTAGTGAATATCGGTGAAGGGATTCAGATTTTATAAGACTTTCAATTTTTCGAAAAATTTCTGTATGTTCTCTAGCTTCTGCTATTTTTTGGTTAATGAGCTAAATAGTTTTTGATAAATGAAAATTTTGAAAATGACGGTTGGTATTAAATTTGAGCAAAATCTATAAAGTGGTTTAAATTTTACAGAATTTTAAATTTTCGCAACAAAATTGCTTTTGTTCCAATTCAAGTCAATTTTAACGAATTAATATCCTAATGTAAAAGGTATCGAATTTGGTGACGATATTCGACTAGAAATATCCGATTCAAAACGAATGTAAATGAAGACCTTGCCCGTTTATTTCTTACAACAAAAAAATAATAATTAGAATATGAATGTGTAACAAAAATCATAAACGAAAAACGTCTATGTGCTATAATTAAATAAACAGATTAGTTTCAATATCTAAATAACGGGAAGGACGATGAGACTGAAATTTGATGGGAAAGTCCAGCAATTAGTGGTTTTTCATCGCAGGAAATTTTACGAAAATTCGTTGTGTCCTTAGTATATTATCACAGTTTAATATTTTTCAATATTCGAAACACCATAAATATGATAACTCGAGCATATTTTGACCTACCGATCTGAAAATTTATCAATATTTGTATTTATGTCTAAAGTTGACAGATTTCAAATTTGGGCAGAATCGAAAGAGCGAATGAAAAGTTATAAATATTCTTCATTTTAATTTATTCTGCCGAATTTTATGTGAGATTTGTCTGTAAAATTATTTAATTCAGATGCTCAAAATGAATTCCGTTTTTCAGACACTAGAATGGGTTTCAAAGTTTGGTGACCAACTTTATCCGGTTCTCACTTCTGATTCCACAAGTGCATCGGCGCTCTTTGACGATCTGGAAAAATCACTGGATTCAGTTTTTCCAGAGCTTACAAGAGCTGTGACGGAACTTGACGACAGAATCAAGAGCATCGACAGTTTAACAAAAACCAGCGATAATCGAGCTAATGAACGTATAAAAGCACAATTATCAAGAGTCTATAATCATCTGCAAAATACCACCACGGATTATCGCATTCTTTTGGAATCACTCATGTCCGTTTTTCGTGGATTGGTTGAGGTAAAATTTATATTATTATTATTTATTATATTATTCATTATAATTCATATTATTAGTTTCACATTCTTAGTCATCAATCACAATGAAAGCGAGATAGTAACATTTAAATGATTGTATTATAGAGAAACATGATAGTAATAATCTTTGTACATGTAAGTACAATAAAGAGGGCGAAAAAAAAAGATTGATTCAAAAGTTCCCCATGAACAAAAATAGAGAAAGATTTAAAGAGTGATTAAAATAATCAGAGAAGTGGCGGAGTCTTATTTAATTTGTTTAATTATCTTCGTTGTTTATTTTCATAAAATTTATATTTTATCTTGAATAGATAAAATATATTTTTCATAAATTAAATGTTTTTTAATTTTAAATAATTTGAAATTTTTTTTTTTACAAAATATGCATATTTTAATACTGGAAAAATGGCCCAGAATAATAAAGACTGAAAAAAATATCCTGTGATTTACAAAAGTGCATATTTTTATTGTGAATAGATCAATTGTGTTTTCTATAAAATATGCATATTTCTACAGTAAACAGATAAAAAAAATTTCATGTGTTAACATCTCAATAAATAAATATTTTTCACTCTCCGCAAATATTTAGGTACAAAAAAAAGTCGTTGAGGTCAAGCACATTCGTAAGGAGCTCGAAAGATCAGTTTCGTCGGGTTTCCTGTCGGAAAATGCGCGAATGGAAATGAGATTAAAGTCCGAAAATCACGAAATAACGCGTCGTGCTATTGGCGAAACTTTGCGAACTCTTCACATCGAAGTCGAACACATTGTCGCACGAATTGAAAAGCAAGAATCTCCGGAAGCTGCGGTACAGGAAATCAAGAGATTGAGAAACGCCTTATTATACACGGCAGCTGAATGGGAAAATTCGTGGCAAGAAACGAAAATTCATTTCGAGGGAGGAATTCGTTACTGCAACTTTGCCGATGATCTTGATCATATCGACGCAGATCTTCGAAAATTGGCCAATCAATTGGAGGATTCTGGATCACGATTCGCTGGAGATAGTCTGCCATCTGCTGAATCAGCTTCTCAGGCTTTCAAGCAATTTGAAAAAACAATTATGGTACTTGACACTATTTTAATTAACGAGAAAATCATCCTATAACTAAAAAAAAAAAAATTTTAATTTTTTTTTGCATTCAGTCTATTTATCCAATTTATAATTTTTTATTAACATTTTTAATCATAATATATCATTTTCAACAAAATTGTATAAACATTTCATGAAAATCAGTTTTATAGAATTTTTTTGGACTTTTTTAATTTTCATCATTGCATTTTTATAAATTGATTTATTGAGTATTCCTAAAAATAAAATATTTCTACATATTTTACTCAAAAACATTTTAACTAACGGAAAAATTAACCTATCATTAAAAAAAAATTGTAATTGCTTTTCTCATTTGGTTCAATTATCCCATAAATAATGTTTCTTCAACAATTTTATTCATAATACTTCATTGTCAACAAAATTGTATGAATATTTCATGATAATGGATATGAAATTTTGATTATTGCATTCAAAAAAATTTATTTATTGAGTATTCTTAAAAATCAAATATTTCTAAATTTTCGAATTAACAAAGATATTCCTAAAAAAATTTGCTTTAAATTGTTTATGTTATGTTCACTTTGTCACTCATACAAAATGAAAAATCTGAAAATCCTTGCAGACTCTGGAACAACGAATAACGACTTTCGTGAAGACAACGGAGGAGAACGTAATGCTAAGTTCACCGGATTCGCCGCTGACGATCCATCGTGAACTCTCAGGACTTAAAGATCGGTGGCGACAACTTAAGGAAGTTGCGGAAATTACGAGGAAACGTTTGGATCTGAGTATCGAGTACTTCCGACTTTTGGAGCAGGCGAAAAATTGGTACAGAGATGGTAACAAGCTGCTGATCGTAGTTGCCAGAAAAGCTACAGCTGCTAAAGTACCTGAAGAAGCTACGGAGCTCCTGAAGAATGTCGAGGAGTACTTGAAACCAGGCGAGGAAAAACAGGAGAGGAGAATCGAAAGAATTCGAGAATTGTCGACCAGAATCTTCGGTGAGTGATAAAAAAACATTACTTCACATTATTTCTCCTGCAGTTCTTTATTTTTTATTTATATTTCGCTGCGTGTAACATTTTTTCTGATAATCGTCAAAAATAAATTGCGCAAAAGCGAAATTTACTTACAATAAATTATTGTCGACCTGAATCTTCGGTGAGTCATAAAAAACATTACTTTTCATTACTTCACCTGCAGTTCTTTATTTTTCATTCATATTTCGCTGCGTGTAACATTTTTTCTGATAATCGTCAAAAATAAATTGCGCAAATGCGAAATGTACTTACAATAAATTATTGTCGACCTGAATCTTCAGTGAGTGATAAAAAAACATTACTTTACATTACTTTTCCTGCAGTTCTTTATTTTTTATTTAAATTTCGCTGCGTGTAACATTTTTTCTGATGATCGTCAAAAATTGCACAGATGCAAAATTTCTTACAATAAATCGTTATTCCTTTAAAAAACAATGATAAAATTGAGATAATCGTCACTTGAATTTCTGTTTTCTATTTTGTTTTTTTTTTTTAAGATTTAAACATTAACTAAAGTCACAACTTAATCAAAAGCCGAAGTTGAAGCAATTTCAATAAACCAGTTTTTCAGTTTAAAATACGGAGTGAAAAAGTAAAAAAAAAAGTGAAAATTATAGTTTAAAAAACCATGACATAGCTTAAGAAAATTCCAAAAAACTTGAGCACCAAATAGTAACAAAGTATTATAAAGTAAAGTATAGAATGAAACCTTCGTCTCAGGTAAAAATACAAAGAAAAAAAAATGTCTCAGAAAATTTCTAAGAATAATTTAACGCTCAACAGGCACAGACAGACTGCCACAATTCACCGACGTGGTTGTAGAAAATCGTGAGACCCTGGATTCCTTCGCAGTGATCACATCAGAGCTTCGCACATTAGAGCAAAATTTAGAGACAACGTTTATCGAGCAAGAAGATAAACTGCGTGAAAAGCAACGTGAAAAAGCTGAGCTCAAGGAATTGGAAAAAGCCAAAGCAGAAGCTCAAGCAGCTTACGAAGCAGAAATGGCCAAAAAACAGAAGGAAGTCATCCGAAAGCAACGCGCAGAAGCCGAGCTCAGAGAATTGGAAAAAGCTCGAGCGGAAGCTCAAGCAGCTTACGAAGCAGAAATGGTTAAAAAACAGGAGGAATTAATGCGAAAGCAACGCGCAGAAACCGAGCTCAGAGAATTGGAAAAAGCTCGAGCAGAAGCTCAAGCAGCTTACGAAGTGGAAATGGCCAAAAAACAGGAGGAATTAATCCGAAAGCAACGCGCAGAAGCCGAGCTCAGGGAATTGGAAAGAGCTCGAGCAGAAGCTCAAGCAGCTTACGAAGCAGAAAAAGCCAGAAAAGAGAAGGAATTAATCGAGAAGCAACGCGCAGAAGCTGAGCTCAGAGAATTGGAAAAAGCTCGAGCAGAAGCTCAAGCAGCTTACGAAGCAGAAATAGCTAAAAAACAGGAGGAATTAATCCGAAAGCAACGCGCAGAAGCCGAGCTCAGAGAATTGGAAAGAGCTCGAGCAGAAGCTCAAGCAGCTTACGAAGCAGAAAAGGCTAGAAAAGAGAAGGAATTGATTGAGAAGCAACGCGCAGAAGCCGAGCTCAGAGAATTGGAAAAAGCTCGAGCAGAAGCTCAAGCAGCTTACGAGGCAGAAAAGGCTAGAAAAGAGAAGGAATTAATTGAGAAGCAACGCGCAGAAGTCGAGCTCAGAGAATTAGAAAAAGCTCGAGCAGAAGCTCAAGCAGCTTACGAAGCAGAAAAAGCTAGAGAAGAGAATGAATTAATTGAAAAGCAACGCGCAGAAGCCGAGCTCAGAGAATTGGAAAAAGCTCGAGCTGAAGCTCAAGCAGCTTACGAAGCAGAAATGGCCAGAAACCAACTAGAATCAATTCGGAAAGCACGCGCAGAAGCTGAGATGAGAGAATTGGAAAAAGCCACAGCGGAAGTTGAAGCTGCTTGCGAACTTGAAATAGCCAAAATACGAGAGGAATTAATGTTGACAAGAAAGGCAGGAATTGAGCTCAGAAAATTCGAAAAACCCAAAGCAGAAGCTCAAGCTGTTGATGAAGTGGAAATTGCGAAGAAACACGTGGAACCTGACGTTTATGAGGAACCGAAAAGAATAATCGTTAATAATGGGCCTGTTGTGAGCCACTCGAGCACCTCCATCACTGAACACAAATCAGAACGTGTAGTGCAAGAAACAGTGACTTCGGAGGTGACTACGAAAGAAATTCACATACTCCAGAAGGTAAGTTACGATTTAATGAGAATTGCAGAAGAAATGCGGTAAGAAAAAGCGAATAATTGACGTGAGAATTGTTTGCGCAGATTGAAGTGGAGGAGGAAGTGCCAATTCTCATGGCACCGTTAACAAGTACTCAGAAGACACCGGATGTCGTCGAGGCGCCGAAGAACGTGCAACCGGAAGAGACTGGCGAACCGCCACGATTCCTCGTTTTTCTTAATGATGCGACCATCGAAGAAGGCCAACGATTGGCCTTGGAATGCAGACTCGTCGGTCAACCGCAACCGGAAGTCGTCTGGTACAAGGACGGCATTTCTATTCTTAATAATCCCGACTATCGAACGAGTTTTGATGCCGAAAATGGATCTTGCGTTCTCACTATTGAGGAAACCTTCGCTGACGATTCCGCCAAGTTTACTTGCAGGGCTTTTAATCATCTAGGAATGGAAGAAACCTCGGCTACACTCACAGTTAAAGGTAACACTAAAATAGGTATTTAATTTTGGTCATCAAGTTTTTTTAGGTTTAATCGGAATTTTTTTTATATTGTTTTTGGAAAATTCCATTTTTGAAATCATTTCAGGGGAATTCTTTTTTAAGTGGTAATATTTTGCCATTAGAGGAATTTTTTAACAGATTTTGAATTTGTCAAAGTAACTTTGAATTGTTTACTTGGTTTAAATTCTGTTGAATATGTAAAATTTTAATAAATTGAAAAATGAATGATTTGTTTTATTTTGTGAAGCAGAAAAATGGATTATTCTTAAAATTGAAAAATTCATAACTGTACAAAAGTATTAGAAGGAGTGCATAGAACATATTTACTCATTAAATATGTCATTTTCCAATTTTTTAAAAAATTTTACGCATACTCTGCGTAAAAATTTATTTAACGTCGTTTTTTAACAAGAATTTTTAATCAAATTTCGATTAAATAGAAAATAAATAAAAATGTTGACAGAACGAAATTTCATAGAGTCAAATTATCAATTATTTATTTAATATACAGCGCTCAGCTTGTGAGACTGTACGCTTATCATGTTGGGGTCTTCAACATATTTCGTTTTGTGATAAGTAGGTCCTAAACTGTGAGCTTATCAGTATTATTATTTAACTTTGTACTAATTCTTAGCCCAATATTTCAATTGCGTAAGCGAGAACGCACACAGACACTCAAACAAAATATTAAGCCGAATGAAATCCGAGCGACAGTATGGATTTTTTTGAAAATCAATACCGATCTTCGATCTATAATGGTCCAACTTCCTACCAATTTTTAGTCCGATACCTCAAAAAATGTAAGTCCTAGAGCGTATACGGAGTTAAAAAAAAATTGTAAATCTTGTGAAAACGAAAGCTCTGCATGGATTCGACACAAATTTGATACCGATCATTGGTCTATGATAGTCTAATTTTCTACCAATTTTTAGTCTGATATACAAAAAATTGTGAACGCTAGAGCGTATACAAACTTTTTGAAAAATATTAAAAATCGCATATAAACAAAAGTTTTGCATGGATTTTGTACAAATCAATACCGATCAATGGTCTACGATAGTCAAACCTTGTGTCAATTTTTATTCCGACATCTTAAAAATCGTGAACGCTTGATCGTATACAATAATTTTTTCCAAAAAAATGAAAATTCTTTAAAAACAAAACCACGGATTTCTCCACGGATTTTACAAAAAATTTGACCAAACTCAGAGAATCGACTCCTCAACACCTGTGATAAATTTCAGCTTGATCCCTCAACCCATTCGCATATTATGAAAATTGAATGATTTGCACGCACACATTCACACACACAAAATTGCACACATACATCCAGAAATTTTCAAAATTGTAATTTGTCGTCATTTTGGAACATTCTAGACAAATTTCCATAAAAATATAGAAAAAAAATATCTCTAAAGAAAAGCTCCTTGAGAAAAGTTGCAAAATATAAAAAAATGATAATTGCAATTAACTGGAAAGCAATTCGACGAATCGATTTCACTCGGGCAAGAGACAACGAGTACGAGGCTTCTGGTGTCGCAGACGCGGTTGTTATGGTTTCTATGAATAGAAAGGTAGCTGGGAAAAGAAATGTAAAAAGAAGCTTGATGTTGCAGAGACAGCGCCAGAGCATCAGCTGAGTCCGCCTATCTTTGTCAAGGAATTGCTGCCGTCTCTCGCGAGGAAAGGCGGACCGCATCAACTGGAGTGCACAGTGTCGGGCAATCCTCTTCCGACAGTTCAGTGGTTCAAGAACGAGACCAACATCGACGATTCGCCGGATTACGCCATAACTTACAACAACGGCGAAGCGGTCCTCAAATTTTTCGAGATTTCCCTCGAGGACAAGGCCAATTACACTTGCAAGGCTACAAATCGACTCGGAAAAGCTTCGACGACCGCGAACCTCGACGTGGAGGTTCCGGTTGTTCCTGAAGAGAAGCCACAGGAAATCGCAGAGCCTCCAGTGGTGAAAAATGGAATAAACAGTGCAACATCTGAACCAAACTTGGAAAGTAAATTGCAAGAGATTTCGATCACTAGTCGGAAAGAAACTATCGAGGAACAAATAATAAGAGAGTTGAAACAAGTCACGGTTAGTTTTTCTTTTTCTCGAATAATTGGGAGTATTTTGTGTTGACGCCGTTAGTTAATGTTTGTGAACCTGCAGCGCGTCAGTACAGTGAGTGATCAGTGACTATTTTTAGAGCCCTTTTTCACTGGTAACCGACCAACGAATTGTAGCCACGAATTTGGAGTGAAAAAAATTAGGCATTTTTGGTGACGTCGGAAATAAACAATTTTGAGGAAAGAAATAGATAAACGTGTTTTGTAAATAATCCGTCATCGATAAAGACAGATAGAAAAAAAATAGATGTATTTTATTATTATAAACGAATAAGGTTTTGGGTAATTTGAATACAATTGATTTGAATTAAATCGATCTTATAAAACTGGCAATTAAATCGATTCATTTAAACAAACTAAATGTGAGAAATTCTCTCAGATTTTTTTGTAAAATTTTTTTCCTTTTTTTCGAACTTTTAAGCTCTTATTTTTTTATAACTTGTAGTAATATTTCCGGAGTCTATAAAAAAATTTGAAACCTTTAAATATCTAAAGGGTTAAAAATGTTTTCAGAAGTTGTAACTAGTGGCTAAACTGACGGAAATTTCTTGTTTGTTTTTATCGATAAATTAAATTAATATTGTTTTCCAAAATGAGTATTTTTTTTTTTTTTTTGAGAGTTGAACTAATTGATTATTTAATATTTTCTCGCAGATCGAGTCAAGCAGTGAAGAAATGGGTGGAAGAACTAGCCACGTAACTCCTGATGAATCGAGTAAAGAGATCAATCCTTCGGAAAAGGAAACGGTGATCGCCGTGAAGATAGATGACATTGCTGATGCTCCTGTTCAAGAAATCATTCAGGAGCAGAAACAAGCGCCGGAATTAATTGCTCCTAGTGTTCAACTTCCACTTAAAGATACACAAGTTTTTGAAGGTCGCACTGCGAGACTGGATTGCGTGATTATCGGCCAACCGGAACCGGAGGTAATTTTTTTCAGCCCTTCTATGTAATACATGAGTTCAGAAAAAATAATACATTATTACCTGAAGAGGTACATTAAAAATGTCCCGTTTGTATTCTCAGTTAAGTGATTCTAGATCTTTGCTGAAATGTATTTTTATTATAAAAATTTAAAAAATCAGGAAACGAGAAAAATTAGGCAAATTCATACGACTTTTTTTTTTAATTAGCGAACTTTCATGTCATTAAAATGGTGGCATTATCATTGAGGACACATCAATTTAGGGATAAGTTCGTACTGTTCTCGTTACATGAAAACGTGCAATTTTTATGGCACGATATTCATTATATTATAAACTGATTTTTTTAAATATAAAATAAAAAAAGCATGTAATCTAAAATCTTGAACATTGATTTCTCATTATATTTAGTTTTTTTATTAAGCTATGAGAGAAGATATCGAACGTTTTTGACTTCCTCATGGAGAATCTTTGTAGAGAGGCAAATAAGATGAAGAATCAATGTGCAAGATTCTACTTTCAATCTTTTTTCATATAGGATATTTTATATCAGATATCTTCACCAAATTTGATATATATTACAACGGGATATTAATTCGACCTTGTAGACGATATAAGCAGGATTTGTCCAAGTTAACTTGGATTAGAACAAATTTTTTAAAATTTGTTCAAAAATTATTTTTCGAAAATTCTAAATTCTATAAAATCGAAACTGCTTTATGGATTTTACTCAAATTCAATATCGACCGTTATTATCTATTGTTCTATTTATCAATAACTATATAGCTTATTAGTTTAAAACTTGGGGAAGCTAGAGAACACACAGAGATTTGATTTTTTTGAATGTCATATAGAATCTCATTCACTTTAGTGATGTTCACCAAATTTGATATTTACTACAACAGGATATCAATTCGACCTTGTAAAATATTTGAGACGTTCAATAAATTAAAAATTGCGGACGGTAAAGAACGTACATACATTTTTCGAAAACCCAAAAGTCTTATAAAATCTAGAAAAACTGTTCCAATTTTTTTGGAAATGCATATATAAAAAGGTCATTTACCAGTGTACCAAATTTTCAACTCGATTATCAAAGCCGTTTTTAAGATACATCAGTTTGAATTTTGCAAGTGAACCACACACACACACTTACATACATCCGCAATTTTTTTTCTAAGCCACTTTTCTCGACGTTTTAGACCATTCCGAGTTTCCTCCCATGAAAAACTCGAGAAAAAATATTTCTGACTCTAAAAGCTTCGAAATCAAAGCTATCAGAAAGCAACAAAAAAATTTTTTTAATGAAAATAAACATAAATAAATATAAATAAATATTTCAGGTAATTTGGTACCACGATGACCAGCCAGTGAAGGAATCCGCCGATTTCCAGCTGCTTTTCCAAGGCGACCGATGTACACTGGTAATTCACGAGGCATTTCTCGACGACGCTGGCATTTACAGAGTAGTGGCGATAAATTCGCGAGGCGAGGCGTCCAGCCAATGCGTCTTGTCGGTTGTTCGTAAGTGCATTATTATTTCATATTAAATTATCCAAGTATCGAATTGGGCTGCAGCATCACTCTGTATAATATATGTTATAATATATGCTCGTTGGAACGCTTCCCATTATCCGTGACTGACCCCTTTCGATTTTTCAGCAGCGGCCGATTCGACTGATCAACTGGCCGCTGGGAGCGCGCCCCAGTTCGCAAGACTGATGACTGACGCTCTCGTGGATGAGGGTGAAGACACCACTTTCGAGTGCCAAGTCACCGGTGAACCTCGTCCGGACTTAAGATGGTTCTTCAATAATGTAGAAATAGATGTACTTAACGAGAGAATCAAGGCAAGGACAAGATTAATTAACTCCTAAATCACCAACTTCATGACAAACAGTCAGTCTTTAATTTGCGTCGTGAATCCAAAAGAAATGATTTTATGGCCAACGATAGAATTAAAGCTAAAAAGATTACAGATTAAGATTTATTACTTATCAATTGCAATCACATTAATTTGTGTTCATAAGACACACATTATAAACACATAGATTATTGACAAAGCTGTCATTATTTATAAATCTAAGCAATAAAAAATACTGAAAAAGACCCGCACATGGGCCGAAACGTATAAAAAAGAAGAACACTCTCTTCATAATTAATTTGGTCGCCAATAGCCAATACCTTTTTCTTAAAATAAAAAGATTACATATTTTTAATCAGCAAAAGGAGATCTTTATGATTTATGGTCTTTTTGCTTCCTGGTAGAGAAAGCTTTGTTTTCATGGAAAAAAAAATCTAAATTTTTACGTCAGAATATTCAATTATGTGTGTGCAGGGCTTCGAAATTTCAATTATTTCTAACTCAAGAACCGCTTGAGCGATTGAGTTAAAAATTTTCATACAAGTGGAGCAGCAGTTCGTTTTTAATTGTTGCAATTATTTACGAAATGTACGCAGAAATTTTTATTTTATGGCTTTATGAAATTTTTCGAAAAAGGACGTGGGGGCTTTAGCTTTCATAAAATTAATGATATTTGCTTACATAATTCTTAATAAGTGCAAGTGTTCTCAATGTTATTTGGAATCGGAAAAGCAGTTTCGATTTTATAGAGTTTTGAAATTTTTGAAAAAATCGTGTTTTTGCCCTATCTTTGACAAAACATGGGCAACGAACTCAAATTTCATACATGAACTTGAGACTATCTAGCGATAATGAGTACAAAGTTTCGTCATAATCTGCAATGTGTTTTAAATTTCTTAGAATTTTAACCTCCAGAAAAAATGATGTTATTGCATTAATTATCGCAAAACATAAAAGAGCACACTCAATTTTTATGCATAAAATCAGTAGTATTTAGCAATAATAGGTACAAAATTACGTCATTATTTGTTGGAGGATTCAAATTTTTCAGAAAATTAACTTTGACAAAAAATAAAGCTGCAATGTTGAACTTTGCAAATTGCTTCCTTATTATTTTTGGTTTTCACTTACAAGGCTTTCTCTATAAGGCAGCTGAAATCGATTAACATTTTTCCTCATAGACGCAGCTTTGTAAGCAAAACCAAAATTAATGAGGAAGCAATTCGCAAACTTTAACTTTGCAGCTTTTTTTATATTAATGTTTTGACCACGAAAAAACATTCTCAGGCTTGAGCGTTGAAAGTTATAGGAAGAATTGAATCAAGCCAATAAATCAATCAATCAATCAATCAAGTGAGACAATTAATACTCTTCGAGTTAGCATAGATGAATTGCAAATTTCCTTTATTCTATCAAAATGCTATTGTAATAAATAAAATATGGGGTATTACGAATTAATTTGATTTAATAAAAATTTTAAGTTAATACGATTTTATTAGAAAGTAAATAGCGATCAAACACGTTTTTTAAACTGAAATCGATGGTATTATAATTTTGTTTATGGTCGAAATTTTTAAAAATCGTGAGCCGATGTATTGAAATCGATAATTTTTTTACTAAAATCTAGTTTTTGTCGAATTTCAGGTGACGCACGACGAGGCAGGAATTTGTACATTGACGATCTCAGCGACTACCATCGAAGATAAGGGCAATTACGTGGCAAAAGCGACAAATCTTCACGGCGAGGCGAAAACTATCGCTCGATTGGTTATGAAATCTGCGGCCGAGCCAATGGTACCCATGGTAACAAAACTCGTGCCACCATCGTTCGAAGAAATTTTTCCCAGCAGAAAAATCAGCGAAGGCGTAATGACCAAATTCGAGTGCATCATTCACGGAAAGCCAACGCCTAAGGTAAATATTCATTGCATTGGAAGCCTATGAAAATTCTCCACATAATTTTTGTTCGTGAAACTATCGATTCAAAATTTGCAATAGCTCTTTTGCATTTATTCGACGGTAGTTGTAATTTATTAACAATATACCAATTATTTGAGCAATCAAAAACTTCATATAATTTTTACAATACAAACAAAAAACTGCAAATTGAAAATGTTTAATTGCGTTTCTGCATTTATTTGACAAAAGCCGCTCATATAAAAACTACTTGTTTAAGCAATCGAAGCATTTTTTCATGTCCATTTGGAGCAAAATGAGTTAAATCAGCGATCATCAAAGGTGATTTTTTTTGCCACCCAAAAATAGTGAAAAAACTTCATATAATTTTTTCATTACTTAAAATCCAGCATTTACAATTTAGTTTTCCAACTCTGTCTCACTTAATATAAGTTGTAAAATGAGGCAGAGTTGTTTTGGAGCTTTGGTTCCTTAACAAAAATTTAATTGCTTACGCAATAAAATGTTCACAAACTCAACTTTTAAAATGGTGATTGACATTCCTTTACAAAAATTCGACTGTTGGAGTAATTAAACCAATTTAAATTCCAATTTAGAGCAAAAAGAGCCTAAAATCAGAGTCTGAATATTTCAAGAAACCAACAATTTTTATTTCACAATTGCGAATCTGCATTTATTTGGCAAAAGATAATCGGTTTTTAATTCTTATCATGCGAAAAACGAGTAGCAATCAGAGTTTGCCTAAGGCGAAGATTTTTTGTCAGGCTAACATAGACAAAATCTTTTTATAATTTTTGCAATACTTCAAAACGAGCAATACAAAATTGATATATCCAACTGTGCGTTACACAACAAAAGCTGTAATTCCATCCTAAGAATTCCACATTAGTTCCTCTGCACAAATGTAATTGTTTGAGCTATCGAAGCAGTTCAAATTCCTATTTTAAGCAAAAAGAAGCTAAAATCAGGGTTCAATAGTGCGTCCGTTCGAAATTATTGAGCCACTCGGTTGAAAACGATAAAAGTATCATGGCGAGTTGAGCGGGAGGTTTTTTGGCTGTTGTTCTCCAATGTAAGGCAAGCAAGTGACTTGGTCTGCTGTCACGAGGGCCAGAATTTCGCGAGCGATGCCAAAACGATCTAAGAAGAAGAAGAAGAAGACAGAGCTTAGTTAACATAGCGCCTCGTTCTCTTATCCCATATTCTATCCAAATCGATTCTCGGTTATCTGCGGTATGCAAGTCTGCCAAGACAGTTTCGCAGTGTCGCTCGTTGGTTTGAGTGAAACATGTGGCTGATCGTGTTGATTCTTTTTCTGATAGTCGTAAGTCTCTTCAAGTGTCTCGTGTATCGAAGACGCGAGTTTTCTGTTGTGTATTAGTTAGTTGAAGACATTTGCAATACCTCTTGAAAGTTATTTGCAAAATGTCGAAAAGTCTCCGGTATTATAGAGTGAATTTTCCTATTTTCGACGAAGAGACTCAACAAGATTTTCGAATTCTTGACAGCAACAAAATTGGTGAACGTCTCACGAGCTAAACTGAACGTAAAATTGCCTGGCACTTTGCTCAGACTCGACTAACGCAATGACGAAAAGAATCTAACCAACGATTACTTATAAAGGGCGACGAGGGCCAAGATAAAAAAAGTTGGAGCGTTCTTGAGTCAAGGCACAAGACTCTCTTCTTCATGCTTCGTTGCAAAAGAGAGTGGGAGACGATGGACGCGCATTCAAGCGTCAAATATAATTAGCGACATTGGGACCTACGTATAAACTTGTACGGCTATTATTAATGCGCGTACGTGTGTGGACCACGAGGTCGTGAAGGTCGATTGACGGATAACCCGCAGACTGTGACACGGTTTCGCGACAGGGAGAGAAGATAACTTCTCGCCTGTCTTCGGGCTTATAGATGCTGTGCACGACGGGATTTATCGGATCTTGAAAGAGTTTCAAACATTTTAAAACATATTTTAAGGTGTTTGATCGGGAAAAAAGGTGTACACGTTTTGCGGTTTTTGATAGAAAAAAAAAATTGTACACGTTCTGAGGTTTTTGATAGAAAAGAAAATTGTACATGTTTTAAGGAATTTGATAGAAAAGAAAATTGTACACGTTTTAAGATTTCTGATAAAAAAGAAAATTGTACCCGTTTTGACGTTTTTGATGGAATATAAAGTTGTACACGTTTTCAGGTTTTTGAGGGAATATAAAATTGAACACATTTTAATGTTTTTGATTAAAGAAAATTATACACGTTTTAAGGTTTTTAATAAAAAAGAATATTATACACGTTTTAATGTTTTTGATAGAAAATAAAATTGTACACGTTTTAAAGTTTTTTTTATAGAAAATTTTTTTTACACGTTTTAAAGTTTTTTTTATAGAAAAATTTTTTTACACGTTTTAAAGTTTTTTTTATAGAAAAATTTTTTTACACGTTTTAAAGTTTTTTTTATAGAAATTTTTTTTTACACGTTTTAAAGTTTTTTTTATAGAAAAATTTTTTTACACGTTTTAAAGTTTTTCATGAAAAAGAAAATTGTACACGTTTGAAGGTTTTTTTATAGAAAAGAAAATTGTACACGTTTGGAGGTTTTCTATAGAACAAAAAATCATACACATTTCAATTTTTTTATCAAATAATAAAAGCTAAGGAATATAAATAAAATCATTAGCAATGGAGGAAGGAAATAGAAATGAGGAAGAGTTACTTTTTTATTACCTATTATTTCTCCTAAATTAAATGATAACATTTGTGCATATCGTATAGGCTTAATTAAAAACCCTTCTTTTTTTAACCAAAAAAGGAATTGAGCGATGAATCTTTTTTCTTAATTTCGCAATTCCTCAACTTCATTATACGAAATGCGTTGACAATGCCAGCAAACATTTAGCCTTGACCGGTGCTTCGAAAAATTCGATCCGCTTAGAAAATAGCTGCAACAGGTGCACGATGGAAATGTATTTGTGTACCCCAAATAATCGTCTCCGTTACGGCTAGTATTAAGTCCCAACTATAAAACGAGAATTCATAGAAATACTGTAATGGTCGCTATTCCATTATTACCGGAAGTAACTATCGTTCGTGGCAACCATAAAAATATTCGAGCGACTACAAAAATATTTTTTTCGAACATTTTTTATGGTGATTAAAATGCATAGTACTATGTGTAACTCAATAGCTACTAAGTTTACTGAGATTTGGCTAAGTTCCAAAGTAGTAAATGTCCATCATTCTGTTAGATAAATATTTATCCTAAAATAGACTAAATAACTATTACTTCGGAACTCTTGCCCATAATTCTTATAAAATGTATTACAATTGTTCATTAATTGAAAAAAGTATCGAACTCCATGACATCCCATACAAAATTTTTCAATGCGTTGAAATATAAATGGTGGACTATTTTTCTTTTTAATTTTTTATAATTGATTGTAAGTAAGATTGAAGATAAGTGTTTATTGCAGCCATTTTAATCATTGTTCTGTTATCTTCACAAATATTGATTCCAATAATATAATTATGTAATAATATTGACATAACATAAATATACTTTTTTTTAGGGCCCCCACATTTTTTTTTCCGCTCGGCCAATTTTTCTGTGCCCTCTAAAATTTTCACCGTAGTTTATAAAAGTGAGGAAATAATGTCCTTATTAGTAGAAATAAATAAATACCAAGAAGTTGTTTAATTATCACAAAATATTTCGAATATTAGTTGCAGATTGAAGATCACAATTTGTCTCGCCAAAAAAATTGTTCCGAGCTATAATTAACATAATCCTTCTTTTATTGCAGATTCAATGGCTTTTCAACGACCGACCAGTTCACGGAAAAGGTTTTCTCGTGTCGGTGAGTGGCGAGCGTCAAGTACTTACAATACCGGAAGCTGGACCTGAGCACACGGGTACGATTTCCTGCGTGGCGGAAAATACAGCTGGAAAAACGATATGCGAAGCGAAACTCGAAGTCGGTTAGTATAGAAAGTCTGTAACTTTTTTTTTCCTTTTTTGGGGTCATTTCGATCCCAACGTACTTATCGCAGCTAAATTAAGCAAATCTGGTGTTACTCGCCTGTTTCCAAACTTTGAAGGATGTTTTTGATCCCAAGGTTCATTTTTATTATGCCATCCAATGGTTAAAAAAAAATCGCAACTAGATTTAACAAATCGTGGGTTCTCAAACTCTACGGGGACTTTTTGTTCCTAAGCTTTTTCTTCATGCCATCTGGTGGTAAAATACAATAAAATTTTTATTATTAAGCGGATTTTGAATTATTTGACTATTCGCAAATTGAATAGCAATTTTTGTTCTCAATCGTTTTTACGTCATCTGATGGTCAAACAAAGTGGAACTTTGCAAATTGGTTCCTTATTATTTTTGGTTTTTATTTGACAAAGCTACCTTTATGAGGAAGTATGTTAATCGATTCAGGCTTCTTCATAGAGGAAGCTTTGTAAAATGAAAATACAAATGATAAGAAAGCAATTTGTAAAGTTATACTTTGCATCTTTTTTTATTATGAAAGTTAAAATTCTAAAAAAAAATTTAAACGACATGATAATTCATAACAAAACTGTATAGCTATTATTGCTCAATACCAGTGATTCTATGTATAAAATTTGAGTTCGCTATTTTATGTTTCGTTAAATTTATTGCGATAACATTATTTTTTCAAGAAGTAAAAATTCTGAGAAATTTGAACCACATTGCAGATCATGACAAAACTATGTAATAATCATCCCTAAATAGTACAGATCTTATGTATGAAATTTGAGTTCTTTGTCTCATGTTTTGCAAGGGTGAGGGTGAAAAAGTAAATTTTTCGAAAATTTCAGAACTCTATAAAATCCAAACAGCTTTTTTTATTATACCAGACAACATTAACACTACCTGCACGTATGAAAAATTATTTAGACAAATATCGCCATTTTTACGAATGTTCGAGTGCGCACGTTTTTTTAAATCAAAAAGCTATGAAATAAAAATGTCTACATACATTTAGAAAAAATTTACAAACATTTAGAAACATTTAAAGATGGAGAGTTGCTTCACTTGTGTACCGAATAGTAGCTAAATCAGTTGAAGGGTTTTTAAGGTATAGGTAATTGAAATTTCAAAGTCCTGCACACACAGACATACATCCGGACATTTTTTCTAAGCCACTTTTCTCGATGTTTTGGAGCATTCTGATTGTCCCGACATGTAAATCTCGAATTTTTTTTTCCTTTCCATGTAAACAAAGCTTTTTTTGAGGAAGTCAAAAAATCATAATTAGATTGAGCGAATCTTCTGTAATTTGACTATTTTCAAACTGAACTAGCAATTTTCTTATCAATCTTTTTTTTAATGCCAACTGATGGTAAAAAAAATCGCAGCAAGATTGAGCGAATTTTCTGTAATTTGAATATTTTCAAACTGCATTGAAATATTTTGTTCCCTATGTTCCTTTATATGCGATTTCATGGTAACAAAAAAAAGATAAAATCGCAACTAGATCGGCAGAACTTTATCACCACTGAGTGTTTTCATCTCTGACTGTAATGGAAGTAGGTTGAGTCCGTCGTGAGCTAAAATAACGACGACGACGACGATGCCTGTGGGCAATCGTGTCGCAGGGAAGTTATTAATACTCTTACTTCCGACCGAAACTTCATTCACTCCAGGGTCGTCGTTTATGCATCGGCTAAATGCACTTCAACGATGCTATCAGATCATTGGGTTTCCCCAGATTTGGCAATAGATCAATTAGCAGAAGCGCCTCAACGAAGCAGAAAAAAATAAGATGCTGCGACAGGAACAAATGTGGCAAAATCGATTACTTAGTTCATCAGCTACAAATTGCTGTAGGATCAAATAAAAATAAAACAGTTTCAAACTGTACGAAAAACCAACCACGAGAGTTAAATACTTTACTTGTGTGCAAAATTTTAGTTCGATCGGTAAAATCGTTAGATACACAGTTTTGAATTTTTTTGCTAGAAATCTGCTATATATAGGGCTTTCCATTCGGATTTGACATGGGTCTGACCTTCGACCTCTCTAATTTGCCTTGTAATTTTTTGTAGGATATTTCAGACCCTTAAGTGCACTACATTGTTATTTTCGTTTTTTAAATGCAAATCGTTTCTCCAATATTTTTTTAAAGTAACACATCGAATGGTATAATTAGAAAAATCAGGACAAATTCTAAAAAATAGCTTATTGAATTTTTAAATCTAGTCGAATTTTTAAATTATAGTCCAAGTCAGCACGATTTTTCTTACAGTTTTCAAGCTTGTTTGAAGAATAAAATTATCAGAAAGTATGTGAAAAAATTAATTTATTACAAGTGACTGCTCGAACGTTTTTCTATATAAGAACGGATTTTTTTTTCCAGATTGATAAGAATTTTCTTGATTTTTTCGGACTAAGACTCCATTTTAACACTACACAAGGCAAATTCTAGCATCACATGTTTGAAAAACATTTCTGTATATATGTAGAAGTGTTTGACAAGTCGTCTGTAGTACATTGATTTTTTTTCTATTTGTCAATCTTTTTTTTAATCGCCCTCGATTTGAAAAAAATTGTATCCCTTTCTACAGTTCCTAATATTCTGACCTGCCAATATTTTTCGTGCTTTGCATACTATACTCAACGATCAAAGGTGGCAGATTTTTTACATAATTTTTTTTATTTCAATAAATCGACAACGCTCAACAACCGATGTCATATTTCTGTCCAAAATATGTCATGAAAAGTAAGAAAAGGCATCTGGTGAATTTTTTTCGATTTTTCATATGATTATTTTCAATAGCTAACTCTCGTCGCCTTTAAGTAAATTGCTACAAAAACCTTAGAAAAAAAATTCAGAAAAGCAAAGCTCCTTCTATAAGGAAATAAAAAAAAATTATCACCAAATATCTTAACTCAACCGCAAATAAATTTTCCTTCAAAATGTGGAATATCGTGTTGATGAATTATTTTTCAATTTAAAGTCAATTTATTTCGTGATAGAAAAAAAATGCAACCCGAATTTGTAATAAATTGATTTCGCCCGAATTTATTACAGCTTCTAATGAAAATAAATCGCAAATTAATCATTAGGCTAATAGTGGAAAATTGCTCATCGACTAATTTCCTAGAAACTCAGCTGACGATGTATTGTCAGAGAATATCCTTCATCGCTATTGCTGAAGTGAACAATAAGTGTTTGGAGCGTTGATGGACGTTTCGGTGGCTGTGAGTCGATATAAAAGCCGCTGATGCAGACAATATATATTTTTAACCGTGCGGCGACCAAACACATTTCCTCGCTTACTCTTATGTAGATTGGCTTTCTCGCTTTCTCATTTTCTTTCTCCGTTGCAGAGTAACTGCCGGTTGAGATCTAATTTTAGGATGAGGTTTTATGTATCTTCCGATGTTTTTTTCAAAAAATTCTACGAACGAAAACTGAGAGGCGTCTTCGTTTACGAAGGGGTTTGCTTTGGGGCTTTCAGAGATCAAGTTTTATGAGAAGCTATTAGACGTGGTCCGAAGATGAAAGAGTTTTTGCTGCTCCCCTCGTTGCACTTTGTTGAGATTCGTTGCTTGTATGAATTTTGAAAAACGAGCTGCACCGTCAATCGATTCTATTTTCATTTCCCTGTTTTTTTTAAATAAAAAAAAATGTATTGACGTTAGGGCTTTTTTATTTTAGATATTGTAGAAAAATTGCTAATCGCGAATTGAAGAGAACAGAACGTTTTAAAATATTTTTGTCGACGTTAGGGGCTTATTTTATTTTGGAGAATGTAGAAAAACTGCTAAGATCAAATTGAGGAGAACAGAACGTTTCAGCTTATCAATAATGTGACCACGATTTTTTTTCTGCGTCGTTGGGAAATTTAAAATTATTCTAAATTAAATTTTTCGGAAATAGAAGTATTCGCAGAATATACTTTTTTTTTTAATTGTGCCAGGTTTTCAAATAGTAACTGACAGTGTTTTTTTTTAGTAAAATATTACGAAATTATTATTAAGAAAAAAAGAATGACTGCGTACATTTGATAAATGATATCTTATCATCAGTATAATGAGGAAAACAACCCAAGAGAGAGAAAAGAGGAAATTAGCGCGTTTTGTATGTCATCTTTGACGAACTGGAAAAAACTAAAATAAGATACATAAGAACGTCAACATTTGTACTTGGCCAAAATTTTAAATATTCTTTTCTAAATAATTTAATTAGAAAACGTGATAAAATAGTAAATGGTGCACATCGAAAATCTTGAAATCTGATAAATGCATCCATAATTCTTCTTAACCTAAATTTCTGCCTCGGTTTCGTTTTATTTCCAGTAATTTGCAAATCCTATTCCACTGGATTCACTCCAAAAACCAAATTTCAACTGTACGCCAATTTTCCCTGTTACTACTCTTCGTGGTCTCTTTATCACCGCATGAATTTCCGGAAATGTGGAAAACCGTGAATCAGGAAAAACACTTTAAAAAAAAAAATTATTTTTTAAAATAAATACACAAAAAAACGCCATAAAATATTATCTATGAAATCTCCAAAGTGAATTCCCATTTTTTTTCAATACCGAAATGTTTGCCTACAATTTTTTCTTATTGCCAGTAATTTGCAAATTACATTTTAGTGAATCCCTATCTCCCTAAAAACCAAATTTTCACCATTTGCCATATTTCACTGTTACCACTCTTTATGGTGTTACATCTTTAAATTGAATTCACATTTTTTAATACCCAAATGCCAGCCTACAATTTTATCTCATTGCCAGTGCAATAAGATGAAAGCAAGTCCGATTTCGCTATATTCACCCCAAAAGTCAAATTTTCACCATTACCTATTTTTCCCTGTTACCGCTCTTCATGGTCTCTCCGTCACCACATGAATTTTTGGACATATGATAAAACCGTGGATCAGGAAGAAATACTTTTCCAAAATAAGAAAGAAAAAAAAACATATTCCTAAAATAAATACACAAATAAAAAGTTATTGTGTTTCCGGACGGCACATACAGACGCCAGACAGACAAACAGACAGACAGAAAGACAGACGGACAGACAGAAATGAGTTAATGTGTTTTTTGGAATCTAGAACACTCAAAACATGTATTTCTATCATAATCTCAGAGTCGAATTTTTTTTGGATTGCAAAAAAACATCATAAAGAATTATATGTGAAATCTTCAAAATGAATTCACATTTTGTCAATACTTGAATTCCTGTATACAATTTTATCTTACTGCCAGTGCAATAAGATGAAAGCAATTCCGATTTCGCTATATTCACCCCAAAAGCCAAATTTTCATCATTAGCCATTTTTGCCTGTTACCACTCTTCATGGTCTCTCCGTCATTACATGAATTTCCGGACACGTAGGTGGGCAGGTTGTTACCGTTACCGATGATGCGCGTCTGTGGGTCAATTCGGGGAGAGTTGCAAGCTCGCCATTCCGCGAGATAAACCGGGTCCGACGCACGCAGAATTCGCGTTATTTTTGTCGGCACGAATACCCGCAGTTCGTCGAGGGTCCACGACGTTAGTCGCAAGCATTGCTATAGCGGAACGACGAGGAGAGCTCGTGGTACCGCCTCGAGTTTGCAGAGAGCCGCAAGTTGAGAAGACCTCTGGCCAAACGAGAGAGCGGGACGGTGAACCAAGAGGAGCGAAGAGATAGCGAAGAGAAAGAAGAGGTGACTTCTGGCATCGACTAAGCAGAGTCCACCGGTCGGTTCGACGATCCCGACGTAGTTTTCCCAGTTGCGTGCGGTCGTTTTTTAGTTTTTTCTTTTTTTTTTCGACCTTCCATCGAAAAAAGTTTATAATAAAAATTATTCAAGGACATTTTCGTAGGGATAAAAAATAACCAAAGTGCAATTGTAGTGGTAAAAAAGTGACAGAAGTTGAAGAGGTCGGTGATGGTCCTTAATATTGTGACTTACCCATCATTTGCTAAGTACCCAAACATCTCCTCTCTCAGAAATCCAGTCTAAAACAAATAAGACCATGAAACACGTGTCATGTGTGATATAATGTAGTACTATCGTTGTACTATACTATTGTCTTATCTCTATGTGTGATGGTAGCGTCGCTCGACCAGGAAGAAGACGGACAGCTGCTTCTAAATTTGTATAGGACCCGAAGAGTTTCTCTACGTGCACCACTTGTGTGTTTCTAGTTCTACTAACTATGTGAACCGAAATAGAAATCTCGAATCTTCGCAAATGGTTATTTGAGCGTCGTTAGCGATAACCTGTTATCTTGGGTCATTCAGGTGTCGAGATATTCTTCAAGGTGAATCGGGCGGAATTTTGGAACCGATTTTCCATGAGCTGCATCTTTAGCTTAGGACATTAGATACATCCAAATTGTTCATTTGATCTCTACATACTGATCTCATTGCAATTAAATAATTGAACAAATAAAAAATTTATTAATTTTTTTTTGGCGAGGTGATTTCATTATTTTATCGTATTTATCGGAACGTAAATCGGTAAACAGAAAATGAGGAGTAATTAATTGCAATTTAATATATCTTTCATATTTTAAAAAAAATAAGGATGTTGAGCATTTTATTAAAATTTTTATATTCATTAGGAATGTGAATTAAACTTATGTAAAATGTACATTAAATATATTGATATTTATTCTTTTGAATTGATTATGTTTAGCAATTTTTATTCATTTGAATTAATTTATTTGAGCTGAGGAATTTTGTTAAATCAAAGAAATTAATTGCTTCGTCTTATTTATTTAGTGCCCTCTTCGGGTAATGTCCGATTTTTCTCACTGCCCACTTGGCGAATACCAAAGCAAACTCCACCCTCCTGAGTGAACGGGGCCAGTGCGCTTAAATTTCGCGTATCCAAATACACTCGGCGCTCTGCGGATCTCGATTTATCTGGATTTATTTTCACGATATTTTGGTCCATTGCCAAAAATCTTGGCGTCCAGTAGTCACGTAGGATGCAAGGATATGATCGGCTACTCTGGAGTGTTGAGTCTCGCAAATCTGCAACATGTTTTATTATTGAATGAGTAATCCCAAATTCTTTGCCAGGAATCCTTGATTATTTTTCGGCGTTGAAGATGTTGCTGAAGCTGAAGATAAGGCTGAGACTAAAGATCGAATTGTGGGTTTAGGACCATGAAAAAGAAGGTGAAGATGAGGATGAAGATGAAATGGAAGCTTTAGCTTCTTCTTCAGCGTCCACAATATTGCAAATTCAAAAAAGTTTCGTCTTCATATTCTCCTTCATCGTTTAAAAATTTCATCTCCAGCATTTTCTTCAGCGTCGAAAAAGTTTCATTTTCATCTTGTTCTTCAGCGTCAAAAAAGTTTCGTTATCAGCTTCTCCTTCAGCATTGAAAAAGTTCCGTCTTTATCTTCTTCTTCAGCGTCAAAAATGTTTCTCCTTCATCCTCTTCTTCAGCGTTAAGCAAATTTCGTCTTCAGGTTTTTCTTGAGCGTCAAATAAATTATGTCTCCAGCTTTTTCTTCAGCATCAAAAAAATTTTGTCTTCAGCTTTTCCTTCAGCGTTGAAGAAGTTTCGTCTTCAGCGTCAAGCTAATTTTCTCTTCAGGTTCTTCTTCAGCGTCAAACAAATTTTCTCTTTGAGTTCTTCTTCAGCGTCAAACAAATTTTCTCTTTGAGTTCTTCTTCAGCGTCAAACAAATTTTTTTTTTGAGTTCTTCTTCTGCGTCAAGCAAGTTTTCTCCTCAGGTTCTTCTTCGGTATCAAGCAAGTTTTCTCCTTAGGTTCTTCTCCAGCGTCAACAAAGTTTCATCTTTATATTCTTCTTCAGCGTCAAAAAGTTTCGTCTTCATCTTCTTCTTCAGCGTCAAAAATGTTGGTTCCTCATGTTCTTCTTCAGCGTCAAAAGGTTTCGGCTTTATATTCTTGTTCAGCGTCAAAAAGTTTCATCTTCTTTTTCAGCATCAAAAAAGTTCCGTCTTCAGCTTCTTTTTCAGCGTCGAAAACGCTTCAGCTTCTTCTTTCTTGGACTCTCTGTACTCTGCGCGAACCTCGAGCTTGCCCGAGCATTTCGTACCCACAGTCATTGCGACATCCACCGAATTCCATTCATCAGGTGCGATCGGTCGCGGTTCGATTAATCGGGCCGACTATTAATAGTGCAATGATTCAAGGAAAAACGATCTATATTAGATCTAGCATAAGCATCGGTGGGACGATGTACTTTCGAAAGCATGATAGCACAGATACTTGTCGCACTGGATGATTCAACGTGATTTTTATAGTACAGATTCAAAGAATCATAGTCCGGCATTTATTGAGCCTCACCTATTAATTTGGGTGACTATTTTCATGAGCATTTATTCATTTCTCATGGAAAAATGAATACCTCAAATACTCAATATGGTAAAAATAAAAAATGAAAGGTTTGCAATGAAAAATGTACACAAATGAAACTAAAAATTACTGAAATTAAAATACATGCAAATATAAAATTGTTGTAAGCTTACAAATATAATTGAGTGCTGCAACAATCTATAGTTAAGGGTCAATAAGTGCAAGGCTTACCACGTTTTCTGTGAATGCAGAATCCGGAGAACGAATCATCTGATGAAAAATCCGGCTATTTTCGTCGTTAAAAACTATTTTTAATCGATGAAACTTGCCTCGTGCCAAAGAAATAAATGATGTAACTCAAAATCGTACGCACGGTTTTGTAGATATTGCGAGTAAATAGCAAAATCCCAAACGATATGAATTCACTCTTGAATTTCATGTCACAACAAGTATAATTCTCAAATAG
Organism: Tromatobia lineatoria; assembly: GCA_949699805.1. NCBI lineage: Eukaryota > Metazoa > Arthropoda > Insecta > Hymenoptera > Ichneumonidae > Tromatobia > Tromatobia lineatoria. The sequence continues at coordinate 18,277,429 of OX453039.1, read as the reverse complement.
GAATAGGCATTTCGTTTTTTTTTTGGCCTGGTGAAATTTCGTGAAAGAATAACAATCTATTCCTACATTTTAATAGACTTTTTTCGATAATCATGCCATGATTACCAACCAACTAATTTTTGCACCTCCATAAGTGTTTTGTAGATCACTAATCAACAATTTAATTCCAACAGTCAAAATAGCACAATTCTCATAAAAGACTTTCTCTCATTCAATACTCTCTTATCCACTTTCCTCCAAATCTTCCTTAACTCAAAATAAATAAAAATCCAATCAGTCAAAAAATCATATCAGTTAATTCAACCTATTCCTGAATAAAATCCACAGCTCCTAATACGTATCCATATCCTCCTAAAACCCTGTCAGCATTTCGATGAACCCATCAACCAACCTCAATAAATAATTGCTACGACCCAAAATCAAGTTCCCCAGTAACAGAAACACAAAGTAAACGTCCACAATGCATTCAGTTGTACCTGACAATACAAAGTGCCTCCTGTACTCATTGTAGAGGCTCGTTGACTCGTCAAAGAATAAAAAAGAAGTCCAAGGCGTGCTTCGAAGCGTGACTGTGAACACAGACAACATATACATACTGCATTTTTTCGCAGGGACGGACAGACATACGAGAGCCAGAGCTAAGAACCCTTGCCAAATGATTATTGCTACAATCTATTGATAACCCGATTAATCATTTTGTATAGACGGAGGGACGAGGAACGAGGCGGGGGAGGAATTGGTCGTCCAAGAATTGGTACCCATCGACGACGACATGCATCCATCGAGCAGTAGCGAGAAGCACTTCACCACGGAGCGAAGGACTACGCCGGGTGAAGGGGCGACTGGTGGAAGTGAAATTCTGACCAAGATGTCGTCCTCGATCACACAGTCCTCTTCAAGTCACACATCCTGCGTAAAGGAGTACAAGTCTTCAACGTCCTCCAGTTTCTTCGAGCCTGGAAGACCGCGTTCGCCAGGAAACGTCGTCACCAAGTCGACCATCGCTAGCAGTGAATTTTCGTCCCAGAGAAATGGAGCACCGCCGGTTGTACAGGTGAAGAAGATGCTGAAGAGCATGAAAATAATGTGTGTGAGCTGTGGAAGCTAATGGATTTTTTTTTTTGGACATTGGTACAGAGTCACAAGGTCGAAGAGTTCCAACGAATTGTACAGGACACGCCTGGAGAAATTAGACAGGAAAAAACCGTGGTTATTACCGAAGGGCGTGGACCAGTCAAGGTCCAAAAACCAGCTAGGAAAAACACCGCTCCGAGGTTCGTTTCGCCGGTCACAGGAATGATTGTGGATCAGGATAGTGACGTCGTACTTGAAGGAGTCATCGACGGTGAGTTTTCTGCTTTTTTTTGCTTCCTCATATAGGAAGCTTTGTTTTCGTGAAAAATTGTTTTTTTTTTTTCGAGATTTTTATGTCAGTACACTCAGAATGGTCCAGAACGTTGAGAAAAGTGGTTTGTGCGAAATTTGTGTATGTGGGTGTGTGGGTGTGTGTATGTGCACATTTCGTTGTTTACACGATAACTGTCGCAATTTTCGATGAATGCTCTTTAAATTTTGTATGCAAGTGGGCTATCATAGAATGCCGCTTGGTATTGTAGTTGACGCGAATCGGTTTGAAAATTTAGATTTCATAGCATTCTGAAAATTTTGGAAAAATCCCTTTCACGCTATCATTTTCGCAATTAAAGAGTCAGCGGGCTGAAATTTCGTACATAAATGAACTACCTGTCAAATATTGTGTGCACCAAATTTTGCGAGAATCTGTCGAGTCGTTCTGATTTTATCACAATTTCAATTTTTTCAAAAATGTCTGCAAATACTATAACTCATGGAAATTCTGAGATATCCGGCTGCAATCGCCGATATGATTTCACGATTATTGATTACCAATCAAGATTATAGTCCAATTATTAACTGTTGACATGTCAGAAAATTTCGATTTTGGTGAACAAAAAAAAAACTTTTACGAATTTTTTTTTCCGAAATTTCCTACAGATTTATCGTAAATATTTTTCACACTTAGACGACCATTTAAAAAGATATTTGGTACAAATTTGACAGCGATCGGTTGAGTGGTTCAAATTTTATGGGATTTTGAATTTTTTGGAAAATCTCGTTGGCGCGTTCACTTGTGTAAATTACGACATACCGAGCTGAAATTTTGTCCACATATGGACTATCATGAAACGATAATTCAGTTGAAATTTAACGCCAATCGATCGAATGGTATCAATTTTACGTCTTTTCGATTTTTTATAAAAATCTCATCTGAGCATAAACAAGCCTGCAAAGTAGAACCTTGCAAATTGCTTTCTCATCATTTTTTGCTTTTTACAAAGCTTTCTCTATGAGAAAGCCAAAATTGATCAACATACATCCTCATAGAGTTAGCTTTGTAAAAAGCAAAAAAAAATGATAAGGGGGCAATTTGCAAGGTTCTTCTTTTGTTTTTTGTAATGTTCTGGTCCAGTTTGTTGCTCGGCGAGAAGAAAAATGGAAGGATATATGATTGCGTGAAGAGGTACGAAAATCTTGGCAAGTTTTGTGGTCGTTCATCCCGCGTTGCAAGGCGAAAGTTGTGTGCTATATTGTTATCAATGCTGAAGGTGTTAAATCTTGCACATGGCTGCCAAAGAACATGACTGTAGGCGTAATCTTGGCAGGATATTTGGTACCAAGGTTTTATGACCTGATAAGCAATCTATTACTCACAGGCTTTCCGCAACCTACTGTTTGCTGGACGAAAAATGGGCAGCAGCTTAAAGATGGCGTCAAAACGACCTACGAACATAATCACGTTCGTCTGGAACTGAAAAATGTCAACGTTAAAGACGCGGGCCGTTATACATGCACGGCTAGCAATGATGTGGGCAATGCCAGCAGCACTGCTGATCTTGTGGTCAAAAGTGCGTCAATATACGAGCTTTTTTTTTGCTGTTCTTGGGATTTTTTTTTGTTTTTTTTTCCTGTTTGTTCTTGAAGTTTTTTGCTAATTGGTTAATTCTGTGCGATTTCAGAAACGATATTTCCACCGGTATTTGGCAGAAGACTTCAGGCTCAGGTTGTTAAACGAGGAGAAAGAGTCGTGATGGAGGTGGAAATTACTGGCACTCCTGAACCTACTGTCACTTGGTATAAGGATGACGTCCCACTCAGAGAAAGACCTCCGGAAATCAGACTCAGACAGCAAGGAAATTGCTATATGCTGGTCATCGAAAAAGGTATTTTTTTATTTTTTTATTTTTATTGATGAATGTATTTATAAAAGAAGAATTCTGTGTCAAATCCACCACTTTTTTTACCCTCTTCGAGCTGCTACACAATTGGTAATATCAAAGTACTAGTAAAAAGCACTTTATGTGAATTTTTTTAGATTTTTGAAAACAATATTTTAGAAAATGCTGTTTTTAAAAAAATAGATATTGAGTAGTTCAACATTTTTGAATGGTATTTCTTCATAAATTAAGAGCTATTCATTTTTTTTTTTTCGAAAAGAATAAAAAAATTTCGTCTCATGCCAGAAAAATACAATTTCTTATCAAAAGGCGGAAAAGTACAATTTTTTTTTGTCGAACAGCACAAAAATACAATATTTGTGAGGAATGGGAAAAAAAATTTTGTTGTCGAATCTTTTAAATATACGATTTTTTCTCAAACCTGATGACATTTTTCAGTATGTGTTATCCCTTTGAGGATTTTACGGTCACTAAATATATGGAACACGTAAATGATTCTGTAAACACTGACGCTATAATATAATATTGATATACCGAGATTATTCGTGTACGATAACGATTTTACGATTTTGTGTAAAAACGAAACCAATTTCCTCAAATGGTCGTTGACCTCCTCTTTTTATGTATTTCCAAATGTAATTTTTGTATCCCTACTTATGTAATCTTTATCTTTATATCAGCTGAAAAGGAGAATGCGGGTAAATACATGGTGAACGCGACAAATGCCGGTGGAGAGGCTCAAAGCATTGCCGATTTTGCGGTCTTCGAGCCAACTCCGGATACTATGGTAGAAGTGCACAAGACAATCGTCTACGAGAACGTGCGAGACAAAAATATTGTTCAGGTAAGTTTATCAATATAAATTACAAAATTAATATCGATTTTGCATCACACTTTCATATTTTTAAATGCAATCGAGAATTTTAAACAACAAAGAAAAAACCGTCATGGGTAAAAAATAGAAAGTTCACCACTTTTTCTTACCAAAATATGAGTCCAACGATTCAAATTAATAATAGGCCTGAAAAAAATAATAATAATAATAATAATAATAATAATCAGAGGCTCTGAAATTTATAAATTGTACTATTTCCTTACTCGATTTCCCAACTGATGTAATATACGATAAAGGACAAATTTATAAATTTAGATTTATATAAAATTTATGGAATCATATTTCATGGAGATAGAACTTAATTCCATATAAATGATTTATAGAGAGTGTGTCTTTGAAACCAATAATTTTCGCGCGTGGTTTCAAGAGAATTATTCACGTACCAATTGAAAAATTCGTAAAATCCGATTCTACAGCCCGACGGTCAGAAGGGTGAAATCCCTTCGGCGAATTTGACAGCCGAGCACATAGCAACGACGGTAATACAACCGAGTTCCGGTCTGAGAACCATAGTCCCCCCCACAACAATTGGTTCCCACTCCGATTCAATCCGAACGATCCAACTAATCGAAAATAAAGTGGACACCGGAAAAGGCTCAGCGCCAGTGATTGAAAAGGCTTCGCGTTCCGAGTACACGTCCTCAACGACAGAGTCTCACCAAACGGAGACAAAATCCGAACAGAAGTTCCACATGAAACTGCAGCACAAAGCAGCGCCATTATTCGGCGACGAAGTTCCTGACGCTGGTCCAAAGATAACAATGACATCAACGACAAAGACAAGCACGCAGGAGACAAAAGTCGGTGACGAGCCGGCGTCCACAAAAACGAGCGAGTTCATCGAAACGAAAAGAACCGAAACTCCAAGCAAAAGCGTAGAAGACACGACAACGCTCGAGGAAAACGAAAACGTGGAGACTTCGACCATCGCGAAGAAAGACGCACTTAGTTTCTTCGAGTCCATGTCAAAAGAGAGCGAACTAACGCCAAAAGGTCCAAAAGCCATGATAAAACTGACGCAAGAGACGGAAGATGGAAATTACGACGTCAAAGTCGACAAGCTCACGAAAAACTACGAACGATCAACAAAGTTCGAAGAAATCAAGAGACCGGAACGTCCCACAGTGGAGACTTCCAAAAAAGCGTCGCAGGACGTTTTCGAGAAGCTGGAACGTGGAGGAACGTCTTCTCGAGGATTGGACAACACTTTGATCGAGTTCCCGTACGAAGACTACAAGCTTCCGACTTTGGACGTCAGGAGAACGATTCTGGAAGACACAACAGCTTCAGGTTCACCGATTCACGGAACCCTGACGATTTCTCGACTCCAGGCGCAGTCAGAAAGCGCCGAAGCGATGTTGTCCGGCTTCAATCTTGTTCCTGAACCTCCTCCGGAAATCGGGTACATGCCAAAACCCGACGAGGACACGAAGAAAAAACGTCCGGATGGAATTTCTGTAAAGGCAAAGCAGCTTCAAGAATCCCACAGCAGTTCAGTCGACGCGCCGATTGGTGGCGTCAAAATCTTCCCAACACCAGCGCCGAAGGTTCCGGTTTGTCAAGCTCCAATCAAAGAGCCTCCCAGGCCCAAAACCACGTCAATCCCTCCGCCTTTTGAGCTGGATTCGCAGAGCCAATCGTACGAATGCAAACGCGAGGTTTGCGAAGAGGTTTGCGTGAAGAAAGACGCGCGTGAGGAGAAAAAGAAGGAAGATTTCACGAAGACGACATCTTCTTACACCGCAGCGCCTCCTGCGGCAGCGCCTCCGCAGTCCTCCGCAAAACCTGCAGCCACCGAAGCTTCAGAAAAGTGGTGGTCTTCGACATCAGATCTGGAGACACGTTCGCACATTTCCACTGATTTGTCGGAATACAGATGTCACTCAGCGGCTTCGTCCAGTCAAATAGACGGACGACCCTCTTCCCCGAAGCCTTCGGCCGATGGAATAGCCATGGAAAAGTCCTGGGCGAAAAAAGCTTCTACCGATACCAACAGAAAATCGTGGCCTCCTCAGGCGGCTAAAGAGTCCACGAAAACCTTCAGCAAGCGCGAAGAATGGCAGGAACCTGAATTGGGTTACAAGACTTCCTCCCGGGAGAGCAGACAGGAAGTGGAGGAATCTCCAGGTGGTGGAGTCACAAAAACTAGCGTCCAATCTTCAACATCATTGGAAACCCGATCGTGGAGCACCCGTGAGAATCGTTTGGAGGAAAAGACCATAGAAAAGCCTCCTTCGCCTCCTCCAAAACCAAAGCCCGTCATAATGTACAACGCGGAAACCATCAAAGTCGATCATACCGTTAACGCGATTGAGGAAAAATCGGTTATCGAAAAGTACCAAACCCACTGCGATGTCCACAAGACCGAGACGACCGAGAAGATGATCTACGAAGAGCTCAAAGCTCCCGGATTGGTCAAAAGTGCAGCGCCTCCACCGAAACGACCTGTAGTTCAGCTCTATCACGCTGCCGATTCTGCACCGGCTCCAGAGCCTCCGAGAAGCTATCCCACCGAGCCCTGCATCTTCAAGGGCACTTTGGCAACTGCCCCGAGACGTCAACCGGTACAATTGTACCATTCTACCGCGGAATCCTCACAAGAATCACAGATAATCCTGGAACCCGGTCCTCCACCGGAAATCGGCTATCTTCCGCCTCCGGTTATGCGCGAAAAAAAAGTCGAAAGAATCGAGACAACGATGGAGCATCAGCAGGTAAAAACGCCGACCGGGCCGACGAGGACGATTCCTCCTCTGGCTTCCCGAAGCCAAACTGCGCCGCCGATTCCACCGAAGGACGCGAGAGTCACGCCACCGCCGATTCCGGCAAAAACGACCCTGGAACCGTTTCCTTATCAGGCGCCACCTCCGACCCAACAACAACCGAGGTCGTGTCTCGCAACACCGACGCCCTCGAAGTTCAGCAAGGGAACTTTCGTGGAGAGTGACTATGAGTCCGATTTTGAGTGCCGATCGAAGTGGAGACCTTACGAGAGCGACAACGAAGAGCCGCGCTATCGAAGGGTTCAACCTCCGACTCCCAGACAATCCTCCAGGCCAAAATCAACGGAACCGGAACCTCTGCCTCCCTCGAGCTTCGAAGTGCCTCCTCCTGAACTTACCGGTCCACCGAGACCGGTTGTCACCAGGGATTATCTTGATGACTCTTCGGCCGCTTCCGCTGCGTCGACCACGAAGAAAACCAGCTCTTCCATGATGACACGTCACGAGAGAAACGTCAAACAACAGCAACATTATCAAGGATCGGCTCAGGGCTTTTCGCAATGCGAACAAAATTTACCGGCCCCTGGATCACCGCCCGTTTATGTTCAGCCTGGGAAAACTACACTAGCGCCACGTTCGCCTCCGGCTAAAGGCGGGAAACCGGAATCACCGAAATTCAAAACGAGGATTTTTCAACAAGAAAGTGGATACATGGCGGACACTGACGAACCGCTGCATCAGCAAAGAGGATTGTCCAGGAGTTTTGCTAAACATGAAGGGTCCTCGACCTCTTCAACATCTCACTCGGAATCGCGCACTGCCTTTTCCGAATCTCGCTCTCAGTACATTGAGAGTCAGACCTTCAGCAGCTCTAGTCAGCGGAAAGAAAGCTCCGGCTTGAGCTCCGCTTTCGCTTCCACTCAAACTTCCACTAACAAACCTCAGGAACAGCGAAGCTCGTTTTTCGAGAAGTCCTACTCATCGACGACAACTCCGGCTACCAACACTTGCTGTCCTCGGTCCAAACCTGCGAAGGTTCGACACTCTCTCGCGTTTTCACTGATCTGATCGCTTGCGTTTTGTGGTTTTTTCGTTGTCGATGCAACCAGCAGCAGTTTTGTTTGCTTTTGTTCGACTCGGCTTGCGTTTTTTGATGATTTCGTTATTGATTGTTGCAACGAACCTTTTTTTTATACTTTTATTTCTTCGAAAGGAATTTTTTGATTATTTATTTTTGCAGGATTTAACTCAGCTTGCGTTTTTTAAAATGATTATATTGTTGATTTAGATGATGTATCCAAAGTTTGTAAATAATTGTACTCCTTCGAAAAAGATATTTTGTTGATTTTTTTTATGTGCAGGAATTGACATGGTTTGCGTTTTTTGATGATTTTATTATTGATGGATGCAATTAATGATATTGTTTATTTATTTTGCAGAGTTTGTCTCAGCTTGCGTTTTGATTATCGATTGAGATTATGCAACCAAAGTTTTTAAATACGTGTATTTCTTCAAAGGAAATATTTTGTTGATATTTTATGTATGCAAGTTTACATGGTTTGCGTTTTTTAATAATTTTGTTGTTGATTCAGTTGATGCAGCATTCGTTTTTTTAATTTATTTTCATCACTTCTTAAGAAGATATTTCGTTGATTTTTGGTCGACAGGAATTGACACAGCTTTCGATTTATTGATGGATTGATAATTTATTCGGTTAATGCACAAATGGTTGTCGCAGCAACTGTAGACATGGTCAATTTATTCTTATTCCTCCGAAAAAAACTTTTTTTTTATGTTTCGAATTTATTAAAATTCAAACAGCTTGCTCGATAACAAAAAATTCTACTGTTCTAATCCCAAATAAAATTCTTCGAACGTTATTACAATTAAAGCTTGCAATTAAAATACAATGTTTGAGAATTTCCGGTAAGGATTTCATTTAGTAATTTTTTTACCTTATCTTAGTATTCAATTCAATTCACTCGTTATCTTATTAACGATTTTGTTAAATTCGCTTCTAATTTCCCTGATAAAATGTACTTATATTTCCCACAATCTGAATTTGTATAAAAGTTGAATATTTATCTTATGAGAGCAGATCAATTAAAAAACGTACACACAGTAAAAAAAAGTCCTTGACTTAACTGATGTGTTTGTAGATATCAAAAAAACTTTATTTATTTAAACAAAATAATTATAATAATTCATATAAAATTACTCAATCCAATTGACTCATCATTCATAAACAATACCTCTGCTAATTCAATTGATTGAAACAATTTTTTTCCACAATCCAGATAAACACAGATGAGAAATTCCCCACACATTACAAAGTCAGAGGTTTCATGAAAAAAATGTGCAGCATGTCTTGCGTAAAGCTCGTAATGTGTGAAATGCAATTCATGTGCTTGTTTGTTTGGCGATGAGAAATTAATTACGACTTTCCACGTCTTCATGATTTTTTTTCTTTTTGTCCCAATAGCATTCAGCTACTTTCAACTCGGTCTCGCAGTCATCGCAGCAGCGCAGCAGCGAGACAAAGAAAGCAGTACCATCTCCTAGTCCATCCAAATTCGTCAGGGGCGAATTTCGCGAAAGTGACTACGAGAGCGACTACGAGGGAAGAATTCCACCGCTGTGGAAGCCTCGCGGCGGCTCCGACGCCGAGGATTATTCCTTCAAGCCCGTTAAGCCAAATCTCGTAAACACAGGTAGAACAATTGACCACGAATGAATGACTCTCTTGCTACAGTAGGAAAAGCTTCGACGTAATTTCGTTCTTCTGCACTGTGACCTAAAAAGAAAGCATATAGAAAAAAAAACGCTTATCGACTAACGACGCAATGCACTATGTAATATTAATTAACTTCGCAAGCAGCTTTATTTTATTTGCTTATCTTGATTATTGCATGTCTATCAACCTTGACCCTTGCTGCGTTTATCTGGTTCTTATTTTGCCTTGTCAATCGCTTTATTTTAAATCTATGGACTTATTATTTTTAATAAAACCGCACGTTGGCTCGTATATATCTGTCTTCATTATTATTTCATTATATCATTTTCGAACAAACAGTTCCTGATCTACTTCATGGGTTTTATTGTCATTTTGTTGATTTCGGATTTATTCGTCGTATTTAAAATTTTCATTCAGTTTTGATGGTTAAGCTGGAAGAATTGAGATGGAGTTGATTTTGAAATATTTTTGGTTGACAATATAAATGACAGCTATTGAAAATGTTTTTCGAGGCAATATTCAATCTGATGATGTGATGGTGATTTATTACTACATGATTGAACTTCAGAAACCAATACAAATAGGCTATACAAGAAAAAAAGATTGTGAAACAACAGGAAGTGAATAATCGCAAAGTCATAAAAATAGGCGAGTTACAATTGCATTGTTGAATAAAATTAATAAATAATTAGGAATTCTTGGAAATGAGGTATTCAGAATAAAATTTTCTAAAAGGACGCAAAGTAGAACTTTGCACATGTTTCATCATTAATTTTTATCATTCGCAAAGCCGTTACTATGAGGAAGTTTATCTATTTCATTTTTGGCTTTCTCAGAGGGAAAGCTTTTGGAAACAAAAGTTGGTCCGTAGCAGCGCTAAATGTTACTTTTCCTATGTAAAAAATTTCAGTCGATTCATTGGAATCTTCAAAGTTTTACCTGAATTAGATCAAAACTAAATTTTTTTAACTTCCAAAATCTCATAAAAACCGATCTGCTTTACCGATTCAGCTCAAACTTCATTTCAAAGGTCGTACTCTGTTGTTTAATATTAATTCAAAGTTTCACCTCGATAGCTAAAAAATTGCGGAAGCTAGAGAACATACAAGTATTTTTCGAAAAAGTCTTATAAAATCTGATTTTTTCTTCAAATCCTTTCCAAAATGTATAGAAAGCCACCCACACACACCAGACATTTTTTCTCAACATTTTAGACTATTATGAGTGCCCTGACATGAAAAACTAGAGAAAAAAATTTTTTTTACGAAAACAAAACTTTTTCTATGAGTCAACAAAAATGACCATGTATTCCTAAAAATAAGGTATTCAAAATTAAACAAGTAATCAAATATATATATGACCAGGAATTCACAAAAACAACTTATCCAAAACTGAACAAAGAAAAAAATAAGCAAATGATCAGAAATCTATAAAAATGAGCTATCGCTAATTACATCAATAAAAAATCAACTAAAAGATCAGAAACTGTGTAGTTCGCCTTATCGCTTTCGTCGCTTAACCCCGAACATAGTCGCAAAAAAAAACTCCTTCCACGAAGCATCTTAGCACCTGCGAGAACGTTGCTGTTGCATCGCACATTGTGCACTGGATTCGCCTGCGCCAGTTAGCTTATTTTACCGCTGGCAGTCGCTCGTATGGCCGTTGATCGTTGTGCACAACGGAGAAAAGCGATCATCCGGTGAAATGTTTTCAACGTAGGAAAGCCAGTGCGTCCATCAGCGGCGCCGGTAGCAGTGCCTGCAGTTCCAGCTGCAGAAATCAAGACTCACCGTTCGACGGAGACGAAGAATCTCCAGGAGAGCAGTTTGTCTTCAGACCGCTTCACCAAAACCGAAGAGAAGAAAGCAACGGCAATGAAACCAGCGTCAGAGATTCCAAAACCTGCGCCAGTCCGTCAAAAATCGGTTCTTCTTCCTGGTTCCCCTCCGGAATTGGCCTACGCACCTCCGAGGCCTCAATCCTATTACGAAGGCCGATCTGGAATGCCATATCACAATGCAGTGGGAACCGAAATGAAGAAGACCGTCAGAATGGACGAGTCGACGGAAAACACCCGAAGAATCGTCACAGTCGAGCAAACGAGTCGTGTGATCAAATTCGGTGAGAACAGGAGTTCCTCCCAGGATCAACAGTTCCATCAGCAGCAAAAGCAACAGTTCCAGCAGGAACAAAAACAGCCGCAACAGCAGCAAAGACACGGCGCCAAATTCAATGTTCCCAAGCCGAGGAAATTTGTTCAAGGACAATTCAAAGAATCGGACTATGAAAGTGACGCGGATTTGGGTCGAATTCGACCCAAATGGGCGCCAGCTGATAGCGACACTGAAGATCCTCAGTACAGAAAAGTTCAGCCGCCCCGATTCAGATCATCCAGCGTTCCGCCTCCTACTGATTCTGGAGAACGCGTCGTCACGCCCATGGAATTCGACTCTGGACCTCCTGCCATGTCCAGTCACTCTACCAGCTTCGAACAACATCTTAGGTACCTCAACGAGGAGAGCGAGAGGCTGAGGAAGAGCCAGGAGATCAGGAAACGTCATGATTCACTTCCTGAGCCTGGAACTCCACCGCAGTTTGGATTCGTTTCGACTTCGAACGTCAAGAAAGCCGCGAATCGTAAGGATCATTAGTTCTGATTGGATCTATTTTTTTTAAATCATTGTGTAGCATCAATTGTAGAATTTCTCACGTTTTTGACGCAAACGAGCGACTCGCAGAATTCGTAGAATTTTTTGAATCATTTTTTGTATTGAATAGTTTCTTTGATTTCCTTCGTTTGATTTTTTACGACCTGAGAAAAAACGTGTAAAATTCCTAGACGTGGCGTCGAAACACATGAGCGACATGACGAGCAGCTTTAAAACGAAAACTGAAAAGTTTGTCAACGATATCCAGTCCGATCTGAAGCAGAGTAAACCGATACTCAAACATCCGGCGCCCGATACTCGAGCCAATGAGGCTGATGATACTCAAGCTTATCGGGAGGAATCTAGGGTTGCTCAATACGGTAAAAAAATCGATATGGAAATCAGCTGATTGACAGGTTCACTGCTAGGATAAATTTTTTCCATTTTTTCGGCTCAAATATCCCTATATACATTTTTCTTCTCTCGTGCTAATCCGAATTAGTTACTGTGAGTATCTTAAAGTGGTCCAAGCTCGGTTAATTACAAATTCGAAGTCTTTTTTGTACTTGGATGAACGTTATATAGATTTGTGAAAAAATTCAGTGTAAAGTTTTATTAGAAAAATCTTTGAATGATTTTTTAAATTTTCTCTAAACTGTCATTTAATATGAGGGGCAGAAATTATTGTACATTCAGATTGTTTGTTAACCTAGTCGAAAACTGAAAAATGGCTCACCGAAAAATTGTAATGAATTGTAATTTCAATCTTTTCCCACGAAAATACAGTGCAAAAAGATTTCCACTTTAACTTTAAGGAGCGTGTGGGCTAAAGTTACCAGTGAATGAACCGTTAAGCTGAACGATTCGTTTATCATGAGTTTTTATAAAATATAATATTTCCAGACCGGCTTTAAAATTTTTAACAAACGACCAGAATATCGAATTATCTGAGATAACGAAAAAAATATCGTGTTTTCATTGCAAAATATATAAAAATGGATAATACATATATAAAAAACAAAAAACATCAGTGAATGAACAGATCGATCAAACCTAAACTTTTACTCGAAAATAAGCTTCTGCAATAAAATATTTAAAAAACAGTCAAACTATAAAATCGAATATGAAAATTTCACATGAACTTTCAGAAAGCGTTTGTTCATTCACTGGCAATTACTGATGCATTCACCCTGATTCATTAATTGGTATACTTACCATAATTTACAAATGCCACGTAAAATAAATTCATGGTATAGTAAAAATACCAAAAGTACATTAATTTTTACATTACAAATATCAAATCTAATTTGCTGGTCTCAGAATTTCCAATCAATTTCAACACCGGAATAATTTTTAAATATCTGACACCGAGACTATAAAATCAATATGAACAGCCGATGACTCATTAAGCAGTGAACCTGTAAAAAAGCTCCGATTATCCGCGTCACTTTAAATCCCACCTCCAAAAGCACCAAATATTGGAAACGCTGTCAATTAAAACAGGCACGAAGCACATAGACCCAGACACAGGCTTGATCTACTTCAAGTACGACTTCGGCTACGAGTTTGGAATAGTTTTGCCTGGTGAGGGAAAACGGACCGTGGCGAGTAGCAGCAAAAGCGTTCAAGGCCAACGACGAGCAAGCGATATCGACGTCCCGATAGTTCACGAGTTCACAGCACGTCGAGAAAATGGATTTACGAAAACGAGCCCGACCTGGCAACAGCATCAGCCAAAATCTGTTCTCTCCAAGACTGGAAATGGTCCCAGCAAATTCACAGCCCCATCGAAGACCGTCAAATGGGAACCGACCTCGGAAAGCGAATTTTCCGAGGCTGAAGACTCGACCAGAAAACGAGCTAAGAAACAGGGAAATTTGATGCCTCCTCCGCCGAGCATTTTGATACCACAGTCGCCCATTTCGCCCAGATGGGATCCCACGACTCCCAGCCCAATGTCCCTCAGCCCGAGCCTACCCAGCTTTTCACCAAGACACAGCAGCGTTACCGGACCACCCAGCAACGTGGACTCCGTGCCAGGTACACTACGCAAAAAAAAAAAAAAAAAAAAAAAAACTTTTTTTTCAAAATATTAGGTACCACATTTGACGACGAGCTTTTAATTATCTTGGCTAATAATTCATTGAATTCATTTTCATCAAATAATAGCCATTTACTTAATTTTTGTCCCACCAAAATTTTGACCAATATTAATCGGTGAATGAATAATTAACTCTTACTGCAACTTCTTGGTCAGCGTGACGTGGAGATGGTGTAAAAGTCTCGGCAATGGTTTGGAAATTTTTATCTGATTTTTTCGATGCTAAGTTTAAGGTGGGGGAACTTTTTATGGGGGCTGATTTTGGGGGGTTAAATTTACAGACTCTCCGTGGCCATGCAGCAATGGCGTTGGTAGCAAGGAAGTCATTCAACCATATCTCGACGTTCAGCCGAAAAAAGCACCGTTATTTATTACTGTGAGTTTACTGGTTGTTGGATAACATTGATGGTTTTCTTGTGGGAGTTTTGAATTATTTTTTATTGTTATCGTTTTTTATAGCCTTTGAGAGATATTGCTGTTGTCATGGGACAGACTGCAAGATTCGAATGCATCGTTCAAGCCGAACCACAGCCTAATATAATCTGGTCGAGAAATGGTAGAATCGTCGAAAATTCAGAGGACTACGAGATTCACTACAGAAATGGCGTTTGCCGCCTCGTGATTCCGAGAGCTTATGACGGTACGTAAATAATATGGTGTTATGCGAAGTTTTCGATTTTTGTGTTTGTGATAAAAGTATGTTTTTTTTTTTTCATTAGAGACCGGAATTGATTAACAATTCCTCTTCGTGTTTAGGAGTTTCGAATATTAAAATTAAACTTAGATGTAGAGCTTGAACATTTTTAAGAAATATTTATTTAAAAATGGCTAAATATCTATGATTTTGGGTAAATCTCTAGTAGCTTTTGTGAAAGGATTTTCAAATATTCATCAATTAACAAAAAATGAAATGTACATAAAATTACGAATTTTTTTGAAAAACAAAAATGTTATATTATTTTATAAAAATTTATTGAAAGTTAGTTTTCGTTGCTATTACTCGGAAGATCAAACATTTTATCATATTCTGCATATTTTTATTTGCAAATCATAATTGTGAACTCTACAGAAATACAAAAATACAAAAATACAAAGTACAAAAATACAAATTACAGAAATACAAAAATACATATATCGATTTTATCATGTCAGGACATGATAAAAACGATATGTGTTTTTTTAAATATTTCAAACTGCGATAACTTATGAACTTTGCACGGTCCCAGAAAAAAAAAAAAAAATTGAGGATTTTCGTACACAATTAGCAACATTTTTTTCGACGCCACTTTCCGAAGACCTTTTCGCAAAAAAAAAAAAAATTCATTAATTTTGTAACAAAATATAGTCTGAAATTACACAATTAATTCGAAAGTCATTTTTTCGTGGGCCATAAAAAACCGCACATTTTCGTTTTTTCAGATGTCGATACGATTAATCGTTCCCAAGATATCATAGATTAGATGAAAAATGAAAAATATGGCATATTTCGCCAGAAAAAAATTATAAAAAATAAAAATTTTGTGTATCTATTATAACCACTAAACCTGATTTTTGGACATTTTTTCGAATTTTTTTTTTTTCTTTAATGGCCGAAGTCATGTGGAATGCCTCACACATATCCGAACATCTTATCTAAACTACTTTTCTCGACGTTGTGGACCATTTTGAGTGTTCCGACATAGAAAAAATCGAAAAAAAAATTTTACACTAAAATGAAGCTTCATCTAAGATAAACGTCCCAGGAATCGATAGTGAACCAGTTCAATCAATCGACCGTTGCGTGCTTTAAATATTGATTTTGCATATTGTCACATATTGTCGATTACTGGTTCACTGTCGATTACCTTATTCGGAATCAAAATGAACATTGTAACGCAAATTTGTCATTTATTTTGCAGATGATGCCGGCACTTGGATGTGCACGGCAACGAACGCTCTCGGTTCGACGGGAACATCCGCGATTCTCCAGATAGCAGGTAATAACAGACGCTCAATATACTCGCTTAAAAAGTAAAAAAGGAAAGTAGTGGGCAGAGGGTAATCGCTGCAAGCGCCAAAGCTAAGCAAAAACAAAAAAGGTGGTGGAAATTCAGTGGCTTCTCTCCAAGTAGTGCAACGCCATGAGGTCTGAAGGTGGTTGAGGTTCCTGAGGTTCGCTGAGATCATCGAAGATTCGTCGTTCTTCTGCTTGGAGCCGATAAACACGAGATAGATAGATCTACAATTGCTATATCGATCAATGCTTCACAAGATCTCTATAGAATCCTGGAAGTAATCGCCGCGCGTACTTTAACCCGCTTAATCGTCATTATTTCCTTGTGCTGCGACTTCGACGCGTAGAGTTTCTTGAAATGCATTTTTGCCCGATATTCGCACTATCTTGACACTTTTTCTTCCCTCGTGAATTTTCGAAACTCGAACTTCTAGTCAAAACGAGACGTTACAGATTTAGAGATATAATTTTCTATTTAAAGCACAAAAAAAAAATATATATATATATAAATAAACGAATCCCACTTCGATCGAGCCACGATATTTAAAGATGGACTTTAAAGATGGACCTTATATATATTGAGACATTTAATCCCTAATTGCCAAAAAACCTCATTTCCTTTACTATTTAATAAATAAATAAACTCGAACGCAATTTGTAGATGCTTTAGGGGATCGCAGCAATCGCTTACACGAGTTCTTACACACATTATTATACTTATCGCTGGTAGATGGACGAAAATAATTTCTGCTAACTATTGAACTGCGAAAAAATCAAGCTCTTCGTTATTAGCTGCTGTTATTAGCACTTATCTATTGATTAGTTATCTTCATCGATCATTACTATTGTGTAAATAAAAAAAAACGTGTGCTTCCTCTGTAAAGGAAAATTGGGACTTTGGTGTAACAAATTATTTACTATACCTTCTCTTTATTCTTTTCACTATTCCTTCTATATTTAATGCTATTTTCCTGTTCCTGATACCAATTTGTAGATCAGAATTGTAACCATCTCAAATTTTGATTTTTAAACAATTTAGTTATTGTGTAAATAATTTTTTTTACAATATTTATAATTTTTGGGAGATTATTCATTATTTTTTTCAATTACATTGAATTTCTTAGATTTCCAACCTCATTTTTCATTGAAAAAGTTTTTATTCTTCAATAGAAAATACATTTTTTTAAAAGAATATTGAAAAAACACTACGGTTCGTAAATCCTTTATGAAATTAATAAGAAATTAAGTAAGCTCAAAAGTAATAAGATGGTTACAATAATGTAGATCGTAAGTTTTAACGAAAATATAAAAATTGTGGTTAAGGTAATTCAATGCTTCGGGATGCTTGGTGCTAAAATTTATGCTTGGGTAAGTATTGATTGGAATAAATCACTTCGAATAAAATATATTCATTCGTAGTTTGTACTGCGAAGATAATTATAGAAGAATCTTCAATTGACGCCGTTCAATTTAATTATCATTGATTCAAGGTTATGAATGTTTATCTTCTAGATGGTAATAAAACAATTGCAGGTTCGATATTCTTTGATTAAAAAAATACTCGAAAAAAATTAAAATAACCATTAAACGACTTGCAATAAAAATGTTGAGCAATTATAGAATCTCTAATAAAATTTTAGCGATAGCTTTAAAATTTTTGTCATCTTCTATCTTTAAAGAACAATTACTAAATTATTAATTAAGGTCATGAATCAAAATGTTCCGGATGATTATGAAACAATATCTGGCTAAATATTTAAATTGTGCGAAATTATTCTAAAAATTGAATACAATAATTTTCGTCGTCCGTTTTCGATGTAGAAATATTCTGAAAAAATTGAATCATGGAAAAAAATGGATTAGAACTACGTTTTTTTTAACTAAACGAAGCTAATTATAGAATCTTAAATTGAAGTACGGCATCAGTTCTACAATCTGTGTCACGTTATTTTCGTCACCACTTTAAAGCTGTGGGGAATAGTTTTGAAAAGCTTTTTCAAGATGGAGCCACTGTGACACTCTACTAATTAAGATCTCAGACAAAATCTGCCAGAGAGCGCAGCGATTTTTATTTTCTGAATGTGAAACGGACGGATAATAAATCTTCACGTAAATGTTTCACATGTGTGGGACTTAAAAACTGTAAGAAGTTATAAATAAATATCTATAGCCATTAAATCTGCCACATCAATTTTTAAAAACAATTATTATTTTCTCTAAATCATGCCAGAAATATTCGAAACATATTTTCTAGCAAGAATCACTTGATTAATTCAAAACACATTTTATATTGTCCCATATTCGTAAAAAAGGAATTTCCCTACAAAAAAAATTATAAAAAAGTACATTGCACGATTAATTTTTAAAAAACCCTAATAATCCTGTAAATTAAAAAAAAAACTCCACTTTTTTAAATTATGCAACATCTCTGAAAAAATATTATTTTTTCCCTGAAGAAAAATAAGTAGCTTGAATGTTTAATTATTGAGTTTAGCGGAAATAAAGCAGGCGATTGAAACCCAATTTAAAGGGTCATTGATCAATGGTTTATTTTTCCATAAAACGGAATAATCAGAAGATTGAAATTCGGACGTTTTCGATGTTGAGAAATTGAAAACGGTTTGAAAGCGGTTGAGGTAAAGTGGGGACCAGGGATTAAAATAGATCATAAGGTAATCTCGGAATGCGTATAGGATAATGTGAGTCGGTGTTCCAAAAATAAGCGGAAAAATAACAGGCATCGTCTTCGTGGTTGCTCACGATTACGAGGATAGAAAGCTTTTCGGAGAGGATACAGTCATTACGAAAAGTGGTGTAACCCGCAGCGCTCACTCGGAAAGTTCGAGGACCGTACGAAGGCAGCAAATGATCCTCGTCGATCGACCCGGGTCATCTGTTCTTGTGTCTCGACGCATGCTGAGCGATACATCTAAACACTTTGAGCTACAAATCGTTCTCAAGTGACCTAGACAAGAAATAGAAGAACTCTAAGATGGTTGAGGGTGAAGGCCACTCTATATGCAATGTCTAATTGAATATGCAATTATGAACCATTCCTATAAATTATGAAAAAAAATGTACAAACATCAGAAATATTTTAAATGGAAGAGTTTGACTGAAAAATTAAAACATAATCGAATTATAGTGTAGAGATTTGCATATCATACAACATCTTGTTAAATAAAGAATTATGAATATTGTCTATGAATTATGAAAAAAAATGTATCAAACTTGGAAGCGAAAAAAATGAAAAGTTTAACAGAAAAAATTAATCATGACCATTGATAGTCAAGACCACTCTAAATGCAATGTCTAATCGAATATGCAATTATAAACCATTTCTATGGATTATGGAAAAATCAGAAATTTTTTTAATGCAAGCGTTTTGACAGAAAAATTAAAACATAATGCAATTATAGTTTAGAGATAAGCATATCATGCAATATCTAGTTGAATATAGAGTTATGAATATTGTCTATGAATTATGAAAAAAAATGTATCAAGCGAAAAAAAAAATTAAAAGTTTAACAGAAAAAATTAATTATCATGACTATTGACAGTCAAGACCACTCTGAATGCAGAGTCTAATTAAATATGCAACTATCAGCCATTCCTATAAATTATGGAAAAAATGTACAAAATGCAGAAATTTTCTTGATGGAAGAGTTTGACAGAAAAATTAAAACATCCAATTATAGTGTAGAGATTTGCATCTTATGCAAGATGTAGTTGAATATACTTATAGTATTTAATTGTCAGCATTTTTATGAATCATGGAAAAAATTAATTGAACTTGGAATTTGAAAAAAAATTAAAAGTCTAAGAGACAAAATGTATGATCATGACCATTGACTGTGACGGTCACTCTAAATCCAATGTCTAGTCGAATATGCGATTATTAATCGTTTCTAAATATTATGGAAAAAAAATTATAAGAACCGTGATCCAGAAATAGATGATCCACTTTTTAGTGCATTTTATAAATCAAATATATTTTATTACAAATGGAGACGTATGAATTCCAGAGTTTTTAGTCTATTTTTTAAGGCGTTTTCTTTCACTAGAAAAAAATTATTCAGCTAACAAGGCGAGAAACGCCAAATGTCCATGATTTTTATTTTTCTAAATGAAAAATTTATTCAAAATTTCATTTAGTACAAAAAAGCGAAAGTGAATTTCTTCAGTACAAAAAAGCGAAAGTGATTTTCTTTAGTTCAAAAAAGCAAAAGTGATTTTCTTTAGTACAAAAAAGCGAAAGTGAATTTCTTTAGTACAAAAAAGCGAAAAGTAAATTTCTTTGGTACGAAAAAGCGAAACATGAGTTTCTTTAGTACATAAAAGCGAAACGTCAATTTCTTTAGTACAAAAAAGCGAAAGATGAGTTTCCTTAGTACAAAAATGCGAAACGTGAATTTCTTTGGTACAAAAAAGCGAAACATGTGTTTCTTTAATACAAAAAAGCGAAACGTCAATTTCTTTAATACAAAAAAGCGAAACGTCAATTTCTCCGCTAATAAAAATGACGAAAAAAACCTAAAGTAAAGTCTCTCTGCCTCGAGTTGTTTATCCCCGAATGAGACGATCATGAACTTCTGTTGCAGTTCATTGTATATCATTTCGAGTACGAAGTAGTATTAACCACTCGGGAGAGCTTATGTCGTTGATTAGGCTTTCGAACTGTGCACGTCACATGTGCAAGTATGCGCAACGGGTGTACGCGAACTCTCGGAACGATTACGAATCCCACTAGGAGGTCTTGGAGATGAGGAGGAGCATGCGGGGGTCGCCAGAAATAGAGTTCCATCGAGATTCTTGAGGAACGCGGCAACTCCGAGACTTTCTGGATATGTCAGCGGGAAGCCACGTTTTGGGGATGTCTGCTCCTTGTTGATTTTATTGCTATATGTGCTATATCGATGCTATGTCGAAGCTACTAAAAAAAGACAATGAGCTTTATGTTCACAGATCATTTTAAAAGGGGGGAAAGGGGAGTTTGCTACTGGAAATAATTGTATAAAAAATCTAAAAAAATTCACCTAGATGCTTTTACTCACTTTTTACGACATATTTTGGATTAAAAAAAAACTTTCGATTTTTGAGCACTGTCGATTTTTTAGAATGGCCAAAAAAAATTATTTAAAAAATTTGTCATGCTTGATTGTTGAGAATAGTATGCGAAGCTCGAAAAAAAATTGACAGGTCAGAGTATTGAAAATTGTAGGAGGGGGGATATTTTTCCGAAACGAGGGCTATACATTTTATAATATTTTTAAAGGCCACTATTTTTTTTTTTGGTCAAGGGCAGTTAAGTTGATACCAATTTGGTCCTATAATGTTAATAGTTTTTAATGATATTTGCAGAGATATGATTTTTTTAAAGTTTGTTATAGTGACCTAGGGTTTAGTTAGAAAGGTTATGGGGCAATCGTTTCGATCAGGATTTGACCTCAACCTCTCCGCTTTGGGTCGTGGTTTTATGTCGGCTTAGTTGAACCGTTAAATGCACCAGATTTTTTTTCTATGGCAATTTTTGTTTAATATATTTTTTAAGTGACATGACAAACGCCAGAATTTAAAAATCTGAGAAAATTCATTAAAAAAAAGTTTTTCCAATATCATCATTTTCTAGCTTATTGCCAAAATAAGCAAGATCTACTACAGGCGATTGGTCAAATGTTTATTCGTGTGTAAAACTAGATTTTCCAGAATTTTTTCAGATTTTTCCGAATTATGCGAAATAAAAAAAAAATTTGTTAAGTGATGTATGCCATAATTTGCAAATCTGCGAAAATTCTGAAAAACACTCAGTTGAATATACAAAATTTTGGGCTTGCCAAAGTGGGCAAGATTCCTCTTCTTATAGTTTTTAAGCTTTTTTTAAATTATTTCTTCAATCAATCAATCAATCAAATCCAGTTAAAGAAGATAATTGCTCATGTGCAATGGGGAAATTAATGCTTTAATACTTTGAATTGTCTTAATAAAAAATTAATCAATGTTTATGTAAAACTGTATTTTTTCATTGAAAAAAAAAAAAATAATTCAGTTTAGTCGAGAATTTGTATAAATAAGTATTGCTTGCCAATCATTTATCCACAAACAAATAGAGAATATTAAATTGGACTAACTATTTCAGGTTCCTCCGAAAATGAAATTGGACTCGAAGAAGCGTTCGCAGATGCATCGTCCAAATTCGTCGCGCTGAAAGATCTTTTCTTCTCGGAACAGCATGAATTAAATACTCAATCTTACTCATATGAAGACAGAGAAGAAAGTGAGACTCCTGAACGCTTTTACGTAGAACGAGAGACCAAAGAATCTAGTGATAGGTAAATTATTTTATAATAATTTATTCACTCAAGAAAGGCTCAGATAAATCAACTTTATATATTAATAATAGAAATTTCAGATACTTATAATAAATACCCTCAAAATCTTTACCCCCTTTTTCAAGTTCTCTGATCAGAAAAAAAAATTAGAAACGAATCTTTTTTAATCGCTCATTCAAAGTCCTTAAAATTCAAACCACAAGTAAATCGTACCGAACAATAATATAATAAATAATATTCGGTGTCTATTTGTTAATAAAAAATTGAAAAACCATTTCCTGTAACATGGAAATTTATCTAAGCTTTTTCCTGACTCATTGAATATTTTAAAAAATTAAGTAAACTGATTTTAAAAATCCATATTTATTAGAGAATCGCTGGAGAATTATGAAAAAGTTTTCTGGGAGGAAAATGGCGACAACAAAAATCCTGAAGAATCTTACACCGAAGAGGAAAGCATCGATGACATAGAATCGAGCAGAAGACACTTCGAAGAAATAACGCGACATTTGGAGTCTTTTGCTGAAATTGATTTTCACGTGTCGGAGTTTTACGCATCCGAAGGAAATTCCTCGAGATACACGAGCAGTCCTGAAAGTCGGAACAATTCAGCTCTTTGGATACGCGAGATGGAAAGAAATTCCAAATCTCCTGGTGAGTGTTGAATAATCACAATTGAATGCTAGAATTACAACTGAATCATAGAATGTACGATCAGAATATTTCTCTACTCTACAATAAACATATTACTCACGGGGCAAAAATAAACTACCGGTCATCCGAAACGCAGGAATCAAAATACATTGAATTTCGTCATTCTAGATTTTTTTCCTATGATTTCAAAGCTCAACACACGAATGTCAGTCTTCATCACGTTATAATTTACGGACAAGATTGTTGGCTACGCTTCAATTAAAATAAATTTTCGAAAATAACGAAACATACTCGGTACATTTTTTTTTCAGTGATATCTGAATTTTATAAAAATAAGATGAATCTGAATCATAGATTTAAAATATTCAGAGGGTGAAATGATTATTAATGGGATTTAGAATAGTTCCATGAAGAGAATAATAATTGAAAAGCGATAGGGAATCGTTTGCTGTGCCAACAAATTTTTAGAGGTTGGAATAAATATTAGGTGACGATTCACGATTATTGTTTTTATTGAAATTCAGATTTTTATGAATTTATTACAGATTTTCCATGTATAATACAGATTTAAATGGATAGTAAAAAATGTTGATGTATAATCAATAATCATGGAATAACAGAAAATTATTTGTCGTACTGTAAAAATTTTTTACGTAAGAAATACGCTATCATTTTATGATTTTTTCTTCTCATAACTCAACACGATTTCAAAGTTTAATACACAAATGTCAGTCTTCATCGGATTATAATTTACAGACAAGATTGTTGGCTACTCTTCAGTTGAAATAAATGTTCGAAGATAAGAAAATATATCCGGGATTTTTTTTCAGTAAAATCCGAATCTCGTGGAAATAAAATAAATTCAAATTTAAGAATCTATATATATTTAAAGGGTCAAACAAGAGAGAAACACGAAATTAACATTTCATTTATAATTGTTTTGTGTTGAGTATGTTTAATAATCACAAAATTACAGAAAATTGTTTGTCCTACTATAAAATATTTTTACATGAAAAAATGCTGCCATTTCTTGATTATTTTTTTCCATCACTAATTAAATACGAAATAAAAATTCGTCACGAACAATTTTTATGAGCAAAATTATCCAAGCAAAATAGATTAAATCTCGACTCACGTAATTTGAAAACTTGAACTCACTCCAAAAGCTTCATCGTCTGTTCTCGATTTTCTTTCGCGCGAAGTTTATACTTAAACTGAAGTCAGAGAAAATGCCTTGACTGTGAATCAGTATAAATATATATACAAAATGTATATATAAATAAAAATGCTGTTGTTGTGAGACAGAAGATGAAAGGAAGGCCGAGACACGAGTTCACACACATGGAAATTAAAATATATGGGGCGTTCCACACAAATTCGACCTGAGCCTGACCCTTAACCTCTTGAATATGTTCGGTAATTTTTTATGTAATTGTTTCAACTCTGAAAAAAAAACTAGAGATTTTTTACTCATTGTCGTTTATGAAAAATAATAGCTGCAATTTGAAAATTAAAAAAAAAATTCTCTGAACCCATTCAAATCTTTCCAAAATTTGTTTTTTAAACATTTTTCTTAAATGAAAGCAAATACCGACTCACTCTGTATCGAGGTTTGAAAATTTTTAAACGAGATGAAGGATTTTCATGAATTTTTTCAAATTGTTTAAATAATGGTAAAAAAAAATTGTTTCCATCATAATTCGTTATAATCCATTAGAATCCAAATATAAATCTGCTTTATTTATAGAGCTGAAACAATAACACGATACGTAATTTTTGAGAATTTTTTAGATCTTCGAATTTCAGCTAACAACGATTTTATTTTGAAAAATTCTTACTCAAATTAAAAAAAAAAAAAAAAAAAAACATTAGAAGAAATGTTCAAACGCTTTTTGGAGTTAATTCAATATCATAAAAAAAATGTGGCCGAATTTCGAGAGGTCGAGGTTCCAGATCGAAACCAGGTGTAACTGATACTTCAAATAAAAGGTTTGGTGTATCCAGTATTTTTTTTCTCTCATTTGGCAGCGTTGAAATATTCGTCGAGGATGAATGATTAGTCGTATCTTCGAGAATAGAATTTTTGCGATATGCAGGTGGGCAGTATCATAAACACAGGCGAGCGAGAGAGTTTCTAGAACGAGCCTCTAAAATTTTCTGGCCGTGTATACAGACACGCAGTGTGGATGGTACAAGTGCTGTAACAAGCGTTGAATCATTGTCGAAACGGAGATGGAAACACGGCTGGTGAATAGCGGTGATGCTGTCGAGAAAATCCCTCGGAACCGAAATAGGTCGTCGTCGCTAGGCGAAGAGAAGAGAAGCTACCTTGAGACTAGCCCCGATGATTCACTCGGCACCTTTCCGTAAATCCGGCGTCCAAAGAGCGATGCCGAATGATCTCGATATCTCGGTGCTTATCTCACGATGTCTCGCCGGAAACTGCGGGTCATAAATTACTTGATGCAGCTGCTGGGGGATCGATGAGCTCGCGCGGCGAAAGCAGCATTTTTCGAACTAAATATCGATTTTTTTATTTTGAGGGGGGGGGGGGGGGGTTGACGGGGGGTAGGGATTTGTACAAATAAAATAAAATTTGTTGTAGCACTGATCGAGGAAGTTGAAACTTTTTCTGATAAGTAAGCCTACGAAAGCTACATGGTCCTGCAAAGGATTTCCAAAAGTTAAATGGTTCTGGCAATGATCTACAAAGGGTAAATGGTTCTGTAAGTGATCCATGATATTGGAATGGTTTCGGTAAGGATTAACAAGAGTTAAATGGTTATGGGAAGGGTCTACAAAAGCTAAATGGATCTGCAAAAGGTCTACAAAAGTTAAATGGTTCTGGGAATGATCTACAAAGGGTCAATGGTTCTGCAAGTGATCCACAATATTTAAATGGTTTTGCTAAGGATCTACTAAATTTGAATAGCTCTGGGAAGGTTCCACGAAAGCTCAATGGATCTGCAAAAGGTCTACAAGAGTTAAATGGTTCTGGGAATGATCTACAAAGGGTCAATGGTTCTGCAAGTGATCCACAATATTTAAATGGTTCTGCTAAGGATCTACAAAAGCTAAATGGTTCTGCGAGAGATCTACAAAACTTGAATGTGTCTGCGAAAGATTTATAAAAGCTAAATGATTCTCAGACGAAACCACAATAGTTAAGTGGTTCTGCAAAGGATCTACAAAAGTTAAATGGCCCTCCGAAGGATCTACAAAAGCTAAATGATTCTACGAAAGACCAACGAAAGTTAAATATCCCTTCGAAGGATCTACAAAAGTTAAATGATTCTACGAAGGACTAACAAAAGTTACATGGTCCTGTGTAACATCTACAAAAACTAAATGGTTCTGTGTAAAAGCCACAAGAGCTTAATAACTCTGTACAGAAACTGAAGATTCGTTTTCGAGTACATATTATGTACAATTGTGTAGAGTATGTAAATAACCAAATAAATGTTTATTCCGTAGAAACTTGAATACTTATACATTTTTGGGTGACCTGATTCCTTTAAGGAGTCGACTTGAACAATTTCTTCTTGAACACAATTCATTAAGAGTTTCGCCAAGTTTAATTTTTAAATTTTATTAAAAAATGCCGAATAATGTCGACACACTCGACGATCGTCTCGCCGGAAATTGCGATGATAGATCATAGATCACACGATAAAAACACCGGGGGATCGATGAGCTCCGGCAGTGAAAGCAGTGTGTAGAATATTTTTGAACTCACCGTCAATTAAAGGGGCAGACAAGCGTCAGGGCAAACGCACCGCGAGGATATCGTTGCGGATTGTGCAAGAATCCGAGTGGCCGCGTAATGCAAAGCTCCGTGCGTAACGTAACGCGAAACCAAGCATTGTGTACCATTGGCTCGCGTGTCTGGATTACGCGGCCGTGTACACTCTGTGAATTCGACCTACTGCCTCCACTCTCCATCAACACGGACTCTTTTTCACACTATGTCGCTTGAAGAGACTCGCACTCTTCAGGGGCTTTGATACAGGAACTCCATACAATAATATTTATACACATTAGGGTGTGCCAAAAAGGCGATATTTTTTTTTTCTTTGCTCTCCGCCCAAAACATCGTAAAATACGTTTTAGTAAAAATGCTGTCAAAAGTGGAGCTTATAATTTTTATTCTTAGAGGTCCATCATCGCGTTTGAAGTTTTCCCATTTAAATAACACAGGAAAGTGATTTTTTCTCCATTCTTTCCACCTGTAACTTAAGAAGAGATTTTTTTTTCATATAATCAATGAGTACACATTATGAATCTTTAAATTTCGAACGAAAAATCTTATTGAGTCGAATTTCTATCTTCAATATTCGATTACTACAGAGCCTTGAAATTTTTTATCGGATATGCGTAAAAAACCATCAAAGTAAGATTCAATGTGTCTGTAACTTAAAACCGTTAGCAATACATGAAATTTAACCCGGGTATTTGAGAAAATTCAATGTTCTAATAAATTTCTAGTGACGTTTTTGTACTAACATCGGTAGTTGACTTAATGACAGTTAAAAATACAAAAACCATAACTTTGTTGGTCTGTAACTTTGTAAATATCAACGATACGAAAACCTCGTTGACAACTTTTTTGTAGTGCGTCAGACGGACGACAAAATTTTCCTTTAACTTTTTGTCCTAACTTCAATAGATTAGCTGAAAAATGTAAAAAAAAAACACGGAAAATTTACAACATTGAACATTTCAAGGCTCTGTAACAAATCAAATATTAAAGATAGAATTTTGACTCAACAAGGTTTTTTGTTCGCAATTTAATAATTCATAAGATGTAGTCATTGATTTTATGGAAAAAGAAATTCTTCTTAGGTTGCAGGGAGAAAGAATGGAAAAATATCACTTTTCTGTGTTATTGAAATGGGAAAACTTCAAACGCGATGATGGACCTTGAAGAATAAAAATTATGAGTAAGGAAAAAAATATCGCTCTTTTAGACACACCCTAATATACATATTATAAATAAAAAAATAAATTATTTACTATATATATTAAATCGAGCATTGTCTATCGATTCAGCCACTTTTTTTCCGACCCTCTTCAATCTGCTCCATAATCAATTATATCAAAGTACCAGTAAAGGGCACACTATGTGAAATGTTTCAGATTTTTGAAAACAGTATTCTTAAAAATGCCGGTTTTTTTTAAATGCAATATCTCGGGATCTTGAAGTTGCTTAAAAAATGTCTCTACATAAAAGTTATCGTTTTTTGTTAGCTTTTCAGCGAGTTCCAATAATTTCCACGTTCCGGTGAGAATGATTTTTTTTAACAAAAACTGATATATTTTTTTGAGCTGAAAAAATTACAGAAAATTGCTGCATGACTGTTGACATCTCACAAAAATTGCCAGGATAACACCAGTCGATGTTGTGATATAAGAAAAATGGATTCGTGAGAAAGTTCGAAAAGATGGGAAATAATTATTTTTAATATTCAAGAACGGTTTTTGTTTGCTAATATAATTACAGAGTATTATTGCATGCCTGTTGATATGCCATAAAAATGAATAAAAATTGTCAGAATGCCACGGATTAAGGTTCAGGTATTTAAAAAAAATTATTCGAGTGACAAATTAAAAAAACGAGGGAATTTTTGTTTTTTAACGCAAACTCAATCATTTACTATAAAATTATTTAAAGAATTATCTTTAGGGGAATGAACTGGGCAAAAAAAATATATATTTGCAGCTAATTGCATTTTTTCTCATTGATATATATATTGTTTTTCGATTGATGCTTCAATGTTGTGAAAATGATATTTATAAAATCCATAATGAAATTAATGAGTGTTTTGGTTGGTGAAGTGATAATGAATTGTATTGGGAATACGTTGACCCACTGGAATAAAAAGTTTTTCTAAAAAAAATATGTCCCAATCAGGTTTTTTTTTACGGCTCTACTATCGTTCGCATATTTGATAATTTGTATTCAGTGATATCTGGCAAACGGTAAATCGACTCTGCAATTCAATTAAATGGGGATTTGCTAGTTTTACGGCCTACTAAAAGAACATTTATTCAGAATTAATTCCGTAATACGAAATCTCCTTTCATTGACAAATCATCTAAATTATTTTGTGTGGAACAAAAAGTCCGATCATGGCGGGAAATTTTGTTTTTCAAATCCACTTCAGAACCTAAAGTTGAAAGTTTTACTAACAAATTATTTTTTTAATCACACGTCACAGAAAATTTAGTTCCTTGATAAAACCCACGTTATTTTTAAATTAACATTTTTGATGATTCTCCAAAACAATATAGTTTTGAATTAATAAAATTTGTATAAATTCACTCTATAAATTCTATAACATTTTTTCGTTCCCAAAATTTATCGCATTTATTTTTCTTCAATAACGAAATTTGGTAAGAGCTCATTTTTTTTTAAAACGCATGGAAATTTTTTCAAATTGTGATTTCGGCGACAAACTAGAATAACTTTCAAAACAAATTGATTATTTAAAATTCATGCTACTGAACCTGTCATCAGTATCACTAAAACAGCTGATGACATTTTCAAATCAAATCACAGAAAATAAAAAACCGAAAAATTAGACCTCTAAAAACCATTGATGAGTCATTGAAAATATCTCATACGTTTTTGTAATGCCAAGTAAACTTCGGTACCGCAAGTTGCATGCACAGAGGGCACCAAACAGGTCGAGTATGTTTAATTACCCCCATAATAGTCTAATTGGGCTAGACAGCATTTTAAATCCATTCGAAAACCTATAATTTGCCAAGTATCACAGAATCCGTAATTCCCTTGACTGGGAAGACGTACTATGGGATACAATCTTTTTAAAAAAGCGTTGATTATAGTGGTTCGCAGATAAGCTTCATCCGGTCGGAAGTAAAGTGGTAGAGTTACGAGAAAAGAGAATTTCCTCGAGGAACAACGGTAATAGCGAAAAGGAACGAAGCGGAGAACCATGGATAGTGTATACGTTTCCACGTAGGCGTACGTACATGAAATAAACGAGCGTACGCGTTCATGCAAGCATGCACGCAATGCAGGCCGATCTCTTCATCTCTCTTTCCCCTTTGCGCGCCTGTTTCCTCCACACGTTTGATACCAACCAGACTCTTTGCGCAGTTACCTGAGTTTTACGGTGCACAAAGATCGGGAAGAGTGCGAAGGAAGAAAGAGGAACGAGTGAGGAACTCGATGCGTAGGATTTTTCAGAGGCAATGTGAAGAGGAACCGCAAAGAAAAATTTTAGAAGTCTTACTAAGAAATTTTTTGGAATTAGGAATTGATCGACAAGGCTAGAAAAAAATTATAATCCAAAATTTTTCATTAAAAGTTTGTGCTCCTTGAATTGGCCATCAATATCTCTGAAGGAGATAAAAATTATATTGATGTCTTTTTGGGCAAGGAATTTCGAAAAACAATAAAACTGTCACAAATTATTGATGAGTCATTTAAATTATAATATTAAGACGTCTTGATATCATAATCATTTAGATCCATATTATAAATATCTATTGGACATTTCGAATGGCTCATCCATTGCCAAAAAAAACGATGCAAACATGTCCTCAAGGGGCTTTACATTTTTTTGCTCCGGTGAATTTATTGCCACAATAACCAAAAAGAAACTATGGTGAAAACTGGTGCTTACTGCAAAATCCGTTTCCCATATATTATAATTTGTAAAAATGATAAATTGTTAGAAAAAAGCTGGCAAAAATATAAGACCAAGATTGCATATTAAAAGCTTCTGCTTCTTGGATACAAAGGTTCTAGGCAAGGTAAAAAAATAATAATAAAACTCACGAACTATTGGTAAGCCATTTAAATTATAATATCAAGACATCTTAATATTATTACCACGTCCTTGAGAATTTTGAATGGCTCGCATCAATCGCCAAAAAAACAATGCATAACACGTCCTTAAGGAGGTTCGTCAGTAAAATTGAAAATGCACAGAAAAATCTAAAATAATTACCGCGTTTTCAATAATTCATAACAAACACACATGCATTTTTTGGGAATTTTCGTCTACATCGTTTACACAAAATTAATTTTTTTATGCATACATTTTAACATGGGCTCTTATAGCATATTTACGGATTAAAAAAATTGAAAAAAAAAAGAATTCATTCCTCCAAATACTTAAAAATTCAACGATGTGAAAAAATGTTTCAGTTATAATTTTTTTTTTATCCGTAAATATGCCATAAGAGCCCATGTTAAAATGCATGCATAAAAGAATTAATTTTGCGTAAACGATGTAGACGAAAATTCGCAAAAAATTCATGTGAGTTTGTGATGAATTATTTTAAACGCGGTAATTATTTTAGATTTTTCTGTGCATTTTCAATTTTACTGACGAACCTCCTTAAGGGGCTTTAAACATTTTTTTGCACCGGTGAATAAATTGCTACGATAACCGGAAAGAAACTAGGGTGACAACTGGTGCTGCGGGCTTATCGAGGTGAGTGGAGGGCACGCGTGGGCGTTTGTCATTGGACGCTCGGGGGGTTTTTCGCACGGGCCCCGTTCAAGACTCCGGCCAAGACCGAAAGAGAGAAATCGAGAACGAGATCGTGCGCTTCTCAACAAGAGAATAATAATTCTCGGCGCGCGATGGAACCGGCTTAACGGAACTCCCTACCTCCTCTTCAGGAACTTACCAACTGGTGTCCGACTGTTATGTGTGTGCAGTGAGAACGCGTGTACGCGAACCGAGACCTATCATCGTCAACGACGTGACGTTACGCCGAGTGTACTCGGATCTCTCGAGCGCAAGAACAAGATTCACGCTTGGATGGATGACGAGTCATCGAGTTGTTGTTGCTACTGATGATGGATTGAGACTGCGATGCATTTTGACGATGGTCCATGAATTTTTATTTATTCTCGCTTGATATTTAGATCGATTGATCTATATTTCGGTAGTATTTTGCAGGTCGAATTAAATTGAACATTTATACTCGCTATTTATAGCCCGCTTGATATTTAGATCGATTGATCTATATTTCGATAAAATTTTGCAGGTTAAATAAAATAAAATATATATGCTCGCTTGATAGTTAGATCGATGGATCTTTATTTCGATAGTATTTTGCAGGTTAAATTTAATTTAATATTCATGCCCGCTTGATATTTAGATCGATTGATCTATATTTCGATAAAATTTTGCAGGTTAAATTAAATAAAATATTTATTCTCGGTTGATATTTAGATCGATTGATCTAGATTTCGACAGTATTGTGCAGGTCAAATTTAATTAAATATTCATCCTCGCCTGATATTTAGATCGATTGATCTATATTTCGATAGTATTTTGCAGGTCAAATTAAATTGAGAATTAATTGGATAAGCGTTGCAATGATGATTTTTATTTACTCAGTGATGCTTCCGATGATTTTTTTTTGGTTTATTATTGTAAATTCAATAAGCTATTGATAAGTATTCAATACATTATTAAGGACAGTGAATATATTGATTTTTTCATATCGATTTTTATTATGTTATAATTAATAGAGGGAATTAGAATTTATTCCGAGTCTTGGATGACGATAGTCATGAAATTTTATGATTTATTAATTTCAAGAGTTGACAATTACCGAGAGATTGATCGGTGAATTTTTTTGGCAATGATGTTTGATTTCTTTGATGGATAATGTAGAATTTCTAGGTTTTAAGAATAGTAATTTTTCTTCCGGTAAAAAGAAGAGAAATTCTTTTTATCCTGATTTAAAAAAAATTGATAAATTATGACCAATTTTTTTTTCATACCCAGGATATTAAATTTAATTCCGTATACAGTTTTTTCTGAAAATCTCACAATACATTATATTAATCACCGTGCATAATTTTGGTCATAATTTGTTTTTTCATTCACTGCATTTGGAATGAAATACAATAACAAGCTATATTCAAAAACCAGATATTGAGTACCAAAATTGACACCAAAAATCTTTCGATAAATAATTTCGATACTCAATAATCTAGGACATTGTCATTGACCTTGCATCGAAAGATATTGAAATCTTTGCATCTATCAATGACAACATCCGTATCCACATGTCCTCAATTCCATACAAAATAATATCATACCAATATATAACAGCGATAACGACCGTGATCGATATTACTGTGAATATTCTGATTTTTTCATATCGGTTTTTATTAAGTTGTCAATAATAAAGAAATTTAATGTGGGATGTAAAAAATATCGAAATATTACTCGCCGGATTTTTCTGGAAATGATTTTCCATTTTTTTTTTAATGAAGTAGAATTTCTACGCTTCAAAAATAGTAATCTTTCCTCCGGTGGATATAGAAAAAAAATGTAATTACACTCCCTCCGAAAAATATTTGATAAATGATCGCGATAATTTTTTTCGCAAGCCCGGCGTAATTTAATTAAATTTCATATAAAATTATTTCCTCAAATCTTTCAACACATTTTCTAATCCCTATGCATACTTTCGTTGATAGTAACTATGATGTGACAACCATTCAACAACCAATTATATTTATAGTAGCCATATCTATAAGCCAGTAACTAGAACCATCAAATATTTACCATAACTATAACCACAGTTTCCATAAATCTGAAAATAGTTGCATGGACCAAAAATGAAGATTTCTCTCAGTGTATTTTCTGAGACCACATATAAAGTACCAAAATAAATAAATAAATCTTCGAATGAACAATCCCAATTCCCAACAATCAAAGCCAACGCCATTGACCTTGCATCGAACCGCATTCAAATCTCCGCATCCATCAATGACAGCCTCACTCTCCACATGTCAATTAATTCCGCGATTAATCCCATACACAATAATACCATAGCCGTATAACAGTCATCACGCTCGTCAACAGCTGAAAGATAATCAGAGTCAGCATCGGCAGAGCAACTTTCGTAGGAGTGATAGCCGAGCGAAGAAGCTGAAGAGGAGGGGGAAGCGCGCGAGATATTTCCGTCCGTTCTTCCGCGCATCGGGACGTGTAACGCACACGTTGAGGGAGTTCCCCACCTCGTAGAAGATGAATTTCTTCGGGTGTTGCTCGTTGAACGACTGCGGGGCAGCCGGACGACGTTAGGAGCTTACCGATCCCCCACCGCTCGGCTTTTCGCCCCCACCCCCTTCCACTCTTCGTGGCGGAGAGGATCGTCGTCGCTCCGGAGGATCTCGCTACCGGTTTACTCGCAATTCGCATTCGATCGACGTCTTGGTTTAAAGTGTCTCGGGGAAGCTTTGATATAATGACTTGACTCCTGCCGACCGACCGCAGCCGTGGCAGGCACCGAACAACGACATAAAAATAGGATATACAACCTGCGAATAAAACGTCAAAAACGAAATAGAAGAGAATATAAATAAAATAAACGAACGCGATAAACTCGACGAGGATAGAAAGTATATCGCGTCATTAGTTGTTCGAGGATCTTGGTTATCCAAGGATTAATAAAAAAGAAGAAGAAGAATTTAAAAAAAGGTAGAGAGGGAAATTTGAATTAAAAAAAAAAATTCATCGGAGTTGCGGAATTCATCAGTGATCTTATGTTGTAATAAGAACAACAAATATTTTCTGTGATCGTGTGTGCTCATCGAGAATTCAACCCTGATATTGTAGGAAGAGGATTTTCAGTGAACTTCCGGTTCTGCGTCTGCCTTGTCACTGTCTTGGATCTCATTAAGGCTCCAAGATGAAACGACAGCAGTCCAATCAGTCCCAGCAGCAGCAGCAACAACAACAGCAACAACAACGTCAGCAGTCAACTATCACGCAGCAACAATACTCGAGTCAGCAAAGAACTGAACGACAAATAACGCGGCAAGAAGTCACCAGCCAGCAGAGAGGTCTGTCTCTGTGATTGGATTTTTCAAAAAGTGTGACGCCATTTTGAAGCTTTGCTGTTGTTAAATTTTTGAAAATAGCGGGTTTTTTGGAAAGTGCGTCGCGGCTTAGGCTTTGCTGTTGTTGAATTTTTGGAAAACGGCCATTTTGAAAAATAAAGGATTTTTCAATAAGTGTCGCGATTGAAGCTTTGCTCTGTTGAATTTTTGGAAAACAACCATTTTCGAAAATAGTGGATTCAAAAAGTGTGTCACGTTCGAAGCTTTGCTATCGTTGAATTTTTCGAAAAATTGTGGATTTTTCAAAAAGTGTGTTACGATGGAAATTCTGCTAAGGTTGAATTTTTTAAAAATAGCCAGTTCAAAAAATGGTGGGTTTTCCAAAAATTGTGACCCTATAGAAATGTTGCTATCGTTACATTTTTTGAAAACAGGCATGAAAAATGGTGGATTTTTCAAAAAGGGTGTCACGATAGAAGCTTTGCTATTGTCGAATTCTTTTTGAACGGCCATTTTGTCAAATACTGGATTTTTCAAAAAATGGGTCGCGATGTCAGATTGTTGTTTTTTTTAGTATAAGAAGCCATTTTGTAAAATGGTTGTTTTTTCAAAAAGTGCGTCACTATCGAAACTTCGCTATTGTTGAATTGTTTGAACGGCCATTCGGAAAAATCATTCGATACTTCAGAAAGTAGCCATAGTAGCTTTGCTATTTTTGAATTATTGAAAAATCGCCATCTTGAAAAATAGTTGTTTTTCAGTGAGTGATGATTTTTTTAAAACAGAAGTCGATTTTTTTCGAGCAAAATCCGCCCTCGAGCTCACGCGCTGGTCTCCACCACCAGAGATATTCTATTTTCGTATACGAGCTCTCTCAGCGCGCGTGAATGCGCGCCTTACCGTCTTTACTAAAGATAGAACGCTTCGTAGCGCGTTACAAAATTCCTAGTGGGGCCCCATTTCTCGTCCCCCACCGATTCTTCCGGCTCTTCATGACATGTTTTTTCTCTTCAAGAAGGGGGGCACCCTGAAGACACGCGCCACAGCTGTCAAACGGGCCCCTTCTCCTCTCTTCAAGATTGTTTTTGGTTTGGCTAACACGTGCGATGAAATGGGACCCCCTTAATGATCCGCTTTGGAACAGAATCTAGTGAAACCAAAATAAGAGAAGTTGACTTTTTGATGCTTCGATGCTGAAATATTTCGTACGATCTTTTGGTTATTTTGGTCACGGTGACAAAACCCAAAATTAAAGGCTTACTCGACATCTTGATTCAGTTAATTCCTCTAAATACACAAACTGTCGAATCTGCTCACCACGAAATGGCTTAATAAATTCCTCAGTGGCACGACTTCTGCCAACTGCGAATCTAAAACCATTTCGTGCCAAAGGCCGTTAACGTCTGACACCCACGATTTTTGCTTACGTTTGGCGACAAATTTGTGATGACGTTTGCGCTTCTCGGGATACACATTAGCTCACGAAAAATCACTGATGCAACTGAAAATGTCTGCAGTAAAAGTCGTCGCAGTCTGTTTGATATTTTGATATTGTGTTGTGAAATAAAGTTGTAGCGATATTATAGAGACCATTTCGAATGTAAATTGCTTTTGGTTATATCGATATTCCCAAAAAATAATGTTGTTCCAAAAAAAAGTATGGAAACAGAAAATAAATCATATTCTAGAATTGGATTAAATCATATAAATGATAATCTGTAGAACTTGACTAAGAATTTGTCTGATATTGCTAAAATTCTGTTTTTTAAATCTCTACAATTCTGATTCTAAAATAACTAAAATTCTTTTTCCAAAATAACTAAAATTCTGATTTTCAATTTTCTAGAATTCCGATTCTAATATATCTAAAATTCTGATTCTCAAATATAAAAAATTCCGATTCTAAAATATAAAAAATTCTGATTCGGAAAAATCTGAGTTTCTGATTCCATAATATCTAAAATCCTGGATCTAAAATACCTAAAATTCTAATTCTAAAATATCGAAAATTCTGATATTAAACTATTGATATTCTGATTCTAAAATACCTATAATGTCCAAAATTCCATTTCTACTATTTCTAAAATTTTCATTTTTAATTGTCTACAATTCTATTTTTAAAAAGTATATTATCTATAAAATTTATAATCTCCGAATTGAAAATTCTATTTTTGAACATCGAATTCAAAAAGTCGAATTCGGCTCACCGATGCGTATTTATGTTACAACATAAATAACATATCTCGAGACAAGGTCGTCGGCTTGAAGCGAATCTACCGTGACAAATTGTTGGTCAGCATTAAAGCGTATCATGATATCTGAAAGCTTCGAGACAGGTAGTGAATGCATTAGATGTCGTTGCAGAGAAGCATCTACAACAGCTGATCGAATGACCCGCTGGCAGCGGCAGTTAAATCGTCTTGCGTCAATGGCAATGCGAATTGAAAGCATCATCGGTGGTGGTGGTGTCTTGTTGACGCCGAGGCGCTGAGCGGTTGGCACCAAAGGGTGGGCGACCGTTGAATAAAAATGTAGAGTCGGTCACTGGTTTTTTCGCCATGTTCTCTTATTCCCCCTGAAGACTGTTATTTTCGTCAGTGAGTGAATTTGCGTAACTTGACGATGAAGAAGTAGTCGGTGGGTCTCTTCGTGGTCGGTTTCACGAGGAAACGCTCACCGAGTAACACGCGCGCGGCTCGGCGAAATTATTGGCGGAGCCGCGGGTGAGTTGAGCGGTAGAAGAAGACGAAGATGATGGTGAAGAGGATGATGAAGAAGGAGAAGATGATGAAGAAGAGGGAGAAGAAGAAGAAACAGAGTAAAGTCGAGTAGAGAGCGTCGCGGCTGAGCGCTGAGACGGAACATCAGGGCGTTCGTGTGGTCGCCGCGACGCTCTGGGCGCCGTGTAAAGATAGTTGCTCCTAAAATGGGTCCCGGTAACGCGATCTCGTCCCGTACAAAAATAGGATTCTAGTCACCCCGCTATGCCCCTCCAACGTCCTCGTGTCTGTGTACACTGCGAGGGATTCTATTGCTATACTTTCACGCACGCACCTCGAATATAATCGGTGAAATATGCTGCATTTTATGCTCGCCCACATTAATTTTCGTTACCACCAATTCCCTCTATTCCTATGTCACTCATGACTATTCTTTAGCGGTGCGGTTAAAACGCCGCGCCAACTTGGAGCCAAATTCTTCAGGGTTGAGAGATGCTGAAGACGATGATACTTTGGCTCTGAAGGGGCCCTAGATTTTTTCTGGCAACCGATTGGCGGAGGTTAACAGCTCTTCCGTTTAATATTGGTTTTGTTAATTTGGATGGAGAAATTGGATTCTTTAGAATGAGAGATGCTGAAGACTATGAAAAACGATGAATACATGTTAATTTTGTTACTATCGATTCCTCTATTCCGATGTCACTCATGACTATTCTTTAGCGGTGCGGTTAAAACGCCGCGCCAACTTGCAGCCAAATTCTTCAGGGTTGAGAGATGCTGAAGACGATGATACTTTGGCTCTGAAGGGGCCCTAGATTTTTTCTGGCAACCGATTGGCGGAGGTTAACAGCTCTTCCGTTTAATATTGGTTTTGTTAATTTGGATGGAGAAGTTGGATTCTTCAGAATTGGGAGATGCTGAAGACTATGAAATACGATGATTACACGTCAATTCCGTTACCATCGATTCCTCTATTCCAACGTTACTCATGACTATTCTTTAGCGGTGCGGTTAAAACGCGGTGCCAACTCGCAGACAAATTCTTCACGGTTGAGAGATGCTGAAGACGATATTACTTTGGTTCTGAAGGGGCCCCAGATTT
The DNA here is from genome assembly GCA_949699805.1 of Tromatobia lineatoria. Classification (NCBI taxonomy): domain Eukaryota; kingdom Metazoa; phylum Arthropoda; class Insecta; order Hymenoptera; family Ichneumonidae; genus Tromatobia; species Tromatobia lineatoria. The sequence goes on along the minus strand of OX453039.1, from coordinate 18,238,428 downwards.
TTCTGGCAATCGATCGCAACCGATTGGCAGAGGTTAACAGCTCTTTCGTTTGATATCGGTTTTGTAAATTTGGATGGAGAAATTAGATTTTGTAAAATTAAAAGATGCTGAAGACTATGAAATACGATGAATACATGTCAATTTCGTTACCACCGATTCTTCTATTTCGATTTCACTGATTTCTATGTTTTTTGCGTTATCGTCAAATCGCTGCGCGAACACACAGCTTACTTTTTCAGGGTTAAGAGATGCTGAAGAGACTGATACTTTGATTCTGAAGGGGTCCTTGATTTTTTCTGGCAACCGATCGTAACCGATTGGCAGAGGTTAACACCTCTCGAGTATGATATCGATTTTTTAAATTTGGTTAAATAAATTCGATTTTCTAGAATCGGGAAATGCTGAAGACGATGGAATACGTCAAATATACGTCAGATCCGTTACTACCGATTACTCTATTTCGATTTTACTCATGACTTTTTTCTCGCGATGTGGTCAAAATGCCGAGTCAACTCGTAGTCAAATTCTTCAGGGTCGCGAGATGCTGAAGACGATGATACTTTGGTCCCTACATTTTTTTCTGGTAACTTAACGCGACCGATTGACTAAGATTAACACCATTGTAGTGTAATGTCGATTTTTCAAATTTGAGTGGAGAAATCGAATTCACTAGGATTAGAAGTTGCTGAAGACGATGAAATACTTTGAGTCAAAACATCCCTCATATTATTTCATGTCCAGCAAATCGAATGGCAGAGGTGAACACTCTTTGTTAAGATTGTTTACTACTAATAGAATAAAAATATACAAAAATTCACCGTATTAATAATTAGAATTTTCGTTACTGGAAGTAATTGCATAAACAAAGTACAATTAAAAACAAATATTTTCATTGATGTATCCTAATATTCGTAAGCTCGGCATTTTGTTGGATATTTTCTAAGAATGATACTTTTAATAGTCGATTCAACGTAACGAGAATCCTACAGAATATCTTTCTAAGCGCCCAAAGTTAGAAACCAGACAGAAATTTGATCTATTCTGCGCACCGAATCGTGAGATTGCTCGTTAACAGACGTCATCTCCCGTTCCAGCAGAAAATCTGCACTAGCAAGCAAACCGCTACTCGACTTAGTCACTAAATTGATTTAATTACTCCCAAAGCATTTCTCTAAACCCTGAAGAAGCAGCTGACAAAAGCACGTCACTTGGGTTCAAGTCCCGTGACGAAAAACGTGTCTCGAGTCAACCAAACCTAACACCTTGGAAACTGTCTTTATTATTGTTATACTCTACTTGGAAAGCGCCACCAGCTCAGCAAATGCTCTGCAAATTCGTTTTTTAAGGGGATCAAGTCACCTGAAAACAATGATAAGAAAAAAAATTCCGTGACGACATTCCACTTCTTTAGAATCGCAAATTGGAACCTCATTAACTAAATGTGAAGCATTTTTTTCCTGCAATTTTGTAGTGACATACATTGCACCGAAACCGCGTGAGTTGAAAAGTAAAATTTTCACCTTGTCGTAACTTTCAGACCAAATCCTTAAACAAATTTATTTATTTTAAGGTCATATTTTATTTCTTGAGGAGTGCGCTCTAAAATGAGTGCAGGAATTATTAATTTTAGGTCTTTATGACAAAACTATGATTTTTAATGTGAAATTAATCTTCCTTAATTCCAAACTTACTAAATAATTAATTAAAGTAAATCTAATTTTGTCTGTTCGCGCCTCATTTTCGCTAATACGATTAGACATCTCGCACCTTCAAATTTCTGAATAATACTAAACAAATTTAAAAAAAAAATCATGTCTCTGAAAATATCCATCAAAACTGTTAATTTCACCAGATCTAATTTGTATCAGCTCAACTGCAGATTATAATAAAAAATAATAGCATTCAAAAATAGAAAAAATGTATCGCTCTCGATTCAAAACAGTGCATCTTCTCCTACAATTTTTCAATATTCCGACCTGCCAATTTTTCGTCGTGGTTTGCATGCTATTCTCAACAATCAAGCGTGGCAGATGTTTTTCAAATAATTTTTTTTTTGGCTGTTTTAAAAAATCGACAGTGCTCAAAAATCGATATTTTTTTTCTTTTAAAAATATGTTGTTAAGAGTAAGATAAGCTATCTAGGTGCATTTTTTCCGATTTTTCACACGATTATTTCCAATAGCTAACTCTTCCACTTCCCCTTAAGTAAATCCTCTTTGTAAGATTTTTTACACTCTGATTCTAAAATTCATTAAAACCTGATTCCAAAATTTTTTACTTTATAAAACCAAAATTGGAATATTCTGATTCTAAAATTTCGATATTTTGATTCTAAAATTCATTAGAACCTTATTTTAAAGTTCTTTGAATTTCGGTTCCAGAATTTCTGAAATGCTGGTACTAAAATTTCTAAAACCCTGATTTTTGAATTTCTTAATTTCTGATTTTAAAGAGCTTTGAATTTCGGCTCTAAAATTTCTAAAATTTTGGTACGAAAATGTCTAAAATTCTGATACGAAAATGTCTAAAATTCTGATACCTAAATTTCAAAAATTCTCCCAACAAAATTTCTAAAATCCTGATTCGAAAAATTCACCTATCAACCTATAAGTGTGTTTTGCTTTGAAACTGGTCTCGATCACGGTAATTCAACGATGTATGTCTTCTTTTGCAGTACAAGGAGAACTCGTGATGCAGACGACGCCGAGCATACCAGTGTGAGTCACGATACCAAAGCTCTTTGATGCTATATTTTTCGCCCTCTCTTATCCACTTTGATCTCGTGAAAATAATGTGTTGATGCGGACCAACAGGTTCACCGGAAGACCAGGAGACCCATCGCCTCCGGTTTTCGAGCAGATATTCAAGAACGCCAGATTCGCCCAGGGCGGCAACGCCGTTTTTGAGGGTCGCGTCCGCGGAAACCCTAAGCCAACGGTATCATGGACCCACAAGGGTTCGCCCTTGAAGGAGTCCCAGAAGATCAGAATGGCGTATGACGATCGCACAGGAATTGTCACGCTACAAATCAATCAGATCGGCCCTGGGGATGAGGGAGAATACACCTGCAGCGCTCGAAATCAATATGGTAATTAATCGATCAAGATTTTCATAAATTGATTTGAAAAAAAAATAGCAGCGGCTTGTTAACGTGAGATACATCAAAGTTGCGAGGAATAATCTTGCACGTAATTTTTCTCATTTGTCTGGCCATTTTTGTTTGTGTGGACATTTTTGGCATATTAGATCAAATGTTGGGAAAATTTTTTGGAAGCACGTAAATTTTAGGAAAATTGATAATCGCGTGATAATTGAACCATTTCATCGGATTTGTTGAAATTCAGTGTCAGATACAATGTCAATGTCTTTTGCATGTGCAGAGAATTTAATTCACATTGATAAAAAAATTTCGCGAAAATCAAGAGACTTGACTATTTTTATAATTAAAAAACTCATAGATAACTTCTTTATAATTCCGTCTGAAAATGCAATACCAAAGGTTTTTCGAACATTGTTTCAGTTTTGAATGTAGTTTTAACAAGTACATTTTGGTATTAAAATATATTGCGTTATACTTGGCAAAGGTTGCCACTGACAAATTTAGCTCAATAATAACTAAATTTTGCGTATTATTTTAAGAAAATGAGAGACTTCCGAGAAATGAGACAATATTTGCCAATTCTGATAAGGCGAATCGATTTCATCGTGCTTTTTTTAGGCGAAGCGATTTGCTCCGTGTACATACAACCGGAAGGATTTGGACCACCTCCACAACAACAGGTTGGCGGCTATAAGAAGGAATTCGCTCAGAGCTTCCAGTCGACTGAACAGAAAAATGGTACTCAGAATTTTCAGCAACGAAGCTACCAACAATCGATCGACAAACGCTTCGTCAATGGATCGACGACTACCACCACCACGATTACCGAAGATTTCAAGGTCGGTTATGTCCTCGACTGTCGCCGGAATCACTCGAACGTAACCGTCAACGACAACGTGAAATTCAATCGGTGTTATTTCAGGTGGATACCTTTGAGTACCGATTGCTGCGTGAGACCGAGTTTCGCGAGTCCATAACACGTCGCGTCGTCGGAGAGACCGACACCCAGATCTCCAACGTCATCGACCGCAATCTGGGACCGGTAGCGCCGCCCCAGATCGGCCAGAAGCCGAGGAACTCGAAACTCGTCGAAGGCTCTGATGCTGTTTTCACTGCGAAAATATCCGGAAATCCTAAAGCTAGGGTAAGCTTGAAAAATTACAATAAATTAAATTCTTCTACAAAATTGATGTCACATAATTTATCATAAATGTGCCAACATTTTTTCGTAATAGTACAATTGCAGTCAATTTCGAATCAATTAAAAATCGATTTTTTTTACAGTTTTTAGAAAGAAGAGATTTATAGAAAGGATGGTAACTTTATTGTGTGATCGTTTTTTAACGGTCTAAAACCCTGATTCTGAAATTTCTACAACTTTGCTTCTAAAGTTAATGAAATTTACTGAATCCTCTTTCTAAGATTTTTCAAACCTTGATTCTAAAATTCATCAAAACCTGATTTCAAAGTTCTTTGAATCTGGGTTCTAGAATTTCTGAAATTCTGATTCTGAAATTTCTAGATTCTGATTGAAAAATTTCTAAAATTCTAATTATATGATTTCTGAAACTTTGAATACAAGATTTCTGAATTTCTGATTCTAAAATTAATGAAGTTCTGATTCTAAGATTACCGAAATTTTGATTTTTAAACTTCTAAAATTCGGATTCTAGGATTTCTGAAATTCGGATACTGTAATTTCTAGAATTCTGATCCTAAAATTTCTATAACTCAGATTCTGAAATTTCTATAACTCTGATTCTGAAATTTCTAAAATTCTGATTCTTAAACTTCTAAAATTCTGAATCCAGGATTTCTAAAATTCAGATACTGTAATTTCCATAATTCTGATCCTAAAATTTCCAAAATTCTTTTTCTCAAGTTTAAAAAATTCTATTTCTAAAATTTCTAAAAAACGATTCTCAAAATTTCTAAAATAACGATTTACAAAATTTCCAATATACCGATTCTTAAAATGTCTAAAATTCTGATTCTAAAGCACTTGATTGGAATATTTGCAAAATTTAATTTCAATTACGCTGAATATTGTGAAGAACGAATCTAATGAATATCTCGATTTTTTTTCAGATGACATGGTTCAAAAATGGCCAAAGAGTCCGAGACACTCAGCGTATCGAGTCGACCCACTCGAACCAGCAGGCGACCCTGAAGATCCGAGGTGCGACGACGGAGGACAGTGGCCACTACACTCTTCTCGCGGAAAATCCTCAAGGATGTACCGTGAGTTCGGCCTATTTGGCGATTGAGTCCACAACCGATCAGGTGGACCAAGCCCCGCAGTACGTTCAGCAACGCGAGACTCTGCGAACCGTCCAAACCGATACATCATCGGTAGGCGCAACGACCGAAGGTCCGGACGCCGGAAAGGCACTGCCTCCAAATTTCGTGCGCACGTGCAACGATCGCGAGGTCACCGAAGGAAAAATGACGAGATTCGATTGTCGCGTTACCGGTCGTCCTTATCCCGAGGTCACGTGGTACGTTAACGGTTACCAGGTGGTAAACGACGCGACCCACAAAATCCTCGTTAACGAGTCTGGCAACAATTCCCTCATGATAACGAACGTGACCCGCGCCGATGCTGGAGTTGTGACCTGCGTTGCCAAAAACAAAGCCGGCGAAACGTCCTTCCAGTGCAATCTTCAGGTCCTCGAAAAGGAGCAAGTTTTGGCACCGAAATTCGTGGAACGTTTCACCACAACCAACGTGAAGGAGGGAGAGCCGGTGACATTTACAGCCCGAGCGGTCGGCACACCGGTTCCTCGAATTAGCTGGCAGAAGGTGAACTTTTTTTGCTTGTTAATGAAATACCGATTTCGTGACATTTTTTAAAGATTTTCGTATTGGTACTCGAAACACCTGAATTACTCGACCAAATGAGCTTCAATTTGAATGAAATTAGCATCGCTGCTGAATGTTTCTGTGATATAAATTCGATTAAGATCGGTTGGAGCGTTTCGATTTTATACGGTTTTTTAAATTGTGAATAATGTTTATTATCGCTTTAACTCGAAAAAAATCCACTTTATCGAACTGAAACTTGGCTGAAACTGATCTTTGATTCAGTGATACGTGCATCGGTATTAAATTTAGAGAAGATCGGTAGAGTGGTTCGGATTTAATGCAGCTTTCGAATTAAAAAACAAATTGTCGTTATGGTATTAATTTCGACAAAGCTTTATTGACCGCGTTCAAACTTAAAAATCATGAAATAAAAGATGTACACTAATCCTGAATATATAATTTAGTAAAGATCGGCCGATATATCGAAATCTCAATTTTGTAAAATTATTTTTAGCCGACCGGAATTTCGTTGCAATTCATTTTTTATCAAGTTAAAAAATATAATTTAAATTAATTAGATCTTGAATCGGTAAACATCTTTAGGTAGAGATGGCTTTGCAAAAAGCTAAAAATAATGAGCAATGTGCAAGATGCTATTTTGGATTTTTTTTCGTTTCTATTTTTACGCTGTCGCGCTACGGAAAATTCCTGTCAATCGTCAATGCTTTCCTACGGAATCTTCGGAGATATTCGTGACTGAAATTCTTGATCTTGTAATTCTATTGGCGTGATTTCGATTAGGATGGCGTGCCGATAGCGCCCGGCCCCGACGTGCGCATATCGACGGACGGCAGTGGAGCCTCCACCCTTGACATACCTTACGCCAAGTTTACTGACGCTGCCTGGTACCAATGTACCGCGCAAAACGTAGCTGGCTCCACCGCCACCCGGGCCCGTCTCTTCGTCGAGACCCCGAAGGGAACGACCCCTGAACCAAGACGCCTGAATTTACCCCGACCGACTAGAGTCATCGAACCTGAGTAAGTATTTTCATTTGTACTATTCTAGAAAGAGTATTTTTCAATTAAGCGATCATTAAATTTAATCATCAAAATCTTGAAAATTTCGGAATCAGAATTTGGGAAATTTTAGAATCAGAATTATAGGAAATTTAGATTCAGATTTTTAGCAATTCTAGAATCGGTATTTAAAAATTTTTAGGATCATGATCTCAAAAATGGTAGAATCAGGATTTTAGGAATTCTAGGAACGTTAGAACCATAATCTTAAATCCTTTAGAATCAGATTTTGAGAAATTTGAGAATTAGATTTTTAGAAATATTGGAATCACAATTTCAGATAATTCAGTATCTGGATTTAATTAATTTTAGAACTAGAATTTGAGAAACTTTAGAATCAGTATTTCCCAAATTTTACAATGTGAATTGTCAATATTTTGGAAATTTTAGATTCAGGATCTCAAACCACCGCAAGACAGTTACAAAACACGGTATCGCCATGTGAATAAATCCCTCTTTTTTAGCAAGTGTAGAAAATAGAATATAGAAAATCGGTGAATTTTCATTGATTCCTGTTTTTATTCAAACCAGTTACAAAAAAATATTGCTTATTCATTTTTATACCCATCAATTTTCAACATTATAAATTGGATTTGAGCCAAAAAACACAAATAAAGAAAGGAGAAAAGATAATAAAAAAAGGCTCATGTTTTTCTTTCTCCAAACATTGAGGCCCGAAAAAAGCCCGAATCATATTTTTAGATCTTTGTATATTCCCTAAAAAAATGTATTAGCACCTTTTCTTGAAGACGTAGATTGATAAAAGGCAAAAAAAATTATAAATAAACCATATGCAACATTCTATAAACCAGGAAAGAATAATAGGCGTGATTTATTTTTATGGTACAAAACCAAATGTCCATTTAGTAAATTTAAAAAAAACGTCTCAGCAATTTCACTTACGAGTCCTATACAAAAACATCATACAGAAATAACATTAAGAACATATTCATTGAAATCTCCGCATAATCGTAATCTCAAAAAAAAGCTTACGCAACTCCGTGCGAGAAATACTTCTCATACGCTTCGCTTCGCGTGCGAGGAATCGCACTTCTCGCAGTCATGATATAAAATTGTATACAAAACTCGTGTGAGAAACTTTTTCTCAACTCGTTTTTAATATATCATGCAAAACTCGGTGCGAGAAGTGCTTCCTTCTCACACGCTCCGCTCCGTTTCGCGTGCGAGAAATCGCCCTTTTCGCACTAGTAAAATAAAATTATATACAAAACTCGTGCGAGAAACTTTTTCCCAACTCGTTTGATTGCAACACTCGCCTTCGACTCGTGCTGCAAACTCACCCTCGTCCGAAAAAGTTTCATCGCTCTCGTATCGTAATATACTATCATATTTGGCTTATGGTGTTTTTTAAAAAATTTTCAGACCCGCACCTGGCCCCGAGGTGATTTATCTGAAACATGTGGAGCGAGCTAAGCCGTATCTGCCTCCACAGGAGGAAGATAGAATTTATCCGCCTCCACGTTTTATTGTACCTCTGCGAGACGTTCACCAGATCGAAGGTGGACGCATTCACTTCGAGGCCAGAATCGAACCGGTGGGCGACCCCACAATGAGGGTGGAGTGGTATGTCAATGGTAGACCACTGGAAGCAAGTGAGTATTTTTTTCTCCATAAAAAAACCCTTCCACGAAACTTCATTACAAATATCAACGTAAATTATTTTTTTTTTAGGTTCCCGGGCCACTGCTCTTTTCCGATTCGGCTTTATCTCGCTGGATTTACTCAGCGTTGTGCTCCAGGACAGCGGCGAATACGTCTGCCGCGTAGTAAGCTCGACTGGAGTTGTCGAATCTCGTGCCACCCTCGGCGTTACCCGTAAGCGAATTTTTATTTATTTTTTAACTTTTTTCCGAATTATTTCATATATGGGACAATTTGACCTCGACTGCTCCGATATGGCTCGTATTTTTTTAAAAACTTAGTTGGACCCACAAAAAAACCGATTTTTTCTTTTTCTTTTTGATGGCAATTCTTCTTCAATATCTTTTTAAAGTGACTTTTCAAATGCCATAATTTAAAAATCTGAAAGAATTCTGAATAATAATTTGTTCAATATAAAATGTGGGCAAGATTTTACGTCTGGTATTTTTCGAACTTTTCTTTATTTAAAAAATTATTACAAAATAAAAAAAAATTACTCTCTACACATTAATAGTCAAAATATGTAATAAATAATACGAAGCAGTTTTTAAAAATTCGTATTTATTATAATTTTATTTGTATTATTATATTTCAATTATTTATAGTATTTAAATCTTTTGGAGTAGTGAAGTGAATGATTCTTTCAATTTTTGCCAGAAAATATTGCTTAAAACCGATAAAATAATATTTTTTTAATGTTTTTTTTTTTTGTACTTTTGGAATTAACAAGTTTGTTTGTTCTTTAGCACGTGCAACGATTGAGCAAACGAGCCAACATCCCGATAGCCTTCGTTATATTCAACAACTCGAGGATTACTCCAAGTACCAAAGACAGGAGAGCGCAGAAGATCTCGCATCCCAACGTCCGGTCTTCATCCGCCCGCTCCAGGAACTCGGTGAACTCCAGGAGGGACGCAACGCCCATTTTGAGGCGCAGCTAACTCCTGTGAGCGACCCGACCATGAAAGTGGAGTGGTATAAGGATGGAAGACCCATCACAGCCAGTTCAAGAATCACAACCATCTTCAACTTCGGTTACGTCTCACTTAATATTATGCACCTACGAGCTGAAGATGCCGGTTCTTACACCGTAAGGGCTGTGAATCGTCTGGGTGAAGCGATCAGCTCTGCTTCACTTCGTGTCTTTGGTAAGTAACAACGTCAATGAATAAGTAAATAAATTGATAATAATTAAATTAGCATAAAAATAATTTTTTTCCGTTTTTGATTTGTCATTATTTAGCTTTTTGAAAATTTACATCGTCTTTATTTTTCCATCCTTGACTCATAACTGATTAGGATTCCTACAATTTTAACAATTGTTTTTGATTTCATACTTGATTTATCATTGATTAAGCTCCGTGAAAACTTTTGCAATAATAATTTTTTTATCCATGATTTATCGTCGATGAAGCTTTGTAAAAATTTAAACAATGATTATTTTATCGATTCTTGATTTATCTTTGATTAAGCTTCGTGAAAATGTTCACGATAATTATTTTTTCATCCATGATTTATCATTGATTGAGCTACGTGAAAGTTCGAACAATAATTATTTTATTTATTCTTAATTTACGGCATTTATTTTTTCATCGCGGATCCAAAATTGATACATTTTTTAATGTAAATAATCAGGAAATTGAAGAAAAACTGGCGCGTTGTAAATGACGAAATTAAAGCAAAATAGTATCACATGAAAAAATTGCAAATAATCTTGAAAAAAAAATTGAAGAATGCTATTTTTCAGGCATAAAAGGCTATGAATCATTTTAACTGGATTGTATATTTTTTCAGCACGCACCAGCGTGACCACAGATCTTGGAATCCCCGAGCAATACAAATACATCGAAGCTACCGAGGAATTGGAAGCCTATCAACAGGCAATGCATCAAAAGTACGTGAGGGAACAGCCAGAACCTTCGAGCCCACCGGAATTCAAGTCTCCGATCAAGAATCAGACTAATATACGCGAGGGCGGCTTCGCCCACTTCGAGGCTCGCCTCGAGCCGGTCGGCGACTCCGAATTACGAGTAGAGTGGCTAAAAGATGGACGCCCTGTAGAAGCTAGTAAGTATTTAATAAAACACTGAAAAAACTAAAAAATTTAAATTATTCTTCACTCATTTATGGAAAACTTGTATAAAAGTTCAATAGTTTTACATTAATATATGACAATTTGTACTCAAATTAATAGTTTAACATTTGTTCATGGAAATTTGCAAAAAAATTCAATAGTTTTTCCTCAAGTTATGAAAAGAGGTACGAAAATTTGGTCATTTTTCATATATATTCTTAAACTTGACCGGAAGATCAGTAGCTTTTAATTTATTCATGAAAAGTTATACAAAAACTGCATAGTTTCTTATATTGTACAGTTGTACCCAAATTTAATAATATTTCAATTCATTTATGAACAATTTTATTGAAATTGAATAGATTGCAATTTGTTCATAGAAAGTTGTACAAAAAATGTATGGTTTTTCATAAGTGTATGAAAAGTTAAAAGACGTTTTGTAATTTTTCATTTACTTGAAAAGAATTTTATGTAAGTTTAATAGGTTCTTTATTTATTTATAAAGCGTACTAAAAATCAATTTTTCCTATTTTTATCACAGGCTCTAGAATTACGACTTTCTTCAACTTTGGATACGTCGCATTGACACTTAAATACGTGACAATCCACGACGTGGGTGTCTATACTTGCCGTGCATACAATCGCGTCGGCGAGGCCCAAACAACCGCTCAATTGAGCGTAATCAGCAAAGACGACATAATTTACGATAGTCAGCATCCCATGGGTTTGCAAAAAATTCAGAGCCTGGAGGATTCGAGCCGTTATTCGCGCCAAGTTCAAGAGGAAACTCAAGTGACCCAAGCGCCTCGTTTCCTTGGACCATTGAAGGGAACCAATAAAATCGTTGAAGGTCAACGAGCTCATTTCGAGGCTCGCGTTGAACCCCAGAGCGACCTCACCATGAAGATCGAATGGTACCACAATGGAAAGCCCATCACCGCTGCCAACAGAATCCAAACTTATCATGACTTTGGATACGTCGCTATCGATATTCTTCAAGTTCGACCTGAAGACGCTGGCGCCTATACAGTGATCGCCAGAAATGCACTCGGCGAGGCACGACTCGACGCTACTATGATCGTCGAAAGTAAGTTTTCGGCTTTTGCTTCACTTCAAAATAATAAAAAAATTGAAGACCAGATAGAATATTCGGTAAATTTTTTTAAATTTACATTAGACTGCTTAGAGAAATTTTGTTTACTTGCCACATGAAAAATCTATAGTATGCACCTTAATATTGAACCTCATGAAAGAAAAGCTTCGTACGATTTTTTTTAGAGGTGACGCAATGACCTTTTGTATTTCCGGAGCTATGTGTGGTAGCATTCGATAACATTTTTTTTTATGTGGCAAGAAAAAGAAAGTTTTTTTTTCTTAACAGTCGTAGTAAGAATAATTGTGTCCCATTTTTTGGAGACTTGCTAAGGGTGATAAATTAGCTTCATTACATTTTTATGCTATTCGAAAAGAATTGTATGTTTTTATACTTTTTTTTGTAAAAATTAAACAAAATTTTGTGTCGGACCAAAATTTTTGTACTACATGCACAAGAACAAGATTTCCCAAAAATAATAATCTTCACAAAAACCGTAATAAAATATTCATCAAACTACAATTATAATTGGTTCTTCAAAACCCTTCCAAGAAATAAGTTTGCAAAAAATTTATTTTCCAATTAAACTTTCCTGCCTATATAATTATTTTTCCAGTGAATAAATATTAATAACGCAATGATTTTTGCGCAGCTCGTTCGAGCGTCGACACAAGCAGCATGCATCGGGGTCTCTACGAGAAGACTCGTCACCTTGAAGAGTCGAAATTCGTCGAGCCTCATTACCACATTGAGGAGATATCAAAATCGAAGCCAATATTTGTCCAGCCACTGAGTGACCCAAAACCGATGAGCGAGGGCAAGAACATTCACTTGGAGTGTCGCCTGGAACCGATGGGAGATCCGACAATGAGAGTCGAGTGGTTCCAAAATGGTCGCCCGGTCACCGTTGGTTCCCGATTCCGCACTTACTACGATTTCGGTTTCGTAGCTTTGGACATTGTCCACGCAACAGCCTTGGACTCTGGCGAGTACACAGTTCGCGCTACAAATCATCTGGGCACCGCTCACACTTCAGCATGTGTCAGAGTGATCGGCAGATCGGATATCGTCACCGATTCCCAAAACGAACAGTCACTGGAACAGATTCAGATGCTGGAAGATTCCTCAAAATACAGAAGAACTCAACAGGAAGACGTGACTGTCGTTCAAGCTCCTCAATTCACTCGAGCTCTTCACAACATCGAGACGGTTGAGCTGACAAACGTTCACCTGGAATGTCGTCTTCAACCGGTCGGCGATTCGACCATGAGAGTCGATTGGTTCGTTAATGGACGTCCAGTCACAACTGGACATCGTTTCCGACCTTCGTACGAATTTGACTATGTAGCTCTCGACATCCTCGGCGTTTACCCCGAAGACTCGGGTGTTTACACTTGTCAGGCGAGAAATCAACTCGGTGAAGCCGTCACTTCCTGCTCCGTTCGCGTTCACGCCAAAAAAGATCTTCTTCTCGAGAGCCAACATCCCGAAGGACTCGAGAGAATTCAGTACCTTGAAGACGCCTCCAGATACAAGAGAAACGAACTCGTTGATGAAGTCGTCAATGTCAAGCCGAAGTTCGTAACTGCGCCGAAGAACCAGGAAAATCTCAGGGAAGGACAGCATGCTCATTTCGAGTGCAAACTCGAACCGGTTACTGACTCGAACTTGAAGGTCGAGTGGTTCAAGAATGGTCGTCCAGTAACCATAGGTTAGTTATGGTGATAATATAATCTTTAGGGCACAAACACTCTTCTTATTCATGCTTAATTACATTTTTTCGAAGTCTTTTTGATGGTGAAAAGAGTTCTTAAATGTATTTGAAATAATAATAGTGGAAAAATAACACCCTTTGAAAATGCACCTTTTTTAAATCAATAAATGACAAAATCAAAAACTAGGTTGCATTCTTAAGAAAAATCCAATATTTGTCAATTGTTACCGAAAAATTGACTGAAAATATAGAAAGATATTTTAAAAAATTATACCGAAAATTTTCCATAGATTGTGATCTGAAAATTTGAAAAAAAATTCTGAAGTAATAAAGTTTTATTTGCAATGCATTTTACATTTTCATTCACTGTTACAGTTGCAGAGGATCAAGCAAATAAATTGAATGAACACCAAAGTAGCATTTTTGTTCATATTACTTTCTCCATTTTGAGGATCACAAAAAATTACCATAGATCTTCCCAAAATTCTCAAAAAAATTATCAAGTCGTAGGATTTCATTAGAAATCCATCCTACATTTCAATTTTATCTTACAGTTATCAGGTCAAGCAAATAATGGTTTAATAGATCTCAAAAAATTTAATATTGCTGATATTATTTTCAGGACACCGCTTCCGTCCCATTCACGATTTTGGCTACGTCGCTCTCGACGTCATTGATTTGATCGCCGAAGATTCCGGCACTTACACTTGCCGCGCTGTGAACCTCGTCGGAAGTGATGAGGTCAGTTGCACTCTTGGCTGTCGTTCGACAGCTCAGATCCTCACGGACACGCAGAACGAGATTGGTCTCGAGCAGATTCACTATCTGGAAGACAGATCGAAGTACCACAGGCGCGAGGTCACAGAAGAGACGACAACTCAAGCGCCGATCTTCACGACTTCGCTGAAGAGCGTGGAGATCAAGGAAGGACAACGAGCTCACTTCGAATGTCGTTTGATTCCTGTGTCCGATGCTACCATGAAAGTTGAGTGGTTCCACAACAACACACCAGTCAAAGCTGGCTCTCGATTCGTCGAAACCAACAGCTTTGGTTTCGTTGCCCTTGACATCATGTACGCTTATCCTGAGGATTCTGGCACTTACACCTGCCGAGCTAGAAACGCCATCGGCGAGGCCATTACTTCAGCAACTGCGGTTGTCCACTGTGAGTATATTTAATGTATACAAATTATCTACTTGATTGATATTGATTTTATTTATTTTACTTGATTTTTATTATTCTTGTGAGTGAATTCGTGGATAAAATTATTCATCTTTGAAATAAGTGGGTCGAGAAATCTTGCAGATATTGAAATTATTGCAACTCATATACGACTTGCGATCGGTATTTTGTAAAACAATTTTTTTGGGTTTTTTTATTTTTGGGATTCTTTACCGGAAGTTGAATCCGTGAATTCTGTAACATTAAAAAAAATCGTTTTTTTTTTTTTAAAGAGATAGCAGTCACACAATAAATTTCAATTTTAGTTATTAATTTTTGTTAATAAGTTAGCCCTGATAAAATTTTATTTTTGCAGCCAAAAAATCGATCTATATGGAGTCTCAGCGCGAGGAAGTTTTGCAACGTCTCCGCCACTTGGAAGATTCTTCGAGATACCAGCGCAAGGCCGTACAGGAAGAGACCGTGAGCCAAGCTCCGGTATTCACGATGCCAATAAAGGATCTTCGCGTCGCCGAAAATCAGGCAGCGCACTTCGAAGCTCGTGTCATCCCTGTTGGTGATTCCAAGCTCAAAGTTGAGTGGCTGCGAAATGGCGTAGCAATTGAAGCCTGTAAGTCTCATTGACACATTTTTTAATTTCATTTTGACGCTCATTTAACTTATTTTGTTCGAGTAGTTGAATATTTTTCTAACTCAAGTTACAATGTCTGCTTGGACTCAAGTAACTAAGTAGTTTTTAACTCAGGTAACAAAGTTTTTTTTTATTCGAGTTACTTAGTCCTTTTTTACTCAACTTACTGAGTCTTTTTTAAATCTACTTACAAAGTCTTTATCGAATCAAATCCTTTGTAACTCACGTTACTAAGTCGTTATGTCTTAAGTTACTGATTCTTTTTTTCTTACTCGAGTAACCAAGTTTTTATTTACTCAGATTAGTAAATGTCTTTGACTTAAATTCTGAAGTTTTTTTTTGTTCAAGTTACTAATTTTTTCACTTACCCAGTTTTTTTTACTCAATAAGATTTCCTTTTTGGGTTTCAAGTCTTTTTCTCGTACTTATGTCCACCTCTATTTCATTATTTGACTCAATGCACTTCAATTATTTTCCAGCAAATCGAGTCACGACCATGCATGACTTCGGTTACGTTGCACTGAACATGAAGTACGTGAACCCTGAAGATTCCGGAACGTACACTTGTCGGGCAATCAACGACCTAGGCGAGGCAGTCACTTCAGCGTGTCTCTTCGTCCAGTGTAAGTATTCGGAGTCAAATTTCGCTTTACTCTTTTACTATTTCTGTTGCAGTAGATCGCGGACTTTGTGTGCCCCGAGAAATGCACAAAGTGCTGTATTGATCGTGCTCTATTGAACGGATTCAATGTTCCGAAGGTTTGATCGTTTATTTATTACTGTCATGCAGCCAAGGCGGCCCTGCAATTCGAGTCGCAACACGAAAGCTCTCTGGCCAAGTTGCAAAAGCTCGAGGACACAAGCAAGTATCAGCGTCGCGAGGAGGAGGATTTTGTCGTTAAGGACAAACCCTCTTTCACCGTTAAACTTAACGGCCCTACGAATCTTGTCGAGGGACAAAGCGCACACTATGAGTGCCGCATCGAGCCCTATCCTGATCCGAACATGAAAGTGGAATGGTTCCACAATGGAAAACCATTGTCCACCGGTCACAGATACAGAACCACTTGCGATTTTGGTTTCGCTTCTCTTGATGTACTCAGTGTCTACGCCGAAGATTCCGGCACCTACACTTGCCAAGCCACCAATAAACTTGGCTCGGCACAAAGCTCTATTCAGCTCAATGTTAAATGTGAGTAATGGGATTTTAGTCTCCCACATTCATAAACACAAAATATGGCGCAATGGAAGTGCTGTTGCTGCAAGTTTGTTTATTTATTTATTATTCATCTTGAAGTAAATAAAAAAAAAAGGGAAGTCGTTTAATCTGGTACCAATTATAGTAACGCTGATTTTTTCATCAACGATAGATTTTTTTTCATCATTTCAATACCATTTTTTTTAGTCACAGAAATTTAAGCTAAACGAATGGCTTTTGACTCAGAATTTCATTACATTTTTATGGTATGAGATAAAAAGAAAAAATTGATTTTTCTATGTGAGTGATGACATTTTTGATCATTTTTCCACAGCTCGATCATCAATTATCCTCGAGACTCAGCACGAAGGTGCTTTGAAGAAGATTCAATACCTTGAAGACGATTCTCGTTACAAACGCACGGACACCGAAGACGTCATCGTCGCTGAAAAGCCCAAATTTGGCAGACCTCTGAAGAACATCGAGCATTTGCCTGAAGGCAAGAGCGCTCACCTTGAGGCGACCTTGACACCTGTAAACGACCCAACGATGGTTGTCGAATGGTACAGGGATGGAAGACCAATTCCCCAAGGCCACAAGTTCAAAACAACCTACGACTTTGGTTACGTGGCTCTGGATATTCTCTACGCTTACCCTGAAGAGTCTGGCACTTACATGTGCAAAGCAAGAAACGCTGTTGGCGAAGCCGTCACCACTTGTGTGATCTCGGTTGACTGTAAGTTTAATATCATTGCCCATGTCAAGAAAAAAAAAATGAACACTGCTGTCAAGTTTCTGCTGTCAAAATCTTCGAGTGATGATAACCACGTGTTAAATATCGATTTTTTTTTTCAAATTTATAGCTAAACAAGGTTTGTATCTCGACACGTTGGATGCTCAGCGTCTGGAGAAGATTCGCCAGCTGGAAACCGTCGAAATTAAGGAGGAAATCGAGAAGGAGGTCGTTCATCAGAAACCAGTGTTCCTCACTCCTCTTAACAACCTGGATCACCTCAAGGAAGGCGAACACGCTCACCTCGAGTGTCGCGTTGAGCCGATAAATGATCCCAACTTGAAGATCGAATGGTACGAAAAAATCACACAGAAGAATATCAAATGTTAGCTTAAAAAATAAGGATACTTATAATTCTAATTTTCTATTCTATCAGGTTCGTAAATGGCGTTGCTATCAAGACAGGACATCGTTTCCGTACCACTCACGATTTCGGATACGTCGCCCTTGACATTCTCTACGCATATTCCGAAGATTCTGGAACGTACATGTGCAAAGCGACGAATCTCGCGGGAGAAGCTGTCAACACTTGCACAATTAGAGTTGGCTGTGAGTTATTAAGCTATAAAAATATTAATGTATCCTAAAATTCTATTCGTTCCTCTTGATCCTATATTCAATGTTACTTAAAAAAACATTAGCCAAGAATGATGATCGCCCTTCGGTCAAATCTCGTTCAGTATCCGTTCCCGATCCCATTCCTGTTAATGTCGTAAATTCTGAACAAGATCCCACTGGAGTAAACGAAGTAGAAGCAAAAGAAATGAGAAAATCGGACCAACGCGAAAGTTGGCCCAGAGATGCTTTAGTCTCTCCTCGAAAATCTGCCGAAGCTGGAGATGCTTTAGTCTCTCTTCGAAAATCTGCCGAAGCTGGAGATGCTTTAGTCTCTTCTAGAAAATCTGCCGAAGCTGAAGATGCTGAAGACAGATTTAAAGGTGGAGGTGGTTGTCCTGGTGGCAGGAATTGCTACAGTAGAAGAGTTTCTTTTCGCGAACCATTGGAATGCCGCAGAACTTTAAACTCAAGAAAATCCAAAGATTGTGAATACCACAAAAATTATCGTCCTCATTGTGAGAAAAGTAGAAAACCAAGTTCTAGAAAACATTATAGGGATGAAGAACTGTCCTATCGAACCTGTTGATTTTTACTTCCCATATAAGTAAAACCCTAGTGATTTACTATAATTAATTTTGGATCTTACATAATTGCTGATGTCAATGTTGATTTCATTTTTAGCTCGTCGTAGTATCCTTCTGGACACTCAGCATCCCGACGGCTTGGAGAAGATCCGTGAACTCGAGGCGCAAGGTCACCCAGCGCGTCTTGAAGTTGAAGAGCCACCGGCGACGCCTCCACGATTCGTGACAGAACTTAGGGTAAGCTTAAGCAATGCTGAAGACGCGTCTGCAAATAAAAATCCATTGCCCACAATTTATCGTCAATTTTTTTCTGACCATATCTATCAATTCCGAGTAAATCTGATTTATTTCTGAAAAAATCCAAAAACAATTGTTCTAATGGTACCGGCTCTCAATTTGATTATCCAGGGCACAACAGAGATCTACGAGGGACAAACTGCTCACTTCGAGTGTCAAGTCGAGCCTCTTCACGACGCTAACCTCCGAATCGAATTCTACCACAACGGCAAGCCATTGCCTTCAGCATCTCGTTTCCACGTGACCTTCGACTTCGGCTACGTGGCTTTGGACATCGGTCACGCGGTGCCAGAAGACGCTGGAGAATATTCCGTTCGAGCGATAAACGCTCTCGGCCAATGCACATCAAAGATCGACCTCAAGGTCATACCTCGTGACAACATAATCCTGGACTCACAGCGTCCTGAAGGATTGGACAAGATCCGTGAATTGGAATCTCAACAGCCCTGGAAACGTCCGGAGGTATCTGAACCCCAAACACGTCAACGTCCGGTATTTACGCAACCTCTTCAGAACATCGACGCCGTTGCTGAAGGAACAACCGCGCACTTCGAGTGCCGTCTTATTCCCGTCGGCGACCCAACTCTAAAGGTTGAATGGTTCAGAAACGAAAAACCCTTGGAAGACAGTTCACGAATCACCAAAGTCCACGACTTCGGCTTCGTCTCACTCGACATTTCTCACGTTCGTGAAGCTGACGAAGGAGTTTACATGTGTCGGGCCTCGAATCCTCTCGGTGAAGCGGTGACCACTGCTTCAATGAGAGTGCGAACAAAAGCGAGCATCCAATTAGACACTCAACATCCCGAAGCCCAGAAGAGAATTGCCCAATTGGAAGCTGACAAGGGACCGAGTCGTCCAGAGGAACCGGACAAGACTTTCGACAAGCCAATCTTCACGCAGCTGCTGACAGGACCAACAGAACTTTGGGAAGGTCAGGTTGCTCGTTACGAATGTCGAGTGGTTCCTGTAGGAGACGGAAGTCTCCGCTTCGAATGGTACGTAAATGGTGTAGAACTAAAGATGGGTTCACGTTTCCACGTCAGCCACGATTTTGGCTTCGTTACCCTGGACATTGTCAAGGTTATCGCCGAAGATTCAGGCGTTTACTCCTGCAAAGCCATCAACAACGCCGGCGAGGCTGTGTCCTCGATATCGCTCAAGGTCAAAGCACGTTCGGCTATCGAAAAAGACGCCATCCAACCGGACGCCTGGCAAAAGATTCAGCTTAAGGAAGCTGAGATGAACAAAGTACCGGAGATGTTTGTGGATACGACGCCTCAACAAGCGCCTGTGTTCACGACTCATCTCAAGAGCTTTGACAAACTTCAGGAAGGACAGCATGTATATCTTGAAGCGCAGGTTGAACCCAGAGCGGATCCTAATCTCCGCACCGAATGGTTCAAGAATGGAGTTGCTCTTCAGACTGGAACAAGATTACGTAGCACCTTTGACTTTGGTCTGGTAACATTGTCCATCAATGGTCTCAGGGCTGACGATTCTGCGATTTATACCTGCAAAGCTACGAATCTTTTGGGCGAAGCTGTTTCCACCTGCAGCTTGAAGATCGACGATCGCCATTGGCTTTTGGGCGACTCACTTCATCCCGACGCCTTGCCAAAGATCGACGCCCTGGAGCAGCCTCAAGTGGGCACCACTGAACAACCTGAGCCCACTTATGAAGAACCTGTCTTCATTACTCATTTGAACAACGTGGAATGCACGGAAGGCGACAATGTCCACTTCGAGTGCAACGTTGAACCTTCGAAGGACCCGACCATGAAGATCGAGTGGTTCATGAATGGTAAACCTCTGCCAACTGGAGCGAGATTCAAGTCTACCTACGATTTCGGCTACGTGGCTCTCGACATCAATCACGCCTACGAGGAAGACTCTGGCATGGTCACCGTCAAAGCTACCAACTCCAAGGGCTCTGCCCAAACCACTGGAACTCTCAAATGCACGAGCAAACAGAGCATCTATCTGCAGACGCAGCATCCGCAAGGAGAAGCTGGTCTGGAGAAAGTCAAGGAAGCTGAGGACGCTTTCCTGTCAAAATCGCGAAGACCCGAAGATGCTCCTGACCATGAGTTCCCTAAGCCCATCTGGGTGGTGCCACTGCAGCCGGAATTCAAGTTGGGAGAGGCTGAACCTCTGCATCTTGAAGGACAGGTCGAGCCTAAGGCTGATCCCAATCTAAAGATCGAGTGGTACTTCAACGGAAAGGTTCTTCAACACGGAGCACGTTTCAAGATGACCAGCGACTTTGGATTCGTTACTCTCGATCTTACCGATGTTTATGATAGGGATTCTGGTATTTACACCTGCAAGGCTTACAACAAAGCCGGCGAGGCTTTCACATCTACAACGGTTTACTGCTCGACAAAGGAGAACGTCATCGAACGTTCCCAGCATCCCAAAGGTAAAGAAGGTCTCGAAGCCATCCAAGACCTTGAAGAGTCGTTGAAACACGCCGATGGCAAAGCTCCTGAAAGCGATGAGGGACATCCTCCTGTATTTACATCGCAGTTCGAGAACCTTACAAACCTTTCTGAAGGTGAAATCGCTCATTTCGAGGCTTCGCTGACACCTACAGGCGATCAAACGATGGTCGTCGAATGGTTCTACAACGGAAAGACTCTGGAAGCCAGTCATCGCACAAGAACAGTCTATGCCTTCGGAATGGTTGTCCTTGAGGTTCTGGGAACGAAGATCGAAGATTCCGGTACTTATTCTTGCAGAGCTACCAACAAATGGGGCAAAGCCGAGATCAGCGTGGAGCTGGAATGCGTTGACAAGTCCAAGGGACAGAAGCCAAAGTTCACGACACATATACAAAGCCTCGAGGGCTTGAAAGACGGACAATCAGTCCACTTCGAGTGTACGTTGATCCCTGTGGGTGATCCGCACATGAAGGTCGAGTGGTTCCACAATGGACAGCCACTTCGTCATTCTTCTCGATTCAAGATGGTCTCGGACTTTGGTTTCGTCGTTATGGACATCGCCGGTGTGATGTCACACGACACCGGTGAATATGTCTGCAAAGCCAGCAATAAATACGGCGAAGATTTCACCAAGGCCACGATAAAATGCTTCGGCAAAAGCGGAGTTTATTTGGACTCATTGCAACCGGATGCTCTGGCGAAGATTCGCGAGCTGGAGAGTTTCGGAGGTGAACAACCGACAACTCCGACAACTCCTGTTGGAGGACCTCCCAAATTTGTTACTCAGATAACGGACATCACAAGATTAGTCGAAGGACAGTCTGCGCACTTCGAGGCTAGACTTACACCGGTAACGGATCCGGATTTGAAGGTCGAATGGTACTACAACGGCAAGAAACTGCCGCATGGTCATCGCTACAGGACCTTCCACGATTTTGGTATCGTCATTCTTGATATTCTATATTGTTACGAGGAGAACTCCGGCGTGTACGAATGCCGAGCCGTCAACAAGTACGGCGAGGACTCGACGAAGGCCACACTCAAGTGTCTCTCCAAGGCGAATCTTATCCTGGAATCCCAACTTCCGAAGGGAATGGAAGGAGGACTTGAGAAGATTCAGACCCTCGAGGACGCCATGATCAGAACCAAGGACGAGAAGACCACCGAGGAACGTGGAAAGGCTCCGGTATTCACGGTACCACTGAGCAACATCGATGGACTTCGCGAAGGGGAGAGCTCTCACTTCGAGGCGAGACTCACGCCCACCGACGACCCTAAACTCAAGGTCGAATGGTTCTGGAACGGAAAACCTCTGCGAACTGGATCCCGCTTCCGTACATTCTGCGATTTTGGCTTTGTTATCCTGGAAATATCGCCCATCTACCCTGAAGACTCTGGAGAATACAGCTGCCGTGCTACCAACGACTATGGCGAGGCTGTGACCACTTGCACGATGAAGTGCACTGGCAAACGCAACATCATACTCGAGTCCCAGTTGCCGAAGGGCATGGAGGGCACCATCGACAAGATCGCCGAACTTGAGGGTCTTGGAGGCGAGCCAGGACAAGTGATTCCTGATGATGATACCGGAAGACCACCAGAGTTCATCACAACACCATCCGATCTCACTCTCACCGAGAATTCCCTCGCCCACTTTGAGTGCAGACTCTTGCCGATCAATGACTCGAGCATGAGAGTCGAATGGTTCCACAATGGAAAGCCTCTGTCGGCCGGTTCAAGGATCAAGACGATCCACGACTTTGGATTCGTGATCCTTGAGGTCGCCAATTGTTACCAACGCGATTCTGGCCTCTACACGTGCAAAGCCACAAACAGACATGGTGAGGCAACGGTTTCCTGCAAACTCCAGGTCAGAGGACGCCAGGGAATAATCCTGGAGCCTCAGTTGCCTTCCAACTTCAAGACCGGAACTGAAAGCATCCAGAAACTTGAGGAAGCTCTTTACAAGCGAGAGGAAATCCTCGCTGAGGACGAAAAACCAAATCCTCCGAAGTTCACCGTCGAGCTCAAGAACATCGAGGTCGAGGAATCAGGTCCAAGTCACTTCGACTGCAGAGTTGAACCCAGCGGAGATCCCACAATGCGCATCGACTGGTTCCACAATGGAAGACCTTTTGCGACTGGTTCTCGCGTTCACCAGATCAACGATTTCGGCTTCATTTCTCTCGATCTCTCTTACACTTACGCTAGGGACAGCGGCGAGTACGTCTGCCGTGCCACTAACAAATGGGGATCGTGTACGACTACCGCCAGTATAACTTGCACTTCCAAGAAGACCGTGGACTTTGAATCACAATTGCCATCTGGAATGAGTGGCGAAAAGCTCAAGGAATTGGAACGTGGACCAGTGTCTGAACCTCCGCCTCAGGAAGACGTCCCGAGGGAACCTCCACACTTCATAACACAGATCACTTCAGCAACTGTTGAGGAATCCGAACCTGTCAGGTTCGAATGTCGTGTTGAGCCTAAAGATGATCCCAAATTGCGCATTGAGTGGTGGAGAAATGGAAAGCTCATTCCTGCGGGTCACAGATATCGCTCCGTTTACGACATGGGCTTCGTAGCCATGGATATTCTCTATGTCTACCCTGAAGACTCCGGTGAATATGTCTGCAAGGCCATCAACGACTACGGCGAAGATACAACCAGAGCCTCCGTTTCCTGCAAGACACTGCCAAGCATCATCCTCCAGAACCAAGTACCAAAGGGCATGAAGAAATCCGAGGCTCTCATGCAGATGGAAGCTACCATCAAGAAATACACCTCCGAAGTCCATCTCACCGAGGATGACCTCTACGATGCTGAAAAGAGGCAACCACCGAGATTCGTCACGCAAATTCAAGATCAGACTGAACTTGTCGAGATGAACAGCACGAAATTCGAATGTCAACTTGCTCCTGTTGGTGACCCTAACATGAAGGTCGAGTGGTTCTTCAATGGAAAGCCACTGCCTCACAAGAACAGGTTCTCACCGATCTACGACTTTGGATACGTAGCCATGAACTTTGGATGGGTTTATCCTGAAGACAGCGGCGAGTATCTTTGCAGAGCTACGAATCTTTATGGCATGGATGAGACCAGGGCTGTTATCAGAACTTCTGGCAAACCTGGTATCATCTACGAGTCTCAATTGCCGAAGGGCATGAAGAGTATCGAGAAGATCAGAGAGATGGAGGCTGCTTGGCAAGTGTAAGTTGAAATGATGATTTATTTGTGCAACAGTCTTTGAGGGATCTTCGAATTCTATTTGTCGGATTCTTGCAGAGTTCCCGAAGAGGAAGTCGAAGAGGAAAAGGTCCGCTCTGCTCCTCTGTTCGTCAGCAAACCAGAACCTTGCGTTGTTGAGGAAGGCGACTGCTCTCGATTCTGCTGTCGTGTCACTGGTCATCCCAGACCTCGAGTCATGTGGATTATCAACGGACATACAGCTGTCAATGTAAGTTTGAAAATGGTTTTATTATTCACGCCTATTTTATTTGGATAAACTGAATATCCAGGATTTCCATTCATGGAATTTAAATACTTGCTCGAAAAAATTATTAGAATTATAGATTCAGATTTTCTACCAAGGGAATTGATCAAAACATTGAACACTTACCAATTCATCAAACCCGACACTGAAAAATCATTGGAATTCTACATTTAAGTTTCCGATCAAGAAAATAAATCAATACTCTGAATACTTACTATTTCATCAAATCTTATTAAGAAAATAAATTGGAACTTCGAAAACTTACAATTTTACCAAAACCTTTTTTTAGAAAATTATTGAAATTGTAAATTAAATTTCCCTATCGAGAAAATAAAATAAAGTACTCATCATTTTATGAGGTTATGCTCCATAAAATTATTAAAATTCTAGATTCAATTTTCTCATTAAGAATTGAATACTTACCACTTCATCAAACTGAGCTCCAGAAAATCATTGCAATTCCAAACTCAATTTTTCTAAAAAAAAAAAACAAACTCGACTCATGTATCGAATTTTTTTCGACCACTTACTCAGTCATCATGATTTTCTTCTTGGCCAAATTAATTTCACTGTTGGTTTCTCCTCAGGGTGCGCGATACAAGCTTACTTACGATGGCATGTATCACCTGGACATCCCAAAGACTCGCCAGTACGACAACGGCAAAGTGGAGGTCATAGCGAGAAGTTCCGTAGGCGAGACGCGTTACGAAACGACCTTGACGGTCAAACCAAGAAGTGACGACTACCGCGGAGTGTTGAAAAATTCACCGAGGCGTAAGTACACAAGTCCATGGGGACAAGGTCGCTGGAATGCGAAAAACTTGGTGCATCCTCCGGAGTTTTTTGAATTTTCTTCAACTTCGCCGGAGCCTCAGAGCTCTCTTCAGCAATTCGACGAGAAGGAATGGCTGCAATCGCGGAAGTATCTCAGTTCCCTTTTGAAAAACACGGAGGATGCAACGAGAAAGCCGCAAAACTCTCGAAAGGATTCGACATTATACAAGAGTTATCTCACATTGGCACAAGTCGAACACAAATCAATGAATACGCCCAATTTTACCGAGATATCACTCAAAAATTCAAGCATCCAACAGACATTTTCGATGAGACACGAACAAGGCATTAGCCAACATGGCAAACAGTCAGTAAACAATAATTCAACAACAGTACCTAACAAGCGCGATTCGCACACGACAAATAAATCCGAAATAATATCCCGGCGGTCCTGCACCTGTTCGAAACCATTCCAAAAAATCCCTGTAGTCAAGAGCACCGCAGCTTATCACGAAGAATCAGCCTCCATCGAGATTCACGATATTCACGAGCATAAAAAGCTTCTGACAACCCTTCAATACAATGAGGCACTTCGTTTCACGCATACCGCGAGGAAAGACCTGCTTCAGGTATGGGACACGACGAAGATCGCTCGGTAATGATCGTCTCCGGTAAACGTATATACATAATTTGACCAGTGATTTTTCTGAATTTTTTATGTTACACGTTTCCTAAGCACTATTCGTGACCGATCATTTTTTTTTCTTCCTGGGACAAAAGAACAAAAAAAATACGGAACTGCCGAATTTGTGCATTCTGCCGATCTAAGGCACTGCTGAATTCACCTTGTGAACTAACTTTTGCCCAACCGGTTAAACCTGTCTAATCCATACTCAGAGAAATTATAATAGCCAACTATAAAGTGACAGCTATTAATTTTTGGTCAATGCAACTATTTTCATAATTATCCAGAAGAATAATTGTGTTAATTGTCCAATAATTACATACAGAGCTGGACAATTTTCAAATGAAATTTTATTTACAATTAATTCTGGTCTGAATAACTGTGAGTAATTGAAAAAAAATTTATGAGTATTACATCTTCCTTAAGTAAAAAAAATTTAATTAATGCATGATGAAAAATCGTGTTATTGGTCTCAGTTATGAATTATTGACAATCATTCAAATGAAGAGCATGTTCTGAATATATTTTTATTTGAACCAATTGAAAAGAAAATAAGTTTTATGAAATAAAAATGAATAATTGTCACTATAGTTACTAATACCATAATTTTCTCTCAGTGCACCTCATTTACTCAATCCTACGACCTTCAATGGGAACGCAAATGCGTTGGAAGACTTCCTGAAATATATAAAGAATCCCATTGTCGTTGTATGGCGAATGAAGTACTGTGTCGTATCATTGTCGTCAATACCACAAAATTGATAATTCGTTTATGTATCATCGTGACATATATATTGATTATTAACGTTATTATGTTGTAACGCACCGAGAATGTTGTTGGGCATGTATCGACGAGCCGAGATAGCTCGTTGTTCCTCGCACGTTGACCGAATGTGAGAATTGTTGTGTCTAACATGCGTTTTTCCCAGCGTGGTACGATTACGAACTGACGCAATATCAATCGGAGCGTCAGGACACCGAACTTGAACGCGTCTTCGACGAACGCCATCAAACGGTCTCGCAGGGCATTGACATTGCCACGGAACATCTCGGACAAAAGGTCTTCAAGGAACCACAAACAGAATGGCAGAAAAGTGTCAAAACCAAGAAGAACGAGGATTATTACTCGAAATTGATGAATCTAGAGGAAAATCAAGTCCTTAAAGAGGCCAGACTCAGAGAAGCTAGCCATCAATTCGCTATTCCGGGCGACAATGTCGTTGCTAATTCTATGGCCAAGGGAATGGCCCAGAAATATCAAGAGAGCCTGTAAGTACCATTTTTGTTTTCTGATAGAAGACGCTTTGTTTTCATAAAAAAAAATTGGTGTTCTTTATGTCAGGACATTTAAAATGGTCCAAAACGTTGAAAAAAAGTAATCCAAAAAAAATGTTCGTATGTATGGTTGTGTGTGTATCCCCAACTCCGAAAATTCAAACGCTGATAACTCAAGGACCATTTAAGCTATCAAGCTCAAATTTGGCACATAACTGGAAAAGTAACTTCATTTTTACTGATATAATTTTCGATTAAACGGATACAAAAATGTAGATTTCATGGCTTTTAGAAATTTTGAGAAACGGGCGTGGTCGCCGTAATTTTTGTAAACAATAGTCTATCATGCTGAATAGTTCTTCATAAAAGCATTCGCACTTTATGTTGTTTGGTATTGAGTTTGATGCGAATCGGTCGAGTGACTCAGATTTTATGGAATGTTGAATTTAAAAAAAAAATTGACACTATCAACTTTTTAAAAATCTTATGTGACATATCGAGCTCCTAATTTAGTACATGAACAGAATAATATCCAGGCTTAATAAATATATAATTTAGTGGCAAACATTATAACAATTTGTATTCTATGAAATTTCGAAAAATGGAACAATTAACAGTATCGTATCAACTGCGAAAAAACTAATTATATCAATCCCAAATTTAATTTGTAAAAAAAAATAGGCAGCTATGATAGATACAATTTATTGAAGGGCAAGAATACCGATTTTATAGAATTTTGGAGTATCAAAAATCTAACTTTATCACATTAATTATTGTAAAACTTAAGATATCAAGCTCAAATTTAGTATGTGAAGAAAATCATATTCAGTTATTATAGCCGCCTAATTTAATTAAAAATCATTAATAATTTTGATTTTATGGAATTTTGAATTAAAAGAAATTTACTTCATCGCATTAATTTTTGCGAAACTTGAGATTTCAAGCCCAAATTTAGTATTTGAAACAAGGATGCAAAGCAGAATCTTGCACATTGCTTTCTCATTATATCTCGCTTTTTACGAAACTTTCTCTATGAGGAAGCCAACATTGGTAAACATATTTCCTCATAGAGACAACTTTTTAAAAAGCGATGAATGATCAGAAAGCAATGTACAAGCTTGTACTTTGCATTCTAGTTTTGAAATATTTAGTCCGAAAATTAGAAAAACAAATATATAAATTAAGTGAGAATCACTTGACGTTAGGAAATTATTTTTGTTTCATGGGTTTGACATCATTTTCGTTTGTACAATCTACAAGATCGTTTCAATGCATAAATTCTGTCAGCAACTGTTTAATTTAAATTGTTCCATGTAAAAACAGAAAAATTCTAAAGCCTAAATCATTAAAATTATTCTACAATCGATTATTCATCATATTACAGAGAATCGCAACCACAAGAAGCAGCAGAACCTCCACCAAAGTACGTGAAGAAGCCCCACGTAACCGAAGTCGACATAGATTCGGAGAAGATCAAGACATCAGGAAAATATCCACCGGGACCATCGGAATCCACCGTCCATGGTCGTGAGGTTCACGTGGCAAAGCAGAAGCAAACGCAGAAAGAGGTCAAAGGTGATACCGAGATAACGAGGAAGATCACAGCCACGGAAACGACGGACGTCGAGCATAAGGCGAAGATCCAGGAACGCGTGGTCCAAGGTCAAGTGAAACCAGCAAAACCACCGGTCTTCACGAAAAAGATTCAACCTTGCCGAGCATTTGAGCAAGAACAGGCGAGATTCGAAGTTGAGTTTGACGGTGATCCATTGCCAACCATCAAATGGTACCGCGAAGATTTCCCCATCCAAAACTCTTCGGATCTGCAAATCTACACCTTCAGCACAAAGTCTGTACTAATCGTGCGCCAAGTCTTCATGGAAGACTCCGGTGTGTTCTCCGTCATTGCTGAAAACCGAGGAGGCAAAGCCAAGTGCAGTGCCAACCTCGTTGTTGAAGAGAGAAGAAGACAACCTGGCAGGGGAGGCGTTATACCACCTAGCTTCATTTCTACCATCCAAAGCTCCTCAGTTACCACTGGTCAACTTGCCAGGTTCGACGCAAAGGTCGCTGGTACCAAACCTTTGGATGTTTACTGGCTGAAGGTGAGGAAATAATTTTGCTCTGTAATTTGTTCAATTTTGGAGAGATTCGCCGATCATGCCCATTTTTGTCATAATTGATTTAGATAATTGATTTGTATGGTGATATTTCAAATGTATCCAAGTTAACTAGATTGTTCACAATTTTTTTATTGGTTTGAAATTTATTTATAATTTTGTCTTTGTGAACATGGTAACTAAAATTGAACCAAGTGGTCCATACTTAATCCAATTTACTGGATACTTTTGCAATAATTTATGTGGATTATTAATTCCTACATTGAAATTTCGAAAATATACGTACGAGTAACGAGACTGTCCGCAATTTTTTTAAATTTGACAACGTATATTTATAATTTTGTTCTTTGATATTTGGTGGCCATTTCCACTATGATTTATCTGTATTACTGGTTCCTATATTAATATTGCGAAAGTATTCACAAAAATCAACCAGACTGTCAACTTTTGTAAATTTACCATATTTGAATATGGTAATCAAAATTGAACCAACTGGTCCATTCTATTTTCAATTTTGTGGCCATTTTTATGATAATATATCTGAATTACCTATTCCTCCATCAATATTTCAGAACTATTTATAAACGTTGAAATGTTGTCCACGATTTTTTTTTGGAATTGAAAAAACATGTTCATTACTTTGTTCTTTTGTACTTGATGGTCCGAATTGAACAAACTCGCTTGATGTATATCCAAGTCTTCTCAAAATAGATCGGAGCCATATTGAAAAATTCATACCGGATTAAAAAAAAAAACATTCGCAGTGACTGGAACGTTTTAAAAGTGTTTATAGAAAAGTTAATCTCTAAAGATTGAAATTTCGGAATTCGTTTTGCAGAATGGAAAGAAGGTTTCTCCCGACATCCGTTACAAGACTCTGGAGGAAGACAACACTTATACTCTCCTGATCCTGGAAACTGTGCCCGACGATACAGCCAAATACGAGTGCGTGGCTTTGAACAGCGCTGGAGAAGCTCGTTGTGAAGCTGACTGTACCGTTCGTGGACCTCAGTCACCTACAACGAAGCCTGCGAAACCTACTACCCCAGGAGTCGAAAAAGCTCCGGGCGTTGTTGAGCCATTGAAGGATCAAACCATCAAAGAGGGCACTTCAGTCGCTTTCGCTTGCAAAATCACTGGAAAGCCGGTGCCAACAATCCAATGGAAAAAGGGAGACAAGGTAAACATCAAAAAGAGTCCTTTTAATTCTCTTAAGAAAATGGCCAAATCAGAATTGGAAATTAATGGACCATTTGTAAATTTTCAGGTCATCAAACCATCGAAATACTTCCAAATGCAAAAAGAGGGTGATCGCTGCACGCTGAGAATCTCAGAGGCTTTCCCTGAAGACGAAGGTGTCTATAAATGCATTGCCAAAAATCCGGCTGGTGAAGTAACGACTTCGGCAAATTTGCGAGTGCTTGGTAAATACATTATGCATTATATTATGAATTGTTTTATTTTTTTTATGATGTTGAAGGTAATAATAGTTTATAATAATTTTATTTTTTTCGTTTTATCAGCACCTGATAGCACAGACGTTCTGCCTAAACTCTCGCCACTTAAGGACCAAATTGTTCTGGAGGGACAACCGGCCCAGTTTAAGTCTCAAGTTAGCCCACCAAAGTCGAAACCGACAATCCAATGGTATCGAGATGGTGCTCTCATACCTCAGTCGCCTGATTTTCAGGTGAATATTAATAATACATTTTTCTAATAATTGATTTGTCTCTATTTTAAATCAGGATACTGAAATATTTTTTTAAATTCACTTTTAACCAGAGTTGTAAGTGCCTATTACTTATAGGAACGAAGATGAGGGTACAATTCGCTCTATAATTATGATTTCATAATAAAAATATTGGGCGGTTATGATTCAATATGTGATTAGCTGCTGAAACTATTAATTTCTATTGTTGTTCCAATATTTGCAAAGAAACTAGGATCGTTTGCAGCGTTCAAGGTTTACACACAATTTCAAGAGGTTATTATTATGAAATCATAATTACTGAACAAACTATATTTATTGTAAATTATATTTATTGAATTATTGGCGATCTAGAATTCTGTTTCCAACATTTTTTTTAGTCTGCAAGCAATGCGAACTATTGAATGAACAAAAAAACAAATTAATTTCAAGTATGAAATACTGATATTGGAATTGATATTGACATATTCTAATGATTTCATGAAACAATCTAAAATAGAGGAAAATACAATATGAATAAACCAGCTCGGAAAATTAATATTGTTATTTGAAATAAGATAGTATAATACATTGACAACATTTTTGCCTTCTAAATATGAAGGATGGAATTTAAATCGAAACAATAACTTCTATTTTTTATGGGATCAAATCACCTAAAAAAAGTCATAAGATATTTTTTAATTTATTCAATGAAATAGTCCTTTTTGAAAATGTTGCATTCATGCCTCATTGAGTATATAACAAATATTGTAAATTTGCGATTTTGTACGACGTAAAGTGTACATAAAACTCGTGAGATCAAAAGTGACATTTTTGACTCGTCGTAGCTGTCAGAAAATCTGAAAAAATTCTGAAAAATCCGGATTTACATAAATAAACATTTTATCAATCGCCTAAAGTAGATAATTTTTTCATTCAATTTTTTAATAATTTTTATGACAAAAAAACGCTTAAAAACTGTAAGAAGAAAAATCTGGCTTACTTTGGCAAGAAAATTATGATATTGAACAAAGTATTTGTCAGAATTTTTTCATGTAACTTTAAAAATATATTAAATAAAAATTCACCCTAAAAAAAAATGGTGCATTTGAGGGTCCAACTAAGCCTACAAAAAATTACGAGCCAAATCTTGTATTCTTTATTTAAACCCTGGCTGTGGATGTTTTCACATATAAAGAACACTCACTGTTGCCCAAATTAAATTTAAAAACCGTTAATTAACCCACAAAAATTTGTAGAAACGCTTTCCAAAATTTAGCACTAATTCGAATAGCACGCGGCGAGACCTTAATTAAATATTGCGGTATAAATTTCGATTAAAAATCCTAATCTATTTTTTTAAACCAACCTAAAGTAGAAACTAAATTAAAAAAAAACATGTAGTGTTTTTTTTTCAGTCAATCATATCCATAACGTATTTCGTATGTCCCCAGATGATTCACGAGGGCAGCAACGCTGTTCTCCTGATAGCGACGACCTACGAGGAAGACACCGGAACCTTCACCTGTCGCGCAACGACATCCGCCGGAACGGTCGAGACTTCGGCAAAGCTCATCGTCAAAAGTAAGAACTAAAAAACCACCAACCACTCTAAATTAATAGCTAACTCACGGTGTGACGAACTGGGACTGGTTAACACGAAGAGCGTGTCTCCTCGTTTTTCCGCAATGCCTTAAATTGCGAAAAACAATTCTCAAATAAACAAACAAAAAAAAAAAACGAAAAAAACCTGATTGAGATATTTTGGAAGACCAACCTCTTCAGAATCGATCGAAGAGGCAAAAATGACTGGTCATGGTCTTCTGAGATAAAAATCAGTCCCTCCACGCTGCGATCGTGGTCCAACGATAATAATTATCGGGCAAAAAAAATCGTCCACCCGTCTTGCGATTTTCATCCTCGTTCTGCTTGTTTGTTTTACTTCAATAACTCAGTAGACAGACGAATGAGAAAAAAAAACGTGAGAACGTTTAAAAAAAAAGTGAAGCCGTTAAAAAAAGAGAGATTTACGTAGGACTAGTCCTTTTCATCCTAACCACGCGTGCGATCGGGAAGTTTGATTTCTTCGCTACTAACTCTTCACCACGGATCCAGGGCTTTGAACCGGAAACTGTGTGGGAATCACTGTGAATAATAAAAAAAATAGTCTGTATACATAAGATCGTCGTCAAAAGAGCATTAATGCTCTACTTGGGTGGTCCAAGTTGAAAAAAAAAAAATAACGATACGAGAGATAATCGAAAGTTAATCCTCACGATTTTCGTTTCGTCTGACAGAGACGTAGCAGAGGTGCATTTCAACAACTAAAACAGACGAACGATAACATCGTAGGATTAAAGAGCTTAGCGGATCCTCGCGAGCTTGTCTTCGATCACGAAGAGCTGTGAGATTAAAATAAGAACCGTGAGAGAAACAGAGCAAGTCGAGTTGATATTCGAAACGAATAATGAACGACCGAATTAATAACTTATACTACACGTAAGCGCTACTATCTACTCTTCACTCGATTACCCATTCGTATATAGTCTCATTATACATATATACATAATATTCTATATTTATTTATATAAATCATATACGACTCACGTGAGAACGCACATTTTAACGATTAAACAAAATACGCAACGAGCGCAGTCACATGTACTCCTAACATTCAAACTAATTATTTATTACTGTACAATGGAAAGTCTAATAAAAATGATGCTTTGGTCACGAGAAAAAAAATGTTCCTGTTTGTTCACTGATTAATCTCGATTTATTCAGTGGTTGTATTAAGCGTACATAGTTTTACATTTTACACACGTTACCTGAAAAAAAAAATCATCTACAGAAAAATACAAGAGAAATCTGTACACGATTAAAAAAATTGCATATTGTGGTTCGCATATTTCTTACGTCGAGCGATTCTTGGAGAATTGGAGCGAGTCCAAACGGAGGAAATTCTTCAGGGTAGAGCAAAGTGCGTGAGAGAAGTGGAAGATCCGCGTCGAACAAATAAAACGTGTATTAAAAAAAAGGAGAATGTCGGAGATGAAGAGCAAATTTCTCGGTTACTTCGCTTTGGACGGTCACATCCTAATATGGCAGCTACGGATTCGTGAATATTAAAATTAAATTCGTTCAATATCTCGAGCCGGATTACGTAACACTTAGCCATTTGTTCTTGGAAGGAGTTTTCGGAGTAAAACGATCAGCGAACCAAACAAAGTGGGTACCAAATTTCCCGCGATCCTCTTGTACACACATTTTGAGATTGCGTCGTGAGACCGCCCTCGAATCATCTTCCGTGCCGTGTGCACTCGTGGCTAGGCTTCTTACGCTATTTCTGCTCCGCGTGACGTGTATTACATTACCCGTCTATATTTGGCGCGGTCGGGACTTCAGAGCGCGCAGCGAACGCGTGCGTCTTAAGGGGCCGACGCTTTCCGCAATACTCCACCAAATCATAATTCCCTTAACGAACCCACGATACGAAGACTGACCGAGATTTTCTCCCGGCTCGCGATCCGACTTTACCGGATTAACAGCTATATACATACGTGCATAACGGGTTCAAGGAAAAAAAATATATTAAGAGCGAGAAGTGCCGGGCTTTCACCCGAACAGCATCTCGAGGATTCCTTCCAAACTCCTGGACGTATTAATGTATCTGACTCCATGTTATATTTGCAAAAAAAAATTTTGAAGATATTAAATTTTGTTGATGATTTAAAAAATTGGAGAGCGTAAGAAAATTAAGAGATTTTGTCCGGAAAGGAACTTGGGCTTTCTTTTTATTCTTCTGGGCGCATTGACTTGTATGATCCTTGGTTACATCCGCGAAGAATATTGTAATTAACGTAGGAAGATCATATTGATATTTGAAAAAATTAGAAAAAAATTAAAGAGACGCTAGAAAAGTATGCTTTTATAGGGACAGCAAATAAAACATTTCCTGATAACTTCCTGGATGCATTAAAGTACTTGGTTTACCGTTATTTTGGCAAAAAATTATATCAGTAGTAAAGATCCTCTTGATAAGAAAAAAAGAGAAATTAAAAAGAGGTACATAAAAGTACGCGCTTTCACCCGGACAGCAACTCGAACATTCTCTACAACCTCCTGAACGCATTAACATACCTGACTTACCGTTATATCCTTAATAAAGATGACGATAAAAAAATATCCTCTTGATGATAAACAAAAAAAAATGAAGAATACGCAAGAAAAGTAGGCTTTTTCTCCCGGACATCAACTTCATTTTTCCTCTCAACCTTCTGAACGCATCAACGTACGTGACCCTCAGTTATATTCGCAAAATAATGATAACCAAAAACAAACTTCTCTTAATGATAAAAAATTAGAAAATTAAAAAAAGAAAGCGGAAAAGTAGACTTTTTCCCCCGAACATCAATTCGATCATTCCCTCGAATCTCCTAAGCGCATTAACGTACCTGACCCTTCAATGAACCCGTGAAAAAAAGATAACCAAATATAAGCTTCTTTTCATGATACAAGGAAAAATATAAAAACGCAAGAAAATTAGACTTCCTTACGAACGTTAACTCGATCATTACCTCTAACCTCCCGAACGCATTAATGTACCTGACCCTCCGTTGAATCCATAAAAAGTACATATAAATAAATGAGCTCTTCATGATAAAAAAAAATTAAAGAAACGCAAGAAAAGTAGGCCTTTTCTCTCGAACATCCCCTCCAACCTCACGAACGCATTATTTCACCTGATCCTGCGTTCAATCCCAAAAAAAAAAGATAACAAGAAGCTCCTCTTCACGATAAAAAAAAAAAGAAAAATAGAACAAACGCAAGAAAAGTAGGCTTTTCTTTCCGAACATCGTCTTGATAATTTCCTCCAACCTCCTGAACGCATCAACTCACCTGACCCTTCGTTAAATTCTTTAAAAAAAAAACAATAAAAATAAGAAGATCCTCCGCAAAATTAGATTTCGCGATGGAGAACCTCGCGCATTGGTCTGCTGCCAAAATCATAAATTAATAGTGCGCCCGGCGCATCATCCACTTCTCTCTCTCTCTCGCATTTTTCTACAATCATCACCGTCAGATTTTTTCGTCGCCGAATCATGCTCAATCTCGACCTTGAAGAAACGTCGACCACCTGCG
Organism: Tromatobia lineatoria; assembly: GCA_949699805.1. Classification (NCBI taxonomy): domain Eukaryota; kingdom Metazoa; phylum Arthropoda; class Insecta; order Hymenoptera; family Ichneumonidae; genus Tromatobia; species Tromatobia lineatoria. The sequence goes on along the minus strand of OX453039.1, from coordinate 18,202,037 downwards.
GAGCGTCTCGTGGAATTTCGTCGTGATGTCAGCCAAGGTGTCCCACCGCCTCTTCCAATGACTCGACCACGTAAAAACGCCGAGGTGATTCATCCACCAGCGAGGACAGCTCTTCAGCATCATCGTCATCGATTCCCGAGCCTTAAACCACCCGGGAAGAGAATAACAACCTCGTAACTCAGCAGAGCTCCTTTAGTCGGTAAACCTATTTCGACTAACCCAGCCACCGGTGATTCAACATCCCAGAAATAAGCGGACGCGTGTCAGCGCACTCTGGAAGGCGGGAAGAGATAGGTATTCTCGTCTCCTCGCTCTCTTCACCTCTCTCCCTCGCTCCTCCTCCTCTTCACGGCTAGAAAACCCTACGAGATCGTCTACACCCTCTCGGCTGGCTCAAGCGACGATTTCCAAGTAAACCTCACTGAAGACAGGCGAATATAGATGAAGAAGATGATGAAGAAGCGTCTTGACGAGTGGCACGAGTTCGGATGCTTGCCCATTTGGAAGGAGACACTGATCCACACTTCCCAAACCTACGAAAACGATCATCAACTTGGGAAATAAATCATCTTACGAAGAAAAGGAATAATATGTCTTCTGCAACTGTTGACGTTGAGAGAGGATTAAACTCTTTATTGACGACACCAGTCGCGCGTACAAATTTTTATAACAAATGGTACATACATATATACGAAATAAAACACTGAAATACATATAAATTTTATCGTTAAACCTGGCGAATGAATCATCGTCACTTGTCCTAGTAGATTTATGACTAATGTTATTGCTAGCGTTATTATAGTGAATCATAGTATTTAATTCGAGCTACGCTTGTTTATTTGTGTTAGGAGTTCTTGGAGGGAACATTACACGATATACGAAGAGTCTTAACAGAATAATACGAGAGAGATGGTTTTAAATATAACGGGAATGGATTACGGGATCGTGCGAAACTCGTTTTCTATCTACTCTCCGATCTCGTATGATATCCTGGTTGCTTTCAGCACCTTAAGCTTGCTACGCGTGTGGCCCTCGAGCGTATCACTGAGCTAACACAATTTTTATAGTCTTATGCGGATTCTTCGTCACGTTTGGCTTCTTCGTTAGAAAAATTAAAATCACCCACTGCTCGACTTGCTTAATTTGCGAAAACACTTGGACCACCCTCTCGACGATTTTTTGTAGAACAGCTCCACGAGTATCCGGTTTAATAAGCGCCGCACTTCGAAAAAGTTGCGAAAAGTTCCCCAAGAAAATAAAGTGACCTGAACACTGTGATTCAGAATTTATTGTCTTGGTGAAAATTTTTCTTAGTCAACTCAATCGAAGGCGGCTTAAGAGACACTCGACGACGCAAACAAACTGTCAAACACACGCACGTCACACGCGACGAAAATGGGATTTAGAAACGCGTTGATTTCTCGATGATAAACTGGAGAACCGAATGTTGAAGACGATTTCGATGGTCGAGAAACGCGAAACCGGTTCTGAAGAGACGAGAATGTATAAACGGCGCTGAGTTAACGAGCGAATACCACTGTGAATAAAGGAACAAAAGAGCGTCGAAGCGGGAGACGCGGAGAACGACGACGAGTGCACTCCCTTGGCGACTTCCAAAGGCGAACTGCGAGTGTCTGTTGGAAATGGGAGAGACCCTGTGTGCCTCAAGAAAATTGTGTGAGTGTGCGCGTCACGCACTGACTAAGATTCGTGTGTGACCCCACCACGAGCCGGTGTGAAGGCGAGGCAGCACGCAGCATGTTGAGGCCCCCCCTGGCCGGGTGTATGCATCATCATCTTGAGACACGGACACTCCCCCACCGACGAAAGCATTTTTTTTTTTTTGAACCTCCTTTACACTGAAATGCATTACGATCTGTGCGCTAGCTCCTACGGAGATGGAGAGAAGTCTGTAAAGTCGCGTACATGCAACACGAAGGAGAGGCTGAAGAGAGATTTTTTTTCAGTGGAGATTTGAAAAAATTTTAATTAGAAAAAGTTTTTTCTATATAGAAATAGAAACGTAACGTTATATAGAAATGCAGATCCATTTTAGTTGATGACTTTGACATTTATTATTTTTTTAAATATTATTAACAATAGTTGTATAACGTTGTTTACAAGATATGCGCATAATCATCGTGAGACATGGACACTCCCCCACCGACAAAATCTTTTTTTTTTTCCTGAACCTCCTTTACACTGAAATGCATTACGATCCGTGCGCTAGCTCCTACGGAGATGGAGAGAAGTCTATATAGTCGCGTACATGTCACATGAAGAAGATGCTGAACAGAGATTTTTTTTTAGTGTAAAATCTTTTTACTTTTAATTTAAAAAAAGGTTCTATATGGAAATGCAGATCAGCTTTAATTGATGAATTCGACTGTAATTCTTTTTTTAAATTGTGATTAATGATAGCTGTATAAGGTTGTTCATAAAATATGTGCATCATCAAAGATTTGAGAACCCAATTTCCAAGAATATGGGATTGGAGTAACTTATTATACATTTTCCAATTTTTCATCACGTGATGAGACTGTAAAGATTTAGAATATATTTTATTTGAAAACAGCAGTAATACATAAAAAAAATGAATGCAAATTTTTTTTTAGTAAACTCAAAGTAAAGCATACAAATTAACGTAATTTAAGATTTTCTATTATAGCGTTCATTAAATTTACAATGAATGCATTAAGATCGTGAGCCACAGATACTCCCACGGCAACGAAAGTTTTTTTACTCTTCTTTCACCTTCTCAATACGGAGTTGTACAACAATCTGTACACTGGCTGATACACAGCTGCAGAGCAATCTGTATGCTCGCTTACATGCAGAGAGGCAAAGCGAAGAAGATGCTGAAGGGAATACAGAAACTGTATGGGGCAAGACTCGGCGTGTGATACGAAACATTTGGCCTTACCCAAGAATAATATTTTAGAAACTCCCGCGATGTTGAAACCCCGAGATCATGAAGATGACGAAGACTTTAACCTTCTGATATACAAACGGAGTTTATAGGGACTTCATTGTTATAAACATATGGTACTTTTTTTTTAATGAAGATTTTTTTTTTATTAGACATTGTTTTTGTTTGTTTTTTCAAGTAGTAAATGTTTGTAAATTCACACTGTTGTATTTTTTGACAATATTAATAGTCATATAATAACACCAATTGGCATAATTCAACAATTTTCTCTAATTGATTAATAATTCAAGTTTCGCAGGTTTTCTCATTTTTGTCCGTTTGATAAAATTACACCACTAAAAAATTAGATATACTTTCGTTAAAAACAACGTTTGAAAATATTTGAGGTTTTTTTAAATTGGTCACAATAAAAACAATGCGAATTTATAGAAAGTAGAGTACTTTTACAGTAAAGTTCAAGTAAAGCGTTAAAATGAATTTTTTTTCAGTATTTTAAGTATACATTAATTTTACATAACATTTTGTACATTGAATGTATTATATTAGATGCACAAACTGCCAATATTTTGACTATAGATTTGAGGTAGACTTATTTTATAGTTTATGCATCACAAATAGACTTCTAAATATTGCCATCTTTCGGAAATGCGATAAAAATTCCAACGTAGAATAAAAATACCAGTACATGACTGGATGAGCAGTACGATTCGTTTATTATGGGTTCCTATAAAATGTAATATTTCCAGACCGTGATTAAAAATTTTAACGTATGACCAGAGTGTCGAATTATTTGATGAAAATGAAAAAATATTGTATTTTAATCGCAAATCATATACAAATAAATACCACACGCCTAAAATACAAAGACACCAGTAAATTTCCAGGCCGACCTTACCTAAACTTTTAATAAGAATTAGGCGACAAGATAATCACAATAGATGGCTAAAAAAGCATCAAATTTAAAATCTAATGTTCAGTCAAGTCATCAAAATTTCTCATGAACTCTCAAAAAGCTGTTGGTCATTCACTGGTAACCGGTCAATTACCGGTGCACTCACCCTGTATTCACATAAAGCATAATCAAAATTCAATAAATCACCAGGCGATTATTTTCAAATTTGATAAAAAATCTCTAGTGGCTAGTGATATCAGAAGGTTAAACAAATGACTGTAGCATTGATCTTGGGAGTGGCCAGAGATTCGTCTTCAGAGTCGATGCTCCTGATGTCTGGTACACACAACAGACAATCAGTTAAACAAGATTGATGACTATCCCGGACGACGAAGCTCGTAAACACTGTCCGAAGGAGGTGAAGAAGCAGAAGCAGAAGTAGCAGAAGAAGATGAAGAGGATGAAGAAGAAAAAAAGGAAAAAAAGAAGAAACGTCTGGCGAGTATCTTGCCCCACAGAATGAGTGATCACTGTTTCCCCCGTGAAGCATCCACAACGGAATATCTATTTTTGCGAATATTTAACCCTGATGCGCCCGGTGGGTGCTGCACAAAAATAGGATAGCGAGTCGTCCCAAGCTGAGCAGAGCGACAGCGAGTGTACACAGCGGTACACGCGTGTTAGCTCTGTTTCTGCTGCTGTTGATTCGTTGGTTCGTTAAAAGATGTTGTTCGCCGACCGCCAACTTGGTACCAACGTCTTCGTGAACACATAGCATCGTTTGCCAGGGGTTGAATTGAAGGCTAAGGCTATTCCCTCCCCCCTTAATGTCGGCACCACCGCGCGTTTTCATAGCTCTTCAATTATTTCCAGGCATCTTCGCTCCGCCCGAATTTAAGCGTCTCACCTGTCTTTTTACGCTGCGAAGCATAAAAAGTCTCGAATTTGAGCGGTCTCTGCCAGAAAATCACGAAAACTGGCTCGACGCCATATTTCTCGCGCCCATTTTACAAGACATCAATTCCAAAAGCGATCATTACAGTCTTGAGCTGGCAAATATTTTATTAAGGGACCCAGAGACAAGCGAAGCAAAGATGTAGAGGAGAGACGCTAAGGTATCTAGACTTCTCGTGAATTTTCGAGATCATCGTCCAAAAACACTAAATTTACACACGCGGAGCGAGTGCAAACAATCTAACCCGATTTTAATTGATACCGAAAGCGCGAGAGAGGGAAAACGAGAGACCATTTTCTTTCGTAACGTAAGAGCCGAGCAAACAGATCTGTCGCTAAATATACGGATATTATCTGATTTGGACACCTTCACCAATTTCCTCCCCCTTTTCCTCCTGCCAGGGACATTGGCTTGGGCAATCGGGTTATGCGATTCTCTAGAGCGTAATTTATAAACTAATATACTCACTAATTTATATCTGTGGCCAGAAAATTTGAGTTCACGAGTCTTGAATTACCTCGATTAAGGTTGTCGAGTGATTCAGCGCTCGTTCCACTTAATCGTGTCACGGCCTTGACCTCTCGTGGCGTTCCCAACGCGTCGTGTGTCTTCAGTGTGCAGCTATCTTGATGCTGGTGCTTTAAACATTGACATTAAGAACCCTTGAATTATTGTGATGACGAAAACTTTGCAGAACGAAAAGGCGTTTACTACGAGACTCTGGTACCTGATGGAACAGCTCCAACTGGTCCTGGAAGCAAAACTGGAGAACAACCGACCGTTGGTAGCTCTGTCGGAGGCTTGGACCACGTGGGACCAAGGTCAGGAGCACCAAAAGATGACGCAGTATTGTTGGATGAAGAGGGTCTTCCTTTGGGAACACCTCTTCAGCCAGGTGACGAAACGTTGCCCTGGCGAAGAGGAAGAGTTCACCATCGACCTCGGCCTACCAACGTGATGCCCTGGCGCAAGGTCAAACCTAGAGACACCTCTTCACTGGACAGGGTTGATCAAGCGAGACTCCTCGCACAACCGGAAGTAAAACCGTGGACCGAGGAAGAAGTGGTTCTGAAAAAAGCACCGCAAGTCATTCGGGAGATTCCACGGGAAAAGATTGAGGAGGTCGAGCTGAAGAGAGCCAAGATCGAGAAGAAGGAGATCAGGAAGGCGAGCATTGATTATGTTGAATTGAGACCAGTTAGGAGGGACAGCACCACCACCGAAGAAAGAACCCTAGAAAGGCTTCTTGCTGATGATGAGACCACGATTAGCGAATACCTTGAAGAAGACGACAGCAGTTTTCTTGAAGTTTCCAGGTCGGAAAGAATGGACATCACAACTGGTCGACCTGATCAACCTAAGCCATGGACGGAGGAGAAAATATCCTTGAAGAAGTCTAAGCCCGTGAGGAAAGAAATTCCGAGAGAGACTTTGGAAGAGGTGCAACTGAAACCCTCGAAACCTGAGAAGAAGGATATTGAGAAACCGAGTCTGGAACAAGTGGAACTTAAGCCTGTTCCGAAACGGGAAATTACCGTGACGTCTGTTGAAAGAAAAACTACGGAGACTGGCGAATACGTTGAAGAGGAGGATACTACTTTGTTGGATGTTTCTAGGGTCGAAAAGGTTGAAATTAAAACGGGGAAAACGGAGCAACCGAAACCATGGACTGAGGAAAAGATTGAATTGAAAAAATCGAAACCTGTGAGGAAGGAACTTCCGAAGGAGACCATTGAACCTGTTGAGTTGAAACCAGCGAAACCGGAAAGGCGGGAGATCAGAAAGCCTAGCATAGAAAAAGTGGATTTGAGACCTGTGACCAAGGAAGTTACCTTCGATGAAAGGAGGACAAGCACGTCTGAATATGTCGAAGAAGTTACCGAAGTTTCAGAAGGAAGAGAAATCCAGACGATAAAGAGAACCTCGAGATCAGAATTGATTTTGGAGAGACCTGATCAACCGAAACCTTGGACTGAGGAGAAAATATCTCTGAAAAAGTCGCAGCATGCTAAAAAAGACATTCCCAAAGAAACTCTTGAGACAGTGGAACTGAAACCGTCCAAGCCTGAAAAGAAGGACATCAGGAAAATGAGCATTGAACAAGTAGATCTGAAACCTGTCACCAAGGAAGTTACAACTATTCGGAAGGAATCTATCACGACAACTTCTGATTATGTGGAAGAAGATGACACGACCTTGCTCGATGTTTCGAGGACTGAACGGGTAGAAATTAAGACAGGCAAACCTGAGCAACCGAAACCTTGGACCGAGGAGAAGATTTCTCTGAAAAAATCTAAGCCAGTACAGAAAGAACTTCCAAAAGAAACTGTAGAGTCTGTGGAGCTGAAACCGGCGAAACCTGAGCGAAGAGATATCAGGAAATTGAGTATTGAACAAGTGGATCTTAAGTCGACGACCAAAAAAGTGGTGACCAAAGAAACGGTTACGAGCACATTGGTTGACCAAGAAGACACCAAGTTATTAAAGGTGTCGAAGAAGGTGGACGAAGAGATTGAGGAGCAGAAAACACAAGAAACTGCGGTATCCTGGCGAAGAGGCCCGAAAAAGCCTGAAGAAAAGACTCCTTATGTCGAAGAGGAAGACACGAATCTTCTGAAAGTCAAGAAAACTGAAGAGATAGTTGAGAAAAAACCGGAAGAAGTAGCTGTGCCTTGGGCTAGAGGATTGAAAAAGCCGAAAAAAGCCGAAGAGGTGAAACCAGAAGAACTCAAGCCTGAAGAAGCAAAGCCTGAAGAAGTGAAACCCGAGGAAGAAAAACCTGAAGAAACTTCACAGTTGCCTTGGCTGCGGAAGAAAAAGGAGCGCAGAGTTATTGAGAAACAGGAAGAGCAGATCGAAGATATCAGATCGGTGACCTTGAAACCGACGAAACGAACTCAGAAGGTTGAAGAACGTGAAGACCGCGAGGAAATCACACTGAAGCCGGTGAAGCGTACAACGAAAGACACTGAGACCGGTGAAGAGATCTACAAGGTAGAAGAAGACACGAAAATTCTTGAGGTTCGGAAGACTGAAGAGGTTGTTGAGAAACGACCTGAAGAAGTCGCTGTTCCTTGGGCGCGTGGTGCAAAGAAGCCAAAAGAGAAGCCAACGCAAGAATTGGTTCCTGAGAAGGTTCAACCGGAGGACACACAGGTTGTAGAGGAAGAAAAGATTGAAGAAACAGCAGTTTCTTGGCGTAGAGGACCGAAGAAGCCTAAGGAAAAGACCCCTTATGTAGAAGAAGAAGACACTACTCTTCTGGATGTTAAGCGAACTGAAAAGGTCGTTGAGAAACAACCTGAAGAAGTGGCTGTGCCTTGGGCAAGAGGAATGAAAAAACCACAGAAGCCTGAAGTCCTAAAACCGGAAGAAGTTAAACCTGAGGAAGGGAAACCCGAGGAGGAAAAACCTGAGGAAACTTCACAATTGCCTTGGCTCCGTAAAAAGAAAGAACGAAGAGTTATCGAGAAACAGGAAGAACAGATCGAGGATATAAGATCAGTGACCTTGAAGCCAACGAAACGCGTTCAGAAAACGGAAGAGCGTGAAGACCGCGAGGAAATTACCCTGAAGCCAGTGAAACGTATTACCAAAGATACTGAAACCGGCGAAGAGATCTATGAAGAGAAAGAAGACAAGCAAATTCTCAAGGTCGACAAAATGGAAAAGGTTGAAGACGTTATCGATAAGAAGCCTGAAGAAGTAGCTGTTCCTTGGGCACGAGGCAAGAAAAAACCAAAAGAGAAGCCCGCTCCTGAATTAATACCTCAGCAAGTTCAACCGGAAGAAACGAAACCCGTGGAAGAGGAAAAAACTGAAGAAGTAGCTGTGCCATGGATACGAGGCAAGAAAAAGCCAAAGGAAAAACCAGCTCCAGAAGAAGTTGTACCTGAAGTACCACGTCCCGTGGAAGAAGAGGTAAAGCCTAAGAAGATAGAAGTTAAGAAGGTTGTGAAAGAACAGGAAGAAGTCGAGGACTTCAAATCCATCACTCTGAAACCTGGCAAGCGTGGTAAGCGACCAGAAGAGCGTGAAGATCGCGAGGAAATTACTCTAAAGCCTGTGAAGCGACTTCCTAAGGAAGAAGAGACCACCGAAGAAATTAAACTCAAACCTGTCGTTAAAGAGAAGCCAGAAAAACCGGTTCCACAGGAAGTTCCGAAGGAAGAAGCTCCGAAGGAACTCAAACCTAAAGCTGTGCTTGAGAAACCTGAGGAAGAAAAACCTGAGGAAAAGACTGAAATGCCCTGGAGACGTCAAAAGAAACCAGCAAAGGTTCCAGAAAAACCCGAGGAACAAGTTGTGGAAGAAGTAAGCGTCACAGAAATCAAAGAAACGAAAGAAAAGAAAATTCCTCAGGTGAAGAAGGAAGAAGAAGTAGAAGACTTCAAGTCCGTCATGCTCAAACCTGGAAAACGTCGACCAAAACCAGATGAAGTTGAAAAGGAAGAAATTACCTTGAAACCCGTTAAACGACTTCCTAAAGAGGAAGAAGTACCTGAGGAAATAAAACTCAAGCCTATACGCAAGGAGAAGATAGAAGAAAAACCGGAAGAAGTGACTCTGAAGCCTGTGAAGAGAGGACAGAAACCGGAAGAGAAAGAAGAAAAAGAAGAAGTAACGTTGAAGCCGGTTAAGCGATTGCCCAAGGAAAAAGAAACTCCAGAAGAGATAAAGCTGAAACCTGTACCAAAGGAGAAGGTTGATGAACCACTCAGGCCAGAAACGATTCCAGAAGCACCTAAAGTCCCTGAGAAAGAAATTCCTGAAGAAAAGACCGAAATGCCTTGGAGACGAGAGAAGAAGAAGACTGTGAAAGAAGTGAAGGTCGAAGAAAAACCAAAAGAGGTAGTTGAAGAAGAAAAGCCCGTTGATGAAGTTGAGGAAGTCTCAGAGGTTTCATGGCGTAAACAGAAAAAGGAAAAGGTACCAGAAAAACGCGAAGAACAGGAAGTCGTTACGCTGAAACCTGTAAAACGTTTGCCAAAAGAAGAAGAGACGGAAGAACAGATTCGTCTAAAGCCTGTTCAAAGACCTAAACCTGAAGAAGAAAAGCCCGAGGAAGTTAAACTCAAGCCAGTGCAGCGTCCAAAGCCAGAGGAAGAGAAGCCAGAGCAAATTAAGCTGAAGCCTTTCCAAAGACCAAAACCAGAAGAAGAAAAACCTGAAGAAGTTAAACTCAAACCAGTCCAACGTCCAAAGATAGAAGAAGAAAAGGTGGAAGAAGTAAAATTGAAACCTTTCAAGAGGGAGAAACCTGAGGAGGAAAAGCCTGAAGAAGTGAAGCTCAAACCCATTCCTAAAAAACCGGTGCCAGAAAAGGAGAAGCCAGAGGAAGTCGTGTTGAAGCCTATTCCAAAGAAACCAGAAGAGAAGGAAGAGATTCCCTTGGTTCCTGAGCAAGTCGAACTGAAACCGGAAGAAGAGCAACCGGCTGAGGTAACTGAGACACCATGGAGACGTGGCAAAAAGCTGAAGAAGCTGATCGTCCCGAAGGAAGAAGCGCCCAAGAAAATTGAAGAGCAGCCTGTCTATATCGAAGAAACAAAGCCGGAAGAGGTAATCGAGGAAACCGAGACTGTTACAACTAGTTGGCGTAAGAAGAAGCCTGAAAAGAAAACGAAAAAGGTCGTAGAATTCAAGGAAGAGGTCACAGTCGTTCCCATTGATCAGGAACAGAAGGTCTCCGAGACTTACGAGGAGAAAGTTTTCATCGAAACAACAGAAGTCCCTCAACTTAAAGAACTTCCTGAAGACAAGGTAGAAGAAGTTGTGGAAACGAGCCAAGTGTCATGGCGAAAGACGAAGAAGCCAAAGAAGCCCGACGAAGCTAAGCCGGAAGTTGTGACTCTTAAGCCTGTCGAGAAAACCGTTGTCGAAGAAGAAAAGATCGAAGAAAAGATCACTCTTCAAAAGATCAAGAGAGAAAAACCAGAGGAAGAAAAACCTGAGCAAATTGTACTTAAACCAGTAAAACGTGGAAAGGCTCCCGAAGTCGAAGAGAAAGAAGAGGTTCAACTGAAGCCGATACCTAAGAAGAAGGTAGAGGAAGAAGTCCCTGAAAAGGTGACACTGAAACCTGTGAAGAAAGAAAAGCCCAAAGAATCCAAACCTGAAGAGATGCCGGAAGAAGAAGTGCAGCCTCTGAAACCTCTAGAATTAGTGGAGGTCAAGCCAAAGGAAGAACTACAACCTTTGGTCGCTCCAGCACCTGAAGAATCAGTCGAGGAAGTCATCGACAAAACAACCGGAATGGTTACCATCACAAAGAGGCAGAAAACCGTCAAAATTGGTGCGAAGACTGTCGAGGTCAAGGAAATTGATGACGTTCAAAAAACCGAAGTTGACATTGTCAGCAGAAAACGTGAAGACGTTGTTGAAGAGCGAGTAATTGAGCAAGTGGAAGATCGTACCGAAAAGAGGAAACGTAGAGAACGTACTCAAGTCGATATATCTGTCACTGACAAGGACAAAAAGATTGCTCCACGATTCATCCAAAAACTTCAACCAGTTATCGCTGAACTTGAAAAACCAGCCAAATTCACTTGCACCGTCATCGGAAATCCAACACCCGAAGTTACTTGGTACAAAAACGAGCACGAAATTCATGCCACCGAAAATTACATAATGACCGTTCTGGAGACCACAGCGACTCTCGAAATCGTCAAGGTCAAGGAAGAAGACGTGGGAATGTATTCCTGCCGAGCTTCTAACACCGCTGGTGTTGCTACATCAACCGTGAATCTTGTCATATTCGGTAGGACTATAACTGTTCAGAGTGGAGTGAAGCTTTCGTGTAAAATTTGCGTTGTTGATGTCGCTTCTACCTATTTACAAGAATCCCACAAGTGTTTGAATGTGTCATTTTACATCCCTTGTCTGTTATATTTATTTGTTTAGAAAACGCATGTACCTTGCTTTCCGTGTTTTCAGGATGCATTCTTTTTTTAAGGGCGCCGAGCTACCTAAAAAATTCATTATAAAGATTCTGTAGTTGACCCTTCGTTTGAAAAATCTTACATTTAAACCTCATCAAGTACATAACACAATAATTCTGCAATGTTGTAAAATCATGAAATGGACCAAAATTGTGTGAGGCAGAGAGTCAAACTTTTATCTTATCGTAGCTTTCACACAAAACCGATGAACAAATTGTCAATGTTACACCATTTATGTGCTACGTCTTCACAAATTTGTAGAATTACAATGCTCGATATATACTTAGTGAGGTTTGAATATGAAATTTTTTCGGAGAAGAGTAAAATCTAAAGAATTTTTTTCATGACTTTTTTTGAGTCACTTGGTCCTCTTCAGGGTATGTGATGAGTGTGTTAATGATGATATTCTGATTCACAGAAAAAGAGGAGGAAGGAATCGCCCCTCATTTCGCGACACCCATAAAACCATTGATGGTCGAGGAACACAAACCAGCGACTTTAGAATGTGTCGTCACTGGTACACCAGCTCCTGAAGTGAAATGGTACCGCGGCGAGAAGGAAATCAAGCCGAAGAAAGGTACCGAAATCACGTTCAATCCCGAGACCGGTGAAGCGAAGCTCACGATTTTGGAGCCGACGCCGGAAGACGAAACGATTTACCGTGTTCGTGCAGTCAACAAATTCGGACGTGCTGAGTGCAGAGCCAATTTACTCGTGAGCAACGCGGTAGTTATTTCCAAGCCGGAAGTGCTTCGCGCTCCCAGGATTACGAAGCCATTGCCGGCCCTCGTTGCGGAGCGTGGTAAGAATAATCACTATTTTACGATCGGTATCCCGCTAACTCTCAAACACTCAATGTCTGGTTTATCTATTCAGGTAAAACGCTCGTTCTCACTGCTGAGTTTGAGAGTAAACCGAAGCCTGAGATAAAGTGGTTCAGGAACGGCATAGAAATTACACCGTCCGACAAACGAGTCCTAAATGTATTCGAGAACACCGCTGAACTCACCATTCCGGAAATAGCGAAGAAGGATGCTGGTAAATATGAGATCAGGGTTCAAAATCCTGCGGGAGAGGCGAGAAGCTCGGGGTCCGTTGCTGTCAAGGAACATGAAGACGTTGTTTCCGAGGCTGAGGACAAACCCAAAGCTCCGAGGTTCATTCAACCTCTGCAACCCCAAATTGTCAGCCTGGGTGAAGTCGTCATTATGGAGGCCCAAGTCGAATCTTATCCAACCGCTTCCTTCCAATGGTTTCACGAGAGTCGACCACTCGAGGTTAGTTTTTTGCTTTGCAAATTTATTAGTTTGAAATATAAGTACCAAAAAGAGAAAATGCGAATGGGAGAAAAATATTCGAGACCAAGCATCACTTTTTTTTTTTAATGGCACTAAAAACGTTTGAGACTCGTGGCTGTACAAAATCAAAAAAATATAGGGTTTCAAGCCTATGGGAACGACAAAAATACGGTATATCAAATCAAAAAGAAATTTGAATTTCATTTTTCCGACAAAAAGTCAGATCTGTAAATTCCGGTATCAGAAAGATCAAGGTCACTTTTTCAAAAATCGCACCGAAATTTTTACACCGGCCGTTTTCTGTGAATATACGTCTGAGAACAATTGATAAATGGAAAATTTGATATCTCAAATGTAAAAAATTGGAACTTGATGTACCAACTGGAAGTTGAACCTGTAATTCCCAAAATCGGAAACACCAAGGTCATTTTTCAAAATCGCAATAAAAAGTCTCAAAACGGGCGTTTTCTATGAAAACACGTGAGAACATGAGAGGTTAAAATTCGATATCTTGAAGAGAAAAAAACGTGTTCGACATTTCAATCGGAAGTCGGACCGATGAATTATGAATTACGACACGAGAAAAAACATACATTCTAATGTTGATTAATTTGTGTTTTTCAGTCTTCGCCATCGGTGAGAATAGTCACAAAGGAGAACCGTTCGGTTCTTCTAGTGAAAGAAATAGCTCCAGAATTCGCTGGAACTTACACCTGCCGAGCGGAGAACGTTGCGGGTTCGGTAACGTGCACAGCATCAGTAAATGTGCTGGAGGAGACTTGGGAAGAGACGACAGAGTTGGTTTCGCCATCTTTCGTCAAGAGGTTGTCACCGGTTCGTGTAATGGACGGTGAAAGCGTGGATCTTACATGCGTAGTCACCGGAAAACCGATCCCAAAGGTCCAATGGTTCCACAATCAACAGCCCATCAAGGAAGGAAAGGAAATAACGATACTGCAAGACTCCGAAGGTGTTTGCAGTCTGGCCATCACAGAAGTATTCCCTGAAGACGCTGGAGAATACACGTGTCAAGCCGTTAATCCAGTTGGAGAAGTCGTTTGCACTGCGTCGTTAGTTGTCGAAGGTGACTATCGTTTTCTACATTTCTTTAACTACAAATTGTTATTTACTCCGTCTATTTACTCTAACAACGTTCAATTTTGAAATTTCAGCGTACGAGTACATACAAGACTCGGAAATCGATTCACAGATCGCTACGACGTCTCTACTGACTGGTCAGAGTGGCTCCGAGGAAGATCTTTTGTCTCCGAAGGTAATTTTTCATAGTTTGTTCATAATTGTAATTATAAGAGGCTGCAAAGTAGAACTTTGCAAATTGCTTCCTCATTATTGTTGGATTTCTACAAGTTTACCTCTATGAAGAAGTATGTTAATCCATTTGGGCTTTCTTATAGAAGGAGCTTTGTTAAAATCCAACAATAATGAGGATGCAATTTGCACAGTTCTACTTTGCAGCCTTGTTTGAAAAATGTTGAGTAGCATTATTTTTTTAACCCCTCGACAGCTTCTCGGCAAATTCAAACTGATCTTCAATTTACCTACACTTGACTTACGTAACAAATTTAAGCCAGTTGGAAATAGTGAAAATTGGAACGCTGCAACTATTTTTTCAAAAAATTCAAAATGTCATAGTTTTTCAACACCTCGACGGATACGCATAAGATTCTAACTAATTTTTTGTTCACGCACACATACGTACATACATTTCGGACAATTTATTTTTCTCGACGTCTTAGACTACTTTAAGTATTCTAATATGAAAATTCCGAAAAAATGTTTTACAAAAACAAAGCTTCCGATATGAGGAAGCAAAATTGACTACAATAAACTAAACTGTATCATTTTCTTGATTAACAGGAGACACCCTTGTTCGACACCGATTCGGAAGATTACGCGCCGGAAATAGTGAAGAAACTTCCTCAGTTAGTTCCCAGTAAAGATGGAGAATTGACTCGGTAAGATTCAACTTTTAAACATATGTGAAACTGATTCTACTAAAAAATTACATAAACGAGTACAATTGATTGATTTTAATTTCCTGCAGATTGGAAGTTCAAGTCAAGGGTAAGCCAAAGCCACAGGGCAAATGGACGAAACAGGGCGTCGAAGTAGTACCGTCACAAGAATTCCAAATCGAAGAATTCGAAGACGGCACTTCGGTGCTTACGATCCCGGAAACTTATCCGGACGACACGGGTGAGATTGTGTTCGAGGCGCACAATCCGCTCGGTGTATCTACGACAACGACCTACCTGTCGGTAGAAGGTAATTTATTGTCTCCGGAAACGAGAGATATTTTATTCTCATGGTTATTTGCCTTTTCTAAATTTTTTTTCAAGTTGTTTTCAGTGGTACCGACGTCTTCATGCCTTTCCACGATTGTCCATCTCCGTTCCCAATAAATCCACTCTTACTCTTCGCGTTCCCACACTTAAACACAATGACAATTACCATTATTCAATTACACAGCCAGCAGAACTGTCTTCGGTGTGCTTATTGGCTCATCAATGATTTCTAAAAGCTCTTTGGTATTTTTAGGTATTGTTGGAACAAAGGACTACAGAAAACCATCATGGGTCACACAGATGGAGGAACTCCAAGAAGCGTTGCGAGGTAAGAACGATTTTCCGGTTCAACGTTCAAGCATGATGAGTGTGCGAGGCTGTGATTTTTCGAGCGACAGTCTGGACGATCACGCATTGAGGGAAGACGGTTCTCCATCCCAGAGGGACAGTTCTACCATGATCAGTGAATTTTCATCGACCAGAACGCTAATGAACATCGACGACGAGACTAGAAGAGCTTTTGAAGAGTCTACGACTGGTGCACCAAGAGAATTTTATCTTTCTAAAAGATACAGCGAAGAATCGATTCTGGATGAATTCGAAATAGAAACGACGTCATATTCGCAGGAATCGACAGTCCAAAATCAATCTGCGAAAACCACTTCAGGAACTTCTTCAGACAGGATAAAATCCAAACGAAAGGGAAATGCGCCTTTTACTGATGTTCCAGGCAAAGGAAAATCATCAGTGGCAAAAAGCACAAGCAAAACCGAAACCAAAGACCGTCAGATGTTGCGTAAACGATCTGTGGAAAAGCCAAAGTCGCCGGAGAGACAAACGAGTACTCGACGGACAATTCGATCTAGCTTGTCTCAGAAAACATCACAAAGTACACCGACTTCACCGCGATCCAAGCGAGATTCTTTGGGCAATGTTATAAGTACTTCACGATCTGCTCCCTCTTCACCAGCGAAAAGATCTAAGCAGACTGAAGTGAAAATTGGGACAAGTAGCGGAAAGAGAGAAAAGCAAAGTCCTTCCCCGGTTGAAATCTCGGCTAAAACACGTTGCATGACCCCTAAATCACCTTCGCCAACGAGAGCAAAGCGTCCGAGAACCGGGAGCTCAAGGGAAACTTCGCAATCACCTTCGCCGACTCGAAGACGACAATCTACGTCTTCAAGAACTGACAGCTCTTCGTCAGCTGCACAGGGAAGTCGTGGAAGGTCTTCCCCGCAAAGGGAAAGTCCTGTGGAAGGATCTCTGGAGAAATTGAACGTCAGAAAGAAGAAGATGAAGATAGTTTTGGACTTCAACGAATTTCCACCTCCAAAATTAGAGCGGACGATGCGTGAGCCGTCTTCCGAAGAATGTGAGAAGGTAGAAATGCAAAAGGGACATTTAGGCTTTGCTGAAGCACCGCCGATGTCGTTTTATTTGTCTCCTATCGAGGAAAATAGCGAAGCGTCGAGCACGAGCAGTCGAAGCAGACTCGACGCTCAATATGCACGTATAATAGCTGAAGAGCAATCTTGTAAGCGAGAAAACGTTCTTGAAGAGCCTGAGAAGTATTATTCTCATAGGAGAAAGTATCACACTTATCCGAAGTCGAGAATTCCTATCCTGAAGAAGTCGAGCGAAAGACGTTTCAAGAATTTGATGGATCCTCGTTTGTATCCTCTGGAACCGAGGGAAATTGATATTGAAGCTTATCAGCAATTGCACACGGCTGATAGTCAGGAAGAATTGCAGGAATTTTTGTTACTTGAGAGCCAATGCAGCGGAAGTCGAGGATTGGCCGCAGGGTCTTCTTCAGGGTGCTTTTATTGCGATGACCTCAGTGACGATGAGCGAGGCACTATGTCAGGTATTTCTTTTGCTTGTGATTTACTGACACTACACTGTTAAAAAATGTACTGGAAATTGAATGCACAAGTGCCGGAAGTTCTTATGCATAAACTTAGATCATTGATATACAAGTGCGACGTAAAATTAATATATGGTACAGTAATTTCAATAATGTCCTTTAATTTTACTGTAAAAGTACTTCAATTTTTTAATATTGCCCTAATTTGGCTGTGAACGTATATCTATTTTATATCACGATTGTACATCAAATTTTATTGAATAATTCATGCGTGAAAATTTATGGTTTTTTAACAGTGTGTGATTATCGCCTTTCATTGTTTTTATTGACTTTGCACGGTTTTTTGTTTGCGTGTGTTTTTGGAATAACCAGATTACTGACAGCGATGTAACGTCAGCCACGCAGTCTCGGTCAAGGAAACAAGGTATTTTTGCGGCTTTGTGAAGCTGATCTATTCAAAGTTGCAAAATGGAACGTGAAGACAAACAATTTTCTTTGATTTTCAGCCACGCAACAAGTACCACGATTCATCCAAGAGATTACGGACGTATACGCAGGGCAGGGTCAGAGGGTCGTGTTCGAGTGTACATACTCAGGAAATCCTGCCCCAGGTAAAAACAACGCATTTTCCTTTGTTTATTTACTCTAATATTCATAATTATTTATGGGATGAAGAATTGGCAATGATGAGCAGATGAGTTATTAGCACATATTTACGTTTCGGCCTTTATATAAATCTTCTTTAGAATAATTTTTTAGTTACCTATAACGACAAAAAAGTTACAAAATAATAAAAAAATAACATCATTTTTTCCGAAGAACAAAACTAAAAACCTTAAAACTAATGAAAGTGAGTGGTTCAATAAATAAGTTTTCGTATGTGACCTCAATTTACGTAGATATAGTAATCGTATTTGATTATTTCTATTGCAACGTTACTTAATTTCCTTTTTTTTCCAGACGTCGTTTGGTACAAAAACGACAAACTAGTCATGAACACGGATAACATTAAGGTTCGCATACTGGACGAGGAGAACAAAACGACCTTGACGGTCCTGCGTGCCACTCCTCAAGACGCTGCAACTTACGTTTGCAAGGCCACCAGTGACATCGGTTTGGCTACTAGCAAGGCCAAGTTGCACGTTTCTGGTAAGTAAATATTATTTTATAGCCGAAACAACGAGGATATAATGGACTTTTTTTATATAGTGGCTCTTTTTTATTTTTTATCAGACGAAATGGTAGAACAACCCGAGGAAACCGAGGAAGTGACTGAGGTCATTGAAGAGACGCATCTGCGGCGCAAGAAGAAGCCCGAGACGAAGAAGGCCAAGGAGACGAAGGAAAAGATCAAGGCCCTGAAGGTCAAGGTCGAAAAGAGAAAAGAAGCTCTCAAGGAAAAGGCTGTGCCCACTGAGGAACCTGAAGAAAAGTGAGTTTCCACATATTTCTATTCAGAACAAAAATACCTTTCAACTGACATTCTATTCTTATCGTCTCTGATTAATCATAATTTGAATCAATCATTGTACCAGTGTCGAAATGCTTTTAAAAAAATAAATGTTTTTCAGGAAAATCGTTGATATCGAGGAAACCCAAGTGCTCGAATCGACCGAGGTCATCGAGGAGGAATCACGAGAGGTAACAAATCAATATTTGTAAATTTAACATTAGACTTTCGTACACATTTAAAAATGACAATTTTTTTTCTACAGCCAACAAAGGCGCGTCGGGTAATTCCAGTGCAGGAGCCAGTAATGACCGAGGCAACAGCGTCCCTGAAGAAGATCGACGACAAGAGACCAAAGGTCACGCCTCGCGAAGACGAGCGCGCTCGTCCAGTTGTTGAAGAGCAGGAAGGAATAGTCGTAGTGTCAGAAATGACCCAAGAAGACGTAGCCCCGAGTTTCGTGGTCGAATCGACCACGGATCGAGCCCGCGTCACTTCCGAAACCTTCGAAACTGTCGCGGTCACTGAAGTTCACACAGAAGCGGGTGTAACGGAAATCCGAAGAACGGAATCAAAGCAGAGACGTGCTAAAAAGACGGTCGAAGGAGGAGCTGTCGAAGTGCGGCAAACGAGAGTCGAGGAATTCACCGAAATCGAGGAGAAGCCGAAAAGAAGAAGGTCAAAGACGATCCAAGATGTCATCGAGAAACACAAGGAAAACATTGCTCGGGAGGTCGACGAAATCATGGAAATGCTCAATGCCAAAGAATTCGGACCTGGTGAATCGCCACTGCGCGAATTGGCCACAATCGGCTTCCTCGTTCGTCAAGGTGTCACCGTTAATGAAATCAACGAGAGCCTTTATAGAACGGACCAATTTCCGGCGTTGCGAACACCCGATGCTCAGAATGCTCTGGTACAACTCGTCGAAAGGCAAGGACATGGTCCTCTCATCACTCAAGTTCTTACAGAGGAAACAACAACCGACGAAAGCGTCGTTGCTGCCACCGTCGGTTTCCGAGCTTTTATGCGCATGGTCGAACTCATTCACGCCACCGTTGAGGAAGTCATCACGCACTTTGCACCTGAAGACTTCCGGCCTCGCGCCTGGGAAGTTACGGAAGTTACCGAGGTACGCAAGGTCTTGATTACTGATTTTTTTTTATGAACACTTCAGGGTTGTTAACCTTAAATTCGAATATAAGTTATTTATAGTGAATTATCTTGGTAATCATTATTTTGCAATAATTATCTGCTGCTTTTATCAGAGAATGTTCAGGAATTGGGGTCAGGGTCAAAATAGTGAATGACCAAAATAGCGAATGGCCAAAATAGCGAATTTAAAAATAAGGAACGTCTAAATGTAGAATGGCCATAATTATGGAATTCGCTTTTACATACATTCAACATTGTTATCACTCGCTAATTTGATTGCATTTTAATAAGATGGAGGTCAAAATAGGAAATGGTCAAAATAACGAATTTCATAATGATGACCATTCTAGATTGAGAAATTCCTAATTTCGAAATTCGCTATTTTAACCATTCACTATTTTGGTCATTCGCTATTTTGAACCCCACCCAGTAATTGGAATATTTACAAACAATAATTGCCAATTATTGTTTGTAAATATTCCAATTACTGGGTGGGGTTCAATATAGCGAATAGTAGAAACTTGCAAATTACTTCCTCAATTTTTTTTCTGTTTATAAAGTATGAAAAAGTATGTTGACCAATTTTGACTGTCTAATCATGAAAGCTTTGTGGAATGCAAAAAAACTTACAGGCTGTCATGTTCTTCGAAAAGTTCAAATTGGCATAAAATTTGAACCACATCATGGAGATTCTGCTCAAATTCAATACTGACCTCTATTTTTCACTACTTTATTTCTCAAGAAATATTGCGCTCTTCAGCTAAAAAATTGCAGCACCTAAAAAATATACAGACATTTTTCGAGAAATTCAAAGTCTTACAAAATCTGAAAAAATGTTGCAATTTTTATGTAAATTTATACGTAAGATAAGGCGTTGCTGCTCCACTAGTGTACAAAATTTCAGCTTGATTGTTAGTGCCGCTTTTGAGATACAGCATTTTTACTTTTCAAAGTACATGTAGATGAGAAGTAAACTGGTTTTTCGTAAATAATTATTTTTCTTTCCTAGGTCGAGGCAGAGGAACACGCTACGGAAAGGGTGTCCGTTGTCCAGACAACAGAGGTCCGCGTGATGGGTAAGTCGAGTTTTCCACGTGTGTTAAAATGGATTAAAAAAGACGTTTTCCGTTAAATGTGTCAGGTGAAGTGACATATTGTGTGAGCGCCTATTATGGAATCAATGTTTTTTGTCAATAAGAATGTGAGGCTTGCGTGGTTGACGTTGTAAAATATTCAGCATCCAATTTTGTACATATAATATTAGACATTACGCTAAGTCTTATGGGACTCGAACAGCATGCTGCTTTCGTTTTGTCTCTGTAAATACACTAGTATTCACAATAGCAGTATTGTTTCAGTGCCTAACTAATTTAGCATTCTAAGTCATCGACTTTTTTTGTACATCTTGTGACAAATAAATAAATAAAACGAAAAAAAAAAGATAACATTTGTGTGGTACCATAACCTGAGTGTGACGTTTTTCTTCCCTACTATCACATCCCATTGCCTTCAGCAAAATCCGACACTTCGTGTCTCTTTGATTGCAGAGAGGCGAGAGGAAAGAAAGACGATTCAGAAGCAGGATGTTCGAGAAATTAAAGGTTTGACGCTACGATGCTATGATGCATGGCATAATTATAATTACCATTATCCTGCAACGATACGAGGCTGACAAATGGGTAAACAGTAATTATAAGATCACTGAAAATGAAGCTGAAAAAAATTGTATAAAAGAGACATTCCAAAGATCCAAAAAATGGTAAAAAAGAAAGTGATTCACTTGCACTGCTTCACCCATAGTCTCGTATCCATAGTAAAGATGATAAATTGACGTAGTAGCTCGTTAAACGTTATATATTTTTATGATTCTTTCAGATGCATGAAGCTTTGTTGATCGAATTATAGCAGTGCAATTACCGCTTATGCCGCTATGCTTTCCACGCGCAGTATCTCCATGAAAAAAAATAAATTGAAAACAAAAATTAGTATTGTTAATAATATTTTTAAGTACCCTTTCGCCTCCAGTTTCATAATCAACGCTTCTGTCCGTGCCACGCTGCGCAGATATTTATTTTTATTTCGTAAGTACGTCAGATTGTGATGAATTGAATGATTTATATTTTTTTAATAATCAGAATTATTTATTTTTCGAAACAAAGAAAAATGTGTTGCTCTATCCCCTTAATAAATTGTTCTAGTGTGGTTTTCGATAAAAATATACAGTTATTCGAATATAAATAAATGAATATGTTTGCAACTTGCTTTCTCGTTCAAAACTCTGTTTGACAGAGAAACGTTGACACGAATCTCAGTATACATTCCTCAAAAAAAATTATCAAAATACAAATATAAATCCAGTATTTAAATTCTCACCTTACATTCCGAAATTTTTACACCTCAATACTCTTCGATCTTTGAGATCTGAAACATGAAAAAGCAAAAAGACATTACTTTTTTTAAAATATACGTCTCTCTGTGTTCATGTTGGTTTGACTTCTGTTATTGTCCTCCACTACTCAAACAGCCACTGTTATTCACGCCTCTGTATACTCATCAACGCAAAAACGCTACACGCATGCATTTTACACAGATAAACAGCATCACACTGCACACAATGTACACTCATTGTCATCTGTCGATCACTGTACTCTCATCGTGTCGTCGCCATCACGATTACGTCGTCCGTTGTGATTTTGTCTTTCGTTTCTCTCACTTCTTTTATTTGTTTTATGTTCTATTCTTCTATATTATCTAATAAACAATTCCGTGTACGTCCGTTTAATTTTGTCGAATGTGTCCTTTGCGATTGAATATCAACTGAGCACGCTGTTATCTTGGCAAAGAAGCGATATAAAAGCAGCAGCATCTGCGCTACTACTGGGCATTATCGTCGCATGACGCTGAGAGACCGCAGAGATATTCGCGCGATAATGTATGTAAGGAGATGAATTGTAGGGAAAATTAAGGAGTCGAATGGGCGCGCGCCTGTAGAAAAAAAAACAAAAAATACATCCATTTTTAAAAAACCACCACTTATCTCTCACACAAAAAATATTTCACATACTTTCCACAGAATACGAGGACACTCAGCAAGCACACACGACACTGCGGATACACAAAGATAAAAAACCGGAGCATCACGGGCCTCAAATCGAGGACACGACGGTGGATGATAGGGAACAGGGTACACTCGTTAAGCTCGACAAGAAGAAGCGCGACTCTGAAGAAGAGATCGAGGAGGAAATAATAGTGGTCGAAAGAGACTTGAAAGGCAGACTCATAAGTAAGAAACCCAAGGAAAAGCCTCAGATAGAGGAAGTTAAGCGCAGTGAATCGGAAGAAAGAGTGATGGTTGAAGAAATAGAAGAAGAGGAGGTGCGCAAGGTGAAGAAAATACCGAAACCAAAGGCTGGGAAGCCTAAGAAGAAGGAAATCAAGCGAACGGAATCAGAGGAAAGCGAGGTAGTCGAAGAGGTTGAGGAAGAGGAAGTGAGGAAGGTAAAGAAGGCTCTGAAACCAAAGAGACCAAAAACTGGTGAAGATGAACTGGAACTTGAGGAACTTGAAGAGCTGGAGACCATTCAGGACGAAGCTGTGCCATTTGTTCAGCCTCTTAATGTCTCCAGTCAACGACACGAAGTCGTGGCGTTGACGAGGAGCGTGGACCAAGCACCGGGAGTTCCTGACAGCGATAAAGCCAAGGTGACACTGGATACAGTCAACGCTTTGACTGAAGAATACCGTCCAGTTCAGGAGAGTGAGATCGATCAAGTTCTGGATACTAAGCCAGACACGAGAAAAGCTGCTGTGACTATTTCAGCGGTGGACTCATATTCCACGATGGAAACGACGGTACAAGCATCTACTGGAGAATTCCAGGATAAATTCAGACCAACAACCTTCGAAGCTACACCAAGCGTCGTACCGAAAGAAGGTCTTCTGGTAAGTGAGACGCTTCCGTCGGAGGCTAAACCATCGAGCTTGGCTCCTGATCAACCTGGAGCGACGCAGAAGGCTGAATTTAGTGTGACTCTTCGAGAAGCAACAACAGTCAGTGAAACAACAGCTGAACAGAATGAAGTACCGACCGAAGACTTCGTGAAACCGGCAACTGCAATGGCGGAGGACAGCGTACTGCCAAAAGTGGGTCTGTCGGTGTACGAGGTCCAAGAAGGAATTTCGGAAGACAAGCTGGAGCCTCTTAAGACGGTACCAGCGAAACCACGTGTCAATATCACCGCAACTGAACCCTTGACCATCGAGGAAGTTCAAGCCGAAGACAAACCAGGCAAATACTATCCCGAATTGATAGTGCCAACAGAAGTCGCCACGGAAACAGTAATTTCACAGCGTCTTCTTGTCACTGAAGAGATGCACGCACCGGAAAAAGAGGGTCAATATATTCCTGGACGTTTGCCGTCAGGGCAACGCGCCCAGGTCGGAATTTCGGAGGGTGGCGAAGCACCGGAAGTCGGTGAACAGCCTGTGCAGGAAATGGTCGGCGTTTACACACCTGATCGCAAGGTGGACACTTTTGAAGCTGAAAGGAACGTCAGCGTTCATGAAAGCTTTTCAGTGTCAACTGTTGACAGTCAGCATCAAGAATCCACTCTTGTAGTCGAAGACACGAAGACCGTCACTGCTGAATTAAATGTCGTTGAAAGAACGTCGGTTCTTACGGTGGAAACCATTGCATCGGAAAAGGAAATTGAATACCGTCCTGAAGAGAGACCAACGGGAAAGCTCGCAGACAGTTCCATTTTGCCTCTGGAAATTGGCAGCATTTCTAGCACTATCGTGCAAGAATCCGAAGGTATTTACAACGAGGATACAAAACCCACAGCCGCTATCGCTGAAACGACCTTGAGGCCTGAGGAACACGTGATGGTATCGCAGATTCAGACTGCGGATTATCCTTCGGACTTCAGGGAGGACCTTAAGTTCGTGACTGAAAGTGGTGTCGTAACTGTCGAGCTCACCGAAGCCAAGATGGTACAGGAGACCTTGACGCACGATCGTGAAGAGAAAATAGAAGATGCGGTGAAGCCTGAAGAACGTG
The DNA here is from genome assembly GCA_949699805.1 of Tromatobia lineatoria. Taxonomy (NCBI): domain Eukaryota; kingdom Metazoa; phylum Arthropoda; class Insecta; order Hymenoptera; family Ichneumonidae; genus Tromatobia; species Tromatobia lineatoria. Next base: position 18,177,185 of record OX453039.1, on the reverse strand, counting down.
TTGTCGAAACGGCTTACGACTCGGTTAAGGGAATCGAAGTCTTCCAAACGACTTCCGTTGACAAGGAGGGCGAGTTGAAGATCTTCGAAATGCCGGAGAGTCATCGAGGCAAAGCGGTGCCAACGCATCCTGTCGTTTCGTTCCAGATCGAAGAGACCAGACCTGAAGACAATCTGGGTGATTTAGCTGGACTTAAACCATCAACAGCTAAGGCAAAGATCGAACACGACAATCTCCAGGAAACTGTTGTTGATGTCACCGTGACCGACGAACTCGTTGGGCTTGTTGAAAAGGTCAAAGCTCCGGATTCGAAGGTCGCCGAAATTGGCATCGATGAAATTGAGGGCGTCAGAACTACAGAAGTTGTCGTCCATGAGACAGAGGGCGAATACACTGGGGTCTCGAAGGTCGAGAGTGTATTCGCTACCACTGGCTTCACCACGAAGATCGCCGTTGAGCAACAGGAAATTAGAACCGAGTCTCCAACGGGAGAACTTCCTGATCACATTCCGGTAACTGGAACGGCTCAAAGTACACGAGTACCGTTGGAAAGTGTCACTGTAGCGGTTCAGGAATTGGCTGAGAAGGAAGGAGTCTACAGCGAGGACGTAAAACCTGAGGGAAAGACCGCGAGTGTTGAATTAACGGAAGCAAGACCAGGCGCCTCGGTTCTTGAAGTAATGGCGCATGATCATGAAAATGTTTACTCTCCGGACACGAAGCCGCAAGACTACACAGCTCTAAGCACGATTGATTCACACACCATTGCGATGAAGTCGGAAACCCTTGTGGAGCAAAGCGCCGGAAAAATGGGTGACGAGAAGCCGAAGACAGCTAAGGCTTTTGGAACACAAGAAGCTCTGGATGAGCTCATTATTGTAGAGACTAACGTGGCAGAGGCTGAGAGGCCCAGGCTCGAAGACACGAAACCTCTGGAACAGAGCGCCGAGCTTGAAGTGGCCACTGCTGAGAATATAACGGTTACGGAAGTCGTGACCGTTCAGAAAGAAGAGATTCTTCAGCCTGACGAAGTCACGACAAAACATAAGATCACGATGAATCTCACTTCTTCCCACGAAGTGGCGCAGACAAGTGAAACAGTGATTGCCAATAACGTTGACGTCTTTTCGAAAGACATAAAGCCGAGAGAAGAGAGTGCTACATTGTTACAGAGTGGATTGGAAATTGTTCAACAAACTGAAACAACAACATCCGAAAAGGAGTCCATTCTTCCTGAGGACTTGAAACCTGAAACCAAGCGAGTTGGCGTATCTTTTGCTGAGGGAGAAGGCGTAGAAGTCACTATGACGCATCCTGAAGACAAGGAAGGTCCTCTCGATGAAAAATCAAAACCCAAGAGTGCGGAGGCTTCCGTGGACTTTGAAGTTCAAGGTGTAGCTTCCAAATTTGAAGTCATCAGCGACACAGGCGTGACGGACTTCACACCAGAAGTACCGATAGACGCGAAGCCACAAACGACACTTTTGCCATTCGAAACAGCTGTTGCTGAAGAAATACAAACCAGGGAGACAGAGGCGCCATTCACAGAGATCGCTCCAAGCGATAGAAAAGCAGAACTTGCCTTTGAGATCGGAGAAAGCATCATCGTCTCCACTGTAACAGTCGGAGATACCGAACAGGTTCTTGAAGAGGCTGAGAAACCAGAAAGCAAGACTGCGACCTTCGATTTAACAACGCATGGGGTCGCCCAGTCGAGCGAAACAATTCCCGAAGACGGCGCTGGCGAATTCAAGCCTGAAGTCGCTCAACTAGCAACCGCTGTCACAGACCACGTGACACACAAGAGCGTGATCACTTCGGAAACATCAACGAGCGATCTTGAAGGAATTATGAGTGAATTCGTGAAACCTGAGGAAAAGAAGCCGGAAGTAGCTTTTGAAGAAGCCAGCATAAGTCTTAGTGTCACGCAGACGATCACTTCTGACAAAGAGAAAGATTACATCACAACGGAGTCTCAAACTGAGCACGCGACTACGAGTTTCGACGCCCACCGCGTAGCTGAACTCACTGAAGTCACCACCTCTTCAGGAACCAGCGAATTGACCAGCAAGGCGCCAACTTCTTTCGTCGCGACGCAAGAACATCTCACATTCGAAAGCAGCGTCATACAAACTGAGACTGTGGTTTCAGAGAAGGAAAAGGAATTTACGGAGAAGCTTGTCCTTGCTACCAACACCGCCAGCGTAACAATTGGCGATGAAGGTAACGTAACAACCGTCACAGAAGTCACGACGATCGACAAAGAGGAAAGTTTCACAACGCCTGAAAAACCAGCGGAGAAAACGGCCATTGTTGATCTTACGGGACACGTTATCGCGGAAATGACAGAAGTTGAAGTAGACTCAGCAGCTGGACCATTAGAAGCACTCAAACTGCGATCTGCTGCAGCCATTCCATCGCAAATTCCACTTGAGAGTATCACCAGAACTGAGACTCAAGCCACGGAGAGCGAAGCCCCTTTGAACGAAGACAAGAGACCAACTGAAGCGCTTGCTGATTTGTCTGTGGTGGATCGCCAGAGTGTACAAGTTACCATGGTCACGATGGAAGACAAGGAATCCGATTACAAGCCGCATGATCTTCCAGAAACGAGAACAGCTGATAAGGTTCTTGCTGGTGGTCATTTGGTAGCTGAAACAACTGAGCACGTCGTCGATTCCAGTACAAAAGAATTTGTAGATGAAAAGCCTGCAGCTGGAACAGCTGCTCTCGATCAGATTCCATTCAATCCATTGGAGAGCTCGCAGATGATCGTAGGAGAAAGCGAAGATCAATTGCTTCCTGATATAAGACCAGACAACAAAATGGCGATCATTGACGTAGAATTGGGACGAAGTACAGTAACTATTTCCGAAATAACGCCTGGAGACAAGGAATCAATCTATACATCGGAAATTCTTCCAAACGAGAAACTCGCTTCTCTTGGTATCGATTCAACCCACGAAATCGCTGAAACTACGGCTGTCATTGTAGAAGACGCTCTTGGCAAGGTAGAACGAACGAAGCTTGACACAGTCACAGCTTTGTCGAGCCAAGAAGTCTACAGGAGCCTCATAGTTTCCCAGGACATCACCCAGGATCAGGAAAAACCTTTCGAGGGAACATTTAAGCCTGAGACGAGAGACGTTCAAGTGACAATCGAGGAAGGCAAACGAGTAACGACCGTTACCGAAATTACCACCGAGGACCGTGAAGAAAATCTGTTGACTGAATCGCAACCAACTGGTAGGGAAGCTGTTCCAGAATTTGTTTCGGGGCACGAAGTTGCCGAGAAATCGGAAGTGATACCGAGCCTGGGAACCGGTCAAGTTGAGATCGTGAAGCCGGTGACTGCGACTGCTCATGTCGGTCAAAAGCCTTTCGAAACCGTGCAGCTCACGGAAGAATTCCTCGGTGAAAAGGAGGAAGAAAGAATCGAGAAGAAGACTGTGACGACCAAAGCGCACGTCGCTCTGGACGAGGAAAAGTCTGTTCTTATTGTAGAAACAACAACAGCCCAAGATTTAGAGTCGGAACTAACATCGCCGAGGAAACCACGCGAAGAGACAGCTAAATCGGCAATCGAGGGCAAGGAAGTAGCTCAACAGAGTGAAGTCACGCCAAGAGAGGGTCTCGGAGAGATGACTGTGATTAAACCTACCGAAGCAGCGGCAAAGGAAACTCAGGGTACCTTCGAAAGCGTTGGTGTCACCCAAGCAATAGCCGAGGAACTGGGAACCGATTTTGTCGGGAAATTCAAGCCGGATCAACGAAGCGCTCAGGTTACGTTCGTTGAGGGCAAGAGCGTAACTGTGGATCAAGTCTTCACTCAAGATAAAGAAGGAACAATGACTGTCACGAGTCACACTGAGAGCGTTGCCGAAGTAACTCTCACGAGAGTGGGACAGGACGTTGCTCAGAAGACTCAGGTGTTCATAGATCAGAGTGTAGGATCCGTGGCACCATTCGAAAGTGATCAGCGAAAGGCTCATCCTCAGCAAGACACTTTCGAACCTGTGATCATCGAAGAAGTACCAACAGGCGAGAGCGAAGGAACTTTCGTGGATTACCCAAAATCAATTTCCACGAACGCAGAGCCAACTTTCGAGGAAGGTCACAGTGTTACCGTAACTGAAGTGACTTCCGGTGAGGCCGAGTCGACATTTGAAGAACAGAAAATTGCAGAGTCAAGGAAGGCAGAAGTTTCATTGATATTTGAACGCAGCATTGTTGAAACAACTGGAGTTGAATCTCAAGTCAACGTGCCAGAAAAGACTAAGGAACTCATTTACGACAAACAGGTCGCTACTCCGAGTCAGGAAACCTTCGAGAGCGTAACAGTCTCTGAGAATTTGGTGACAGAAGGCGAGCAACCTTTCGAGGGAGCTTTCAAACCTACAACCCAGAAGGCTAACATTGACATTCAGGGCGTGACATCTGTTCAAGTTTCCGAAACTACAACCGAAGACAAGGAGGAAACTTTCGAAGGTTCACCAAAACGCAATGAAGTGAAGGCTACCGCGGAGTACAACCTCTTCGAGACTGTGGAAAAATCAGAAACCGAAACTATCCAGAGCATTGGGGAAGTGGCGGAAGAAAAACGAGTCACATCGCAAGCTACTTTGACGCAAACTACGATGGAATCCGTCGTGGAGACAGTTACAACTACCGGCGAACGGGAAGACACTTTCGAAGGAAAGTTCAAGCCTGAAGAGCAAAAGGGCGTTCCTAAAATGGATGGTCTCACTACTGTAACCATTTCAGAAATCCTTTCTAATGAAACTGAAGACGTTTTAGCTGATTCCGAGAAGCCTAAAGATCGCAGAGCTTCACCCAACATAACTGGCAGGGAAGTGGCGCAAACAACGGAAGTAGAAGCTGTCGCGGATGCCGAAGAATTCGACAAGTTCAAGAGCCCAGAAGGGCAAAAGGGCAAGCCGCATGTAGACGAGCTTACGTCGCTCATAGTTTCACAGACGGTGTCGAACGAAGCAGAAGAAATTCTCGAAAGTCCAGAAGCTCCGAAGGGAAAATCTGTTCGACCGAACTTAGATGGCAGAGAAATTGCTGAGACAACTGAAGTTGAAATTATTTCCACGGTCGAGGACTTCGCAAAACCCAAAGGACCAGATGAACATAAAGGAATTCCGGCACTGGAGGAACACTCTTCAGTTACGGTTTCTCAAGTTATATCTAACGAAACAGAAGAAGAAATGCCGAGCCCCGAAGTTCCCGGAACGAAGACAGCTCAGCCGAATCTTCTTGGCAGAGAAATTGCACAAACTAGTCAAGTCGTGACTCTATCGAGTACTGATGAATTTGTTGACGTGAAGGGACCTGAAGAACGCAAAGGTCAACCGGGTCTCGAGGAATTAACGTCTGTTATTGTTTCTCAGACGATATCCAATGAACTTGAAGAGTTACTGCCAGGTCAGGAAGTCCCGAGCTCGAAGAAAGCTGAGCCACACTTATCGGGTCACGATATTGCAGAAACTACTCAAGTACTGACTCTGTCCAGTTTCGAGGAGCTTACGAAAGACAAGAAGCCCGAGTCACAACAGGGCACGCGTGCATTGGAAGAGCACTCGTCCATCACCGTTTCGCAGATTATTTCCAACGAAGCGGAGGATACTTTGCCCAGCCCAGAAGTTCCTAAAGGAAAGACTGCTCAACCAAATTTGAGCGGCAGGGAAATTGCAGAGTCAATACAAGTAACAACCTTGTCGAGTGCCGAGGATTTCACAGCTGAAAAATCTCCCGAAGGACAACGAGGAAAGCCACAATTGGATGAGTTGACATCTATCATAGTTTCTCAGACAGTTTCCAACGAAGCTGAAGAGAGTCTTCCTAGCGCGGTCGCCCCTAGTAAATTTACAGCACAGCCAAATCTTTTGGGTAGGGAAACCGCTGAAACAATTCAAGTAACGACTGTATCCAATGCTGAAGAATTGACAACGCCTGCAGCGCCGGAAGGTCAAAAGGGAAAACCAGCTTTGGATGAGATGACATCCCTCATAGTATCTCAAGCTGTGTCTAACGAGTCTGAAGATGTTCTACCAAGGGACGAAGTTCCAAGTGTAAAGACAGCCACGCCAAATCTCTCTGGACGTGAGATTGCAGAAACTAGTCAAATAATGACTGTGTCCAGCGCTGAAGAGCTTGCAAAACAGAAAGCACCCGAAGAGCAACGTGGAAAACCACAATTGGATGAACTGACGTCGCTGATAGTATCGCAGACAGTTTCCAACGAAGCTGAAGAAAGTTTGCCAACCGCCCAAGTTCCTAGCGAAGTGACGGCTAAGCCCAATCTTTTTGGCAGAGAAACAGCCGAAACTATTCAAGTAACGACTGTAACAAATGCTGAAGAATTAACAACACCAGCTGCACCTGAAGGACAGAAAGGAAAACGAACATTGGATGAGCTAACATCGCTGATAGTGTCTCAGGCTGTATCTAACGAATCTGAGACTGTTATGCCAAGTCCTGAAGTTCCTAAAGAGAAAACTGCTCAGCCTCACTTAAGTGGAAGAGAAATAGCAGAATCGAGTGAAGTAACGACTCTTACAAACGCTGAGGAGCTCTCAGCAGCAAAGGCTCCTGAAGAACAACGTGGAAAACCACAACTTGATGAACTAACGTCACTGATCGTATCACAGACGGTTTCTAACGAAGCTGAGGAAATTATGCCAAGTGCAGAAGTTCCTAGTGAAGTTACAGCAAAGCCGAATCTTCTGGGCAGAGAAACTGCTCAGACGATTCAAGTAACTACTGTGTCGAATGCCGAAGAGTTGACAACACCTGCGGCACCAGAAGGTCAAAAAGGAAAACCAGCCTTGGATGAGTTGACATCACTCATCGTTTCTCAGGCTGTATCTAACGAGTCTGAGGATCTTCTACCAAGTGATGAAGTTCCGAGTGTGAAGACAGCTACACCGAATCTTTCTGGACGTGAGATAGCCGAGACCAGTCAAGTACAAACTGTTTCCATGGCTGAAGAACTTGTGAAACCAAAAGCACCAGAAGGACAAAAAGGAAAACCACAGTTGGACGAACTTACGTCTCTCATTGTATCGCAGACCGTTTCCAACGAAGCTGAAGAAAATCTGCCGAGTGCAGAAGTTCCTAGCGAAGTTACAGCCAAACCGAATCTTCTAGGTAGAGAAACAGCCGAAACCATCCAGGTGACGACTGTAACAAATGCTGAAGAATTAACAACTCCAGCCGCACCAGAAAAACAGAAGGGAAAACCAACATTGGATGAGCTAACATCGCTCATTGTCTCCCAAGCTGTTTCTAATGAAGCTGAGGACCTTCTACCAAGTCCCGAGGTTCCGAGCGTGAAAACAGCCACGCCGAACCTCTTCGGACGGGAAATTGCGGAAACCAGCCAAGTACAAACAGTTTCCATGGCCGAGGAACTTCTAAAACCGAAGGCACCTGAAGAACAACGTGGAAAGCCACAGGTGGACGAACTAACGTCACTCATAGTTTCTCAGACCGTTTCCAACGAGGCTGAAGAACTATTGCCTGGTCAGGAGAAACCGAGCGAAAAAACAGCACAGCCGCATTTATCAGGACGGGATGTAGCAGAAACTTCTCAAATTTTGACGCTCACGAGTACCGAAGAATTTATAGCAGGCAAGAGGCCAGAAGAACAGGAAGGAACCCGAAAGGTCGAGGAATTCTCATCTATAACAGTTTCTCAAGTAGTTTCCAATGAGCAAGAAGAAGCTTTCGCTAGTCCGGAAGCTCCTAGTAGAAGCAAAGCTCAGCCCAATTTGTCTGGTCGCGAAGCTGCGCAAACAACGCAAGTCACAACTCTTTCGAGCGCTGAAGAGCTTCTGAAACCCAAGGCCCCTGAAGGACAGACTGGTAAGCCTGGCCTTGAAGAGCTAACGTCCCTAAACGTATCCCAGATAGATACAAACGAGTTCGAAGACGTTTTGGCTACTCCTGAGGTGCCTACCGGAAAAACAGCTCAGCCGAATCTGTTCGGTAGAGAAATTGCCGAAAAGAGTGAAGTATTGACCGTAACAAATGCTGAAGAGTTGCCGAAGAGCGAAAAACCGGAGGGACAGCGTGGTACGAGGGAAGTTGAGGAAATGAGCACTGTCCAAATATCCGAAGTTGTTTCCAATGAAACGGAGAAGGAACTGCATGCGGAAGAAAAGCCAAAAACACGCAAGGCCCTTCCACACGTGTCCAGCATCGAAGTAGTTGAGACAACAGAGATTATGACTGTCGTAAATACTGAAGACATGCCAGAGCAGATCGCACCAGGCACGCAGAAGGGAAGACCAAACCTTGAAGAGCTTACATCGCTTTCCATTTCCGAAGTAACACAGGGCGAGACGGAAAATGTCCTCGCAACTCCTGAAGAACCAGAGAAGCAGATAGCAGACACGCTCTTGACGGGAAGACAAGTTGCAGAAAAGTCTCAAGTTTTGACCAGCACAACCACTGAAGAATTGACGACAGCACCACAACCAGAAAGCAAAAATATTTTGCCAGAGCGAATACCTTACGAGAGCCTCGAGCAAACTATACAACAATTGCAGGAAAGTGAAAGCAGCCTTGCGCCCTCTAAGAAAGCACCGACTAGCCAAGCTGAGGTCAGTTTCCAGACTTCGGAGAGCATCAAGGTCTCCGAAGTTACGAACTTTGAAAAGGAATCAAAGGAAGTAATCAAGGGCAAAGCCGACGAGGTCAGCGCCCAACCAGATGTGATCGATCGCAAAGTCGCGATAAAACAGGAAGTCCTGCCGGAAACGGTGGCTAAGGAATTCGACGTTTCAAAACCAGAGACCAAACGAGCGCATGAAGTCGACGATGAGCAACGCAGTGTTATCGTGACAGAGCTGCAAACGACCGGAGAACTTGAGTCCGATATGCCAGAGTCTGTAAAGCCTTTCGAAAAATTGGCCCGTGTCTCGTTCGAGACTGACCATCTGGAGCAAATCACCGTCGGTGAGTACAACAGATTAAGGGGTAGATCGTAGAGCTACATTATTTTACTGCATCCAATGCGGATTGGCTGAAGATATCGTATATAGGTAATCGGTCAAATACTGCATATCGGGACTACATGGCTTCAGCCCTCGGTATTGTAAGTTTTTAATTTCGCGGCTCCTTAGGTAATCGTTGCATTTCGGCTTATAAACGTTATGTTAGATATGTTATCGATTTCAAGAGTACTCGGACTAAATAGTAGTTTTCGTAGTTTATTCAAGGTGGTAGATAGTTGAGAAAAACAGAGCGTGTGATCTACGGAACAGTATTACAAGGGGTAAGTATTTACAGATCGAGAGTCACACAGAAGTCATTACAGAACATTCCACACCATTGACACTGCACATACGCTATTACTATGCAGATCAATCGGTGCAAGAACCACCGATATACAAACAAACTGTGATAAATCCGCTCACATGTACTCTTCATGATTTACAATACAAAAACAAACATATTAACAGAAGCCAATATAACTTTTGCATTTACCTGCCAGTATTATCCTCAAGATCCGTATACAGAGCGATTCAGGATCAAAGCATTTCGGGGAGTTTTGATGATTTCAATATCGGTGTACTTGGTGCTGAAAATTGTAGCCACTCTGCTGGATTCTCTTTTCAAATTTCACGAGTTAAAGGATATTTATCAATTCCCCACCGAATCAGTAAAAATTGATGACTTATGAGATGATCTGTCATAAATAAATACACAAAATAATACCCCGAGTGACCCAAACATTTTATTCATAAGAAAAAAAAATTCTAAAATTAAAAGACTGAATTAAAATACTTTGCAAATATACGTTGGCATATAATCCAATATTTACCTATGAATTTTTAATATTTCAGAAAGAATGACAAAATCATTATGAAAAATCAGTTATCATATAAAAATCGTGTGAAAAATGAAGGAAATAAATTCAGTTATCACTCCTTGATATTCAACGCTTTAAAAATTGCCAAGAACATGCCTGATAAGAATTGGTATACATTTGTGTAAAGATGATGAGATGTTAATGAAAATGACTAAGTCAATTGTTTGAAAATAATAAATCATGCGTGCGTAGTGTAGACGAAAATAAAAGAAATTATTATTCTAATTTTTACTCAGAGAAATGCCTCAATCCTAAATAAGCTCTGTATAGAAGTCAAACCAAAAGCGAAGCAAGCAGCAAACAGAACACACGACACCCTAATCACATCACGACTCTTCTGTAACATTTCAGAAACAACAGAAGCACGTGTGCAACAACATCACAGCACATTAATACACGACACAACAGAACACGATTTCCCCGATACAGTACAACAGCAGGTGTCTGAATCAGATACCGAAGTAACCGAAGAGTACACCACGAAATTCAGACGCGGTAGCACCGATGATAATACGTCCGCAATTAAAACTAAGCGGACGATTATTCGTAAGAAAAAACCCTCTTCTGCCGATGAAGACAAAGTCGTAGTGATAGAAGAAGAAATAGACGACACAAGGTCATCACTACCGACTATACCGAAGAAACATTTTATGCCAATTGAAGAAGTTGACGGTGATTCGGGTGTTGAAGAAATAATACCTTCGAGCATTGAAGAAGTCGAAGAGTTAATACCGAAAGAAGAAAAGCCGGAGGAAGAAAATAATGTAGACTTCAATGTAGTTGACGTCACGGAGGTTGAGAAAAAGAAACGTGTTGGAAAGAAAATAAGGAAGGGTAAGGTACAGGTCTCCGAAGAGACTACAATGGTGGCAGAACGTAGAGACTCCTTCACGGCTAGGACATTACATGTCGTCAAGCCAGAAGGAATTGACATCGGAGATGAAACTACAGAACCTCTACCTAACATCGAATTTGTTAAGCCAGCAGAGCGCGAGGAGATCCGCGAGGAAGTCACTGTTACACACGAGACAACCAAAGAGGGCAAACCGAGGAAAATCACTAAAAAGAAGATCATTCGCCGGAAGGGAAAAAAGGAACAGGTCACAGAAGAACAAACTGTCGAGGAGGAAGGCAAAGTACCCATAAAAACGGTCATGGCTCAACCTGAGGAAGACTATGTTCCTGAAGATTCTGCAGAGCCTCTACCAATCACCGAATTTGTAGAGCCCACACAACGTGAAGAGATCAGGGAGGAAGTCACTGTTACTCAAGAGACAACCAAAGAGGGCAAACCAAGAAAAATCACGAAAAAGAAGATCATTCGCCGAAAGGGAAAGAAACAACAGGTCACAGAAGAACAAACGATTGAGGAGGAAGGCAAAACACCTATAAAAACGGTCATGGCTCGACCCGAAGAAGAATATGTTCCTGAGGATTCTACAGAACCTCTACTAATCAAAGAATATGTAAAGCCTACACAACGCGAGGAGATTCGTGAGGAAGTCACAGTTACACAAGAGACAACCAAAGAAGGCAAGCCGCGGAAGATCACGAAGAAGAAAATCATTCGCCGAAAAGGAAAGAAGCAACAGGTCACAGAAGAACAAACTATCGAGGAGGAAGGCAAAGCACCTATAAAAACGGTCATGGCTCAACCTGAGGAAGAGTATGTTTCTGAAGATTCTGCAGAGCCTCTACCAATCACCGAATTTGTAGAGCCCACACAACGTGAAGAGATCAGGGAAGAAGTCACTGTTACCGAAGAGACAACCAAAGAGGGTAAACCGAGAAAAATCACAAAAAAGAAGATCATTCGCCGAAAGGGAAAGAAACAACAGGTCACAGAAGAACAAACAATTGAGGAGGAAGGCAAAAAACCTATCAAAACGGTCATGGCTCGACCCGAAGAAGAATATGTTCCTGAAGAATCTACAGAGCCTCTACCAATCACCAAATCCGTAGAGCCCACACAACGTGAAGAGATCAGGGAGGAAGTCACTGTTACACAAGAGACAACCAAAGAAGGCAAGCCACGGAAGATCACGAAAAAGAAGATCATCCGCCGAAAGGGAAAGAAGCAACAGGTCACAGAAGAACAAACTATCGAGGAGGAAGGCAAAGCACCTATAAAAACAGTCATGGCTCGACCCGAGGAAGAGTACGTTCCTGAGGATTCTACAGAACCTCTACCGATCGAAGAATTTGTAAAGCCTACACAACGTGAGGAGATTCGTGAGGAAGTCACTGTTACACAAGAAACAACCAAAGAGGGCAAGCCGCGAAAGATTACGAAAAAGAAGATCATTCGCCGAAAGGGAAAAAAGCAACAGGTTACAGAAGAACAAACAATTGAAGAGGAAGGCGAGAAACCTATAAAAACGGTCATGGCTCGACCCGAAGAAGAATATGTTCCTGAAGAATCTACAGAGCCTCTACCAATCGCCGAATTTGTAGAGCCCACACATCGTGAAGAGATCAGGGAAGAAGTCACTGTTACTCAAGAGACAACCAAAGAGGGCGAACCGAGAAAAATCACGAAAAAGAAGATCATTCGCCGGAAGGGAAAGAAACAACAGGTCACAGAAGAACAAACTATCGAGGAGGAAGGCAAAGCACCCATAAAAACGGTAATGGCTCAACCTGAAGAAGAGTATGTTCCCGAAGATTCTACGGAACCTCTCCCGATCACCGAATTTGTAAAGCCCGAACAACGGGAGGAGATCCGCGAGGAAATTACTGTCACACGGGAGACAACTAAAGAGGGCAAGCCGCGAAAGATCACGAAAAAGAAAATCATTCACCGGACGGGAAAGAAACAACAAGTCACAGTAGAGCAAACGATTGAAGAGGAAGGCAAAGCTCCTGTTAAAACTGTCGAGGCTCCTCTAGAAGAGGAATATATTCCTGAAGAATCTTCTGAACTTCTTCCCCATGTACAGTTCGGTACACCAACCGAACGTGAAGAAGTCCGTGAGGAAGTAACTGTTACTGAGGAAATCACTCAGAAAGGCAAGCCGAGAAAAATCATAAAGAAAAAGATTATCCGCAGGAAAGGAAGTAAACAACAAGTTACCGAAGAGCAAACGGTAGAGGAGGAAGGCGAGACGCCTGTAAAAACAGTCATGGCTCATTCCGAAGAAGAGTATGTTCCTGAGGACTCTACAGAGCCACTCCAACATGTGCAGTACCAAAAGCCGACAGAACGCGAGGAAATCCGCGAAGAAGTAACTGTCACCGAGGAAACCACTGAAGAAGGCAAGCCTCGGAAAATTGTGAAGAAAAAAATAATTCGACGCAAGGGTAAGAAACAACAGGTCACTGAAGAACAGACTGTCATGGAAGAAGGCAAAGCACCAGTAACAACTGTTGTGGCTAAACCTGAAGAGGAGTATACTCCTGAAGAAACGACCGAGCCTATTCCAAGTCTGGAATTCGTCAAGCCTTCGGAACGCGAGGAAATTCGCGAAGAAGTAACTGTCACCGAAGAGACCACTAAAGAAGGCAAGCCTAGGAAAATTGTGAAGAAGAAAATTATTCGACGCAAGGGCAAGAAACAACAAGTAACTGAAGAACAGACTGTCGAGGAAGAAGGCAAAGCACCAGTAACAACTGTTGTGGCTAAACCTGAAGAGGAGTATACTCCTGAAGAAACGACCGAGCCTATTCCAAGTCTGGAATACGTCAAGCCTTCGGAACGCGAGGAAATTCGGGAAGAAGTAACTGTCACCGAAGAGACCACTAAAGAAGGCAAGCCTAGGAAAATTGTGAAGAAGAAAATTATTCGACGCAAGGGCAAGAAACAACAAGTAACTGAAGAACAGACTGTCGAGGAAGAAGGCAAAGCACCAGTAACAACTGTTGTGGCCAAACCTGAAGAGGAGTATACTCCTGAAGAAACGACCGAGCCTATTTCAAGTCTGGACTACGTCAAGCCTTCGGAACGCGAGGAAATCCGCGAAGAAGTAACTGTCACCGAAGAGACCACTAAAGAAGGCAAGCCTAGGAAAATTGTGAAGAAGAAAATTATTCGACGCAAGGGCAAGAAACAACAGGTCACTGAAGAACAGACTGTCGAGGAAGAAGGCAAAGCACCAGTAACAACTGTTGTGGCTAAACCTGAAGAGGAGTATACTCCTGAAGAAACGACCGAGCCTATTCCAAGTCTGGAATTCGTCAAGCCTTCGGAACGCGAGGAAATTCGCGAAGAAGTAACTGTCACCGAAGAGACCACTAAAGAAGGCAAGCCTAGGAAAATTGTGAAGAAGAAAATTATTCGACGCAAGGGCAAGAAACAACAGGTCACTGAAGAACAGACTGTCGAGGAAGAAGGCAAAGCACTAGTAACAACTGTTGTCGCTAAACCTGAAGAGGAGTATACTCCTGAAGAAACGACCGAGCCTATTCCAAGTCTGGAATTCGTCAAGCCTTCGGAACGCGAGGAAATTCGCGAAGAAGTAACTGTCACCGAAGAGACCACTAAAGAAGGCAAGCCTAGGAAAATTGTGAAGAAGAAAATTATTCGACGCAAGGGCAAGAAACAACAGGTCACCGAAGAACAGACTGTCGAGGAAGAAGGCAAAGCACCAGTAACAACTGTTGTGGCTAAACCTGAAGAGGAGTATACTCCTGAAGAAACGACCGAGCCTATTCCAAGTCTGGAGTTCGTCAAGCCTTCGGAACGCGAGGAAATCCGCGAAGAAGTTACTGTTACCGAAGAGACCACTAAAGAAGGCAAGCCTAGGAAAATTGTGAAGAAAAAAATTATTCGACGCAAGGGCAAGAAACAACAGGTCACTGAAGAACAGACTGTCGAGGAAGAAGGCAAAGCACCAGTAACAACTGTTGTGGCTAAACCTGAAGAGGAGTATACTCCTGAAGAAACGACCGAGCCTATTCCAAGTCTCGAATACGGCAAGCCTTCGGAACGCGAGGAAATTCGCGAAGAAGTAACTGTCACCGAAGAGACCACTAAAGAAGGCAAGCCTAGGAAAATTGTGAAGAAGAAAATTATTCGACGCAAGGGCAAGAAACAACAGGTCACCGAAGAACAGACTGTCGAGGAAGAAGGCAAAGCACCAGTAACAACTGTTGTGGCTAAACCTGAAGAGGAGTATACTCCTGAAGAAACGACCGAGCCTATTCCAAGTCTGGAATTCGTCAAGCCTTCGGAACGCGAGGAAATTCGCGAAGAAGTAACTGTCACCGAAGAGACCACTAAAGAAGGCAAGCCTAGGAAAATTGTGAAGAAGAAAATTATTCGACGCAAGGGCAAGAAACAACAGGTCACTGAAGAACAAACTGTCGAGGAAGAAGGCAAAGCACCAGTAACAACTGTTGTGGCTAAACCTGAAGAGGAGTATACTCCTGAAGAAACGACCGAGCCTATTCCAAGTCTCGAATACGGCAAGCCTTCGGAACGCGAGGAAATCCGCGAAGAAGTAACTGTTACGACAGAGACCACTAAAGAAGGCAAGCCTAGGAAAATTGTGAAGAAGAAAATTATTCGACGCAAGGGCAAGAAACAACAGGTCACTGAAGAACAGACTGTCGAGGAAGAAGGCAAAGCACCAGTAACAACTGTTGTGGCTAAACCTGAAGAGGAGTATACTCCTGAAGAAACGACCGAGCCTATTCCAAGTCTCGAATACGGCAAGCCTTCGGAACGCGAGGAAATCCGCGAAGAAGTAACTGTTACGACAGAGACCACTAAAGAAGGCAAGCCTAGGAAAATTGTGAAGAAGAAAATTATTCGACGCAAGGGTAAGAAACAACAGGTCACTGAAGAACAGACTGTCGAGGAAGAAGGCAAGTCACCGGTAACAACTGTTGTGGCTAAACCTGAAGAGGAGTATACTCCTGAAGAAACGACCGAGCCTATTCCAAGTCTGGAATTCGTTAAGCCTTCGGAACGCGAGGAAATCCGCGAAGAAGTAACTGTCACCGAAGAGACCACTAAAGAAGGCAAGCCTAGGAAAATTGTGAAGAAGAAAATTATTCGACGCAAGGGCAAGAAACAACAGGTCACTGAAGAACAAACTGTCGAGGAAGAAGGCAAAGCACCAGTAACAACTGTTGTGGCTAAACCTGAAGAGGAGTATACTCCTGAAGAAACGACCGAGCCTATTCCAAGTCTCGAATACGGCAAGCCTTCGGAACGCGAGGAAATCCGCGAAGAAGTAACTGTTACGACAGAGACCACTAAAGAAGGCAAGCCTAGGAAAATTGTGAAGAAGAAAATTATTCGACGCAAGGGTAAGAAACAACAGGTTACTGAAGAACAGACTGTCGAGGAAGAAGGCAAGTCACCGGTAACAACTGTTGTGGCTAAACCTGAAGAAGAGTATATTCCTGAAGAAACGACCGAGCCTATTCCAAATCTGCGATATGTCAAGCCTTCGGAACGCGAGGAAATTCGCGAAGAAGTAACTGTCACCGAAGAGACCACTAAAGAAGGCAAGCCTAGGAAAATTGTGAAGAAGAAAATTATTCGACGCAAGGGCAAGAAACAACAGGTCACCGAAGAACAGACTGTCGAGGAAGAAGGCAAAGCACCAGTAACAACTGTTGTGGCTAAACCTGAAGAGGAGTATACTCCTGAAGAAACGACCGAGCCTATTCCAAGTCTGGAATACGTCAAGCCTTCGGAACGCGAAGAAATTTGCGAAGAAGTTACTGTTACGACAGAGACTACTAAAGAAGGCAAGCCTCGGAAAATTGTAAAGAAGAAAATTATTCGACGCAAGGGCAAGAAACAACAAGTAACTGAAGTACAGACTGTCGAGGAAGAAGGCAAAGCACCAGTAACAACTGTTGTGGCCAAACCTGAAGAGGAGTATACTCCTGAAGAATCGACCGAGCCTATTCCAAGTCTGGAATTCGTCAAGCCTTCGGAACGCGAGGAAATTCGCGAAGAAGTAACTGTCACCGAAGAGACCACTAAAGAAGGCAAGCCTAGGAAAATTGTGAAGAAGAAAATTATTCGACGCAAAGGTAAGAAACAACAGGTCACTGAAGAACAGACTGTCGAGGAAGAAGGCAAGTCACCGGTAACAACTGTTGTGGCTAAACCTGAGGAAGAATATATTCCTGAAGAAACGACCGAGCATATTCCAAGTCTGGAATTCGTCAAGCCTTCGGAACGCGAGGAAATTCGCGAAGAAGTAACTGTCACCGAAGAGACCACTAAAGAAGGCAAGCCTAGGAAAATTGTGAAGAAGAAAATTATTCGACGCAAGGGTAAGAAACAACAGGTCACTGAAGAGCAAACTGTCGAGGAAGAAGGCAAAGCACCAGTAACAACTGTTGTGGCTAAACCTGAAGAGGAGTATACTCCTGAAGAAACGACCGAGCCTATTCCAAGTCTCGAATACGGCAAGCCTGCGGAACGCGAGGAAATCCGCGAAGAAGTAACTGTTACGACAGAGACCACTAAAGAAGGCAAGCCTAGGAAAATTGTGAAGAAGAAAATTATTCGACGCAAGGGTAAGAAACAACAGGTCACTGAAGAACAGACTGTCGAGGAAGAAGGCAAAGCACCAGTAACAACTGTTGTGGCTAAACCTGAAGAGGAGTATACTCCTGAAGAAACGACCGAGCCTATTCCAAGTCTCGAATACGGCAAGCCTTCGGAACGCGAGGAAATCCGCGAAGAAGTAACTGTTACGACAGAGACCACTAAAGAAGGCAAGCCTAGGAAAATTGTGAAGAAGAAAATTATTCGACGCAAGGGTAAGAAACAACAGGTCACTGAAGAACAGACTGTCGAGGAAGAAGGCAAGTCACCGGTAACAACTGTTGTGGCCAAACCTGAAGAGGAGTATACTCCTGAAGAATCGACAGAGCCTATTCCAAGTCTGGAATACGTCAAGCCTTCGGAACGCGAGGAAATTCGCGAAGAAGTAACTGTCACCGAAGAGACCACTAAAGAAGGCAAGCCTAGGAAAATTGTGAAGAAGAAAATTATTCGACGCAAAGGTAAGAAACAACAGGTCACTGAAGAACAGACTGTCGAGGAAGAAGGCAAAGCACCAGTAACAACTGTTGTGGCTAAACCTGAAGAGGAGTATACTCCTGAAGAAACGACCGAGCCTATTCCAAGTCTGGAATTCGTCAAGCCTTCGGAACGCGAGGAAATTCGCGAAGAAGTAACTGTCACCGAAGAGACCACTAAAGAAGGCAAGCCTAGGAAAATTGTGAAGAAGAAAATTATTCGACGCAAGGGTAAGAAACAACAGGTCACTGAAGAACAGACTGTCGAGGAAGAAGGCAAGGCCCCTGTAACCACTGTTCTGGCTCAACCTGAAGAAGAGTATATCCCTGAAGAATCTGCAAAACCTTTCCCAGATGTGGAATATGAAAAGCCCACGGAACACGAGGAAATCCGCGAAGAAGTGACTGTGACTCAAGAGACCACTAAAGAGGGCAAGCCCAAAAAGACCGTAAGCAAGAAGATCATTCGTCGGAAGGGTAACAAACAACAAATTACCGAAGAACACACCGTCGAAGAAGAGGGTAAGGTTCCAGTAACCACGGTTACTGAATTGCCAGTGGAGGAGGTTGCAGAGTTACCTGAAGTTAAGGAGAAATTAGAAAAGCTTTCAAAGGTAATAAAAAAGAAAAAGCCAACAAAACCAAAGGAAGATAAATCACAGGAAGATATTAAAAAATTGAAACAAAAACTCAAACCTCTTCGCGTTGATGTTGAAGTAACACAGGTCAAGCCAACAAAACTTAAAATCAGCAAGCCGGAACCTGAGAAACCGCAGTTCGCTCAGATAAAACTGAAGAAGGCTCCTATCGTCAAACGGAAGGACGGTAAGAAAGACAAATTTCCTCGAATACTCTTACGGAGTCGTGTCACATTCTTCGAGTGGCCGCCTGGAATGCGTCGTCCCAAGATCACTTTATTGAAACCTCAATTTGTACAAAATGGGATACTTTCGCACACTATTGAGGAAGCCTTTAAATTGAAGAAAATTAAGCAGAAGAAATTTAAGCCTACAGACAAAGATGAGCTAGACCTTGAAAAGCTTGACGCTGATTTCGATGATCTGAAAAAAGTTCCTCTAGAAGAAATGCCAGAGAAAACACTATACGAACGTAAGCCGAAACCTGAAAAACCGCAGAAAAAACCGGACGAAAAATTGAAGATCGGCAAGGGCACGCCACGGGACGTCGATGAAGAACAGCCTGAGCAGATAAAACTAAAGAAGATTCCGGAAAAGAAACTGCAGGAAGCAGATGAACTGAGTCCTGTCAAAAAACCGGAGAAAGTTACGAAAGACAAGAAGAAACCTAAAGATAAGGATGACGTACCCGATGACTTGAAGTTCAAACCTTACGACATAGAGCCATTCGAAGCAGAATTAGAGAAACGCGAGCCTATGGAAGAGGAAGAAGTCCCTGAAGATACGGATAAGTCTGAAGGCAAGAAAAAACCAAAGCGCAAACCAAAGAAACCGGCACAAAAATCAGAACAAATCGCTATTGTTCCTGGAAAGCCAAAACCAAAAGAAGACGAAGAAACTCCTGATCGTAAGTTCAAGATTCGTCAAGGTCCGAAACCCGATGAAGAGTCCGAAAAAATAACGCTTAAACCTTGGAAGAAACCTGACGATAAAGAAGACAAAGAAAAGACCTACGATGATGGCATCAAGTTCGTACCCTACGACAAGGAACACGAAGACAGTCCTGAGACAATTGAGACCATAACTACTCAGGAAATCATTAGAACACCTAAAAAGAAGACAAAGAAGGTGACGAAAAAGCGTATCATCAAGAAAAAGGGTCCAAAACAACAGATTACAGAAATAACCACTGTCGAGGAAGAGGGAGAAGCTCCCAAATACGATGTTGTCGAACATCCGGTTGAAGAGATACTTTCTGACGAAATAATTCCCTCTCTGCCATTGGAAGAACGCAGTGTCGAGTCTACAGAGCCAGAAGAAGTTCGCGAGCAGGTAACTGTAAGTGAAATTATAACTGAAGAAGGCAAGCCTGTAACGGTGACGAAGAAGCGAACCGTAAAACGTAAGGGCAAAAAGCAGACAGTCATCGAAGATGAAATTATCGAAGAGGAAGGCCAAGCTCCCGTAGTTCTGCATACTGAAACACCCATGGAGGAAATAATTGATGAAGAAACCTACTATCCTCAAGATATTGTTGAAGAAGAACAACCAACCGTGGTTGAACAAGTTACTGAAGAAGTGACAGTTACTGAAATAGTTACGAAGCAAGGACGCCCTCAAAAGAAGACAAAGAGAAGGCTTGTCAAAATGACAGGAAAACAGCAAAAGATTACTGAAGAGGTTACTGTCGAAGAAGATGGTAAGACGCCACAGACAACAGTCACGGAACAGATTGTCGAAGAAGCTCCTGAATCCATCGAGTGGGAAGAACAACCTAAAATCACAGAGGAAATACGTCATGAAGTAAAGGTTACAGAATCGATAACGCCTGAGGGTAAACCCAAGAAATTCACCAAGAAAAAGAAGGTGGTGAAACGTGGCAAAGTGGAAAAGGTGACTGAAGAAATAACCGTGGAGGAAGATGGAAAAGCACCCGTAACTTTCATTATCGAAGAACCTACCGAGGGAGATGTGGTTGAGGAGGGAATTGTAGAGTTCATACCCGAAATTGAAGAACCCAAAGAAGTCGAGGTGACCGAACAAATCAGCGTCACCGAAGAGGTGACAGACAAAGGCAAACCTCGAACGGTCATTAAAAAACGTACCGTTAAGACGAAGGGTAAGAAGCAACGTGTAGTCGAAAAAATTACTGTTGAAGAAGAAGGCAAACCTCCAGTAACGACAGTACACGAAGAACCGGTTGAAGAGGTCCTTCTCGATGAAATTACTACAGTCATGCCAACATTCGGAAAAGCAACTCCGTCCGAAGTTGAGGAAGTACGGGAACAGGTCGTAGTCACCGAGGAAATAACGCACGAAGGAAAACCGAAAAAGATTGTGAAGAAACGAGTTGTGCGAAGAAAGGGAGACAAACAAAAGGTAACGGAAGAGACAACTGTTGAAGAAACTGGCAAGGCTCCGGTGACAACTGTCATCGAACATCCTGACGAAAGTATTATCTTCGAAGAAACTACCAAACCACTCGAGGAAATTGAGGACGTCGTACCAGAGATTGTAACTTCCGAAACTACGGTAATTGAAGAACTGACGCCACAGCGCAAGCCCAAGAAAACCACCAAGAAACGTACCACTGTTCAGAAACCTGACAAAAAGCCTCGAGTGACCGAGGAAACGACTGTTGAAGAAGAGGGCCAAGAACCTGTGACTATTGTCCGCGAGTTACCAGCAGAAGAGGTTGAAGACGTCCTATCAACACCAGTCGAGCCCAAGAAAACAAAGAAAACAAAGAAAACACCTGAAAAACCTGCACCTGCTGACGTGGAAGATTTCAAACCTGTAGAGGTCGTAGAACAACCTCTTCCAGTTGAAGCAGAAGAGACTGGGAAGAAAAAACCTAAGCGTAAGCCGAAGAAACCGACTCAGGAAACCGAAGTAACTGAAATTGCTGAAGATCTTCCTAAGGAAACAGAAGATATACCCGAAATTGTCGATACAATTGTTACTGAAGAAATTCAGGAAACACCGTACAGCAAGCCCAAAAAGGTGAGGAAGGTCAAGGTCATACGTAGAAAGAAGGGCAAAAAGCCCGAAGTTACCGAAGAAGTAACAGTGGAGGAACATGGCAAAGCACCAGTGACAACGAAAACCGTTGTACCTACTGAAGAGATTGTGGATGATGACGAAATCACTGAATTACCAGCTCTAGAAGAACCAGTAGAGCCAACAGTTATCGAGGCAACGCGTGAAGAGATCACAGTAACAGACGAGGTAACCGAAGAAGGCAAGCCCAGAAAGGTTATCAAAAGACGTAAGCTTGTTAAGAAACGCGGAGAGGATAAGAAGGTAGTTGAAGAGGTCACTGTGAAAGAACAGGGCAAGGAACCCGTTACGACAGTCAGTGAAGTTCCTGAAGAAGAATTGCCTGTGGTTCAAGACTACAAATTCGATATACCTGAACCCAAGAAGAAGAAGACTAAGAAGGTTCCGAAGCAAAAGCCCGTCATCGAAAAGACTCCTGAGCAGATAGAGAAAATCGAAGAAATAAAAGAAAAATTGAAACCACAATTGATGAAGATTGAGAGGAAGGACCAGAAACCAACAAAACTGAAAATGGGTGAGCCTCAAACACCTGAATTCGCTCAATTTAAATTGAAGAAGCCCTCCGTGGCAAAGAAGCCGAAAGAAACTCGTAAACGTGATAAGTTCCCGAAAATTATGCTGCGCAGTCGAATAATTGCTCATGAATGGCCACCTAGCATGAAATATCCTGTAATTACTGAATTTGAGCCGAACGAAGTACAATCCGGCATTCTTTCTCGCAATATGGAAGACGCACTCAAGATCAAGAAGCCAAAACGGAGAACTACCAAACCTGTGAAGAAAGAACTAACAGATTTGGAAAAATTGGACTTGGAGTTCGAGGAATTGAAGAAGACTCCATTAGAAAAGATTGAAGACAAATCTGTGTACGAGAGGCAGCCGAAACCTAAGAAGCCTGAGGAAGAAACACCCGAGAAGTTGAAGATCGGCAAGGGCAAAGTTCCTCCGAAAGAGGAGCCTGAAGATCAAAAAGTAACATTGAAGAAGATCCCCAGGAAAGATCAGGAAAAACCGGAAGAGGCAGAACCAATAAAAAAGAAGAAAGAGCCTAAGCAAGGAAAAAAAGAGCCTAAGGAAGGAAAAGAATATCCGGAATTATCACCATTTGAGCCGTATGACATACCTTCGGATGACGTTGAACTCGAGGAAAGGGAAATTCCAGAATTTCCGGATAAGGAGAAACCTGAGAAAGACAAGCCTACTAAGAAACATCCGAAAACCAAGAAGGTGAAGCCCACACCCGAAACAGAGACAGTTGCTATTGTGCCTGGTGTACCTAAGCCCCAGGAACCAGAAGAAGAGCCTGAACACAAATTCAGAATTCCTCAACGTGATAAACCCGAAGAAGAACCAGAGGTAATCAAACTGAAACCTTGGAAGAAGGTCGTTGAGCCTGAAGTTAAAGAAAAAAATCACGATGATAGCATCAAGTTTGTTCCCCGCGACGAAGACGTGGTTGAAACTGTTGAGACGGTAACGACCGAAGAAATTCAAGAAGAGCTTGGAAAGAAGCCGAAGAAGATCACGAAGAAAAGAACAACAAAGAAACGCGGTCAAGAAAAACCCCGAGTCACCGAAGAAGTAACTCTTGAAGAAGAAGGTGAACAACCTGTCACCACGGTCACATTCGAGGAAATCGAAGAAGTCGATATTCCGATCGAGAAACCTCAAGCAGTAGAGCCAAAGATTGTCGAAGAAGTGACAGAAAGAGTGACTGTAACGATAGTGGAAACGGAAGAAGGTAAACCTGTCAAGGTGCATAAAAAACGTACGATCAAGAAACACGGTGATAAAAAGCAGGTAACGGAAGTGGTGACCGTTGAAGAGGAAGGTAAAGAACCGGTAACAACGGTTATCGATGAAATCGAAGACACTACACCAAAATCACACGACAAACCGAAACACAAAAAACCAAAACAGTCTAAAGATGTCGAGCGGGGTCCAGAAGGTGAGCCTACTTGTCAAATACTACTTTATACTATACTACCTATTATTTTACAGTACATTATATACGAGGATTATTCATTACAATATATATTAGCACGTAAACGATCGCACTATACTACAGAATTAAACGAAACAGACATATCAACGATACGACCTGCTATTATGACCAAATGTATGTCCATTGTGCTAAAAGCATCGGCAAGACATTATCCTATTGTTGTTTTTAACTATGTCGACGCTGCATTGTCATATTCAGCTATTAATTTATTTGTTTACTTGTACAGGTATCACCCAGGAAACCGTACAAGAGGTAAGAGAAATTTCCATATACTCTTTTCGTTAACGCTTGTAAGATTTGTGTTAATCAAAATATTTGTCCTATGCAGAAAATCGTCGAAGAGGTTGTAGAAGAGAAGCCCAAACCTGTCAAGAAGAAGCCCAAGACCTCGGCGGATGACGTTATCGAGGAAATCACCGAAGAGATCATCACGGAAACGCCGAAGAAGCAGAAAGCCAAGTCGCTTGTTGAGGAAGTAGAGACTGTCGAGATAACTGAGGTAGATGTTAAGAAAGCACCGGAAAAAGAGGTTGTTGTAGTCGAAGAAGAGATCATCGAAACAATAGAAACACCTACTACAAGAATAATCAGGAGGAAGAAGCCAACGAAAAAGGGAAAACCGGAAGAAATCGTTGAGGAAATAATAGAAAAGCCGGCTGAAGAATCTGTCCTTATGGAAGAACAACAGATTGTGGAAATAACGGAAACTCCGACGAGAAAGGTTATCAAAAAGAAGACTGCGGTGACCAGAGAAGACGGCGTTCCCGAAGAAGTCATCGAGGAGATCGTTCTCCACAAGCCAAAGAAGGAAAAAGCGAAACCTGTTGTCGATGAACTTGAGACTGCCAAGGTTACGAAAACCATTGTGAAGCAGGGTCCAGAAGAGACTGTTGTCGTTGAAGAAGTCATTGAAACTGTTGAAACTCCGACTAAGATAACTACCAAGAAACGTAGAAAGTCGCTGAAGAAGAATGTACCTGACGAGATTGTTGAAGACGTAGTAATGAAACCAGTGGAGGAGAGAACTTTCATGGAAGAACAGCAGATCGTCGAGATCACGGAAACACCAACTAAGACTATCATCAAGAAGAAGAAGGCTGTCACCAGAGATGATGGTATTCCAGAAGAAGTTGTCGAAGAGATCGTTATCCATAAACCGAAGAAAGAAAAGGCAACACCGATTGTGGAGAAGCTCGATACTGTTAATATCACGGAGACTGAAGTCAAACAGGCACCCGAGGCTAAGAAAAAGAAGCCACTGAAGAAGACCAAGCCTGGAGATGAAAAAGTAACCGAGGAAGTAGTCGAAGAGATTGTAGTCG
The DNA here is from genome assembly GCA_949699805.1 of Tromatobia lineatoria. Classification (NCBI taxonomy): domain Eukaryota; kingdom Metazoa; phylum Arthropoda; class Insecta; order Hymenoptera; family Ichneumonidae; genus Tromatobia; species Tromatobia lineatoria. The sequence continues at coordinate 18,152,288 of OX453039.1, read as the reverse complement.
TGAAGCCAAAGAAAGAAAAGGCTAAACCTAAGGTTGATGAACTTGAAATTGCTGAAGTTACGGAAACCATCGTCGAACAAGCTCCAGAAGAAACTGTCACCGTAGAGGAGGAAATAATTGAAACAGTCGAAACTCCAACACAGCGAACTATCAAGAGACGTAGGAAGTCGGTCAAGAAGGATGTTGCGGATGAGGTTGTAGAAGAGGTTGTATTAAAACCCGTAGAGGAACGGACTTTCATGGAAGAACAACAGATCGTTGAAATCACAGAAACTCCAACGAAAACTGTCATTAAAAAGAAGACTGCAGTCACTAGAGAAGACGGCATTCCAGAAGAAGTGATCGAAGAAATCGTTTTGCACAAACCTAAAAAAGAAAAGGCGAAACCTCTGGTAGACGAATTGGAGACTGCGAAAATTATTCAGACTGAAGTTAGACAGGCTCCAGATTTGGTAGAGGATGAAATCATCGAAACTGTCGAAACACCTACAACAATGACTATCAAGAAACGTAGGAAGTCTGTGAAGAAAGATGTGCCAGAGGAAATTGTCGAAGAGGTAGTCATCAAACCTATAGAAGAGAAAGTGTTCATGGAAGAACAACAAATAGTTGAGATCACGGATACGCCCACTAAAACCGTCATTAAAAAGAAGAAGGCTGTTACTCGAGAAGATGGTGTACCTGAGGAAGTCATCGAAGAAATTGTCATTCAGAAGCCCAAGACAGAAAAGGCGAAGAAAGCTATCGTTCCAAATGAGAGCATCGAAGTAACTCAAGTAATCACTGAGATGACAACAGAGGATTTGGAAGTCACAGAAAAACCAAAGGAAGAGGAAGCTATGCCTACTGAAGATGTACCAGATGAGGCTAAAATCACTGAAGTCAAGACCAAGAAGGCTCCTAAGAAACCAAAGAAGGCATCTGTTGAGGAAGTGGAAAAAGAAGAGGAACAAGTCGAAGAAATCAAGACCAAGAAACCTAAGACGGAAAAAGCAGATAAGACAATTTCGCCTAAAGAAAGCATTGAAACAACTGAAGTGCTTTCTGAAATCGCACCCGAAGAGCTTCCCGAAGAAGAGAAGCCAAAAGAAGAAGAAGCTGTTCCTTCACAGGACGTTTCTGAAGAGGCTAAGGTTACAGAAGTCAAGACTAAGAAGGCTCTGAAGAAGCCGAAGAAGGCGACTGTTGAGGAAGTTGAAAAAGAAGAGGCACAGGTTGAAGAAATCAAGCCTAAGAAGACGAAGAAGGAGAAGGCAGATAAGACCATACTACCGAAGGAAAGCATCGAAACAACCGAAGTCGTTTCTGAAGTCGCTACTGAAGAACTTCCGGAAGACGAGAAACCTGAGCGAAAAGAGGCCGTATCTGTTCAAGAGAAGGAAGAAGAAAAGGTTGAAATCACCGAAGTTCCTGTCACTAAGGCTCCGAAAAAGAAGAAGAAGGTACCTGAGGAAGTGAAACCGGAAGAAGCGAAACCTGAAAAGCCAGTAGAACAACCAATAAATGGCCACGCTCCTAAGGAAGAAGTACCAGCGGAAGTGCCTGTCGAAGAAATTCCAGAGATCAAGCCGACTGAAGAAGTTAAAGAAAAGAAGACAGTGAAGAAGCCAAAAAAGAAGAAGCCTGTGAAGAAAGATGAAATCGAGGAATGGGTGGAACCTGAGTATGAACGACCGGTGCTGGAACCCATGCCAGAGAAGATTCAGTGGGAACCCTCGAAGAAGAAGAAGGAAAAGAAACCTCTGCCGGCTGAATTGCAAAAGCTCGTACCTCAGAAGATCGAGAGGAAAGAATTTAAACCAACAAAGCTCACGTACATGGAACCGAAGGAAGAATCTCAGATTGGCACAATAAAGCTCAAAAAGGTTGCCATTCCTAAAAAGAAAGACGTTTCGACGGTTAAACTTCCTAAGTTCCTTCTCAAGAGCCGCATAACTTTCATCGGTGATTACCCACCAGAAATACAAAAGCCAACTATCACGGTGATGGAAGAAAACCCTGTTCAGTGTGGTATTCTATCGAGAAACACGAAGGAAGCGCTTAAGATACTGAAGACCAAGTTCAAGCCGACAAAACTGCCAGAGGTAGAGCTCACTGAATTGGAAAAACTTGACAAAGAGTTTGAAGAACTGAAGAAAGTACCTCTTGAAGAAATCGAAGACAAGTCCATCTACGAACGGCCTCCGAAACAACCAGCACCTGAAGAGGAAAAGCCGAAACCTTTGGTTATTGGAAAGGGCAAGGTTCCTAAGGAAAAGAAAGAGGAACCTGAAGACATCAAATTGAAAAAGATCCCTGAAAAGAAACCTGAGGAAGTTGAAGAGCCTAAGAAAAAACCGAAGAAGCCGGAACCCACTGAAAAACCCGTGGAACAGAAAAAGGAAGAGCCCAAACCAAAACTGGAGCATGATGAACTCAGGCCGCTTGACTTTGATAGACCAGAGCTCGAGAAATATGTTCCTGAAGAGGTAGAAGAGCCTGAAAAACCAGCTCCCGAAGTTGAACCTAAACCGTATAAGCGACCATCAAAGAAGAAGCCTGATCAAGATCTTGAGCAAATACCTCTGATTCTGGGTGAGCCAAAGCCTCCAGAACCAGAAGAAGAGCCCGAAGTTAAATTCAGGATTCCAACATCCAAGAAACCAGAGGAAGAACCAGAAACCATCACTCTGAAGGGCTGGAAGAAGGACAAACCAGAGGATGAAGGAACGAAGGAATTCCCACAGAAAGACACTGAGACTGCACCTCGGGCTCCGAAAGAACCGAGTCCAGAGGAAGAGAAGGTTCCAAAGCAGCCGAAAAAGAAAACCAAGAAGAAGCCTGTGCCTAAAAAGGATGAGGTCGAAGAATGGGTGGAGCCTGAATATGAACGACCGGTTCTTGAACCGATGCCGGAGAAAATCCAATGGGAACCCACGAAAAAGAAGAAGTCGATACCAAAAGAGCCCTCCAAGGAAGAACCTGTTCAGGAAGAGCCTGTCGTAGAAGAACCTGTTGAGGAAAAGCCCATCACGGCAGAACCTGTCAAGGAAGAGCCTGAGGAAGTTCCTGAAGTTGTAACGCTAAAGAAAAAGCATAAAAAGAAGCCGGAGGTGGAAGAAACGACTGAGGAGGTAGTATTAAAGCCTGTGCCCAAAGTGGAAGAGAAACCTGAAGAAATTGTCGAAGCTATTATCGAGAAAAAACCAGAGGAAAAACCGGTCGAGGAAGAAGCAGCTGACGAAGTTGTAATAAAGAAGCCTGAAGCTGTTGAGAAAGTTGAGGAAATTGAGGAAGTTACTGAAGAAGTAACAGTAAAGAAGAAGAAACCGAAGAAGAAGCCTGAGAAAAAGAAGGATGACGTATTAGATTGGGTTGAGCCTGAATATGAGCGACCTGTTCTTGAGCCGATGCCAGAAAAAATAGAATGGGAACCATCGAAGAAGAAGAAAGAAAAGAAAGAAGAGCCTGTACCAGCGAAGCCGGCTGAGGAAGAACCTAAGGAAGTCAAAGAAGAGCCTGTGACAGAACCTGTCAAAAAAGAACCCGTCAAGAAAGAGCCTGAAGAAGTCCCTGAAGAGGTTGTGATCAAGAAGAAACCTAGGAAGAAGCCCGAGGTCGAAGAAGTGCCTGAGGCAGTCGTATTGAAGCCTGTTTCTAAGGAAGAGGAAAAGAAACCTGAAGAAGTTGTCGAAGCTAATATCGAGATTAAGCCAGAGAAAAAACCGGTAGAAGAAGAAGCTTCCGACGAGGTTGTAATTCAGAAGCCTGTCCCTGTTGAAGAAGTCAAGGAAGTTGTAGAGATCACTGAAGAAGTAACAGTCAAGAAGAAGAAGCCGAAGAAGAAGCCAGAGAAAAAGAAGGATGATGTATTAGATTGGGTCGAACCTGAATACGAACGCCCCATTCTCGAGCCGATGCCGGAAAAAATAGATTGGGAACCCTCAAAGAAAAAGAAAGAGAAGAAGGAAGAGCCTGTACCAGCGAAGCCGGTCGAAGAGGCTCCTGAGGAAGTACCTGAAGTAGTTACTCTCAAGAAAACACCTAAGAAAGAGCCGGTGGTAGAAGAGACAACTGAAGAGATTGTTATCAAGAAGCCTGTTCCTGAAGCAAAGAAACCAGATGATGTTTCTGAAGCGGTAATCACCATGAAGCCCAAGAAAAAACCTGTCGAAGAAGAGGCTGCTGATGAGGTTGTAATCAAGAAACCAGTTACTGTCGAAGAGACCAAAGAGGTCGAGGAAATAACGGAGGAGGTGACATTGAAAAAGAAACCAAAGAAAAAGCCCGTTGTAGAAGAACCAGCCGAAGAAGTAGTCATTATAAAACCAGCTCCAGTGGAAGAGGTTAAAGAAATTGAGGAAATCTCTGAAGAAGTAACAATCGCAAAGAAACCAGAGAAGAAACCAGTTGTAGAAGAGGCGGCTGATGAAGTAGTTATTCAGAAACCTGTCCCCGTCGAAGAGGTCAAGGAAATCGTTGAAATTACGGAAGAAGTAACAGTCAAGAAGAAGAAACCAAAGAAAAAGCCTGAGAAAAAGAAGGATGATGTATTAGATTGGGTTGAGCCTGAATATGAGCGGCCTGTTCTTGAGCCGATGCCGGAAAAAATAGATTGGGAACCCTCAAAGAAAAAGAAAGAGAAGAAGGAAGAGCCTGTACCAGCGAAGCCGGTCGAAGAAGCTCCTGAGGAAGTACCCGAAGTAGTAACTCTCAAGAAAACACCTAAGAAAGAGTCGGTGGTCGAAGAAACAACCGAAGAGATTGTTATTAAAAAGCCTGTTCCTGAAGAGAAGAAACCGGAAGATGTTGCGGAAGCGGTAATAACGATGAAGCCGAAGAAGAAGCCCGTCGAGGAAGAAGCAGCTGATGAGGTTGTGATTAAAAAACCGGTTCCTGTGGAAAAGACCAAAGAAGTTGAGGAAATCACTGAAGAGGTGACTTTGAAGAAAAAACCAAAGAAAGAACCGGTTGTGGAAGAGGCTGCTGATGAAATTGTCATTCAAAAACCGGTACCTGTCGAGGAGGTCAAAGAAGTCGTCGAGATTACTGAAGAAATATCAGTCAAAAAGAAGAAGCCGAAGAAGAAGCCTGAGAAAAAGAAGGATGATGTATTAGATTGGGTTGAGCCGGAATATGAACGACCTGTTCTCGAGCCGATGCCAGAAAAAATAGACTGGGAACCCTCAAAGAAAAAGAAAGATAAGAAGGAAGAGCCTGTACCTGAAAAACCTGTCAAGGAAGAACCTGAGGAAGTACCTGAAGCGGTGACACTCAAGAAAACACCTAAGAAGAAGCCTGAAGTCGAAGAGACTACCGAAGAGGTTGTTCTTAAGAAGCCCGTTCCTGAAGAGAAAAAACCGGAAGAAGTTACAGAAGCTGTAATTGCAAGAAAGCCCAAGAAAAAGCCTGTCGAAGAAGAGGCAGCTGACGAAATCACCATCAAGAAACCAGTGCCCGTCGAGGAGACCAAGGAAGTTGAAGAAGTCACTGAAGAAGTTACGCTGAAGAAGAAACCGAAGAAGAAGCCTGTCACTGAAGAGGCAGCCGATGAAGTTACCATCAAAAAACCAGTTCCTGTCGAGGAGACTAAGGAGGTTGAGGAAGTCACTGAAGAAGTGACCCTGAAGAAAAAACCGAAGAAGAAGCCTGTGACAGAAGAGGCTGCTGATGAAGTTACCATCAAGAAACCAGTACCTGTCGAGGAGACTAAGGAGGTCGAGGAAGTCACTGAAGAGGTAACACTCAAGAAAAAACCGAAGAAGAAACCTGTGACGGAAGAGGCTGCCGATGAAGTCACCATCAAGAAACCAGTACCTGTCGAGGAGACTAAGGAGGTCGAGGAAGTCACTGAAGAGGTGACACTCAAGAAAAAACCGAAGAAGAAGCCTGTGACGGAAGAGGCTGCGGATGAAGTCACCATCAAGAAACCTGTGCGTGTCGAGGAGACTAAGGAGGCTGAAGAAGTTACTGAAGAGGTCACTCTCAAGAAAAAACCGAAAAAGAAGCCTGTCGTCGAAGAGGCTGCTGACGAAGTTACCATCAAGAAAATCACGCCTCAAGAACCTGAAGAAGAAGAAGTCACTCAGCAAATAACGCTCAAGAAAAAGCCGAAGAAGAAGGAGCCGCTCGTAGAAGAAGTCGAAGATGCTGAAGTGACTCTAAAGAGAAAACCAAAGGCCGGTGTAACAGTTACAGAAGCGGAAGAAGTGTCTACCGAAATAAAATTGAAGAAGAAGAACCAGAAGAAGGTCGTGGACGAGGCAGCGGACGAGTTGTCAATCCAGAAGCCCGAGGAAGTCGAGGGTCCCGAAGAAGTAGTAGAAGAAGTCGTCGAAGAATTCACGATCAAACGTAAACCTCCGAAGAAGGCTCCCAAGCCAATCGAAGAGATTTACGAGGATGTGACCCTCCGTAAACTTCGTCCGAAGCGTAAATCCAGACCAGACATCAAGGAAGTCACTGAAACCGAAAATGTAACATTCCGGCCACGCCGCACCAAGACAAAGGAGGATGTCGAGCAAGAATTCAAGATCTCGTTGAACACTTACGAAGAAGAAGACATATCAATGTCCGGCAAAGTGCGTTTGAAGCCGAAGAGAAAGCCACTCACGTACTCCGAGGAAACGGGTGAAGAGACCATCAGAATAATCCAGGAACCTGAAGACGATGGACAGCCAATAGTCGAAGAAATCATCTACGATTCCGACGAGGAAGCCAAGGACGAATACAGCATTGAAGAGCTCGATGTTGATGAGTTCAACATGCCACTCAGACGCAAGGTGAAGAAACAACCGCGCCCTTACTCGGTAGAAGATTTCGAAGAAGACGACGTGAAGATGAAGTTGAAGAGGGACCGAAAATACTCATACGAGGAGACGGACGAGTCTTTGGCACTCAAATTGAAGTCTAAGAGACGCGTATCAACGTTCGATGAAGGTTCGAGAAAATCTTGATTTCTTCGACCTTGCTGAAGAATATAACAATGCTTTGTAAATTTGCTTATGCTTTATTAAATTAGAAAGCTTTGAGACTGGTTGTCTACAAATGAACCGTGAGTACGCCAGCGCTTAATGTCCCTTTACCTAATTACCATAAATCCTACCATTTCTTCTGCCATCGATAATGGAACTCACACATCCGCAATTGAAAAGCATACCGGCATAGGTATATAACAAACTGTCTTGGAGGCTCTAACGAACAATCACGAGCAGCACGTTGCTCCGAGCTATCGTCGATGCTCCTGAAATTAACGACTGTACTTCGACTATTTACAGAGGAAGCTAGTCTGAGCATCACTAGAGAAGGTGATATCTTCGAAGAAGGTAAATATAAATTTTCCTGTAGAAATAATCAATTGGTTCGATTGCAATTCAATGAGTCATCATTTTAGACGAGGAATACACCGTACATGACGGCGATACCATGTTCTCCATTTGTTCTTACGTCGCTGAGACTGACGAGGCCATCGATCTTGTGGAGGGAGAAAGAATTTACGTTATAGGTAACAATTCCGTTGATTTGCAAGTTCAGCTTTTTGAAAATAAATCACATTTACAAGACTTAATCTTTTTTATTTTTTCCTTTAGAGCATACAAACACTGATTGGTGGTTCGTGAGGAAACACTTGACCGCTGAAAAAGGTTGGGTACCAGCTCAATATCTGCTGGACGAAGCTCATTACACGATCTACCTTCAACGTAAATTGCACGAGAAGATCGACAAGCTCCCAGTTTTCGAGAGTAAGTCATTTCAGCAAGTTTCACATTTTGATTTACGAGAAAACGGCGCTAACAGGGTATTTTTGCAATTTTCAGAACCTGGACCAGGCGATAAGGCATCTGCACCTCGATTCATCGAGAAGCTTCAGCCAATCCACACTCCAGATGGTTACACAGTGCAATTCGAGTGCCAAGTGGAAGGTGTACCAAGACCACAAATCACCTGGTTCCGTCAAACTGCGATAATCAAACCATCACCAGATTTCCAGATCTATTACGATGAAGACAACGTTGCGACTCTCATAATTCGCGAAGTATTCCCTGAAGACGCTGGCACGTTTACCTGCGTCGCTAAAAATGCCGCAGGCTTTGCTTCGAGCACTACAGAACTTACGGTCGAAGCTCCTCTTTCCGATCATGGATCAGACATCACGGGACCATCAAGAAAGAGCTTATCTAGGTGGGTACATTTTTCAATTACCATTCCGAATATTCCAGGCCATAATTTTGATCGGCGGGCTTTGAATGACAGTAAAATAAAGACCGTTTATCGTTTACAACTATTTTTTATTATTTTAAATATATTGAAATAGTTAATACGTTTCTTTCTGACATTTTAGGGAGTCATCCCTTGCCGATATTCTGGAGGGAATACCGCCAACCTTCTCGCGCAAACCAAAAGCCAAATGCGTTGACGAAAAGAACGACGTCATATTGGAATGTCGTTTGGTCGCTGTACCAGAACCGGAAATCACTTGGTATTACGAAGACACGAAGATCACGACCAAGGAGAACATCGTCGTGGTTACCGAGAGCGATATGCACATGTACTGCAGTGTTATGAAGATCAACAAGGTCGATAAGCGACAGGAAGGTCGCTACAAGATCGTCGCCAAGAACAGAGAAGGCGAAGCTGCAATCGAGATTCCGCTCAAGGTCAAGACTGGTGCTAAGGAACCACCGGAAATTTTGGAACCGTTGAAACCATACGTCGTAAGGGAAGGCGAAACCGTTGTCTTGTCCACGCAAATTGTCGGCACACCAACTCCCAAGGTCATTTGGTACAAGGATGGCAAACCTCTTAAGAAGGATCTCACACCGAAAAAAGATGGAGATACGCACACCTTGACCCTGATTCAACCGCAACTTACCGATGCTGGAGATTACTCTTGTGTCGCGAAGAATGACCTTGGAACTGCCGAGACAAAAGCTTCTCTTGTCGTTGAAGGTAACATTTTTGCTATTTTAATTTTCCGAACTAATCCTATTCCGATTTTATTTTTCAAGCAATATAATTAAAATTTCGTAACAATTGCGTGTCAATACCAATCGAAACTCATTTTCAAGGTCGAATTCATAAATCCAAGTTCGAACTCCAGTTGAAACTTGAGTGTGAAATAACATGTGTTTTTTAATACGAACTTCAATAAAGATCTGAGATTATGATTTCGACCCTTGAATATTTAATATCATTGCTATGGCTACTAATTCACTGTAAGATACGCTTTTTTGTCGTACTCCACGATCAAAAGCTTCGTTGCTTCAGCAATAACACTAAAGTTCGTACTTCGCTTCGCTAATGTTTATTGCAGTTGATGCAAAGCCTAAACCCTCACATGGTCACATTATGGAACCGGTGAAGGAAGAACCAGTCGCTGGTATGCTACGCTTTTTGCTTTGATCAAATGCTTCAAGATTTCCGATCAATAAACGAGACTCTTATTATTTTAGAAACTCCGAGTGGTGCACCTGAACCTCCACTATTCACGCAACGGTTCCAGGAGCTAACGGTACCTGAAAAGGGAACCTTTAAGCTCGTTGCCAAAGTCACTGGCAATCCTGTTCCTGAAGTTGCGTGGTTGAGGTAAGCAGTAAAAGAAAATTGAAATAAGTTTTATTTAAATAAATTACCGAAGGAACATTTGGTAGTGGTACCAGTAAATGTGTATATGAACAATACGTTACAGTCATATTCATCGGGCAATCTTTTTTGCAATATTTCGATGAATATCGAAAAATCGAAGTATTGAAGTATCGAGCTCTCGAGATATCGAAGTATCGAAATATCCAAGTATCAAGATATCGAGATATCAAAATATCGAAATTAACAAGATATCGAAATATCGAAACATATGACTAAAATATATAAAAAAATAGATTGCTAAATTTATTGATATCGACCGTGGTTCTTTAACCTGGAAATTTACTATTTTATTGTAATTTCACAGAAATAACAAGCCACTGGAGAAATCACCCAACATAAAAGAGACCTACGATGGTGAGAACATAATTCTGGAAATAAAGAACGCAGATTCCGAAGTAGATGCTGGCGATTACAAGTGCACGGCGAGCAATCCTGTCGGAAAGGCTTCTCATGGTGCCAAGGTCACTGTCGACGTGCCCAGGGTAACTTTCACGAAGAAACTGGTTAAGGAATTGGAAGTAGACGAATGGAGAACCCTGGAATTGATCTGCGAGACTTCTCACACGGTTTCGACGACTTGGTGGCACAACGAGAAGGAGATAAGTGGAATGGACCATCGGGAAGTGATCCAAGAAGGTCGCACCCATCGCTTGGTGATCAAGAGAACCACGACCAGCGATCAAGGCACATACAAATGCACCGTCAAAAATCAGACGACAACTTGTGACGTTACTGTCACTCCTGCCAAACCCGAATTTATCAGGAAACTTCAAGACTTTGAGGTCAAGGAACGCGAAGTCGCTATCCTCGAGGTTGAAATCACCTCCGAAACTGCCGAAGTCACCTGGCAGAAGGATGGCGAACCTCTTACGCCCAGAGATGATAAATTGGAGTTTGTCAAGGAAGGAAACGTCAGGAAGTTGTTCATTCGCATGACTTCGGTTCATGATGAGGGAGAATACACTTGTGCTCTTCCCGATGAAGAATGTACTGCTGAAGTCACTGTAGTCGGTGAGTAATTGCTTGCATTATTTGTCAGAGAAAAAGACTTAAATGTACGACGAAAAAATCCACTTTTTTCTTGAAATCTATTTGTGCAAGCAGATTTGATTTGCTTAGTGCAAAAAACGTATTGTCAAAAATGTTTAGGTTTTTTATTAAGATCATTCCTAAACCGGAAGTTATCGTGGATACGAATCTATTAATAAGGGACCTTTAAATAAATATTGATCGATGATTTCGCTTTTGTAGAATTACCACCAGAAATAATAACGAAGATGAAGGACGTGAAGATTGCGAAGGGCGATAAGGCCAAATTCGACATCGAGCTCACAAAGGGCGATGCGCTGGTTCGCTGGTTCAAGGACGGTCAAGAATTGCAGTTCTCTGAGCACGTTCGTCTTGCCATCGACGGTAAACGTCAGAAACTGAAGATCTTCGACGCAGAACCTGAAGATGCTGGTGTTTACTCCTGCCAAGTGGGAGAACAGACTTCCGAGGCTAGGCTAATAGTCGAGGAACCGGGAGTTGATTTGATCAGAAGACTTCCGGACGTGACGCTTGTTCCGCTCGACGAGGACGCGCTCTTCACCATCGAGCTATCAAGACCTGTTCCCGTCAAGTGGTTCAGGTAAAAAAAATCATAATGCCAAAAATTTATTTTATATTTTACCGATCGATATCTTTGAATTTTTTTCGCGTAAATTGTTTATCTCACTGACTGTAAGTTCTAAATGGCCTCGTGTTGGATCCGCCATTTTGACTTTTAAAAATTCTTTCGCGCAATCGTGACCCGTGACCTCAAAATTTTGTCCGCCACGTGGATCCGTAATTTTGAATTTTGAAAATTTGATAACGCAATCGTGATTAGGGATCCAAAAAACCCCATATATCAACTTTCAGTAAAATCGAAGCTTATTTCCTTGAAATTATGTCCACCATTTTGGCTCGCCATTTTGAATTTCGAAATTCTAATAGCCTAATCGTGAGCAACGATCTAAAAAACTCCCGTGTATTACTTTTTATTGAAATTCGACGACTAGGAAAACACGTGTACCAATGGTATTCATATTTTTATTATTCTATGTGTTTGCCGTGACTATAACGGTACTTTTAAGAGGTTAGAATGATTTAGGGCCAAGAAAAAACTTTCTCATAAAGTTGAACTATTATGTACACTTTTGGTTAAAATTCGGAATCGTTTCCATTACTTTCTGAATTGAAAAAAAAAAATTCAAAATGTTGCTATTATTCAATTACAAATATATCATATTGTTTTTTAGAGTCATTAAAATGCAATTTTGATCTTATCAATCGAAAAAGCATACCCGAAATAGTGGAAGACGTGGTTTCAAAGACGATAGTTATTTTTCTTTTCCTGTTAAAAAAAATGTACATTTCCCGTCGTTAAAGGGTTAAAATAATAATAATTAAAAAATAACTCGTGAAAGACATTGTAAAAAAATTTCATTTTGCAAATGCGTACATTGGTTCATAGTCATAAAAAATTATTGAATCAACCCATAAAACTCGTTAATGACTATTTTTGTCATTCCACTAATCATCTCCCTCTTAACATTCTTACAAAATTATAATTGAACGTGAGTAAAATGCTCATGGTCTTGTATAAAAATTTCAGGAAAACCGAGGAGATCACGGAGTCCCAAAAATACACGATAATCGACGAAGGCGTTGTGAAGAAACTCATCGTGAGCGAATGCACAGTGGACGACGCATTGGAATACAGCGCGGTAGTCCTTAACGTCAAGACTTCATCAAGATTAAAGGTTGAGGGTAAGTATCTCATGAAAAAAAAATATATAATTCACCTAATGTGAGTCTCACGATTTATTATTGCGATTTTTAGTCGTTGAGTCTTCGCCAAAGATCGCCACAGACTCGCCGAAGTTGTACAAGGCGAAGAAGGGCACGGACGTCGAGATGACAGTGCGATTCACAGCATCGCCGAAGCCAACTGAAGAATGGACCGTGGATGGACGAGTTGTGACGGAATCGAGGAAAATCGTTAAGACGATCGACGAGGAATCGGCGACATTAACCATCAAAAAGGTTCAGGAAGAAAACGTGGGCGATTACACCCTCAAGCTCACGAATGTTCATGGTGAAGCGACAACGGAAATGAAGCTGATCGTCGTGCGCGAACCCAGCAAACCTCGAGGACCAATGATCGTCAAGGACATCAGATCCGATCGCGCTACCATCGAATGGAAACCACCTGCAGATTTTGGTGGCTGCGATCTTACGTCGTACGTCATCGAAAAATGCATCACAACGAAAAAGACCTGGACCAAGGTCACCGAATTAGAGACCGAAGTTCTGAGCTATTGCGTGGACAGCTTGGGAGAAGACTTCGAGTATATCTTCAGGGTCATTGCGACGAATGAGGTCGGACCCTCGGAGCCACTGGAATCTGATCCTGTGACCGCCAAATCTTCATATGGTGAGTTAAAAAACCATTTTTAATGATTACCCGAAGAAAAAAAAAAATAACATGAGCGAAAAATGTCTGTTTTGTGTATGAGACACTTTTTTTATTTCATGCACTCATTTGAACGGTTTCGATTTCTTCGTTAATTTTATATAACGTACAGTTGTATGATCAGGATCTCTAGAAAAATTGGCACCAGGGGTGAAATAATATTTGGGAGTGTAAAAAAGTTTTTGAGAAGTGAAAGCGGCTGAACTGATGAAAAAAGTTTAGTGTCCAATATAATGGAACAATATATTGATTTTATGTTCCGAAATGTGTCAAAGATATTGGAAGCGCCATATGCTGATAAAAATCTCTATATGTCGATCTCAGATTTCGCATAAAGATTTTTGTCTGAGATTCCAAAAAGAATTTATTCGGTATGACTTTACTAATAATTATTGTTTATACCTTGATTCAGAAAAACCTGGACCGCCTCGAGGACCTTTGGATGTATCCGGAATGACGAAGACTTCATTCACGATAAAATGGCAGCCTCCAGAAAACGATGGAGGTACTCCGATCACCGAGTACACTGTCGAGATGAAGGAAACCAAGAAGAGGAGTTGGCAGAAGGTGAAGACCTCGTTTTTCGATCATTTTTCACGTTCTTGAAGAAAAAAAAGTTTTATATTGTGCTTAATTTGGTTTTATTATTTTTTTTAATTTTTTTTTCAAAATTGATGCTAAATTTGTGCTTTGCATTTATGCTAAATTAGATTTTTGAATTTATGCTGCATTTAATTTTTTCAACTTATGCTCCATTTCATTTTGGAACTTACGCCAAGTTAAATTTATTCACAGATTGGCACAACCAAGGGAGACACGACGAACATTATCGTATCAGAACTCAAGACCGATGTTTCCTACGACTTCAGGATAACGGCAAAGAACAGCGTAGGCGCAGGACCTCCGTATTTGTCGGAGGAGCCTATAACCGCCGGCAAACGTATAAGTAAGTATATCGAGGAATAAGCAAACAAAAATATAATGACAACGCACATAACGATTTTCGCTTCTGCATATAGAAATAATAAAGCTGACGGAAAACTCGATATACGCTCTGCTCGGCATATTCCCCGCTAAAAAGGTGATCTGTCGGTGTCGTGCCGTTAATTCGTGACGTCAATACGTGCCGTTAATTCCTGAAATAGTGGACCAGATTATTCCTAACAAATTACGCTTTAGGCTCTATAACTTCAACGTTATATTGTTAAAACTTTGTGCATCGAAATTATCGGTTTCTAAATTATCAATTTAATTTTTTTAGCACCTCCTTCTTGCCCCCTCAACCTCCAAGTAACAAACGTGACCAGCAGAAGCGTTACTTTGTCCTGGTCTCCACCTGAAAGCACTGGAGGCACAGAACTCACGGGTAAGTCACGTTTAAAAAATAGAAAAAATATTTCACGAATTTCACGTAATAATTCGTACGAAAAACAATACTTTTCAGGCTATGTTATCGAAAAACGACCGATGGCCGGCAAGGATTCACCATGGACCAAGGTTGTGACACTGGATGCAACAACGTTACAATACTGCATCGAAAATCTCAAGGAAAGCGAATTCCTCTTCAGGGTATTTGCTGAAAACAGCATGGGACTCAGTACACCGACTGTTTCTGAATCTGTTACCCTCAAGACTCACGCAAGTACGTATTTAAGGACGAAACTAGCATTAATTGTTTACATTTACTTTAATTGCCAAGTCGCTTTCAATCAAAATTATTCTAATTTACTTTCTAGAATTTTTAAAATTCTGATAAAATTCTACAGCTTGTGAAATTGCTTCAGAATTTTTGGGTTGAGATAGAAAAAGATGTTTGAAAAAAATAAATATTCTTCAAATATAGCAAATATACTACTTTGGTATTTCAAGACTCCGAATCATTCATTTTTCTTATTAATATAAATTACTATTCTTAATCCGTAAATTACTGTCAATTTATTTAAAGCGATTTTTGAATCTTTTGATCCTTGAATTATGCTTTTATCTCATATTCCTTTATGGAAGCCAATTTTGTGATAGTTGTGATATTAAAGCTAATTTTTTCGGGAATCTTTTAGTGACGATTTAGAAACATGTTTTAAGAAATATTTGTAATAAATCTGCGACATCGGTATTCAAATTATTTAAATTATTTTTAACGTTTTTAAATATATATTATAGTGTCTTATCATACTAAGAAATTAAAAAAATAAAAACTTGAACATATTTCTTAACTTTTTTTTTTCGCAGCCGTTCCATCACCGCCAACAGCTCCGCTAGAGATTCGACAAATCGCTGGCAATACAATAGTAATAGAATGGGGCAGACCCGAATACGACGGCGGTGCACCTCTCGAAGGATACAAAATAGCTATTCGAGACGTGAAGAAGACCATGTGGATGGAAGTTGGTCGTGTAAACGCGGACACACAAAAGTTGAACGTTCGGGACCTTCAGGAAGATCACGAGTATCTTGTCAGGATCTATGCAAAGAACGAGGTCGGATTCAGCGAACCGCTGGAGTCTGAGGAACCGTTTAAGATCGTACCAGCCTCAGGTGAGTGTCTTATATAATTTAATATTATAGCTATCGATTCATCCACTTTTCAATCATTTGAAATTATAATAATTAAAAAAAATAATTTGAAAAAATAGACAAACGACTTCAATTCGTGATAGTCATGAATCTGTTAAAAATCGGCCGGCTAATGAACGTTAATTGAATCAATAAATTTTATATCAAATCCAATACACATTTACATTTAATTCTTGAAGAAAATTAGTGTTATAGATTTCTTTTATAATTTATTTTTGCATTATTTCTGTACGATTTTTTTCTTCCTCATATATGAAGGATTGTTTTTATTTTTTTTAAATCAAGATTTTATGTCAGAACGCTCAGAATCGTCCAAAACATCGAGAAAAGTAGTTTAGAAAAAACGTCTGTATGTGTGTGTGTGTGTGTGTGTGTGTGTGTGTATCTGTGTCAACCTTTCAACCGATTGAGCTAAAATTTGGCACATAAGTGAAGCAGCAGTTTGTCTTTGATTCTTGCGATTTTTTACAAAATGTATGCAGAAATATTTTTTGTATGCCTTTATGAAATGTTTCAAAAAAGGACGTGCACGCTTTAGCTTTCGTAAAACTGATGATATTTCCCTAAATATTTTTTTTATAAGTGCAGGTACTCTTAATGTTCTTTGTTAATAAATTTTATCGAAATCAGTAAGGTGGTTCGGATTTTATAGTGTTTTGCCAAAGTAAGGGCAAAAACGTGATTTTTTTCAAAAATTTCAAAACTCTATAAAATCCGAACCGCTATTCCAATTCCAGTCAAACTCAATACGAAATAACATTAACAATACCCGCACGGATGAAAAATTATTCAGCAACATTTTCCCATTTTTACAAAAGCTAGAGGGCGCATGCCCTTTTTTAAACAACTCTAAAAGCTACTAAATGAAAATTTCTGCATACATTTTTGAAAAAATGACAACTGTGGAAGATGGGCTGCTGCTTTACTAGTGTACCAAATTCGAGTTCAATCGGTTGAACGGTTCTCAAGTTACAGGTGATTGAAATTGCAAAGCCCTGCACAAACACTCGGACATTTCTTTTAACCTCTTTTCTGGACTTTTTGAGCGAATCTGAGTGTCTGACATGAAAACCTGGAAAAAATTCTTTTCACGAAAACAAAAAAGCTTCCTCTATCAGAAAGCAATACCTAAAAATGGTTATTTACTTTAAAATATTGCAAAAATATGAAAAATTAATTAAAAAAATTTTAAACAGAATTAACAGTAATCGAGCCAGTGGCCGAGGCAACGGATCGAGGCGAGACAGCGTCGGTGAGCTTCAGCACGGAGAATACAAGTTCCTGGCTACGAGAACACAACATGGACGCGGATATAAGTTCGTACGCGCGTGCAAGGCTTCTGCGGAAGGACGAGTACTTCTTCCGTATCTGGCACTACGCCAAGAAGCTCTTCGAAGAATAAGCATTTCCGAAATTCCACTGATAAGAAAAAAAAAAAAGAAAATAATGTATTATAACTCTACTTCCTCAATTCCCGCCTCAACTAAATCGTTGTTGTTCGAGGAGTTAAAGTACGCGCGCGCACAAACTGATTATCCAGATAAGAGATAAACGATTTATAGAAAGCCCAGATTTTGCTACGAGTCACAAAATAATTATCTCCGTTTGTAGAAAAAATAAGAAGAATCTCGTTAGCGATGTACATAAGATTATCTGCCCACGAGTGTAACGGACGAGTGTAGAATCTAGTCAGCGTTAAAACAAGACATTTCTTCAATGAGATGTCGCCACACGTTGATAAAAAAATTTAGGTAAAATGAAGAAAACTCCTCGTGATCGAATGTCGAAAACCTTTTAAGATCTTAGGAGTATAAAAAAGTATGTAAAAAAAGAAGCGTACCTAATTATATATTTTCTAGGCTAAGAAAATCATGTCTGATACCCCGAGATACTGCATTATCCTCTAGGACCTGTTTTAGATCCGTTTTATGATAATAATATAATTGACAATTTTTTTTTCTCTTTTCCAACGATGACATTTAGCGAAAAACGAAGAAAATGTTATTGAGCGCGTTGAAATGGCGTCGTACTTAAAAATACGAACGATATGTTGAATATAATGTGATAATACCGATCGGCGCTTGCGAATCGCGAGAATTGTATTCGCGATTTTGGTTTTTGAGCGTCGATAGAGAGTTATCGTAATCCTCTTGATTTAATAATGTATAAATATTTCTTGCCATGCCATATACGTTCGTTTATTTATCTCAGTTTGCGAGGATTAAGTATTTATTGTAACTATTAGCAATTATCATTACCGTTAATTTAATATTGTATCGAATCTTATCGACGCGGACTGCGTTACTCGCGTCGATGTCATTTATTTACTTTTAAGTAATGAAGAATACGAGAGACTTGAGGCGAACGGTGCCATGCCACTCGTTGTTGGTACCCCGAGACGTTAAAATATAGGTGCAGAACATCATCACATGCATTCACCAATGACGAGTCGCATACTCCGCGAACCTCTCATACAAATATGTAAACAAGTAATAAAGTTAAGTAATGCAATTATTTTCGGCGTTGTTTACTGAATTTTTTTCCTGAAATCCCATGAATTTTTTAATTTATCAAAAGTCTTCGCGTAATTTCAGAATTTATTTTCCCGGCAATAGACAATTGATTAATTGTAACAAAATGGTAAGTGATCTTCCTCATTTTTGAAGGGGCCAAAGTAGGAAATGAAAATTCCTTCCTTCACCAATTTCCTTATTATTATTTATAATATTTAATATATCAGTTTCTTTCAAAAAGTAATATTTAAATATCAGTCTCTTTTATTCATAATGTAAAATTAAACTGGATATTATAAACAGAGTAGAGATTCATTTGTAATGTTTGTTTTTTATACTTTGTTCATTTTGTTATGATTTTTTTTTCTTTTCATGGATTGAATTTTTCAGAGCACAAATTAAAAATTGGTTATTCTCAGGTACATTTTCTGAATTTATCGAAAAAAATTGAAAATGGAAAAAACGTAGGATAATCATCGGACAGGGCTCCCGACGGAAGATAGCACTTTGGATTTTCCCGATGGAATTCGATGAGACGTTAATTTTTTCAGTCAAAAAATTGGAGTAGACTATTCGCTTTAAGAATGATAAGCAAAAAATCTAAAGTTTGGGCTTTTTCTTTATTTTAGTATAGTAAATCGAATCATTAAAAAAAAGTAAAAAAAAATTGAAGGACAGATTTCCGACCGGTATTTTGTGAAATAACCCATTTCGTATAACAATTTCTGTAAAAAAAAAAACCTCTTTTACTCGTAATGTAAAATTGGACTAAATTTTTTTAACAGAATATAAATTCTTTTGTTAAGTTGACATTTCATACTTAGAAATATCAATTGCAAATATATATAGCAAGTTACGGCCGTGAAAATTTAGACAACTGCCAATAATTGATATGCTAACGCCGCACACGATGTGAACACACTTTACGCTGGTGTACCGATGGTTGCGGGTCACAGGCGTCATCGAAGTATACGTACAGACATCTACGAAAAATGAGAAGTGTTCGCTGACCTGTTCTACATTTCTTGATTTTAAAGCTGCTCCAAATTTTGATGACAATAATTTTGTAATGAGTTCTCATCATCGATAAAATCATCACCATATTAATAATTACTGCGTTGATGACTACCAGAGATTACGTATTCTTAGGGCACTTGCTATTTTACTCGCACTGCTGTAGAGACGGTCACAGTGCTTCAGGGGTTTGAAAATATACTTTAAGAAATTTTTAGGATTACAGTTAAAGTGGGCAAATTTTTTCTTCTTATCGTTTTGAAGCTTCTTTTATTGGACAAAATTATTTATTCAACAAAAAAATTTCGAGAACTATACTAAAAAAGATCTTGCCCACTTTGCTATAGGCTAGAGAATTCTGATATTAAACAAAGTATTTTTTAGTATTTTTTCAACTTCTTTAATAATGGCATTCCATATGTCACTTTAAAAATACATTTGAAAATAATTGCCATAAATAAAAATCTGGTGTATTCGAATCCAACTAAGCCTACAAAAAATTACAAGCGAAATCGGAGACGTCGAGATCGAATCCTGGTCAAAACGAGGTAGATTGCCCCGTTCATAAATTTTAATATAGCACTTGAAGCCGAAAAAGTTGTGACAAAATCATATCAAACTTCATAATGAAAATTCTCAGTGTAGAAATGGAAGGTGTAAAATCGAAGTCTCGTTATATTCGCCGGAATTTCAAAAATGGTTACAAATTTTCCAAGTCGTCATCGACCATCTCTGGATGTAATAAAAGTCACCGACCATTCGTTATCCAATTCTGTATGACACAAGGATTTTTTCTCTCAAAAAAAAATATAGATTCCAAAAATTTGTGGCCTAAAAGGTATTCGCCAATTTTTGGTATGAACATTTTACTTCCCATCAAGACACATGTCAACTTGAGAGGGGGTAAAATATCGCCTCTTTTACTCACGAGTACCAAAAACGAGTTTCACATCCCTTAAAAAAAATCCGGCAAAATGTTTGTATATTTATTTAGCAAAAATTCGCGTTTTCTCGTACGAGTTTCATTGGGTTTCTTTGGACAGCGTCTCGTTAACCGTTCCGCTTTTCTGCCGCGTATCTCCGCAGTCCCTTTTTTATTCCCTTCGCATTATCGAGACTTGTTGCGAGCTCGTACTTTTACGGCGGTGTATATCAATCGTCGAAGCCTATGGCCAAAGAACGGGGAGAAAGAAAGATCGAGAAGAGCAAAGAGGTGGAGTACAAAAAGTAGGTAGGCAGTATTTGCGCGTTGGCTAGCGTTTCATCGCTTGACAATGCTCAACTGGTTGTAAAAAGTTGCGTTAAACTGTCCCACTTACAGCGAAGAGGGACATACGGAAGAAAATCCCTCGGGCATCGAACATGAAAGCTTATACAACAGGGAATGAGCAATAACCCTTTATTTATCGGGTACTCGAGTCACGGCTTTATTTTTCTTTCATTTGTAACTGTCTTGTAAAAAGTGGCGCCAAAAATCGTTGCTCGCCAACGAGATGGGTAATTACGTATGTCCTGTTCTTTTTTCGTTCATTGCACTGTGAGTTTTTGCATGTTGTTCAAAAATAAAAACAAAATATTGACATGCAATTTATAGTAACACGGAAATTTATTACCAGTTATATTCAAATTGAAAAATATGCAATATTTACATTTTAACGGGGAAACATTTCGTTTACAGAATTTTTTGATTACGAAAAATTTATTTATTAAAATTTTGAAAATTAGGAAAAAACTGCATGAATAATAATGCGATAGAAGAAAATATAATTTTTTTCTAGGGGAAACAAGATGACTTTCCTGGACAAAAAAATGAGAGGACCTGTTATTGGCGATTCGATTTCAATTGAGGGACGGAATTTGGATATATGAACAAATAGATATCGCTCTAAAATTAATAATGGATTTTAAATTGAGAATATTAGAACAGCATCTGCAATAAACGGCAGAGAAGATATAGCAGCGATTCCCCGAAGAAAAAAAATCAAAAATTTCGTGCAGTCTGCTGCGAAGGGATTGAGGGCGCTGCCGAGTATTTTTCTTCAGAGATGCAGCCAAAGGCGCTGAATTCTTACGGCCGATTACGGGAGAATGAGACGAAGCCGATTGCGGCTATGGTTGTGCACCAGTGTTTTCGTCGACGGCGGAGGGCCGCCCGGGGAGAAAAGTCCCTCTTGTGTTGCCATTAGAATTACAAATATCCGGAGCGCCTCCCTGCAGCTCCTCCCTTTCTCTCTTCACAGAAAGAAAGAAAGAAAGAGCTCAAGAGCATATGGGACAATCCACCCCGTTTTGATCAGGATTTGACCTCGACCTCTCCGATTTGACTCGAAATTTTTTGAAGGCTCAGTCGACCCTTAAATGCATCAGATTTATTTATTTTTCCATTGCTATTTTTTTAGATGTATTTTTAAACTGACATATCGAATTTCATAATTTCAAAAACGCAAAAAATTCTCAAAAATACTTTGTTCAATATTAAAATTTTCTAGCTTATAGTAAAAGACGACTTGATTTTTTTTCTTATAGTTTTTAAGCCTTTTTTCGATTTTAAAAAATGATGAAAAAAAAAATCTACCGCAGGCGATTGGTCAAATATTTATTTGTATGAAACCGGATTTTCCAGAATTCTTTCAGAAGGTTTTTAGGGTTTACTTCAGATTTTTCTGATTTATGCAAATTTAAAAAAAAAACTTTTTTAGAGTGGCATATCGAATGCCATAATTTTAAAATCTGCAAAAATTCTGAAAAATACTCTCTTGATTATAGAATTTTTTTAGCTTATTGCCAAAGTGAGCAAGATTTTCCTGTTTATAGTTGTTAACCTTTTTTAATTTGAAAAATTACTTTTTTTATAAAAAAATCTTAAAACAAATGGGAAGAAAAATCTTGCCTACTTTAACTATAAGCTAGAAACTTTCTATATTCAAAAGAATATTTTTTAGAATTCTTGCAGATTTTTTAATTACAGCATTTGATCTAACTTCGAAAAGATACTCAACGGAAATTTGCATAGTTCGGAATAATCTTAAAAAATTCCTGAGAATCTAAAAAAAATTCTAATTAATCCGTCTTTATACAATGGACAATTGGCTAATCATCTATAGTGAAATTTTTTTTCTATTTTTTAAACACATTTTCAATAAAAAAAAGCTTGAAAAATATATGAAAAAAATCTTGTCTACTTTGGCTGCAAGCTAGAAAATTTCGATATTGAACAAAGTATTTTTCAGAATTTTATCAGATTTTCAAATGATGGCATCCGATATGTCACTTTAAAAATATATTTTAAAAAAGTCGCCATGACTAAGAAAAAAAGTCCGGTGCATTTGAGGGTCCAACTTAGCCTACAAAAAATTACGAGCAAAATCGAAGAGTTCGAGGTCAAATCCCGGTCAAAACGGATCGGATTGCCCTGTATAAACGCCCGCTGTCCTTCGCTTTGCCTCCGCTTCGGCTCTTCAGCGTCCACCGGAACATCAGTATTTTGTTTCGTTCCATATACTCTTCATCTTCCTCCTCTTTGCCGGTCGATGCGTCGCATCGATGGGACGGCACGCGCCCTGGGCGCAAAACGTCTTGGACGCCGCGCGAAACATCTTCGACTCCTCTTAATGTCTGACATTTTCGCGAGAAATTCATCGCTCCAGGGAAGATAGGATAGATGGAATGAAGGTGTATAAATGCGCTCGACTGCTGCTGTTGTTTTCTTATGGTTCTGCAGTTCGGAGCGCAGCATAGCAAAAGCGACGTTCCTCCCCTATTTCGCTTCGTCTGTTATTTTGCTTTCCACTTCACGTCGTCAAAAAGCACCCGCAGCGACGTCGCCACTTTTATTTTGCAAAATCGAGAGCCGCAGAGTAATAGACCGAAATATTTAGCGACTCGACATTTGGAAGGGTAACGGAATCTTGGAACTCGACCGCAACAGATGGCAAATCGATTGAGTCCTCAGGCTATATGCGCTTGCCTCGTGGACTCTACTGCGATATGCCCTTCGAGAGTCCTGAAGATAATTGGCCCATAGATGCACTCGACAAACACGCGCGTCTCAAAAATATCTCAGTTGTTAACGATTTATAGCCTGAAAGTATTGGACAGACAATGTTTGAGTATAACTATTGAGGACGACTTTCAAATTTTATTTTGCGCCTTGAAGTCCTTGGATCGACATTTTTGGGCTTCGTTCAGTTTTTTAGGGTGTAAAAGAGCGGACGTTCGGTTTTTGATGGTTTTTCGAAGACATTTCAGAAAATTGGTACTTTGAATCGTTCACAATGGGCGAATTTATTTTGTGGGACATTTTTATTGTATCGTTGACTTGATAGTTATTAGCGATAATTATCTGCAGTGTTTGCGAGAAAATGTTGGATCTTGCTTTCTCGTAGAAGAAGGAATTTTTAAGGAATTTTTAAGGAATTTTTTTTTCCAGGTTTCAATGTCAGGATACTTAAAATCACCTAAAAGGTCAGGAACAGTGGTTTAGAAAATATGTTTGTATGTATGTGTGTGGATTTCAAACTAAGATACCTAAAGAACTTTGTTTGTGATTATTTTTAAGAATATTTAAACGTAAGATTATTTTTTATTGAATTTTTGTCTGGAAATTTGTAGCTGTCGGGCGAAATACTTCTTTTCCAAATAGAGTCATGCTAAAGAAAGATCCGTATTGAATTTTGGAATTAATCTACAAATAGGTTCAGCTATTATGGGATTCCGAGTTATTTAAAAAATTTAAGTTTTGCGCTAACTCATGTAGTATATCGCGGAATCAATTGTAATTTTTTACAGACTAACAGTAGTACTCAGTGCACCTACGTACCAAATTTCATAACGATCAATAAGGCGGTTCTCCATTTATGCCACTTTGAATATTTTCAAATTTTACATTTTGCTGTAACTCACGTAAAGTGTCATACAAATTGATTAGCATACTCCTTCATAGAAGTAGCCTTGTAAAAAGCTAAAAATAATGAGAAAAAAATGTGCAAGATTCTAATTTGCATCCTTTTTAATTCTGATTTTCTTACGCATTTCTGAGGAAAACAAATGTTTCTTCATTTGCATAAAAAAAACAAGCTGATAACTAACAAAATTTGATGAACGACTCTGCGAGTCAATTCTTCATCAAAAAAGTTTTTATCACACTCACATAAAAATATATAAAAAAAAATTTCATAAATAAAACCAAACCATGAGGAAGAATAATGAAAACAAAAATCGTCGGTACATACAATTCCACGAAGCATCCACAAACATCCCCCGAGTAATTATAGTATGAGGCGAGAAGTGTCCAACGCAGTCTCCAGTTCTGTCGATGTAAATCCCTCGGGAATCTCGTAGTCGTCAGTCGGACACCGCGAATTTACCTGTGGCCGATGGTCCCCGACAGTGCAGGGGTATTTTCGCAATAGGAAAGCCCTTCGGTCCTCGGTAGTGGAGAGTTTGATGACTCGAAGCAATCGGTGGAGCTTCGTGAATTGTTCGCGAACTAATTTCCCGTTGAATCGTGCTGTAGATGGTGAAGCCGTAGGTGAGAGTGCCGGAGAGTGTCAGGGCAAGGGCTGAAGAGGACTCGCCGCTTCCATACCGACTGTAACAGCAGGAGAGCTTTCCCGATCACGTCGTAACTCTTCGAGTACGCGGCGTTACAGCGTCGCGTCCAGAAGCTCGTCCACTCTATCTCGGAAATGAGATTAGTTGGGATGTTCGTTACAAGCTCGTACCGCAAACGCGTTCACGCGATTCCCTTCCTCTCGTCTCGTCCTCCGGGAACGACGTCAATCCTCCGCCGTGAAGTACGATTCTGCGAGTCCCTTCAACCTGCAACACATTTCAGTCAGAGAATTCAACACTGCGATAAACTCGGAAAATTTTCGCTCTTCCTATTTCGTTTAAATAGTGTTTTTTTATTGCGGTTCTATGCACCGGGCAAAAAAGTTTTTGCATCTAAATTGCCGTCCTGGAAGTTTGGATTTCAATCGGATTTAAGTTAATACCGATGCAGAGAAATCGGGTAAAATTAAGTGACAATCATTCAAAATACAAGAGGGGAAAATTCGCGAATGTGGTAAATCCTGTAGGTTTTTTCACTTTGGTTTCTAAACAACGTTTAGAATTTATTGTTTATTGTTCAATATGCGATGCTTATGGTTTGTGCTGATAATGGATCTTAATAGGGGCTCTGTTGTTATACGAGATACAACAACAGGAGCACGATCAGAATTTCCCTTAATTTTTTTACGAAATTTGGTTTAGAATACATAAATATTTCGTTGAATCTAGTTCCAAAGGACTAGATTTAATATTGACGTAGGGAGAGGGATATTGTGACTGTTATATCGATTTTGCTGACACGATATCGTAGAGGATATATTATTTCTGTTTGTAATCAAAAAAGTTTATCTACTATTTTATTTCCTAGTCTTTTATATTTTGTAACACATCTTAAAGAATCCTACCTTTTTGTGCCTGTCGCACTTTACATTTTTTCAGTAGATATAAAAGAAGACTGCATATGTACAGTGCCACATTTTTTACTTTGTGCTTCATTGCGAAAAAGTAACTTTTCTACGAGTGAATTGTATCGTGTATATTAAAGCGAATTTTTGCACTAGTGTGTAAAAAAGTAGTCTTTTCGCACTGCTGTGTAAAGAAGTAGACTTTTCGCACTAGTGTGTACAAAAAAACTTTTCGCACTGGTGTGTAAAAAAGTAAATTCCTTCCACTGTCGTGCGGAAAAGTAAGTCCTTTTCACTAGCTTCCGGAAAAGTAAATACATCCCGCTGGCGTGCAAAAAAGTAGATTTTCTTTACCAGGGAGTGAATAAGTAGATTTTTCGCCCTAATATGTAGTAAAGTAGATTTTTTGCACCGGTGTACAAAAATGAATTTTTTATTCCCCCTTTCGATTAGCTGCATATGCATTTCCAAAATGACAAATTAATTACTTTTCAGAGTTAAATAATTGACTCAAGGAAAAGAAAAATTCTGCTGATTGCGTAATTAAAACCGACTTTTTATTGAACGAAATTGTTCCACCCCGATAAAAACTACATTTTTCTTTCATAATTTATTCTCATGCTCCTTGCTTGTCATCTCACGTTGTAAGTCCATGTGATATTCATGTGCTTAAGGTGGTGGATGCGGTGGAGGAAGCGATCGTTGAGTGGGGTCGCCGACATCGAGATGAGTCTTTAACGTCCCGTTTGCAAATTGGAACATAAAATCACGGTTGTAACGGGCTCTCCGTTGATTGTTCGTTACCGCGCACTGCCTACGCTTAACATACTCGCGATACATCGTTTGTACGGGCACACGCATACACCTTAAGCTTATATAGTGATGCGAAACTGGCCGCGTCGTAACTGTATCTCGAATATGAAATATTTCATCGATGGAAGATCCTGCGGCAGCCCTTTTAGCATGTATCGCATCGTCACAAGCAATTCTAATCTTATAATATTATATAGCCCTTATAAAACGAACTGAAATATATATTGTTCAATTCACGATGTATTAATCATAACTGAGAATCGTAATTTTTGTTCTTGTCTCATTAACTAATATGATTCAATATAGAAAATTAGAATAACCGTCCTAAATTTTTTGAATACTTTTTTTTTATTAAGTGCACGTTTGCAATAAAAATAGGTTACAAAAAAATTCGCTTCTTACTAGGAGAGTTAATTTATGAGAATTCGCGTAAATTAAATATTCCGGTCAAAATATGTACAAATTTTTTTCAACCCCTACAATATTAGTTTTATAAATTATTAAATTAATTTTTGCAAAGAAGAAAAAATCTGATGTGAATACTGTGATGTGAATACCCGAGAATTTTATATGGAAAATTAGAATTATCGCCCAAAATATCTTCAATAAAAATGTATATTAATTCTATATCTGCAATGAAAATGGACTCCAGATGAAGTCGCAATTTCATAAGAAAGTCAATTTACAAGAATCCTGGTAAATTGAATATTTTTAATCGAAATATGAAAAAAAGTAAATACATTTGGAATTTTTTCCCAACCCCTACAATATTTGGTTTATTAATTATCAAATTATTTTCTGTAAAAAACAAAAAATCTTATGTGATTACTCGAAAATATCATATAGAAAATGAGAATTATCGGCCGAAATCTCTCGAATAATAACGTTTGTCTTTAACGAAAATGGTTACAATAAAAATAGGCCCTAGATACAGCCGCAATTTTATAGAAAATTAAATTCACAAGGATCACGAAAATAAAGTACAAGAAAATAGTAAATAAAATAATTTTGTTAAACAATGCACAAAAATGAATACCTTCCGATTTTTTTTTAAGCCCTACAATATTTGTTCTATTAGTCTGTATATTATTTTCTGTGATGAACAAAAAATCTGATGTTCAGTTCTTCAAATACTCCAACTGCGATTCGTCTTGGTAACCGAATCTTTGATCTTGATGAGTGGATTCTCAGTGACCGGTAGTCGAAGACTGCAGGAGGAACAGCTGATATGCAGGAGCAAAAGCGAAGGCCTAACAACTGTCCATTAAGCCTGTCGACCTTGGCGTTCTCCCTTGACGTGCAATCGGGGGCGGCATGCAAAGTATTTAAGGACGTTTTTGCGTCGTGAATCTTTGTGAGATCCGTTCTATGGCTCACAGAGAATTCCCGCCGCCGTCGCCACTCTGCTAATTGCAATCACAAGAAACCGATCTCACCTGATTCTCTTCTGCATATAACAGACAGGGAACTTCTCGATCCTCTTCGAGTTCCTTTCGCGATTGTCCGACTCGCACACGTCCTTCCGAAATTTCCGCGCCCTTCGCCATGTCGCAGCACTGCCACTCTCGCGATCGTTCCCTTTTTTCATCCTCGGAGAAACTGATTGGACTCGCCGATCTTACTAATTGGGTAGATCATGAATCTTTGATTAAACGTCGACGTGCACCGACGTACTTTATTTTTTACTTGTTATTCTTGCATAAAATGAAGAAACCGCTTAACGAATAAAAAAAAAATTTCGAGGCGTCGCTTATTGAGTTTTTTTTTACCGGAAGCCGAAACTGTGAATTCTGAAATCAGAACCAAAAGTCACTTTTTTATTCAATTGTGTAAAAAGTTTAAATCGCGTGTTTTTAGTCATTAAATATGCGACTTGAGAAGAAGGGTGAAAATCAAAATTTGATATTTGGGAGAAAAACAAAATTCGCGGTGGATTTTCCGACCGGAAGTCGAATCTGTGGATTTTGGAATCAGGAATGACGAAAAGTCACTGTTTTCAAAATCGTAGTAAAAAAGGTTGAAACTTATGTTTTCAGTGATGGGATACACGACTTGAAAATGATAGCGAAAATCACAATTCTACATTTTGAAGACAAGATATAAATCGAGGTGGATTTTCCGACCGGAAGTTGGAACTGAATTTTGGAATCAGAAACGACCAAACGTCACTTTAAAATAAGGAAACAAGGTAGAGGTTTGCATATTGCTTCCTTATTAATTTTCATCTCTATGAGGAAGCTCATTTATTTTTGGCTCCCTCATATATAGAGGAAGTTTTGGAAAAAATGAAAATTATTGACAAAGCAATGTGCAAAGTTCGATTTTGCAGCCTTATTTTAAATACATTAGAAAATTTCAAATTTATAATAATTTGAGTCATCATAATCGAAAATTTGGTAACACATTGTCGAAAACAAAAAAATTTCATAAAATTCAAAATCACATCATATCCGAATCGCTTTACTAATCGTCACTAAATTTGGTACATAGCAGAGCTTAATGTTATTTTCTCTATCTGGAAGATTTCAATCAATTTGTTCACATTTTATCTGAAATAGAGCAAAACGAACATTTTTCAGAAATTTCCAAATCTTATAGAAATTGAACCACTTCACCAATTTTGCCCAGATTCAATACCAAAGGTCGAATCATTTAATGCAATTTTAATACGAAGTTTCAGCCCGGTAGCTAAAAATTTGTTCAATCTAGAACGTTTACGTACTTTCATGAAAATTTAAAAATTTCCTATAAAAGTAAAATGCGTTGAGCGATTTCTATAAAATGTATACAAATAAGCGATTAGACAGTACTGTACATGTTGCTTAAATTTCAGCTGATTCGGTCGAATAGATTACAAGTTACGGTTATATGAGTTCGTGGCCTTTTATCACACGCACACGCGCATGCGCACGCACGCACACGCACACGCGCACGCGCACATCCGAGACAGCGTTTCCTATTTTTTCAACCAAAAATCGGATCTACGAATTTTGTCATCGCAACAACAAGAAACTAGCCTTCATAAAATCACCATACAAATTTTCGAAACGCGCCTCAAATTAAAAGATCCGATTTCCTAACATCCGATTTAATAATAACCAGATCACAATAAATAGTTCTACAAGATATGTTGGGTGGGGGTCAAAATAGCGAATGACCAAAATAGCGAATGGCTAAAATAGCAAATTCAAAAATAAGGAACGTCTAAATGTAGAATGCCCATAATTATGGAATTCACTTTTTCAGCCATTTGCGATTTTTATTATCCGCTATTTTAATTGCATTTCAATAAGATGGAAGTCAAAATAGCGAATGGCTGAAATAGCGAATTCCATAATGACGACCATTCTGGATTCCGACGTTCCGAATTTCGAAATTCGCTATTTTAACCATTCACTATTTTGGTCATTCGCTATTTTG
This sequence comes from Tromatobia lineatoria, assembly GCA_949699805.1. Lineage (NCBI taxonomy): Eukaryota > Metazoa > Arthropoda > Insecta > Hymenoptera > Ichneumonidae > Tromatobia > Tromatobia lineatoria. The sequence goes on along the minus strand of OX453039.1, from coordinate 18,122,373 downwards.
ACCCCCACTCGATATATTCCCAGTAAACACGTTTTTGAACGGCAATGTAACCTAGAAGTTACATGTGATTGTAACAATGTTACCCTTGCGATATGTCGAGGATATGTAACGTAGGAGTAACTCGTGATGTTCCATTTGTTATATGCAGGTAATGTTATCGTTATGTAACATATTTTCGTTGCCGTTGCATAACAAAAGCTATGGAGCTGCAACGCAACGTGCAAGTAACAATGGGGACGTCACTTTCGTGACAGGAACGCAATGTTGCGGTGATGTAACATGGCAACATAACAAGTATGTTGCGAAAAGTATGTAACATACATATTACAGTGGTTATAGGACACCGTCAACATTCACGTTATGCAACCGTTTAATACCGTAGTTCCGTTACAGTTATGTAACGAAAGTGTATAACTGTAATGCAACATCTTTGTAACGATTGTAATGTAACTGTGAGGATAGTCCAGTCATGTTACAGTTACGTAATGTGATAACATTGCTAGAACGTTGCAAAAATATGTAACATCTACGTTATGTAGTTTCGTTACAGTCATGTGACAAAAATGTGTTATTGTTACGTAACATGTGTATCACGATGTGATGTCCGCTAGATGGCATACGACTTAAATGTTTCTCGCAAGCGATTCGTGTCACTAACGTATATAAGTCAGCGTAGCTGTGCAGCTTCATATACACACCGGAGTGATACTCTTCGGAGATTTCAATCGCTTCGCATCATTTGTCAATAGCTTGTTCTACTTTTAATAGTAGCAGCTAATATTTTTGACTCCCAAGGGTAGCAATTTATCAATCCTTGAAGCTCTTTTGTGGACTTACAGTCCACAAAAGAAAAGCCAATGTATTGTCAATATGACTACATTTTGGCAATATAACGAAACAGTAATAGCTGTGTAATTCAAATTGCACAACACAACATAACTAAATTGCAACGCAAACGTAACACATGTTACATAACACATAGTAACATTGCTGAGTGGGAAATAGTAAATTACATGTAAGTCACATGTAAGTTACAAACAATTTTTTTGATTATGTTGCTGTTACCTTGCAGTAATATCCTGCAACACACTACTAACATTGCAAGACCGTAACGGTTATGTAACACACGTTATATAACATTTGAATGTTACTTGTTACATATCTGTTACGCTACGAAATATACGGGCAACGTAACTCAATTGTAACAGTTACGTAACACATGTTATATAACATGGTAACATTGCTGAGTGGGAAATTGTAAATTACGTGTAACTTACATGTAAGTTACACGTGAGATTACTTGTTACATTGAGTTACATAGCCGTTACGTTGCTGTTACAATACCGTGTTTACTGGGTTGCAGCGCCTATCACAAAATGGAGTCGTCAGTTCGCCTAGTACCTTGGAAATCCTTCTGAAAAGCGGGTAAGGTGAATGACCTTGAAGTCCTTGGCTGCGCCAAGTGCAAGGTCGGGTCAAGGTTTCCATCTTCTTGCAATATTTACGCGGGTGTATTTGCCCCGCAACTTCAATTTTATTTTTTCCTCTTCTTTGAATCTTCAGGCCTTTCGTTACATGTCCTTTATTTTGTTTGGTGTACATGTGTTTTACTGGAAGCGACGAGCACGCTAGGAAAAGTGAGGCGAGGCACATATATAGCATAGGAGACGGCGCGCTGTTATGACCCTCGGTTCTTTTGCGAGTACGGCGCGATAACGCGTACCCGATACGCATCTAGCATGAGGCATGGCGCCCCAGCCGAGAATTATGTTTGCCTCGCGTATTTATTGCCATCGTGGCCAAGCACACCGAGTTCTATAACGCGATGCAACGCGAACGTGTGGCAGTACTGCTCTTGGTATAATACCGAAGCACGCGGGCGAAGAGAGTCACGAAGAACTTAGAAGTACATATGAAAAACGAGAAATGTATATGTGGTAGTTGCGAGAGAAGAGGAACGAGGAAATTTTCTTCGCTTCACCGCGACCACGCCTTGCTCCTGTCTTCCGGCACCTTGAACCCGTATAACGCGATCGTGTTCCTGTTTCTGACCTTGCATATGGAAATCTATTTTTTATATACTTGTTTAGACGTTAAAATATCATGATATTACATTTTTCCTTTTACAAATCGAGTGGGGGTCAAAAAAGCGAATGACCAAAATAGTGAATGGTTAAAATAAATTTCACCCATTCCCATTGCACTCATTTGCTATTTTGATTAGTCGCTATTTTTACTTCCATCTTAATAAAATGCTTTTAAGATAGGGAATGGCTGAAAAACCGATTTCCATAATTATGGAAACCCTACATTAAGATTTTCCTTATTTTCAAATTCGCTATTTTAGCCATTCAACATTTTGACCCCGACCCTACAAATCAATCATTACTTTTGGGGGTTTGTTTTTTATTTATATTTGAATTTGTGGCATTTTCTCGGCGTTTTTTTTTGTTTTAGGTATTAATGGTAAAATTGGGCGAATTTAAAAAAATTATGTTGTAATCGGTGGCATTTGCTCAGTGTTTTTTATGTTCTAGAAATTTATGCTGAAATTGATTCGAGGTTTTTTCAAATTTGTATTGAAATGTGTGGCATTCCCTCGGCTTTTTTTATGTTCTGGAAATTAATGGTGAAATTGAGTTTAGATTTTTAATAATTATTATTAAAATCCGTGACATTTGCTGAATTTAAAATTTTGTAAAAATAACTACTAAGAAACGAGAAAATTCTCTTCGCTTTATCGCGACCACGCCTTGCTCCTGTCTTCCAGTACCTCAATCTCGTATAATGTTACCGTGTACCTGTTTCTGACCTTGCATATGGATATCCATTTTTTTATATACTTGTTTAGATGTTAAATAATCACTATATGAGCTTTTTCTTCTTCTAACCATTAAATCTGAATGTTACAAGATTTTTTAAAATTCATATTTAAATTTGTGGCATTTGCTCACCTATTATATGTCTAGGGATTGATAGTGAAATTAAGAGGAGTTTTGTAAAAATTCATATTATGGATCTGTAGCATTTTTTCAGCGGTTTTTATGTTCTAGAAATCAATGGTGAAATTAAATCGAGATTCTTCATAATAATTATTACAATCTGCTGAATTTTAAAGGCTTTTTTGTATAACTACGAGCATACGAAAAAACTTTCTTGGCTTCTGACACTACATAGAGAATTCCATTTTTTATTCACTTGTTTTGACGTCAAAATAGAATCTAAGAATGAATCGTGAATTTTACGACATTTTCTAAAATTCACATTTGAATCTGTGACAATTGCTTAAAGTTTTGAAAGGATTTAAAACAATCCAAAGTTCGTCGGAAATTAATGTAATTAAAAAATGTTTCCTGCTTTATTTAATTGCCAAATTTCAAGTCGATAGATCGTTAATCCCTAACTTCTGGATTTTTCAAAATGTCGTTCAAACAAAATATTATGTAGATTATTATAAAATTTTTACACTATGTTACCAGACATTTATAAAATACAAAGCGATTGTTTCATAGTATGAGATATGTTTGTTCGAAAGATTGCGAAGCCTTTCCAAGAATAGGACGAAAACAAGCGAAATAAATCACGTGAATGTGGAAACTAGTTAGAGATAATAGTTGCGGGGGTGCAAAGTAGGCAAACCATGTGATTACAGCAAACGATTACTCTTAGTCAAGCCCTGAGGACGTAGGTGCAACAAAGGGATGCCAGAAACGAGCGTAAGCAGCAACAGACTTCATTTCGCCTTTGCATTTAATTTTTTTCTTTTTCTTTTTATTATATTATGCAGCTAGTCAAGTCCTAGCGAACGATTATCTCAGAAGCTCGGGATAATCGTTCCTTTCTTCGTGGTGTACTTTGGCACCTTTATTTGCAGTAGTTTGCGGCACAGAAATCGTATGCTGAAGTCGAGACTGTGGGCACGGTCAGGAATTCTTAGGCACGAGCTCGAGAAAGGGAGACAGAGTCATCGTGCCACATACACGCCCGGAAACTACGAAGCGCGGTGAAGAAGAATTGCTGGAGGCCGTTCTCCATGTCCGCAAGGACGAAGAAGATTCTCTGTACACTCGACACCGCTGGAAACACTATCCACCTCAACGACTATTCTCCTGCTCTATCTTAACTTCCATCTTGTTTATTTATTCAAAGAAGAAGATTCTGTGTAAAATGTGTTTAATTGGATAAGAAATTTTTGGTTTGAAATTGATATTTATTTATTTATTTACATGTAATGGAATTGAATTTCATGTATTGCTTCCTCAAAATGTGAGGTTGTTTTCGTATAATAATTTAAATTTTCATTTCTGGACACTCAGAATATTTTTGGAAGTCGATATCAACGATTATTTTGTTGTTCTATCTTGGAGTTCATCTTTTTTTTTTAATTAAAAAAATATTCTGTGTGAAATGCAATTGTGTAAGGAATTTTTTGTTTGAAGTTAATATTTATTTATTTAGAGAAAATGGAATTGAATTTCATGTATTGCTTCATCAAAATGTAAGGTTTTTCTTTGAATAATATTTTCAATATTTATTTCTGGACATTTAGAATATTTTTGGAAGTCGATATTAATGACTATTCTGTTGCTCTATCTTAACGTTCATATTTTTTTTTATTTGAAAGAATATCGTGTGTTAAATGCAATTGTATAAGGTTTTTTTTGGTTTTAAGTTGTGATATTTAATTATGCACATGGAATGGAATTGAATTTTATATACTGCTTCTTTAAAATGCAAGGTTTGTTTTCGTATACTTTTTTTGAATACTTATTACTGAAAACTTAGGATGTTTTTAAAAATTTTTATTAAGCAAACCAAGTCAGCTATAAAATGTCAATGTAAAACATTAATTAAAAAATACCCATACTGTTCGCAGACGAAATTAATTTGAACCACTTACAGTATATATCAAGCACTATAATTGTGCAATTTTGTGCAGTGATATGGTGCACCATAAGACTATGGAAAAAAGTGTAACTTTTTTGCTTTTATTGCAAAATCCAGATCAAACCAAATGGCAGAAAATGGGTCTTGATAGGTCATATTGTTCCTAAAAGAAGGCATTCTGAATTGATCTTATTATTTATTTAAAGACAAAATATTCCCTGTAAAATGTCTCAAATTGAATAAGGAATTTTCGGTTTGAAGTTTGAGATTTATTTATTCACACGCAATGGAATTGAATTTTATTTATTACTCCCTCAATATGCAAGGTTTCGTTTAGTAAACATTTTTAAATATTTATTTCTGAAGAATTGAGATGTTTTACGAAATCTTCATTAAAGTTGCTCCATCTTACCCGTCATATCTTTCATTTATATCAAAAATAATAATCCATTCAAAATGTGTCCAATTGGATAAAGAATTTTTCGTTTGAACTTGGTTATGAAATCTTCTAAGCCGCATATTAAGTTTCGTTCACGGATCTATTAATAGTTCAATCGATCAACACGTAATATATTTTAAAATATCGGTATCGTCGAATTCTTACGCCACTATTAAATTTACAATAAAAGTATTCAAAATGGAATTCATAAACCCGATTTGTTAATCTCATATACCTTTGTATATTAAATTTATCTGCATTTTTTAAATTGCCGTGTGTAACAATCAAATCTACCACTTGTATAATATATGACGTTGTAAATTTGAGAGCTGCGTTGACGTCTTCAGATTTTCGTTGTCACTTCCGTATTTCACTTCATCTCGGATTTTCATCCTCTCTCATCCGATCCCACGAAGAGATAACGACGTCCTGGCTTGCAATCTCACGTCCAGTCAGAGTGTTACGAGGCGACGTTTTATGGTAACTCAGGGCTATTTTATTCCTTGACGAATGACGAAGAAACAAACGCTCGTACCGAGTTTAAGGCACAGAACACACAACTCGAGATTCAAAGAGGAAAGGGCCGAACGTGTGGGATGCTGCAGGAGTCACCGACGGGTGATTGCACTCAGGGAAGTTTAGTCGAGAGTGAGACACAGTTATAAGATAAAATAGCTGGTCATCTAACGAGAAAACGATGCAAGGATGTATATAAGTATATAAACTTGTGAAACATAAAGATGGATAGATGTACATATGTAGTGTTAATCTATCAGTAATTTTTTTTTACCATTGTAACCCATAATTTATTTTATGAAAGAACCACTATCAAAAACGCTATTTCATTTTTTTTCTTTATCTAATTACATTTTTTTAAAGTTATTATATTTTAGTAAGCAAATCTCAAAAACTCAAAGTTGCGGAAAAAAAGTCTACATAAGAATTGTCATTTTTTGGTAGCTTTCGAATGAAAAATTCAAAAAAATTTCCACCCTTTGGCAACACTGATGTTTTGCAGAAAACGTTGTATTTATTTTTTTATTAAAAATGGATATTTTTAATTGGCTGAAAAACTCAGAGTATATTTCTGCATGATTGTTGATATAAAAAAGAAATCATCAGAGGTTTAGAAATCGAGGTAGCGTTGTAAAAAAATTTGGTTGTTTGGGAGTAGAGAAAAATAATTCAAAAACGGGTTTAATCTGTCTTATTATAATAGATTCTGTATATTTCAAGTATATTTTCCAAAGATATTTCATTGTAATAAAAAAATATTTTTTTATATACTATTTTTCCATTGAAGAAGTAAATAATTTAAAAAAAAGACTGAACTGACTTTTGTCAATTCAGTATTTTTTTATTTATTTTTTAATGGTCCATATCGATTATCTATTATCTATTAAATATAAATATATATATAACGTCAATGGACTTTCACCGAGAGTCCTATTAGACTCTCCCACAATCTCCAGGAAGTGATTAGTGACGAATTATATCCCTCGTTATCTCGGCCAACATCTGTTATAATAAGCGATATCGTATACAACACGTATTTCGCTATTACGCACAGTTATACGTGCGTGAATACATAGTACATGCCTCGTTGCGTATATACACCATTATATTGCCAAAGTGTGCAATAGCTCTCATTTACAACGACCGCCCGCGCAAGCTTCGCAACCGATAACTCTAGTAATTCCCATTCCGTATAAATAACCTCTGCAATAACTACTCCCGAGGTCCTGCTGCTGCTGCCTGCCCTCTCCTGATAATTTCTACACTGGCAACCTATTAGCAACGATTATTCGACACTAATTTTCAACCGCTTTGAATAAATCAAGATATGCATTACAGAGTTTTTTTTATTCCCTCAGTGAATCATCAAGGCAAAGGGTGCATTATGATCACATGGGGCTATGCAAATTGAAACATGTATGAAAAATGGAACGACGATTAGCGTCGACCGGAAAAAAATCTTTTCGACACTGGACAATTTTTTTAAATTTTTTTTTTTTTTTTTTAATTTCTTAAGTCATTCATCAAGGCAAAGGGTGCATTATGATTACATGGAACTATGCAAATTAAAACATGTATAAGAAATGGAACCGCGATTAGCGTCGATCGGAAAAATTTTCTTTTCTACACGGGACAATTTTTATGTTTTTTTGTTTTTTTTATTTATTTTATTTTCTTAGTGAATCATCAAGGCAAAGGGTGCATTATGATTACATGGAGCTATGCAAATTGAAACATGTATGAGAAATGGAACGGCGTTTAGGGTCGATCGGAAACATTTTCTTTTCGACACTGGACAATTTTTTTATTTTTTTGTTCTTTTATTTTTTTATTTCCTTAGTGAATCATCAAGGCAAAGGGTGCATTATGATTACATAAAGCTATGCGAATTGAAACATGTATGAGAAATGGAACGGCGTTTAGGGTCGATCGGAAAAATTTTCTTTTCTACACGGGACAATTGTTTTATTAATTTTTTTTCAATTTTCTAAATTGATAATTATAAGCTGTTGTTTTACATAATAATAAATAATTGTGATGATTATTTACTACATGCAATTCAAAGTAGGTATTCAGTGACACCTTATGCTTTGTTGTTGTTGGGACAATTTTTTAATTTTGTTCCCTTTAATTGTAAGGAATTTTTTAAATTAAAGTATTTTGATTATTCTTTTTCTGCACAGGGAATTTGAAAAAGCTGACAATTCGAATTGTTCCGTTGCTTCCCCATTAATTTCTAGCTTTCATGAAAATCCTGTTTTTCTTCATTTTTGTTATTATGGTGTGTGATTAATTACGTTTATTACTGATTTCTAACTAACTTTAAGTCTAAGGTATATCTTGAACCTTAGTTTATTATGAGTTTGGTTAGTCAGTTTTTCATTGAATGTTTCATACCATTCACCGTTGCACATAACTCAGATCTTTTTAATAATTCACCAATCCTTTAACATTTATTATTTATATCTTGGTTAATTGTATTATGAGATATATAAATGAGACAATCCTTGATCTTTCGCCTACTTCAAGTTTCACGCTGAAAGTACGTTAAAAGTTCGTAAAAATTTGAGCCAGAAATTCACCCATCAAATACACGAAAAGTACATGAGAAGTACATATTTGAAATGATTGCGTTAATGATTCGCGTCAGCTAGAAAGTACACGAAAAGTACCTGAGAAGTTTATATTTGAAATGTTTGCGTATAAAGTCCATGCTGAAAAGTACACGATATGTACGTGAAAAGTCCATATTTGACATTTGCCTGAACAAAATTCGTGCCGAAAAGTACAGGAGATGTACGTGAAAAGTCCATATTGAAAATTTTCGCGTATAAAGTCCGTGACGCAAAGTCCATGATATATGTACGTGAAAAGTCCATATTTAATTAACATACTTCCTCACAGAGGCAGCTTTGTTAAAACCCAATAATGAGGAAGCAATGTGCAAGGTTTTTACAAATACTTGACTAAAAACTGTAACAATAATCTAATCCAGATGTTACAATCTTACTTCACTGCCAAAAAATACAAAATAATTATCCAAAACGGGATTAATAAATTTCGTATGGAATCCCCCATATATTAAATTCTTCCTGCAATATAAATTTACCTAAAGCGCATATTAATGAATTTCACACCAAGATTTATTATTTCCAAGAAATAAAAAATTTCCAACGTCATTTATTTTCCGCCGAGTCTTCCAGTCGATCTCCAAAGTTTTCCAGTAAACGTAGTACTTAGTGAAACCGATGATCGTAATATGGCCTCAGCCCAGCCCAGAACTTACTTTTTTTCTTTCTCATCCGTAGCTCCCAAGACTCCAGAGTCTATTTACGAGATTTCCACGTAGGTGAACTTACGCGCGTTTAGCGATATTCATTACCCGGCTCATTACTATCGCTGCGGTGCACGAGCTGCAGTCCACTCCTGGTTATAGAGTCCGGTCTTCGAATCTTCCTTCGCTCGCTATCGCCACATATTTTATGCCACAGGAGCTCGCTGCCCTCACTCGTATTTAGCATTCGCGACGACGTTACACGTATTCATATATATATATATACACACACACATAATACAGTGCATAAAAGAAGCTAAGAAGATGAGAGAAATAGAAAAAGGATAAAGCACAGGCGGACCTTACCTCTTCAGGATTTATGCGGGCGTTGCGATCGTTACGGAACGTGCCCTCGTGTGCAGGCTGCACACGAGCGATCGGCCGGAAATCTATGCGTGGCAAGGACGATGGAAAGAGAATTACCAGGAGGAATACGCGATTTATTAATTGCTCGTTAGGCCTCCGCGAGGGAACCAGCATTACGTATGTATGTAAGCATAGTGCAAATGTATATATATGGGTGAATCCATACCGATTCGACCTGGGCGTGACCCTCGTATGCCTAGATTTGGCTGGTGATTGTTTGCAGGATTTGTTTAGGCCCTGAAGTACATCAGATTTTTTTTTACATTTTTTCAATGCAAATTCTAAGATTTTTTCTTTTAAGTGACATATCATGAAAATTTCAGAATAAGTACTTGTGTACATATTTTGATAATTTCAGAAAAGTATTTGGAAATTTTTTAGCTTATAAGCTAGAAAAATTTCATATTCCAATCTCGCGCACTTTGGCGATGTATATTTATGGGAGAATCCATCCGGATTCGACCTCGGTGTGACCCTCGTACTCTTGGATTTGACTTGTGATTTTTTGTAGAACTGGTTAGAGCCTGGAGTGCATCAGATTTTGAAAAAAAAATTTTCAATGTAAATTTTTTTTCTAATTTTTCAATAAAATTTTTTTAAAAAATTTCAATGTAATTTTTTTTTTTTTTAAAGCGATGTATTTTAAAATTTATGAAAAACTACTTTATCAAATTTCAAAATTTTCTAGCTTATAAATTAGAAAAAATTCATATCCAAATCTTACCCACTTTGGCTATAGCCATAAAGCAGGCAGGATTTTTCTTTTTATAGTTTGAAAGCTTTTTTTAACATAAAAATTATCAAAAGGTAGAAAAAAATTAATCTTCTGCCGGCGAAAATTCTAAGACATACTTTGTTAAAAATCAAAATTTTATAGCTAATAAACCGGAATATTTTGGCTATAACCAAAGTGGGCAAGATTTTTCCTCTTATAGTTTTCAAGCTTTACTCAACATAGAAATTATCGAAAGATAGAAAAAAAATCAATCTTCTGCAGGCATTTGAGAGTCTCGTCCCACAAGAAAATACGAGCCAAATCGGGGAGGTCGAGGGTCAGACCCAGGTCAAATCGGCATAGAATGCCCCATATATAGATGTATATATATATATACTCGAGTAAATATAGGTAGGCAACCGCTGCTGGCGTTGAATCTACCACGGAAACTCTTCGTCTTCGCAGCACTTACATTTTCGCGACGATAAATTAATAACTGATTAATTCGCAGAGAGAATACTCTTGTCGCTCGGTTTATCATCGCTTCGTTGAGGTGTCGCTCGTGTTTCTTAACATGCGTACGTACGGACTCGGAAAAGTGATTATTAATTCGTCATATTAATCCTATAGTGTTGTAGCATCTGTACTAACATATTTTGCGCACATAAACATATCTATAGAAAATTATGTGCTACAGTCGGGGCTTTCGTAACTTATGGGGTGTGCAGATAAAATGATAGATCGAATTGATGCTGTTGGTTTTTCGAAAGAACACGTTTTTTAGGCTGTTCAATGTAATAACATATTTCAGTCAATGTTGGAATTAGATACCAATTGTCTTAGGCCATAATCATTATTAAGGCAAAGCCATGTGAAATAAAAAGGTGATTGTCATCGAGCGAGAAATTTTTTTTTTGTATACAGGATGATTTTTTTTTCCCCTTAAATTGTGAGGGTTTGTTTCAATTACGAAATTTCGATTATTTTTTTGTGCACATGATATTCTTGTTTAAAAAAAAATTATAACATCACTATCTGACAGATAAAAAAAGACATCGAACACTAAAATTAGTTCACTGGTTTAGTCTGAAAATTACGACAAGTGAAAAATCTTACTTTTGACCTTACATCATTCTTGTGCACTTTACATTTTTACAAAATTTCAGAATCACAATTTTTATTATGTACTTAATGAAGGATTCTACGTTTACGTTTTTTTTTTACGTCTCTGATAAGTCCTATAATTGGACACATTTTAGTACCACTTGAAAGTACTGTGTTCGAATTTATTCAGATGATTATAAATGCCTCATAAGTTCAACATTTTTCTCGCACGAGTTTCGTATACAATTTTATTTCACTAGTGCGAGAAGTGCGATTTTTCGCACGTGAAGCGAAGCGTGTGAGAATTGAGCACTTCTCGCACGGAGTTGCATAATAGTATATTACGATACGAGTGCGATGAAACCTTTTCTGACGACAATGAGCTTGCAGCACGAGACAAAGGCGAGTGTGGCATTCACACGAGTGCGAGAAATCGCACCTCTCGCACGGCGTTGCATAAAAACCTATTCAATCACAAATCTTGATCCAACCAGTGCACAAATAAAAATCAGCATGTTTCCCGAAGAATATCCAATTTCCAAAATAGTCCAATAGATAAAAAATAAACATCCATCCCGAATTATGACCCATCGATTCTCGTCCGTGGCAACAAGTACGATCGAATATCGTCTCACTTCCGCTTTTTCTTCCCTTTCTACAAAACCCGACCGATTTCTTCGTGGTTCTCCTTCTGCATCTTCCTCCCGATCTCGCACCTCGCAATTAGCAAGTTACGACGTACGAAGGTCGTTAATTAAATTGAAACCGATAGCCACGCATCCGACGCGTCGATATATGCGAAAGAGCTGATGTTGCCTTATTACTCTTGAGTCTACGACGTGCCACTTTAAGCTGTCTTTTCTTTCGATCCTCTTTCTTGTACTTCCTCCTCGCAGACGACGTTGCTCGCACCCTCTTCACATTTTGTAATTTTTTCTTTTTTTTTTTAGGCCTTCTTATCGTCCTCCGCAAACTCTCGGCCACGATTCTCGAGTTGTAACTCGTGGATATAATGCTCGTTGGTATTATGGATATGTATAAGGGAGACGTGCGTGGCAAAGTCTCGTACCTCGTTCGATGTACTTCTCTGGCTCATATCGAACACGTAATAGCTATCCTCGGGCGATTAACAGCTGTGTGCAATTACCCGTGTGTGTATGTACCACTGTAAGTCGCAATGGGTATTAGCGCGAAATAGATTCATGCGCTGAAGCGGCCGCGAGCTTCTTCTGCTTCTGAAACGACCTCTTTGGCTTCTTCAGCAATGGCGATACATTGTAGGAATTGAAAATCCTACATAGTGAACACCCTGCTACCTTAACTGCCTCTGCCTCGGAATACAAGCCGTTAGTTGTGGCTAATGCTCTTGAGAGATGACCACTGGCAGGCTTTAAGGTAGTTCGCTTGCAAAACGCTGCGGAAAAAGCATTTCTAACGTGGGTATTATGGATTTCACCTGTGAATTTATTGGGCAATGGCTTTTGAACTATAGGTCATTTTTCGAATTTTATTGTCGATGGGAGATTGGCAAATGATTATCTGTTTTGGAGGGTTTGATTGACTTAAATGGAGAAAAATTCGAGAAAATGGTGGGAATATGTGCTAGTATGGCTAAAAATTGGAAACAATGGTTATTCATTATGAATGTAATTTTATTTTGCTTCGTTAAATTTTTTTTTCCTGATTTTTATCGCAGGATACACGAAATGCTCAAAAAGGTCGAGAAAAATTATTTGGTCAAAATGTTTGTATGTATGGATGTGTGTATGTTCGGATTCTTGTTACCACGATGACGTACACAATTTATAAGATATCGCTCTAAAATTCGGGCTACATATATAGTGTAGGTAGACAAAGGCTGAGTTCAAATTTGCTACGAATTCGTTGATTGGTTCCAAAATAGTGACATTTTGAATTTTTTCCAAAATTGCTTATAATGCTCTAATTTTTTTCATTTTTCAAGACATTAGGCTCAAATTTCGTCCACGAATGGACTATTTTAGATTCATGATTGGTACCAAATTTTTTAAATATCGATTATAGCATTCAGATTTTATGGGGTTTCGAATTTGTTTATTTCTTAATAAATTTGTATACCCGTTATATCATGATCATACATTGCGATAAAATTTATTATGGTTCATATTGCTCATGAATCACAGTTGCAAGTACAAAATGTGTGAATTTCATGAACCTAAATACATTTTGTTTAAAATCTTTTTTGACAGTGGAACTCATTGATGTATCGAAAAAATTATGTATCACGGTGCCCATCTTGAATTTACATTATTGTTGAGGGTTAGAACCCACTTTTCACTCAACATTTTATGCAGGATACGTCGATAAAACTCTGGGTAGTGTAGTTTTATAATTAATGACACATAATAATTATTATACGAATATCTAATTATCGTTGCGCCTGTAGTCATCTTGACCCCTTGTGGCCAAACAGGGTGAACTCACAAAATGCGAACGTGTAAATAATTACCCCTCAGCTAATCGGACCGAACACATTCAAGCACCTCGAATTTATTTATTTTATTTTACGTCGTAAATAGTCTGGTATTTTATAAATATTTATCAACAAATGAATTATTTACTATATTTGTCCATAAGTCTAAAATAATACGATCCACCAAGATATAAAAAATAAGAAAAACAAAATTTCCTTGAAAGCTAGAAATTAACAGGGAGGAAACATGGCAATTCGAATAGTAGCTGTTTAATCCCGCTATAATCAATTACACAGACGTGAAATTCCTGATATTTTATTCTTGAAATCCCCATAGCTATGGGAAAGGCTGGATTATAAAAAAATGCTTCCCTCACGGGAGAAGCCAAACATAATAATAAAATAAAAAGAAACCCAGAATTTCCCTAAAAGATAGAAACTAACAGGTCATCAACATGACAATTCGAATTGTCGTCTTCTTCAGCCCGTTACAATTAATAATTACACAAACGTAGGACCTCCAAAATTTAATGACTGGATTATAAAAAAAATGCTTCCCTTACGAAGAACCCAAACATGATAATAAAATAAATAAAAAACCACACTGAGAAAAATCGTCATAGTGCAGTTAACTATAAAGTGACAACTATTGATTTTTAGTTCTTTTATAGTTACCGTGACTATAAAAATATTTGTGACAACTAATTAAGTGGTAACAACTATGTTTGTACCAACTACAAATGAATAGTTGTCACTTTATGGTTACTAATACCATAATTTTCTCTCAGTGCAGAATCTCCCTAAAACTTAGAAAATAACAGGTCATCAACATGACAATTCGAATTGTCGTCTTCTTCGCCCCTTTGAAATTAATAATTACACAAACGTGAAACCTCTGAAAATTTCACTGCTGAAATGTCTATAGCTATAGGAATGGCTGGATTATAAAAAAATTCTGGTTGCGGCTGCAGCAGAGCAGAAGCGGAGTCATCGTGCGGTTTGTTCGCAAGGAGAGTAAACTCTTCGTGGTCGTGCGGGTCAGCGCAGCGATCGAGCGGTATTTATAGGGTGCGGTTGAACCGCGCGTGCAGTATATACCCAGGTTTGCGTACTTATATCCACGCGGCCGAGCACCTGCTGAGTGTATTCGAGAGTACATCGGGAGTACACCGGTCCGAGTATCGATCCCTCTTCTCCCTACCGATCGAGATAAGAATCTTTCCGTGTGCTCCTTGCTCCACGCTCCACGGAATCAACGCGTCGCGCGGAAACGCTTGCCTCTATGTCTCGCGATCTATGCTACATATACCAAAGCCGTACATATAGGATGCATTATCGGCATATACGGCCGATCGTACGGCCTCGCCCGACTTATATTACGAGCTATTCCACATCTCCACCCCTCGATCCTTCCTTCGTGTTCTTCCAGCTTTACGACCTTGCTTAACACGAATATACTCCCTCAATTTTTATCCATATTGCGCACAGAAAGCCATTTGGAATCCAGGTATTTCCTTTTATGGATGTTTCGGCCGAAAAAATGGTCTTGTTTTACTTGGAGGAATGCGGATTAATTTTTGTCATAAGTGTCATGTATATGTTGTGTGATACATTCTGTATTATTTCAGGAGGTGGGACTATGAGTCTGAAGTAAGTTAATATTTAATATCTAGTGCCAGTCTATTATGGAAAAGAAATATATGTATAGAAATTTTTGGATGATCATATAACAAAACGATATATTACGATACGAGTGCGATAAAACTTTTTCTGACGAGAGTGAGTTAGCAGCACGGACCGAAGGCGAACAATCAAAGGAGGTGAGAAATAGTATATTATGATACGAGTGCGATGAAACTTTTTCTGACGAGGGTAAGTTTGCAGCACGAGTCGAAGGCAAGAGTTGCAATCAAACTAGTTGAGAAAAAGTTTCTCACACGAGTTTCGTATACAATATTATTTCACTAGTGCGAGAAGTGCGATTTCTCGCACGCGAAGAGTGTGAGGAGGCACTTTTCGCAGTCGTTGAATGAAATTGTATACGAAACTCGTGCGAGGAACTTTTCTCAACTCGTTTGGTCGCAACACTCGTCAGAAAAGTTTTATCGCACTTCTACCGTAATATACTATTATTGCAAGAGCGCGAGAAGTCTGATTTCTCGCACGGGAAGTGAAGTGAACCGTGTGGAAAGTAGGCACTTCTTGCACGGAGTTGCATAATAGTATATTACGATACGAGTGCGATAAGATTTGTCCTGATGAGTGTGAGTTTGGCGAGAAGGTAGAAAATTTTTTATATTCGACAGAGTATTTTTTACAATTTTTCCAGATTTTTAAATAATGGCATTCAATATGTCCCATTAAAAAATATTAGCATAGTTCGGAAAGATCTTTCAAAAAACTCCTAAGAATCTGAAAAATTCTCAGACATCCGGTTTTAATGAATAAACATTTGATTAATCACCTGGAGTAGTTTAATTTCATTTCTATTTTTCAATAATTTTTTGAATAAAAAAACTGAAAAAACTAAAAAAAGAAAAATCTTGCTTACTTTAGCTATAAGCGAAGGAATGTTTATCTTAAACAAAGTATTCTTCAGAATTTTTCCAGATTTCCAAATAATGGCGTACGATATGTCACTTCAAAAATTTATTTGAAAAAAATTGCCATAAGAACAAACAAAAATCTGCTCTATTTGAGGGTCTATCTAAGCCTACAAAAAATTCCAAGCCCGAATCTGAGCCATCGAGGTGAAATCCCGTTCAAAACGTTAATTGCCCCACATACAACACTAATAAAAAAAAAATTCTCCCTACAAAAACATTAAAAAATAAATACAAAAATACAGACTGAAGAACTCCGATCGATGCCCCATTGACATCGCGTGTACGGCCAAAACCATATATATATATTATTCAGAAAATAAAAAATAAAAAATGGCCAAGGACAAAAAAAACCTGTACACGTATTGTCAACAACCCTCTTTTACTAAGACTACTACAAAAATACGTTTTGGCTCGCAATAATTATTTTCACTCCCTATTTCTCCGGCGACTTTCCTCCAAGCGAAACGCTCATGCCGCTTGTCGTTCCGAGCGACTCCACTGTTCTGTCGTTCAACAGACGACGCCCGTGTTCCCGCGCATTTACTTGGCTACCCCGCGACATTGAGAAGTCGCAAACGCGACCGCGATGGGACAAAAAGCGAGGAAAAAAATGAAGAGGAAGAATAGGGGCAAAGATTCTGTTGGTAAAGTGCGGGAGGCAACTCGCCCAGCGATACCGTACAAGGCGACGAGTCGTTAACGCGCCTCGCACCGTTGCACAGCTTCACCACCTCCTCGTTGGCGCCTGGCACGACTGCCTTCGGTACTACTATTACCACGGAGCTCTCATGGATTCCACGAGACACTTAGTCTTCTTCCTGCACACAATTTCCGACGCCGCAGCGCCGAGCGCCTACCGCGCCCTTATTAGGTTCCACAAGGATCAGGAGAGTAGAGAGCAGAAGGATGCGCACTTCCAACCACTTCGATTATCGTCCAGCAACATGAAACGTTACAACAGAGCTTCACCAACAAAAATTTTATTAAATACTCAAATAAATTTATTCCATCACAAAATGTTAAGAGATTTATTTTATTGTTATTACTATTTAATATTGTACGTAATAATTCAAAAGGCAAACGCGTTTAGGTCGTTTACCAGCGAGACCACTTTCTACCAGGAAAGTATGAACAGCATTTGCGCACATGGTTCCCCCCATGGAAAAAAAGTATACATGAAAAAATATCAAAAAGTATATATTTTATATACCAACTACACTTTGGACGAAAAAATTGACATATCGGATATAACTTTTAGTATACTTGCAGAGTATATACGATTGTATACTAGTTCATACATGTTTTTGGAAAATAAAATATATCGTTTTTAGATTTTTCATATAATTCTCAATCCATATTTTATGTATTCGCAAATATATGTGAATGTATATTTTTTCTATAGAAATTATATATATATATATATTTATGTAAGAAGATGTTTAACACTTGAATCAGTTAGAAGAACATTTGAAAAATTTTTTTAGATTCTTTGTCGATATAAGAAATGTAGGTGGTCGAGATTTTGTGTATTTATATTTTATGAGTTGACGCATTTTTTATATACTATACTAATATACAAAAAAATATACTTTACGTATATTCGCCAAATGTACGTTTGGACGAAATATTGGATATTGCCATATATAAAAAGTGTATAAGAAAAATACCACGTACATTATTTATATATTTTTCGACATGTCGAAATTTTTCATTTTTTTCCATGGGGCTCTGTAGGTTCCAGATTTTACTTGAATGTGATGGGAATTTGGGATTTGATTACAGTGCGCAAAAAATCTACTCGAAATTTAGTGTACTTTTACTGGAAGTTTTTATTTATAAACAAGCATATGAAATTTAGTGTACAAGTGTAATCTGAAATTGATGTATGGTACAGCGAATTCGAGAATTTAATTCAATTTAACTGGAAAAGTACATGAATTCTATAACACGATTGTTTATTAAATATCGATGACGAGTTTATGCATAAAAACTTCCAATCTTTTCTAACAGTGTTGAGAACGACCAATGAGAATATTCGGCTTCAAAAATAGAGGAAATTTAAACTAGATCTGATTAGATGTTGTATTTTATACTGAATTTAGTAAAGAAGACTTAGAATCGGTTGCAAAACTGGAAATTAGGAAACACTAACTTTTTTTTTTCTTGATTGGGAAATAATTAGATGGTTTGAAATTGTCGAAAAAAACCGGGGATATTATTGAAATATTGAAAAACAAAACATGTTTTATTTTTTGCATTTTTTTAAATATTCGTAAAATTTTTTATTGTATTTGACAATGAATTGTCAATAGGTTTGTAGCTTTATTTCAGATGCTGAAGGAAAAACTGCGGCTTCGATTTCTACCTGCCAATCAAATTTCGCTGACTAGCATTATTTCAATTTTTTTTTTTTCACACAAACGAGAATAACATTTTTTGAACAATGAAATTGCAGAACGTCATAAGATAATTAGAAGTCTTCTTTGAATCGCAGTACCGACGTGAAATACGTGGTTATGAGGTACCGATTTGTTGTAATTCTCGGTACAATCATGCACTGCGTCAAAGTAACGAGAAATCTTCTTAGCTTTAAAAAAATCTCGGTAGACAATAAATGCGCATTGCGTAAAGTTTTAGTGCTTCATTGACGCCTCGATTTATCAACGATCTAACGAGCTCCTGGTAGAGCTCGAGCAAGTAGACGGTAATTAACCTTCCTTGATTGGCTCCATTGTGATGAGTAAACGAGGGAGCATCAAGAGCCGGTAAAATTTGCCTCGTGTATGTACGACATGTAATATTACGTATGCCTACATATAAAGAATTTCATATAAATTAAGCCTCAAAAAAAAATTCCCAAAAAAGTTTAAAAATCGAGCTCAGTGATTATAATAGACATACCAAATTTTTATTTTTTAAAAATTATTTCTCGCAAAATATGCCATGTTTGTTATTTTTTATTTAAACTGTAATATCTCGGAAACGATTAACCGAATCAACATTTTTATGAACCGAAAATGTGCGTTTTTCCATGAACCATAAGAAAACAATTAATTTAGAATTAGTTGTTTAATTTCAGGCTTTCATTTTTTGTTTTTTTTTTCAGGAAGGAGTAATTACAATAATAATACAATATCGCTTGGATTGCGAAATACATTTGCGAAATTTTCTTTAACGATATCAATTGTTTTCGGGCATTTGGGTAATTCTACAATCTTTCAAGAAAGTGAGATCCATCGATATTTAAGAAAGTTATCCTGATTTAAAAAATTTAAAATTGAATTGCGACATTAAAAAAAAAACAAGAAGAAATGTGAAAAAAATAGTAAATATTTAGATCACATTATCGCATGGCGGTTAAAAATCATATTTTAAATCATAGAATCAGTGGGAATTTTTTCAGATTCTTAAAAACGACGTTTTTTAAATTGGTTTTTTCGAGAATTTAAAAATGTTACTGGTGGTAAAGAATCTGAAAAAAATTCCGAAGCCTTTATGGTTCGGTAATAAAATCATATTAAACAATAAACAAAAGCGATGAGGGCGAGGGTCATGGCCTGCTGATTTAACGTGGAATGCCTCATACTAGATCGATTATGCAGCGAAAATAATTATCCTAATAATCCCGGAATAAGCCCACTACTCAGAGTGGTTAATATGAGATAAGCCAGAGATACTGATGGTGAAATTAATGATTTCCTTAAAGAGGAACCCGAAAATCGTGAAGAAAAATGTCATAAAAATGGAGCTTCATTCATGACAAGGTAAAAAAAACAAACAAGACAAAAATTGTGCAGGCGCGTTAAGAAATCGAAGATGGAATGTGAGGGAATAAAATTCATTAACCGTTTTCACGTGAAGTTTTTTTATCTCAACAGCCGGAAATCCGCTGTATTTATCTATATATATATTATCGAGAGCTCGTGAATATTCGTGACTGTCTGTTGAGGAGTATATTAAGAATTCGCGGTCCAATTTCCACGGGTACGTAAATATCAGTTGATCCGAAAAGTACATATTCCATATTCACCGGACGCCGGACGTGACCTTTCGATTTCGCGTAATAACTGGAAACTGGCCCCGTCGCGGCCCCGAAAAATTTCTGGGACTTTCACACGAAACTCGCGGCGCAGTTGGCGATGAACGACAGCAGGAAATCAGCGGGAATGTTAATTTTTGCGGCGTTTCTCGTATAGCATGGAGGTTGTGCGTTATGCAGATGGCTGTGAAGCCGGACGCTCTCGTGTTCGAGAACACTTCTCTCGGGAGAGAGGGAGTCGTGTGAACCGATTTATAAAATCGTGACCTCGTGAGATCGACAAAAATCAGGGATTTTTCGCTGCTGTACCAGATTTTAAGCTTGTTAATTTTTTATTGTTTTTTCCGAACTACTTATTTCAGTAACCTACATGAAAAGATTGCTTTTTGATTCACTAGCAACATCGTGCTCGCTTCGCTCGCACTATTTTCCTTTCGTTTGTCTCTTCGCATGGTGAACGATGATGTTTGCATGTTTATGAATATATGTAATGATTTTAACAATCCAGCGAGTATGATTTTTTACCGAAAAACGGAGGAATTATTATTTTTATTCGAAAACGGATATTTTTTCCGGGCTGGAAAACTTACAGAGTATTCTTGCATAATTGCTGATATCTCGAAAAAATCACCAGAGTAGGACCGCCAGATTTTCTTGCATAAAAAAATAGTTTGTGTGAAAAGTCCAAAAGATCGATGGAATTATTATTGTTATTGAAAAACGGTCAGGTTTTGTGCTAAAAAAATACAGAGTATTCCCCCGTGGTTGTCGATATCGCAAAGAAATTATTTGAGTTTTAAGGGTCGAGGTTCTTGCATAATGAAAAAATGATTCATGTGGAAGTATCCAAATATTGTATACATTTAGAAAAAAAATTTGGCTCACATGATATTGAATTTTTTAGGCCATATAAAATATATTGTTTACGAATTTTGAGACCCTTTGATCTATTACTTTATTGATCCCGCGCTTCTTAATTATTGTTTACAAGCACATGAAGTATCTGTTGGTCTACGTTCTGCATTAAGATAAAGAAAGAAAATACTAGGTGTGAGTGAATCAAGAACGGAAAGGGCCAGGCGCAAAGGACCCATAAATCTCAGCGTTGGCTACCTGCTGCACGGAGTTCTGTACCAGTAGCAGCGACTCAGTGCATCCCCGTAGTCCGTGGCGCTATAAACTGCAGGAGTAGAGTAGAGGTAGTATTAGGTGGACGCGCCACACAGGTCGTGGCTAACCGCGTGAGCCTCCGGTAATTGGCTGAACGTGGTAAACGCCTAATTGTCCTGTAATTATCCTCGAGCTTGAGAGACGACGTAACTACCCTCGCCATCTCCGCAGTTCTGTGCAAATCCGTGCTTTCCTGTGTTAATATACGAATCTAAATGAATAGGCGACGAGCCTGCCTATCAATTATACATATATCGAAGCGTGTCCTGCTTTCAGATTTCCTCATCTTCTCAAGCTCATTTGCAGTTTCTTCCTTCTCTCCCTAATACGTGTCTTATTTACTGGAACAGTTTTTCTAAAAAAATCCTTCGCCCCCATAACCGGATGACATAAATTATAAGAACGTTAAGTGCTGCGTTAATTAAGATAGCTGAAGAGCTCGTTGCCGTCTGCTTGCACTTTTTAGTCCTCTGCGAAAATAACCCCATTTGTTTTCTTTTTTATTGTGCTGTTGATACTTTTTTTAGACGCGGACCATCAAACAGGATGTTCTGCATATTTTACACTGGAGGATTTCGATGACCTCTTCATGTTTATGTTTTCATGGGAGAGATTCACTGTTTACCCTTCTACTAGCGATTTCAGTGAAAGGGAAAGTTCTTGAGGCAATTCAAGTCATATTTTGAACATTTTTTCAATTTCTTTTCAGGATGATTATTTGGTCTTGATAATAATTATAAAAATTATAAGATTAAGAATATGATGTATGTTGATATTATCGATGCTGAAAAATTCTCGATGTTTTTAGAAATCCTCTTTATCTTCAATCCATGGGAATTGAAAGTATTGAAAGGCATATTTTTTTATTTTTTTATTGTAATGTTTTTTAACCATGTGCAACTGGAATAACCTTGAACTTTAATCAACGAGCTAACTAATCTTTTCTAAAAAAAAAACATGAGAAGAACGAAAGTCACATCAGTCAGTCAAAAAGGCGTATCATAAATTATAAGCACTTCAAAAATTTGAGATAATTCTCTCTTTTCAGGTTGAACCTGAAGAAGGGCACTGAAACTTTTGAAAAACTGCATGGAAAACCATGTCATGGGACATTTCCGTTTGAGCGATTCTTCGTCAATTCAGCTACTTTTTTTTCAATCCTCTTTGATTAATACCACAATTGAACAGATTTTAGTGCCACTTGGAAGGACTCTCTCCCAATTTTTTCAGATTTTTAAATCCAATATTACGGAAAGTCGACTATTCCTTTATAGTCAATATATCTTGAAAAATTAAAGTCATAAAAAAAAATTGTTTCAACATAATAGTTGTAGTTTCATGTGAACTTTTCAATGAAACTTTTCAAACAATTTTGCCACCCGATAATATTACTTTTTCGCTGAAAAATATAATGATAATTTTTTTAACCAAAAAAGGCCAACTTTTTTGGCTGAAAAAATTACAGAATATCTGCGCCTATGTATTGAAAACATTTAAAAATTTCCAGACTGTGACCGATTAAAGTTCCAAAGTAAAAAAAAAAAAATTTCTTCCAAGTAAAAAAATATTGTCGATAAAAAAAAAGAAAAATGTCAACAACGTTATTCTTTGAAACTTGTAATTTATGCGATGATAAGTCAATAAAATAGTTCGTGCATGATAGACTTTTTTTAAATTTTATCATTTTTTTTAAACTTAGAACAAATAATTTTTTTTACTTCGGAACTTTTATCGGTCTGGACAATTATTTAAGTTATCAATACATAGACGCAGAGGTTCTGTAATTTTTTCAGAACCACATATTAAACACTTATTCTGCTACGTGAGAAAGTCCTCGGAATTGTTAATTAAGCCACCAGAAATTATAAATACATTTTTTTTAAATCTACCGCTGATTTGACTAGTGTGAAGTGCAGTATTTACCTCAAGTGTTCCAAGTGTATTATTTCCTATCTTTTACATCATGACGCCTTTTTACACACTTACAAGCATGCTCCGTTAACCTATCCTTACTATTGATGAGCAACATGCTGAGAAGTGTGTAAAAAGGCGTCATAATGTGAAAGATAGGAAACAACACGTTTGATTTTTAGTGTACATGGTCCCCACTCAATCCATGGGACATTCGATTTTTTAGGACTTGTTTTTTATCTGTTGTTTTTTTTTTTTTTTTCAGGAACATAGAAAAATTGTCTTCAGGTGTCCCGCATAATCCTCTCTCCTCTGGGCGCATCTACTCACAGTTACGAGAGAAGAGAGAAACGCTCAGTTGCGAGCCATAATGGCGTAATTATCCGAGGACGAGACAAATTGCCTACACGCCCGAGTGCGACACGCTAGCAAACCAAGGCGTACGGTCCACGCATGTTCTCCCCTCAGGGACACTGTACACCTCTATCTTTTCCTCTTCGTTATCTTTTTCGTTGCTTCCACGACTTCTTGGCTGGTCGCGTGGGTGGAGAACTTTGTCAGCGTCGCTTTGGGCTCCCTGAGCTTGGGATCCTCGTCCTCTCGACGAGGACTCCTTGTCCCTTGGTTCTCAATCTTGAGATCGAAACATGTTGCTACTCTTCGACCCTCTTCTTCGTCTACGTCTTCTTCTTCTTCCTCTTCATCTTCTGTCTTTCTTCTTCTTCCTCTTCATCTTCTATCCTCCTTCTTCTTCTTTCTCTTCATCTTCTATCCTCCTTCTTCTTCCTCTTCATCTTCTGTCCTTCTTCTTTTTCTTCGTCCTCTTCACCTTCTGTCCTTCTTTTTCTTACTCTTCATCTTCTGTCCTTCTTCTTCTTCTTCCTCTTCCTCTTCCTCATCTCTCCTTGTTCTTCTTCTTCCTCTTCCTCATCTCTCCTTGTTCTTCTTCTTCATCTTCTGCCCTTCTTCTTCTTTCTCCTCTTCATCTCCTGTCCTTTTTCTTCTTCGTCCTCTTCATCATCTCTCCTTGTTCTTCGTCTTCTCTCCTTGTTTTTCTTTTTCCTCTTCATCCTCTGTCCTTGTTCTTCTTCTTCCTCTTCATCATCTCTTCATCCACCTCTTCCTCTTCATCTTCTCTCTTTCTTCTTTTTCCTCTTCTTCTTTTCTCCGTCTTCTTCATCTTCTTCTTCCTGGCTGCGACATCAGCAGGTGTACGCAACACCCGCAGCGTCTCCAAGGATCCGTGTCGAAGTCTTCTTCGTCTGGCCATAAGATATTATAGCAACTGTAGCCGGGAGCTTTTGCTCTTTCAGGAAGAACGAAAAAGTTGGCGTTTCCCATCAAGCGGCCAACCGCAACTCTCGCGGTGTAATGTACTCTCATGGTACACTATTTATGGGTAACTGTGTGTCCTCACGTACTTGGGATTAGGTAAGAGAACCATGTATAGCTACTATCACGGGAAAACGGGGCGTGTTGGATCAGAATCGGAATATGTAAATGTAACTTCAAAATTAACGGTTCATCTTGGTCCCTTTGCTCCAAAGATTACTTTATAAATTTATTTTCAATTTTTTAATGAAATAAGTAGATGGGGGAAAAAAATTATAGTTAGGGAAGAAAATAATAAAAGTCATAAATAGTAGAATAAAAATGAGATAGGGAAGATCGAGATCATATTTACCACATGCTTACTTCAAATAAAAGGCTTGGGTTAATTAATAAGCTGTCTGAGGTTCGATTTTTACTGTTATTCAGTTTTTACGTGGAATAATTTTTATTAATTAACTAAATGTTTGTTAGATCTTACAGTCTGTTAATTTGGTACTTGTGTATAGTTAGAATTCATACTTTTTGAAGGGAACTTCAAGGGCTGACTTCAAAACGCCATCGGAATTTTTTTAATCGTTTTATCGTGGGGAACAAAGGGTTTTTCTTTACACTTTTTTTTTATTGGTATAGTTTTGAACCAAATGAACCAGTAGTTTTCAGAATGGTTCACGTGCTTCTCTAACGTTCAATAAACTTAGCAACCACTATTTCATCAATTACTACTAATAGTCCAATCCAAAAAATCGATTAGATGTTCAGCAAATCAAGGCAACAGAACTTTTTTTAACCCTTTTCTTTCCACGACCTCTAAATAACACTAGTGAGAATATTACCCGGAAATTTATTTATCAGCTGATGTACTAAATTTAATATCCAAGTGGAGTAAAATATAGATTTATAAATAAAAAATTTGAATTTTGGTAGTGTATTACCTAGTTTTCATAGCATTACGCAAAAAAAACTGTAACTTTTGATCTTCTTTTCGTATCAAGTTTAATATACAGCTTTATGTAAAAGTGCTTATGTTAAATTAGTTGGAAATTTAAACTAAATATCTTTAACAGTGAATTATGTCCTTTAGTCGAGTTGAAATCGAATAAAGGATGCACAGGAGAATTTTGCACGTTGCTTCCTCATTAATTTTCATTTTTCGCAAAGTCGCCTCTATGAGGAATTTTATTCGTTTTATTTTTGGCTTTCTCACGAAGGCAGCTTATCAAAAGATAAAAGTTATGTATGAAATTATGTGCAAAGTTATAATTTGCATTCTTTTTTTCCAATACACTTAAAACTCTCGACTTTATAGAAATTTGTGTCATCAATAAATGAAATTTAGTAACAAATTGTTGGAAACGAAAATTTAAAAAAAAAATCATGTAAAATCCGATCTGCTTTACCGATCGTCACCAAATTCGGTACGTAGCAAAGCTAAATGTTATTTTTCTTGTCTAGAAAGTTTTATGAATTTTTAAAAAAATTTCGGCTGGATTAGAGCAAGACGAATTTTTTTCGGAAATTTCGAAATCCCATAAAAAACAAACCGCTTTCCCAATTCGCCCCAAATTCATGACCAACGCTTGCATCACTTTGTTCAATCTTAATACAAAGTTTAAACCCGATTCCTAAAAATTGACTTGAGCTAGAGCACTTAAGTACTTTTTTCAAAATTATAAAACACTTATAAAAATGAAATGCGTTTATCGATTTTCAAAAAAGTTTACACCAATTAAAAATTAGCCAATACTGTACCTGTTGTTTAAATTTGGGCTGATTCTGTCGAATAGTTCAAAAGTTAAAGTTATATGAATTTCCGACCTTTCATTACACACTCACACTCATGAATACATCCGGAAAATTTTTCTAAGCCTTTTTTCCTACGTTTCAGGATATTCTAAGTGTTTTTACATAAAGATATTTAAAAAAAAATTTCATATAAAAAACCTTCTTCTGTGAGAGAGCAAAATTAAAAGTGTTTCATTTTACCCCGGTCACCATTATAGAAGCTTCCGCGTGACGTCGTTGGCGTCGCGGACACTCTTAAGCTCTCAGCTCCAAGTTCTCAGAGCTGAGATATCTCAGTAGCAGAGGCTCGTGCGGAGTTGCGGCATTGCGACGAGGCATTGTAAATTGTATTATAGCGTATGCAGATGGCCAGTGGAGTCTTCATCCTCGTCTTCGTCGTCCCGCAAACGCAATTGTCCCCGTGTCTGAAACCCGCATAAAGTCCGTAGTAGGTACTCAGCGCTGTATGCGCTTACATCTGGACTGCGAAGCCTCGCGCAGGCGCAAAAGTGCGTATGACGAGCGTAAACGAATACACCACGAAGCTGATCTCCCATCTTTTCGTTGCTTTATTTTCCGCGTGTCGTATAAGCTCACAACGTTCATCGCTGGCTCTTGACCGAGAGAAGGCAATTTACGAGGCTAGATTTTTCCCTCGACTCTATGGTGTCGTCGTAAGTCGCTGGCAGGTTATGACTCTGCGCGACGATCTGCGGAGTAAGTCTGGCTAGAGGTTGCAGAGGTCGCTTCTCTTAAGAATCATTCCTATCGTAACAATTAAGTCTTAAATAATCGTGAAAATAATCATTATCAATCATTTTAAGCTTTAATATTTGAATAGGGATAATTGTGGGGCGGGGTTAAAATTCCGAGTGTTAAATACACGAAAGTCAAAAATTCCGAAATTTTATATTTCACCTGAATTTTTGACGAAATGTTTTCTAGCGAATTTCGTCAAAAATGGAAGTGAGATTTCTAGTTTCGGAATTTTGGACTTTCGTTGATTTACCATTCGGAATTTTAACCCCAATTCCCTTGCTTCTCGGCGACAAAGTTTCGAATGGTAAATACTCGAAGGTCTAAAATTTCGAAATTTAATCTCACCTACATTTTTGACGAAATTCGCTAGAAAAATTTTCGTCAAATATGTAGGTGAGATATTAATATTCGGAATTTTACACCTTCGTGTATTTACCATTCGGAACTTTAATCCCGCCCCATAATTGTCGATAAATAAATTTATAATAACGTTGGTGGAATTTTTTATTCTATATTTATAAAAGTTAGGGAATTTCAACTTTCGGTGTGATTAGAACTGTAATCTTGAAGTTAAATTTCTAAGTGAATTTAATTTTTTTTTTATTGGAGAAATTTTTTTTTTCAGTATATTAGTATATATATATTATCATTTTTCTAGAATTATTTCGTTTTCTGCGAGGCGACCTGCAGGGTAATTTTTTCTAGCGGTTGCAGAGATCGCTTTCCGAAGAACCATTCCTATCGTAACAATTAAGTCTTAAATAATCGTGGAAAGAATCATTATCAATGATTTTAAGCTTTAATATTTGAATTAGAATAATTGAATTGTCGATGACTAAATTAATAAAAAACGTTAGTAAAATTTTCAATTCCATATTTTAAAAAGTTGTTAGGGAATTTAAGTTATTAGTGTGATTACAACAGTAATCTTAAGGTCAAATTTCAAACTGAGCTTAACTTTTTTATTTAATTTTTTTAGAATAAGGATTTTTTCTTGCACAAAGTAAGAAATCGTTACTAAAATTTTGAACAAAGATAAATAAATAAATTTGAATAAAAATTGAAATTCTTCGTATAATTACAACAGTCATATTCAAGTTAAATTTCTACATTGAACTTAACTCTGTTATTTTATTATTTTGATGAAGAGGCTATTTTTATAAATACTTGATAAATTGTATATGAATCGGATTTGATTTCAAATGAATCGCTTCTGGATTAACTTGCTGAAATCGAAGCATGGAACGGTTTTTTCGTTTTTTTTCAAAGGACGTCTTGCATACTCATGAACTGGTGAGCCAAAGAACGAGGCAACTTCTCGTGCGATCGAGCAATTATTCCATATGAATTACCGCTCTCGCTGCAGCCACGTCCTCAGCAACCAACCACCCACTGCGAGAGAACTCTGGGTAGATTTAAAATCTCTTCAGCATATAAAACTCAATGAGAATAAAGGCGTTTTACTCCCGCTTATTTCTCATGTTGGTATATATAGATTGCTTATCGATTTAAAATGAGTTACGAGGGTGAACGAGAATCCTAAAGCCTTAGGAATTATTTAAAATTTACCTTGGAATACGGAACCTCGTTGTTGAAACTTTTTTCGATAGTGCATTTGCTTAAATTACTGATTAAAAAAATAGTTCTTGCAAATAACAAAAAAATTTATGAAAATTTCTCATAGAGGAAGTTTTGTTTTCATGACATAAATATTTTCAAGATTTTTATTGTAAAACACTCAGAATGGTCTGAAAAGTGGTAGAGAAAAAAGTGGCTTAGAAAAATTTCGGATTACATATGTGTGTTTAAAAGGTCAAAAATTAATATAATTGTAAGTTGTAAACTATTCGACTGAATCAACTCAAATTCAAACAACATGTGCATGAATTTTACAATTTGGAAAAAAAAGAACGTAAACACTGTAGTTCGAATGAATTTTCAGCTACGGACTAAAACCTTGTTAATACAAATGTTAATACATTAAACAAAGTGATGCGACCTTTGGTATCGAATTTTGGCCAAATCTGTAAAAAAAAGCTCGTTTTCTATAAAATTTTGAAATTTTTGATAAATGTTCGTTTTCAACAATTTGATCCCAAACTTCATTTTCTGATAACTCAAATTTCTATGAATTTGATATTTTCAAATGTATTGAAAATGAGTATGCAAAGTAAGACTTTACACATTGCTTCGTCAATAATTTTTTGGGAAGCTGCTTCTATGAGATAGCCAAACATTGAATAAATAAACTTTCCCATAGAGGTGACTTTGAGGCAAATGAAAATTAATGAGGAAGCCATGTGCAAAGTTCTACTTTGCATTCTTATTTTTATTTCAGCTGGGTTTACAAGTCTCACGCGATTGAAATACGATGAGACACTACGCGAGCAAGAAATATATAGTATAAGAAGTGAAAAAGACTCTCCAAAAAATAGCTTTCGTAAATTTTTCTTGTAAAATTTGATTAACTTTAAATAAGAATTGCCCTAAAAGTAAGTTTTTTAACTTTGACACCCATAAAAGCTTTTTTTTTATCTGAACTCGGACCACGAGTCTCTCGCAGTTAGAATTAGATTCTCCTCTATTTTTGGAATGCAATTTTTTTTTCTCCTTCCTCTTCTTTTCTCCAAGCCAAAATAGATTAACATATTTCCCAATCGAGGTAGTTTTGTAAAAATCCAACAATAATGAGGAATCAATTTGCAAAGTTCTGCTTTACAGCCTTTTTTTGTAAAATTTTTCTCAACTTTGGATAAAAATTCCTCAAAAATTTTCCAAAAGTATACATTTTAAGCTCTACAGGAAGAAAAGTAAAAGAAAATTGAAACTCAGACCAATTAGAATAAAACAAAGAATAGAACAAAATAGATAAACATATTTTCTTATCGAGTTAGTTGTAGCAAAGTTCAACTTTACAGCCTTTTTTGTAAGAATTTTTCCACTTTGGATAAAAATTTCTGAAAAGTTTTCCAAAAGTAAAAATTCTAAGCTCTACAGGAGAAAAAGTTTTCTTTTTCAAATTTCATCTCAGACCGCGAATTTCTCGAGGTTGAAATAATATTCTTCTCCATTTTTGGAATGCAATTTCTTTTGCTCCTTTCTCTTCCTTCCTCCCTCTGTTTTCGTCGCTGAGTACAATACGATGAGACACTACGCGAGCAAGAAATATACAGTATGAGAAGTGCACAGTGCGAAAAAGGCTCTCCGGAAACCGCTCGGTTCGTCCCGCGAGGAGTTTATAGATATTCTTTGGAGTATTATATGCACAAGAGTTGGCGGTCCAGACTACGGTGGATATACACGAGCGATATAGTACTCGTGGACAATGGCGCGATAACTCATAATAGGATCGAGACTTTGTGTATTATGCCATATCGATAGTACGTGGGGGCAGCTTCACCGCTCCATGAATGCCAATGAGAGTGTCTTTCGTCTCTCTTCAGCTTCTGAGTTTTCGTACGCACTCTTTTCCACCACGTGGACTCTCACTCTCGGCAGCCTCTCCGAGTCTCACATCCAGGACAATGGAGAACTCGTTCGCGTAGGTAATACCCTCGTAGGTGATCCACAACACACATTGTCCCCACCACAAGATTTCTCTAGCTTGTTCTGAAAGCTCTCAACGTTTTCCAATATACGACCTGTAATTTATTAATAGATATTACTTCCGGGGTTTTTGAGAACAGCAGTTGTAAATTTAACTGTTGATCAGTCAGAGGGTTTGAATTGATCACAATATTTTCAAGAAGCTGGCATAATGGCAATTTGTAAATATTTTTGCTCAAAATATTTCTTTCTATTTTTTTACTTTAGAACATGGTGAAGATTTTTTACCGTCGACATTTCTGCACTTTTGATATGTATTGTTAAGTGATTGTGAATTTCGCCCATCATACTTCAATTTTTTTATTGAAAAGATATTGAAGCAGGATGACATTGATTTTTATGTAGAATAAAATTTTCAGTTCTCGACGATTTTTAATATATGACCTGTAGCTTATTGATAGACATCACTTTCGGTGTTTTTGGGAATAGCAGTTTTTAATGCAACTGTTGATCAGTTGCAGACTTTGAATTGATCAAAACAATTTCAAGAAGCTGGCATAATGTCAGTTTCTGAATATTTTTATTGAAAATATTCTTTCAATTTTGTAATTCAGAACATCGTGAAGGTTTCTTCAGCGTCGACATTTCTGTACTTTAGATATGAATCGGTAAATGATTGTGAATTTTGCCACTTATACTTTAATTTTTTTATTGATAAGACACTGGAGAAAAATGGCATTTATTTTATAATAAATGAAAGCTGGAATTCATTATTGGAACTACTCTAATTCTTATTAAAATTATTTTACTTGTCCTTTCCTATCACCACAAATTCATTGAATAAAACCACTTCAAAACGCATTTGGTATCAGTCATAATTGGTAATTATCACAAGTAAGGATTTGGATGACGTTAGGCGTAAAGTTGGCCCCGACAGGGCCAAGTCAGGGCCGGATCAGGGCCCGATTAGTGTCAGATCTTCAGTTATGCTGAAAATTTCTTCTGGGCATGTCCTTTGAACCTTCTACTTGTCGTATTTCTACAAATTTTCTCATTTTATTGCTACAACTCGTGACCTAAACGTTGAATTTAGAATGCCACGCGTAGAACTTCCGGGTTATTAGTGAATTTTTTTTTTTTTTTTAACGAAAGAGAAATATTGCACAAAGGAATGGAGAAAGCAGTTGGACTGACATTTCCTGGCGAATACCTTATACTAGAATACGCACGAGGCGTAAAACTGGCCTCTTCAGGTCCGGATCAGGGCCCGATCAGTATCAAGTTTTCAGTTTCACTCAAAATTTCTTCTCAGCATGTCTGCGACGTTCAAATTTATCCGATTAATACACATTTTTTAATTCCATTGCCACAAATCGTGACCTGAACTTGGAATTTAGAATGGCACGCGTAGAACTTCCGGGATATAAGTGAAATTTTTTTTTTAATGAGAGAGAAATATTGCAGAATTCAACAATAGATCAGCCGCTAATCGCTAAGCGAAAGAAATAGAGAAAGCAGTTGGACTGACATTCCCTGGCGAATAGTTTATACTGGAATACGCACCTGCGCAACTCCCACACACGATTCTCTGTCTCTCGTGTTATCCAGCTCGACAAGAGCCTAGCCACAACCGAGCAGCTTTGCGGTAGCAGAAAACCTTCGCCACGACTTGTCTCCTTCTCGCTGATTCGCGACATACACCCAGAAAGAGAGTCTGAGACTTTGACTTACGTTGCGGAGAAAACTCGCTTCTGTACGCGAAGAGAGAACCCAACAGATTTATGGTCGTATTTACCCGAAGACTTTTGCTATCTTCTTCTTTCGCTCTCGACATCCTACTCTTTACTCCCTCGTTTTCAGCTTCGCACACGCTGCACCCTATTTTGTTATTGTCCTGCGCGAACGATAACTTATTTTAGCGAAATTTCAGGATACGTAGAAAATTATTGCATTTATAAATTTGTGTTCAAAATTGTTAGAATTTGGTTCCTGTAAACGACAGGAACCAAATTCCGAGATTATTTATGAATTATGTGAGGAGACACACAGTGGAAATTGAATTCATATATTCAAATTTGTAACAGAATTTAGTCTTTTCATTGATAAAATGTAATTGAATTCATTTATGAAAATAAAGACAATTAATAACTTTTGATTATTAAGTTTTTTTGTTATAATGAAATAATTTATAAATTTCGTGTTTCTATTTTTTGTAATATTTCAAAAATGTTATAAATTTATGCTAAATTTTGAATCCAATATTTATTCTTAAAAACTAAATTCGCACCTTCCCACGTTTTTATCAAGCTGTAAAAGTTTAAGAGATCGAAATAAAGTAGAGAGAACAGAAAATCAATTATTGAATTGTACCGATTCCATTTCCTCACAAATTGACCTGTTGAGTGATATGAAGACATACACAGGATAAATTGAATTGA
Organism: Tromatobia lineatoria; assembly: GCA_949699805.1. Classification (NCBI taxonomy): domain Eukaryota; kingdom Metazoa; phylum Arthropoda; class Insecta; order Hymenoptera; family Ichneumonidae; genus Tromatobia; species Tromatobia lineatoria. Next base: position 18,088,977 of record OX453039.1, on the reverse strand, counting down.
TATTTTCGAATTCATGACAGAATTCAATTAATACGTTGATTGAATACAATTTACCATCATTTATCTAATTTCATCTAAGTTAAATCATCTGCAAAGTGTATATGAGCAAAAGAGTATAAATTACAGCTACTAATTATGCTGTCCTTATTTCCATTCATAGGATAAACCGCCCAATGAATGGACAGTTAAGCAGACGTGAAAACCGTAAAAGTGAATGGACGCTTTTTATGCACGTGCTTTTACAGACCGTGTCCATTTACTGGTCCCCGTCCATTCACTAGATTGTTTACCCTAATTTTAGAAAAACAAATGGAAATTCATTTCTAAAAAAAGTTATTTTTCTATCCGACAAAACATTTTCTAAGAAATGTCATTATCGATAAATTTCGACGAAAAAATTAATTATAATAAATAAAATTTTGGGCAGATCGCAGCGTCTGCCGAAGCTGTCAGAATCGGAAGAGATCTCAATCAAGTGGAGAGAACAGAAAATCGATTGTTGAGTCGTATCGATTCCGTTCTCTCATCGATCTCTTGGAATATTGTGAGTTCCATGGATGGAATTTACGAGGATTATTTACGAGCTACCAATATACTCTGGAGAGTGAACCGAGGGCGAAATCGTTCGTTAATGTCGTCACGTACGTTCGCCGCTCTCCTGAATCTTGGGAGTATAGGAGTTTCGAAGAAAGAGGAGAGTAAGCGAGATAAAAGGAAAAAGGATAAAGTCTCGGAGCCAATTCGAAGAGAGACTGGCAGAGAACGAGATCTTACTGAAAGCCCTGCGAGAACCACTTCTCCACTCACCGAGAAGATCGTGAAAATTCGCGAGAAATCGCGACCCCGACCGTAACCCCGCGTTCGAGTCTATCGGTGAGCTTATTGATGGACGCGAACTCCTGCCGATGAGGAAATCGTTAAGTCCTCGTAAAACGATGCGCAGGTACTCGCAGTATACTCGATTGCATATAACTACATATATAATATACTCGACAACAAAATTCTGTACGTGCAGTCATCTGAGCCAGTTACTTAAACAGAGAAGCCGCAATTATTTTTTATTTACAAAAAAAAAAGAAAGAGAAATGCAAAATAGAGGAAGCAGTGATACGGGGAATTCAATTGTGGTGTGAATGACTATTTTTGTGATAGAACTTAGTCAATGTAGAATTCTATATAATGCATTTGTTAAGCTATCGGTAGAAGAATTTTGAAATATTTGGTGCAAGAAAAGTTAATATAAAAAAAAAAAATTTCCACTTTTTTGCGGAACTTGAAATTAAAAAAAACAATCTGCTTACGTTTTTGTGGATTATATTTGTTTTTTGTCGTTGAATCTGATGTTGGAATTCATAGATCAAAGTCCCGGTCAAAAAATGAAAAGAATCTTTCGTAAGATAATTTTGCTTGAAGGTTATTTTTATTTTTGATAAAACTAGAAATTCACTTGACACTCAGCAAGGGAACCAAAGACGTGCAATCTTCTGGTCCAGTTGTCCAGACGGAAGAGTCGCAATAATTTTATTATTTTTTGTAAGACTATAAAATACATCGAAAAATGCGTATCTACTATGTACTTGATTTTATAGAACTATATATAATATTCCGAATGAGAAAGTCATGTACGTGCAATCATCTGAGTCAGTTCCTTCGACAGAGAAGCCGCAATTATTTTTTATTAAAAAAAAAAAGAAAGAGAAATGCAAGATAGAAAAAACAATGCAACCGGCAATTCAATTGTGGTATGAATGACTATTTTTGTGGTAGAACCTAGTCAATGTAGAATTCTATATAATGCATTTGTTAAGCTATCGGTAGAAGAATTTTAAAAAATTTTTGGTACAAGGAAAGATAATATTTTTTTTTAAATTCCCACTTTCTTGTGGAACTCAAAATTTTAAAAATAAGCTGCTTGAGTGTTCGTCTACTATATTTGTTTTTTGTCGTTGAATCTGATGTTGGAATTCATAGATCTGACTGTCGGTCGAAAAGTGAAAGAATATTTCGTAAGATAATGTTTTCCAAGATTACTCTTATTTTTTAAAAGACTGGAAATACATATGACAAACACGTGCAATCTTCTGATCTAGTTGCCCAGACGGAAGGGTCGTAAAAATTTTATAATTTTTTCTAAGACTATAAAATACATTAAAAAATGCGTTCCTGCAGTGTACTTGATTTTATACGACTATATATAATATTCCGAACGAGAAAGGCATGCACGTGCAATTATTCGATCGAGTTACTTAGACAGAGGAGCCGCAATTATTTCTTACCTAAAAAAAATGGAAATCCAAGAAAAAAAATAGAGCAGGCAATTATATTGTTGTACGAGTAACTATTTTTTAAATGGAACTCAGTGAACAGAGAATTTTAACTCATGCATTTTTTAAACTATCGGTAGAAGAACAAAAAATATTTCATAAAAGTAGAGTTAATATTTCAAATTAATAATTAAATAAAAAATTTCTTTCCTATTTTGTGGAACTTGAAATGAATTTCAAAAAACCTGTTCACATTTTCCTCTATTACATTCGTTTTTAGTCGTTAAATCTGATGTCAAAATACAGAGATCCGACTTCCAGTCAAAAAGTAAAAAATCTTCCATGAGATAATTTTTTCTGAAATTTATTCTTATTTTCCATAAAACTGGAAATACATATTATATACTCGACAAGAAAGCCATGCACGTGTAATCGTCTGATCCAGTTGCCCAGACAGAAAGGTCGTAATAATTTTAAAAAAATTTTATAAGACTATAAACTGAAAGAAAAAAAAAGCGTATCTACAGTGTACTTAATTTTATACAACTGCATAAAATATCCTCGACAGGAGAGCCATGTACATGCAATCATGTGATCCAGTTGCGTGGACAGATAAGACGTAATTATTTTTTATCAACGAAAGAAAAAAAAAGACGAATACAAAATACGAAATAAGTTAAAAGCTGAGAGATCACGGAATAATACGGCATCGTTGTATAATTAAGGATAACGATAACTCGGCGTTAATCTGGAATTAAACTCAGCCATCTATCTATATTTTCCTCTATCAATGCTCGTGTGTATGTGCTAATCGTGATTCATGCAAATCCACGTGCTCGGTGCGTAGAGACCCGCGAGGCAAAGAACTTCCGTACTCGCTATTAGTTCGACGGTAAATATTCATTGAGAGAAGTGAATGCGAGAGAGCGCGACATTATCTGAGATGCATACAGTTGCGTATCTCGATGGAGACCAAGAACAGATCTTGAGCACTCCCGCGATCACTCGAATAATGGTCTCTAAAGTGCCTCGATTCCACATAGAGATAAGCAACATATTCTTAATGTATCTATCTGTGCTCCGTACCGGTTATCGAAGTGACTTTCGTGCATTCCCGGTACAACGGATGTGTCTTTTACTTTCCACGATTGCAGTAGCAGCAACGGAAGCAATGAGCCCAAGTATAACGATCTCGCTTATGACTTGGAGTAAATTCCAATATTGAACATAAATTCTATGGGCGTACAAAAATGTTATCGAAGTATTCGATAAAAGTGTCGCAATGATCACTCCAGGTGATTGCAGATTTTCAATAGGCAATTGCAATCTCCTGTACCGATCTTTTAATGTTTTAATCGTGTTATGTTAGATGCACGTTTTATGAATATGGTGTGTGAGGATCTATGGTGTAAGGGTCTATCGTGTGAAGATCTATGATGTGAGGGTCTATGGTGTGAGGATTCGTGGTGTGACGGTTTATGGTGTGAAGGTTTATGGTGTGAGGGTTTATGGTGTGAGAATCTATGGTGTGACGATCGATGGGGTGAGGATCTATGGTGTGAGGATCTATGGTGTGAGGCTCTATTGAGTGAGTATCTATGGTGTGATGATCTATGGTTCGAGGATCTATGGTATGAGGATTTCTGATGTAAGGTTCTATGGCGTGAGGATCTATGGTATGAGGATCTATAGTATGAGGATCTATAGTATGAGGATCTATAGTATGAGGATCTATAGTATGAGGATCTATAGTATGAGGATCTATAGTATGAGGATCTATGGTATAAGGATCTATGGTTTAAGGATATATGATGTGAGGATCTATAGTGTGACCAGTCGATAGTTTTGTGCTTCCCAGTGCATCGGATGTGCCTGTTACTTTCGAAGATCGCAGTCACAGAAAAAGTAAGCCCATTCGTAACGATCTTGCTTATGACGTAGTATAAATTTCAACATTACACATAAATTTATCGGGTATACAAACATACCCCGAAAAATGCGTCAAAAGTATCGCAATGATGACTCCGAAGAGATTGCATCTCTGTACTATTAGATACACGATTCGTAGACGCCTACGTAAAGATCGTGTGATGATGGATCGCTTGAGATCTATGATGTGTAACGATCGATCGTTGATGGAAATCTGATCGAGAGTGGCGAGTGACTGAAATTTGATGGGGTGTTATAAGCACATGAGTTTCGGATCGATCGTAGATCAATGATCCACGCATTAATCACTTACAAGTCGTATATATATATATATATGTATATATATAAATGTATGGGCATATATCACGCTATAGGCATATCGTTTATTGAGACGTAACACTCCCAAGAAAGTACTTTGCAACCTGCTGGGGAGTTTCTCTTCTTCGATTTATGCCTTTATTCGAAGCACACGAGGCACTTGGATGTGGTACAACCGATTTACATGATACAATAACTGTACTCAAAATCTGCACACCTTATAAACGGATGAGTACGTATAACGGTCCACAGATCGGTATGAATCGTATAGGTGTCACATAACCTCCACGTCTATTTTTTATTTACATCAATGGAATTAAATTAGATCATGCATTGTAAGACATTGTATATTATAACTTTATAGCGAACAGTGCATTTCTGTAGGATAGTATGAAAATATATCGCAGTGAAAAAATGTGTATACTGCACTAAAAAAAAATTGATCAAATCAAATAAGCCAACAATTTTTTTTTTGCTTCGTTAACCAATTTTCAAAACATGTCCAAGGATTGTGAAACCTGGACACTTTCCTTTATATATGCAGATGATTCACCCCGATCAAGTATTTTATGTCACCCGGGGCGTAAAGTACAGTTTTACGTACGCTTTGTATGGACAAGGCTGTCTTTTCGCACCTTGTGAAGTAACATTTCATACTATACTTTCATTTGATTAATTGATTGCAACACTCGCCTTCGTCTCCTATTCACGCTCACAAAAACTTTTATTGCACTAGTATCGTAATATGTTATTATGCAACTCCGTGCAAGAAGTGTTTACTTCTCACACGCTTCACTTCGCTTCGCGTGCGAGAAATCGCACTTCTCGCACTGGTGAAATAAAATGGTCGTGAACAAAAAGAAACTTTTTGCGAGAAAAGTTTCATCGCACTCGTATCGTAATATACTATTATCGCACTAGTATCGTAATGTACAATTATCGTTTCTCCTTTTCGAAAACGATTCTTCAAACACATGTTCTTCAACCCGTAAAAGCGTTAACACAAGTTTCTTAGCGGTCCACGGTTCGTAAGACTGTTCTGTAACATATGTAACGTTCGTCACCCTCGTCTCATCAACAAAAGATGATGATGACCATAGAAAGGGAGAGAGAATTACCTCAGCTTCTGGCTTCCGAAGGGCGCCGATCGAAAGCTCGTTATAGACGCCATACAATACAAGTAGATATAGATAGAGTGGTAGGCGATGTTAGATATCCGATAGCAACATGGTGGTTGCGATGGGCTCTTCTGTAGGTAAGAAGAAGTGAGAGAAGCTGAAGAAAGAAGAGCTAGGAGAGCGAATACCTTGCAGAGAGGCTCATCAGAGAAGCTGGGCCTGGGTATATTAGCTCTTGCCCGTCTTCTCTCCTCCTATTCCTCTTCTCATTCGCCGTCTTTTCTTTCCTACTTGGAGAAGGACGAGATATCCTTCCACGTGGACTCTTCGCGCTCGTACATCATCCACCTGTCTCTCTGAACGTCTTATCGCGCGGGTCTCATCCGTTACAAGGGATATAAAAGCCACAAGAGGTACCATAATATTCTACTACAGTAACATATACTATATATACACCTGTACTGTGTTATTGCTTCCAGCTTGAACACAAGGATCTTGACGACATTTGGGAAGAAGGAGGAAATGCGAGTCACCTAACGGCAAGTCCATTTCCTTGAGAAAACGTTTTACAGGCAAACGACACATTGCATTTTTTTTTACTGTCTTGATTACGAAAATGATTATGGGGCATTCCATGCCAACTCGACCTGAATCTGAACCTCGTTCTCAGGGATTTCATCGCCGATTTTTTATGTTATTGTTCCATGTCTAAGAAGTAATGACAATTTTTATTAGAATTTTTTTAAGCAATTTATGTACTTATGATTATTTATAACTCACATGATGAGGGCAGTAATTAAAAAATCTGACAACATTCTTATAAATCCTCTTTCCAAGATCAATATTTTTGAGCTTCGCTAAAGAGTCTCGGACAGCGTTTTTATTGTTTTACGATTTTTTTTAAACAAAGTTTGGAAAAAGTTAGATGTGCAATAAACGCTCTACGGCAGATTATTGCTTAAAGATTTCGATACATGTCAGACATTCGGACAATTATTTTACATTTTTCCATGGTGATGTTTTTTTCAATTTGAATAAAAATAAATGAAAAAATACATTAATAAGGACACAATGTGCAAGAGCCACCGACTGAATTCTTGAGATTTTTATATTAAGAAGATAATTTCCATCTTGCGATCCAGAATTTTGCCTCATGGAAAAAAAAGTATGCTGCAAAAGTATGCTTCAATATAACGAAAATTATATCGAAAAATAAACAAATATTTATAAAATAAATAAATAATAATGAATAAAGTAATTAGTAACGCCATGAGTAAAGTACATTTTTTATAAAATCGTAAGTATATCTGACGAATATACGTGTAAAGTATATTTTTTTTGTATATCAGTAGTATATAAAAAAATACATCAACTCGTAAAATATAAAAACACAACAAATCGAACATCTCGATTTCTTATATCGAAAAAGATTCTAAGTAGTTTCGTCAAATGTTCTTTTAACTAATTTAAGTGTTCAACATGTTCTTACATGAATGCAAATATAAGTTCTATAGAAAAAATATTCATCCACAATATTTTCGAATACATTGAGAATTATATGAAAAATAACAGAAATATATGACGCATTCCATGCGGTTTCGAATGGTCGAAAAGTTGTCCACTCTTAAAAAAATTGAAATTTTGTCAAATTATTCCATTTTTTAAAAAAGAAAAGTGTACATTTTTTCAAAATTTTTGGAACGCATTTTTTCGAGTTTTTCAAAATTTCAAAATTCTGTAAATTCCGTTATATCTTCAAAGAATACGATTAAACAGAAAAATGTTTTAGACAAAAAAGTTACACTTTTGCATAAATTTTGTGAAAAAAATTGCGTTTGATTTTTTCGAATTTAAAAAATGACCATTTTCATAAAAAATATACGAAAATAATTGTTTTCGGTCGGTATGTCACTTTCGATTTATCTCAGAAAATTTCAGAAAATACTCTATTGTGTGTACAATAACACGTATTTTTTTTAGGATGGCTCGATCAGTTGTTCTAAAGTTATGCTTTGTTTTATTATTATGATTTTTTTTTTAGAAAAATCAATTATTATTAAAAATTATTTTCTCCCAAATTTTTAGACAAAAGACCATCTACAATAATAATATTAATGCTTTAGAGCTTATTGGAGCATAATTCATCGGTAACGTAGATGGAACTCCATTGAACTTGTTCGAATACTACGCTATATATATATATAAAATCACTCGTTCAAAAAATTCTATGATTGAATTAATAATTTTCTGTCCTAACGTTATATTTTTTCTTATTGTTGTCAACATTAATCACAATGTAAGCACTGGGAAAAAGTGAAGAACGGAGGAAAGTAATGACGAAACAGAAGGAAGAAGATGAGGAGGAAGATCCCTTACCTCTTCTAGTATATATCACGATGTGGAGATGCAAACGCAGTCAGCCAGAGATCCGAGTATTCGTCAGAAGCAAATCCACCCATAAGTTACTCATCCGCGGTGTCGGAGGAAGAGACCCTGAAGCCAGACAGCCGGTCAGATGTAACGCCTTGAATTTATCGCCTTTTAGTGCCCGGGCGCACTCGCGCCCCCGATTACTCCTGTAAGTAATGTCTTCAGCAGGACTCGAAGAACGTCTCGCCTTCAGGGCTAGAGGTTCGAGCCTCAGCAACGGTTTCCGTTCCTCAGCATCACTCGGTCATTCCAGAGACACGTTATCTATATTCTACCTGTTTTTTCCCTGAAATCGAACAGCACTCACTACAGATAAATTGAAACAACATCGATTTTTCATTTAAGCTCAGTCATATTTTGGAAATTTTTTTATTTTTGAAATTATCTTACTTAGTCTATTTTGATAGTGTTTATATTTAGAATTACCTCATATGGTTTTATTGAATTCTGCTCACACTCGGAGAATTCGTAATAGTACAGTGACAACTATTGATTTTTTTCTCAAGTAACTATCATCATACTTATGGTAACTGATTAAGATTATATTATATTAGATTTATTAATAAAGATCTTCGGACATAAGCACCTAAGGACCTCAGCCAAAAAATATATACGAAAGAATATAATTACAGTTGTAGCAACTTGAAAAAAGTGTAATGTTCGAATAAAAAATTAATAGCTATGACTTTATGATTCGCTCGGGGCATATTTAGAATACACAATGATAATAGTTACAATAATAGAAAATGAAATGATCTTATGCAAACCATAATTTGGCGAAAATGGATTATTATTCCAATAGGCAACAATTTTTTTATTTTATCCAGTGTCAATTTAAATTTTGTTAGACCCAATTGGACACAATTATAATAGCATCAAGAAATCTTATGGAAACGGCACCAATAACAAAAATACAGAAAAGAAATATATTACACTCATTTTAACTGAATCGTTTTTTGAAAAAAAAAACAAAATATTTAGCAAAAGGAACCAAATACTTTATTAAACGAATGAATTACCAAATTAAGTACATAATTAGTTCATTCAATAAAATATTCAATTCCTTTCACTAAATATTGTATACTTTCACGAAACGATTTACTTGAACCAACCAAGAACCAAAGCGTACACAATTAAACTAAATTATATTCCTTCCAATCCATTTTCTCAGTGAACCAATTCCAAAGAAAATCTCCATTAATTTTGAGCCCTAAAATTTTCTGAAGTATTGAAACCGATCTGCTCCAATTTCCTCGAAGGAATTGCAAAATTTTCTCGTCCGATCAATTTATTCAACCTATACATATATCCATATCTATAGATATATGTAAGTACGGCGTCTTCGAAATAACTCGAGCAGGTAGCATGCACTCGACTTCTCTTTTTTCGCTATACACACCGTCAAAATACCAAAAAGAAAAAAAATACACGCAGAGAGAAAATAAAGGCCGAGAAAAAGAGGCAGACAGAGAGAGAGAGAGAGAGAGAGAGAGTGAGTAGGTGCACGAGGCGCGCGCGCACCCATTACGCGGGCGCTACGCTCGTCGTTGGCGATATTACCGCAAATTGCCACCCTCAAAAGAGAAACACAGAGAAGGGAGGGCCGAAGTATAGGCGCGATTGCTCGGTGCAGAAGCGCGCGAGGCGGTGGCGGTTTGGTCTCCTCGCCTCGGCTCGCTCTCCATATAGTTTATCCACCGCGAAACGCGTCTCGGTTTTACAACTGGGGGCCCGGGTGTAATACTGTAATCGGGCAATTTCGGGGAGGCCCGAGCGGCTCACCGTCCGAATAAATCCATGGTTAATGCCGCGAACCCGTGGAAGAGAAGCCGAGCGAACACGAACCAGCCAACCCGAAGAACTGCACTCTTTTCTTGTGTATACCACAGAGTGCATGGCAGAGTACCACAGAGTATATCTCGTGTGCCCTCGAGCTGTGAATAAGCGAAGCCCCTGGCCAGTAGAAACATTTTTCGTCTCTTTCTACGCTTGAGTATCAGTATTATATCCATGCAACTCAGATGTTCAACCTCTCTCCCTTACCGAGTTTGATGGACTCGACGCTGTTCGCGCGATCACGGATGATCTCTCGCCCTTTACAATTCGAACCATTTTGCAGATGTATGAATTCTGTATTACACCAACATTACACTAACTGGAAAGCTACTTACTGCCGTTTTTCTACCTCAGGAACCATTTTTTTGCGAATGTTTTTTTTTCATCGAGATTATTCTTGATGGGGTACTTAAAATTGCCTGGGAAATGTCCGATGTGTGATTTTGTGAATTTGTGAATTTGTGAATTTGTGAGTTTGTGAATTTGGGAATTTGTGAATTTGTGAGTTTGTGAGTTTGTGAGTTTGTGAATTTGTGAGTTTGTGAATTTGTGAGCTTGTGAATTTGTGAGTTTGTTTATTTGTTAATTTGTGAGTTTGTGAATTTGTGAATTTGAGAATTTGAGAATTTGTGAATTTGTGAGTTTGTGAATTTGTGAATTTGTGAATTTGTGAGTTTGTGAGCTTGTGAGTTTGTTTATTTGTGAGTTTGTGAGTTTGTGAGTTTGCGAATTTGTGAGTTTGTGAACTCGTGAATTTGTGAGTTTGTGGATTCGTAAGTTTGTGGATTTGTGAGTTTGTGAATTTCTGAGTTCGTGAATTTGTGAGTTTGTGAATTTGTGAGTTTGTGAATTTGTGAGTTTGTGAATTTGTGAGTTTGTGAATTTGTGAGTTTGTGAATTTGTGAGTTTGTGAATTTGTGAGTTTGTGAATTTGTGAGTTTTTGAATTTGTGAGTTCGTGAATTCGTGTGTTTGTGAATTTGTGAATTTGTGAGTTTGTAAATTCGTGAGTTTGTAAATTTGTGAGTACCATTGTCAACAAAAATAAAACTTCATAACTTGAAAACGAATAGGTCTATCAGGCTGAGACCTTATACGCAGGTGAAACAGTTCTCACCCTTTGATTGTTATATATATTCAATCAAAATTTGTCGTTCCCCAAATATTCTATCATCATTCAAACTTTATTTCTATTTTAAAAAAACGACGTAAGCGCGCTGACTCATGCGAATTTTACCCTAACGATCTGAAAAATTATACACACTTGCACCTGCGAGCAAGGTCGATTACTATTGCATTAGGGGAAAATCGACATGGCGATTTGAGAGTTCTGAATTATTATTCACCAAACGTTCTTCTCCGTTCAATGAGCATAACTCACCAACGTCTCGACCAATTCAACTAAAACATCGAATTCACATCATTACTTATTAAGTAATCTTATGGAATTCACATCATTACTTAATAAGTAATATTCGATTCCATAAGATTCGACCTAATCATCGAAAATTTATGATATTCAATTAATCATTCCAATAACAAAACCTCATTAACGTTGCATTCTACCATTTCCACTTTACGGTAATTCTCTAATTACCACAAATTTAAAAAAGATTTTTCGAACAGTTACAAAGTAACGATCGGCCTGATTTCTAAACATAATTCCAGGGTTAAGAACCCTCGCGCATAAGAAGAGAAGAATGAGGTTGACGGTGACTACTATACGTTGGTCGTTCGGTCTCTCTTTTTTGTTGAAAACCGCCGGTCGCGCGAGCTCAACAGCAAAAGCAGCAGCGGCAGCAGCAGGAGCTCGGAGGCTCGCGTGCGGCTAAGTGGAGACTCTCTTCGTCTTCTTCTTCTTCTTCTCATTCTCATTCTTCGATGCTCTTTCTTTGGGGGAGTTCGCGGCTCCCTCTTCGTCTTCCTCTTCATCATATTCTTTCTCGCGTTCGCTTGGCTCTATCCCTCTCGCCCACCTCACCCACCTGTCTGTTGGCAATCTTCTAGTAGCCTTGGGCTACCCACTTCGCGGCTACCAAAGGGGCTACTCTTCAGCTACCAACGCTGAAACGTCCGGTCCTCACGCTTTCTCGCTTAACTCTCTCCCTCTTTCTTTCTCTTGGCTCACGTTGTATACACGTCTCGAGGAGACCTATAAGTGTATTAGGCCACGTTCAACCCAAAACCCAAAGTGCTGTATGTATACAATCTAAGTAGAGGACTGAGGTAGCCTCATTTCCGAACAAAAATCCTCAGAGATACGAAAGAGTTACAAAATGCAAGCTCGCTTTCTTAGTCGTTCGTTGGCTCTTCCACGAAGTAACTCATCGTTCTTTTCAGCTCCGGATTATATTGCGGAGAAACGAGAGCGACTTTCTGCTGCGGAGATTTCTTTGCTGCCCTCTTATTTCTCGTGGTGATCCTTTCGAGACGCGCAGCTTCTTCATCTTCATTTTTTCTCGTTTCTTCGGCGTTTGTCGCTCGGAACCTTTTTTTTTTTTCTTTTTCTTGCAGGATTCTTCCTTTCAATTTCAAAGCCAGAACAGAAGTATTGTAGTCGAAGTCAGTGTTTTCTCGGGGCAAATTGGACGTTTAGTTTAGCAGCAACGCGGACCCTTAATTTTCACTCGTCTATGTATTATCTCGTTTCATTACTGTAACGTTTCGTTATCGCTTCGCTCTCGCCTGGTGCACTTTTTTTATTTATTTTATGTTGTGGTGGACTGCGGTTTTTTTCTACGGTTTTTTTTGGGCTGTTTTCTCAAGCTTTTCTATGGTCTCGCATAAATTATCCTCATTTCATCAATGCAGACGATCTCTTAACCTGAAAAAATCATTGTGGGAAAGAATGGATTTTTTTATATGTACTGTAGGAGAAAAGTATCGGCGAAGATCTGTTGAAGGTTCTTTTTTCGATTAGCATAAACGATCGCTATCGTTTTCATCTTTGGTTCTCGATTTACATTTTCTTTTTGTTGGGGTATTTTAGAGTAATCACTTTATTCGGGAATAAATTTGTGGCTTATTAGCTTAGAAATTGCATTTGGAGAACGCACAAACTTTTTTCGAAATATTCTTATAAAATTTGACCAGGTCGTTGAGTTATTGGTTGAACAAAAAAAAAATGTAAGTGCTTTTGTAAATTTCAGCTCCATGATAAATTCTAGCTTTTTGAAATCTGTCTGCCTGTCCGTTTCGTTGTATGTACCCTCCGAAAACGCAACAATTTTGATGAGAGTCTGTGAAACATATTAAAGCTGTACTTCTTCTGGTACTTTACCTGAAACTGATGACGAAAGAAAGCAATATAAAAAAGTCTAAAAGATTATTATTTTTATAATAAGACTTCAAATACAAATTTTAAAAATGACATTTCAAGCATGCCGACATGAAAATATCGAAAATCTTTTTCTCCAGGGAAAAAAAATTTATTTTATCGAAAGTCCATTTTTTATACTGACAATCAACGTTTATTACTATTGAATAATACTCAAAATACAGATTTTACAAATAACATTTTAAACATGCTAACATGAGAATATCGAAAATCTATTTGCCATAAGGACAAAGTTTTTTTTTTGTGGGAGAAAAACTGTATTACAGCTAGAGTCCGTTTTTTATGCTGCCAATCAACGTAATTTGACTGGGGAGTTGTGGTAATGAATAAGAAGTGCTTTATCTCATCACGCCTTTTCTTGTCTAACTCGGAGGAACTGCTATATACAAGCGATAAAAGAAGTTGACTTCTGCAGCAGCTCGAAGTAGAAGCCGCCACCGCTCGCTCACTGAGCCTGTGCCTAAGGCAGTTGCAGGGCCCTTATCGCCGAGATTCATCTGCGTATCGGTACCTTTTGTGGCCTATGCAAATTATCGTTCGTATACCTGGCCATAAATAACGTTATTGACCGTCTCCACGTGCAGGTACATGCTTACTACCTCGCCTTTGTGCATTCGTGTTCATATTACATATAATGGAGGGAGAGGAACCAGCATTATAGCATTACGAGGTTGTAAGAGTACCTTGCCGTGGATGCTTCTTGTTTATTTATTCCTTACTCCACCATTGAGGAACCTTAGTGAGAATATTTTTCGAAGATATCAATACAAGCCTTTTTACACCCAGAAAAAATATTTATTAGATTTTGAGGGATGGGGATATTGAAAATAATCGTATAAAAAATCTGAAAAAATTCACAGAGATGCCTTTTCTCAATCTTCACAACATATTTTGATCCGAAAAAAAGAGCATCGATTTTTGAGCACCGTCGATTTTTTAGAATAGCCAAAAAAAATTATATGTGAGTAGTGCTACGCTTGATCGTGGAGAATACTATGCAAAGCAGAAAAAAAAATTAGCAGGTCAGAATACTATCATAAATATATATTTTTTATTTTCAAGTTTATATTATTTTTTGTTACTCGGTCGAAAATTTTTTTTATGCATGTATGTGATAAGTGTTATTTGTTGCGGAGTTACAAGTTGAAGAAGATTTCGACTCGGTTTTTATAAGCCGTATTTTACCGTTAATACTTAATCAAAACGCAAAAGTGGTATGGATATTTTTATAATTATTTTGATGGATTTCACGAAAAAAAAAAAAATTTTATGACTTTATTTCATATATTTTGCGGATAAAACCGCTTTCAAACGTTAAAATTGATTTTTCGACAATTGTGACATTTTTCAGAGTTTTTCCCATAAATTTTGATTGTTCAAGATGGAGAATTCCATTCTTGAGTACTACAAAATAATGTAAGCAAAATATAATTAAATGATTGCATAGCAATAAATATAGTTAGAAAAAAAAATTGATTTTCTTTCTTTTTCCTCTTCTATTTTCTAAAAAAAAAACTCTATTTTCTGAATATATTAATCTCCATTAATTTGTACTCTATCAAGTTCATTTCATTTTATAATATCGAAAAATCGACTTTCTCCATTCAGAGAACAACAGAGTCTTGTTTTCATTAATTCATTTTCTAATATTTATTTATCAGTATCATTTTCAGTATTTAACATTTTTTTAAATTTTCAATGTACTAATAGCGTTTCTCCAATTTTTTTCTTCTCTCTCAGTAGTTGTGCTTAGATGTTTATTAACAATATACATAGTTAACAATAAATACATTTAAAATTCTGCGACATTATCGAATAACATTCAACACTCAATAAAAATTACCAATGATCATCGACGAAGGTATTTTTTCCTCTTCTTTTATTACATAATTATCAAATCCAGTGCGATTATTACAAAATTTCTTTTATTGAATATCGAGAAAAATTTTAATATCACAGCTAGAAATTCATTACTCTTAAAAAGCAAAAGAATTTTTGAATCCCCGAATTGAAAGTACTTTTTTTTTCTAAATTTATTAATGTACCGCAGAATTTACGACAGGACAACAATTCATTCAATGGTTTCATTGTCATTCTCTCGGTACATGCGGAGCCCAGCGCATGAAAATCGCGCAGCACGCGCCTTCGACATTCCCGCGTTCAAGGCAATCGTTCGGCTCACCATTAGACAGAATTTACGGGGCGCTTAGAGCGTTAGCACTAAATCAATCTGGATTAGCATATACGTGCATTAACCATAACTTACGCGTTGCCGCGTTCACCCTGACGACGATGCTGAAGCTCAAAGGCTTATACTTATATATTTCGCTCCATTGCTACATTGGTTCGCATTGGCATGGACAATTATGCTCGCAGGGTTTTCATAGAACGACCGACATATAATATCGACGCATCAAAGAAAAAAAAATTAAATTTCCGCTTTGGTATAATGCGTAAGATCAGTGACAAACGTTTTCGAAAGTGTAGAAATTAGCAGAAGTCGAAATTCAGGATGAGAAAGGGATGTGAAAGAAAAAGGAATGACTGAGAGAACGAAGACGAAGAGGATGCTGAAGAGGAGAGGAATAAGATGATGTGCGTGCATGCAGCTCACGTAGCGTGCCTCACCAGCCGCGCTGCCTTTACTGCTTTCCCCCTCCCCTTCCTCTTCTCTCTCATTCACCTCGAGACGAGAATCGAACGGGTGAGAGAAGCGAAGAGTGGTACTTTGGAAAGAGAAGGGCTATCTTCCTCTTTATCAAAGTGCGGAGCTTCGTTCGTTCGCCCGGAGCGTGGAGACGCGGTGCCTCCAGCTCTCACCCACGGCACCTCTCGCTGCTTCTTCTTCCACCTGTAAAACGCCGTCGGCGCGACGCAACAGGTGAGAGACTACGTAGAGCGAAGAAACGCTGCAAGAACTCGAGAGAGAAAGAAAGAAAGATTGGTGCAGGGAATGATTTTGGATCAGTTATCGAACTTGTCCCAGTTATTGACCGAAGTGAGAATTTTTTGTTCTCTTCTTCGTATTTTATCTTTTTTATGGGTTCGAGTGCCTTATTGTATCACAGAAATCTGCAGTCAAATTCATTACGATTTTCTGATTGTAGGTATTTAATATTTAACTCAAAGTTGAAGGAATTGAATAAATCCATCGTGCGGAAATAAAACGCATAAAAAATAATCCATTTCCGCGTCAGAATCAATGACTCTTTATTCTGATCGTACACATTATCTACAACGTGTGAGTCGAAAGCATTGGTGCTCGTGCACAAATTTTTCAAAAGTAAGAAAAATCAATAAGTGCGTTCAAATTGATTCAAATTACAGTCAGATTTTTTTATTGTCTGCAACATCGAGGAAAAAGTCTAGAAAAAAGTGTGAGTGTGAATGTGAGTGCGAGTGCGAGTGCGAGTGCGAGTGCGAGTGCGAGTGCGAGTGCGAGTGCGAGTGCGAGTGCGAGTGCGAGTGCGAGTGCGAGTGCGAGTGCGAGTGCGAGTGCGAGTGCGAGTGCGAGTGCGAGTGCGAGAGTGCGAATGCGAGAGTGCGAATGCGAGAGTGCAAGAGTGCGAATGCGAGAGTGCGAGAGTGCGAGAGTGCGAATGCGAGAGTGCGAATGCGAGAGTGCGAGAGTGCGAATGCGAGAGTGCGAATGAAGATTTAAGAATTCTTGATTGTAATAAGTTTCCAACCGTTTCTTGTGTTTGTTAATATTAACTTGCACCATTCGAGAGGTCAATAAATGGGACATTTATCTGTGTCGGAGACTCAAACGGTGATGTAAAGTGAAACAACGCGATAGCGAAGGATGAAAAGAAGGAGGATCCTTTACTGGTGGAGAAGAGCGCGCCGGGTTGCGATGTTGCGTGAGCGCACAGACCAAGTGCGTGCTTGCGTGCACGCGCGTGCGTGAGCGAAATATCGAAAAGTTCGAGAGCTCCTTCGCTCGCTACAACGCCCCGTATACGCGCTCCTTTGCTCTTGTTGCACTCGATGTTGCGCTCTTCTTTTCCCTCTTTTCTTCCTCGTTCTTCTTCGTCTTTATGAGCAAGAGTAAAGGCAGAGAAAGAGAGAGAAAGTCGGAGCGGCAAACGGCACGCTCGGTATATATCCTCGGTCACTCGCCGGAAGCGAAAGAACCTCTCGCGAAGTGCACGTGGCAAAGGGTGAAGGAACAGGGAGGCTGAGAGACCGCGTGCCGATTAAACTTCTCGCTGCGATTAATCATGTCACTCTTCGGCGAGAGAAAGAGGCGAAGCACGGTTCGCGGCTGAAGTTGCCGCCGCCGCCACCGCGAGAAAGACCAATCGGTAAATATCTTTGGGGAACTCGCGACATGCATTTATTGCTCGATTATTTATTTTATTAATGGCAACGAGACACATCGTTAATTAATAAAATTTGAATAAAGAGAATTGCAAATTGCAGGAATATCCGATGAGTTTATTCAATTCCTTCGCTGTTGGCGAACGGAAACTTTTACCGATTTTTTTCAAACTTAATACATCTCGCTTAAATATTGGAACTAGGAAATTAATTACTATCAATGTTTAATACAAAAATGTTATAATATAACAAATCAAGGTTTACAAGTAAGTTTGACGTCACCACCGCGAGAAATACCTATCGGTAAATATCTTTTATTTATTTTATTAATGGCAACGAGATACATCGTTAATTAATAAAATCTGAAACAACACGGATTGAAAATTGCAGAAATATCTGATAAGCTTATTTAATTTCTCCGCTATTGGCGAAAAGGGACTGCTACCGATTTTTTTAGTTTCATACATCTCTGTTAAATGTTAGAATCAAGAAATTGATTATTTTCAATGTTCAGTACAGAAATGTTATAATAGAACAAATTAAGGCTTACGAGTCAGTTTGACGTAACTACAGCGAGAATTAACAATCGGTAAATGAATTTGGGGAACGAGACATATCGTTAATTCATATAATTTTAAAAAAAAGTATTGCAAATTGCATGCATACCTGATGGATTTATTTAATTTCGCCGCAATTTACGACGAAAATTCCAACAAAACTTCACTTTATGTCGAATATTCATCGCGAAATTTTCATCTTCATATAGAAAAAATGTGATATCAGTCACACAATAAATTATCACTGATCAGTAGAAGTTTAAAAAGGACTTACAATTTTTATCTAATAAATTATTACGCTCGATCATCAACTCGCAAAAATGCATCGCTGAATAATTCAGAGTAAAAAAAGATTTAAAAAAAATTATTCCTTCAATATACCAAATTTAATCATGAAAACATTGAAATATCAATTTTAATCACGCCAAATAATTATTTTCAACGGAATTTTCATTTTCCACTTTAAAAATAATTTCTGTTTGTATGATAAATTATTACAGCGTTGAATGGCAACACTACATTGAATATCAGAGTAAAACGTGTTGTCACGAGATTGCAATTTGACAAGAACATTGACACGGTCGAGTTGTCTTTGAGAGGAAGTATTATAGCCTGTCCGCGATGCATAAGGAAACTTGTGTCCTCGGTTATATAGCTGTGAACGCAACACAGACGGTGTTCTTCCTCCTTTTCAATTAATGTTCTCTCGTTCCCAATTAATCCGCGCAGTCCGTATCAATTATTGGCTCGTTCTTACTGCTCGACTCCTTCGAGCTTGGCACGAGAATAACGAACGGTTCTTTGCGATCGCTGAAGACGAAGAGAGCAACCCTCGTTGAGATGAAGTGCATTATATATATAGTGGACGCACTGTAAATAAGGTACGTCGCGATTTATGCGAATCGATCCTTAACACGAAGCAGTTAGGCCATTACGATTGATTAGACGTGACACAACAGACGAGACCATCATTTCCACGCGCAATCACAAACCTTTACTCACTAAGAGCCTCTTCCTATTCGCTCTGTCGCATTTCCCGCACGTTTTCGTCGTAAAAATATCTGCTGGACGTGCTATTGTCTAACGAGATTTTCTTGAAGATCGAGAGCAACTACTGGCATTTAAATCACGTGTTTATTTTTCTTTATATATTTAGGAATAAAAAGGAAACGATGTTGAGAACTTTCTGCTATAAGACTCGCTTATTGGAGGTCAATGCAGTAAATTTCTTAGATTTTTCCTTATCTGAATTATGCTTAATGGCCTATTATTCGAATAGTAATTTTTTGAATGATTTTTCATTTTAGACAAATTTTCAGACAATGATTTAAAAAGTTGATTTTTTAATGTATAAACTGATAAATCAAGTTTAAAATAGAATCGTGATATGCAGTTAATGTCATTTCACAGTTGAATTAAAGAAAAAAAATTGAGGTACTTTTAGAGTAATATCACAGAAAATTTTAAAAAATGAGGTATTTTCACAGTGAGCTCAGAGTGAATATTAAAAATACTGTAAGCTTAATACACATATTCATTGGACATACAATAATTGAAGTGTTGGATTAAATAACCCAGTAATCGATGGACATAATTTTTTTTTATCAAATCAATTTACTCACAGCAAAAAAAATTTATTAGGAAAAAACGGCTACAATTCGTGAGTGCATGATAAATTTATTTAAGCCAAATAATTTTATCTGGGTATATATTGTATTCCAGAGGGTAATTATTACTTAAAGACGATATTATTCGATCTGTTGAATTTTCCGCACGTTTGCGTCGTAAAAATATCTGCTGGACGTGCTATTGTCTAACGAGATTTTCTTGAAGATCGAGAGCAACTACTGGCATTTAAATCACGTGTTTATTTTTCTTTATATATTTCGAAATAAAAAGGAAACGATGTTGAGAACTTTCTGCTATAAGACTCGCTTATTGGAGGTCAATGCAGTAAATTTCTTAGATTTTTCCTTATCTGAATTATGCTTTATGGTCTATTATTCAAATCGTAATTTGTTCAATAATTTTTAATTTTTGACAATTTCTCGCACAATGTTTAAAAAAAAGTGGATTTTCCAATGCATAAAATGATGAATCAAATTTAAAGTAAAATCGTGATATGTGGTTGATGTAATTTTACAGTTGATCTGAAGAAAAATAATGAGGTAATGTTACAGTAAAATTATGGAAAATAAAAAAACGAAGAATTTATAGAGTGAACTAAAAGTAAATATTTCAAGTACTGTAAATTTAGTATATTGATTACACATACATTAAATTGTCGGTTTAAATACCCAAGAAATCGACCGACAAAAAAATCAATTTATTTATGATCAAATAAATTCCTTAACAGCAAAGAAAAGTTTATTGATGATCAAATAAATTTATCAACAGCGGAGAAAAATTCATTGGAGAAAAAGGATAACATTCTATACTCCATGATAAATTAATTTGTTAGAAAATAAATTTTCTCCGTGTATATTATATTCAAGAAAGTGAACATTATCCAAAGACGGTATTTTAGTAGCTTCCTCACATTCATAAAGTCGAATATCCGGAAGAGAGCATCTGAAAAAACGAGAAAAAAATGAATAAGGAGAAATGCGTGGTGAAAATCCTGGAGAGAGAAATGCTCCTGGTGCAGCGAAGTAGCTACAAAAGAATAAGGAGGAGCACAAGGAAGACTAAGAAAAAAAGCTATGCAGGGCAACCATCAACATCCACCTTTGGCTGCTACTTTTGCTTCTGCTCTGGCCCTGCATGCGATGATTATACGGTGGGAGTGGTTCTGGCCCAGTTGGGCATCATTCTACTCTGCTCGCAAAACGAGAAGAATAATAAGACGAGAATCTTCGGTAATTCGCAGCAAGTTGTTTTCGACCCCCTCACGAATCATCTTCTTCGCAATACATTCGAATTATTGTGAATTTCTTTGAAAAAATTTACAGCAGCAATGACGGATCTTTTGGTAGTGACGAAAAATCGCTGCAAAATACAATCGATTAAAAGTAAAGCTGATTTAAATCGTCGGAATATTTTGAAGAATAAATTTGATTATGTTATATGATTTTCACAAAACGTTGCAGGAATAATGTTTTTTGACTGCAATTAAGTACAAGTATTTGAACCAATATAATTCTTATTTCCAAAAATGAATTCGTCGATGAACTCTGCCAATCTTATGTCAGGATTCTGAAAATAGTCCAGAACATTGGGAAAAGTGGTGCTTTCCAACGTAAGAATATTTATGTCAGATTGGGATCACAAATCGACATATGCCAAAAAGTTCAATTTTTTTAAATGCGTTAAGACGAAATGTTGGAAAATTTTGAAGTTATCTCGAGATTGATTTTGTATTACGCTTACTGACTGAAACGAGCGCCATTTGTGACTTGATTTTAGTAAGTTTTTAAAATGATTTCATGGTGGGTCGAAAATCTCGCGTTTTTACTAATTTGCACGCTGTTAGAGATTAAAAGTTGCTACAACCAAGTCACAAATTGCACTTAAATAGGTAAAAAAAAATCACTTTTAAATATGTCAATTTATGCTCAGAGTTTCATGTAATTATTTCGCCCGTGGGTCTTATTATTGATTGATTTCGACAAAGCTTGCTCAAAGATTTTTTTTTGCTTTTTACAAAGCCCCTCAAGGAATTATTTTTGCTTTTTACAAAGTTTCCACAAGAAATTATTTTTCACTTTTACAGAGCTTCCATCAAAAAATTCCAACATCGATTAACCTCATAGTAGTAGAATTGCAACAAAAAAATAATGAAGAAGAAATATGCGAAGTTCTACAAAAAAAATTTGACGAAGCTATTCACTTTTTGAACAATGAAAAATTGAAAGAGTGATAGCGTTAATAGTCATTTTTGAAAAAAATCCAAAGTTGCGTAAGAATTTAACGATCATGGGGATTTCAATGAAAATTGACATGGACGACGAGGATTGGCCCCTCTATCGATGGTAGAAATTTCAACTCGATATCCCAAAGCGTTCCCGAGTTATGAAGGTTTAAACTTTTCGAGCGTGTAACACATATACACAAATGCATACATTTTTCCTAATCGACATTTTTCAACGTTTCGGACCATTCTGAGTGTACTGACATGAAAATCTCAAAAAAATTCACGACCACAAAGTTTTCTGAATGAGGAAGCAAAAATTATGTGTACTTTTTGCTTCCTCATTAAGAAAACTTGTGGTCGTGAAAAACCTTGCAGATTGCTTCCTCATTATCTTTAGCTTTTCACAAAACTTCCTCCACGAGGAAGCCAACATAGATCAACATACTTCCTCATAGAAGTAAAGTCACAAAAATTACAAAGCAATGTGCAAGGTTCTACCTCAATTTTTTTTTAAATGCATGGGATACGTTGGGTTTTAATAAAACCCGGAAGTGCAAAGGCTACGGTATCCTACTTGAACGGTGTAACGTGCGAGGTTCAGCAAAAAAAAATTTCACGAAGCTATTTACTTTTTTGAGAATAAAAAATTGAAAGAGTGATAGCGTAAACAGTCATTTTTTAAAAAGATTCAAAGCTCTATGAGGAAGCAAAAAGTACACAAAGTAAAACTTTGCAGATAGCTTCCTCATTATCTTCAGCTTTTCACAAAACTTCCTCCACGAGAAAGCCAACATAGATTAATATACTTCCTCATAGAAGTAAAGTCACAAAAATTACAAAGCAATGTGCAAGGTTCTACCCTGAATTTTTTTTTAAATGCGTGGGAGACGTTGGGTTTTAATAAAACCCGGAAGTGCAGAGGCTACGGTGTCCTACTTGGACGGTGCACGTCTTGGATCCCAAGCTGAGCATATCGATCACGGGAGTAACTCGATCAGCCTTGACTCTCGAGCAGGTCTCATCCCAGGGAGAAGAGAACGAGGTCGAAACGGGCACCGTCCGAGGTCGAGCCTCGCCGAGATGGCCGCGGTACTTTCGTCCCGCCTCCGCAGAGATATCGAATTCTCGATTCACCCGAGCGATGCATCTTGTACCCCGGCTCTCGGGTTACTCTCTTCATGGGCTCCACCCGAGGAACAGCCGAATACCTCATCGTCCTCTTCGTGGTCCCGTGCGCACGAATACTCGCCGTCCACACGAAAGAAAGTTGTTCGCGTGGCGACGAACAATCGCTGAGCAAGGCCAAAGCTCAGCTCTCACAATTACCCGGAGCGCTCGATTCTTCTTCCTCCTTCTTTGCTCGCCCTCTTTTCTTCAGCTTCTCATCGTGCACCATTGAAAAGCATTTCTGGACTCGAGATACATTGACACGACGTTCAAGCGACATTCGCATCCACATACGTCGCAATTTCCTAGGCGAACATTCCAGGAAGTTGAGAATACGTCGAGAGACACAAAGATAAGAACCGACGTCAACAATTTCCGAGACAATTTTTCTAGTGGACAGACCACGAAGAGCACTGACCTCTTAGAGGGCACATTGTTCACTCGCGTATGTTTATGTGGACTCGTTCCGGGAAACCTTCAAGGTCAAGTGCTTTGTGTTCGTCAAAAAAAAACTAATAATATGAAACGAAAAGTAACGAACAAGATGGGAAGTAAGATGGAAGTAATTTCCGTTGCAGATTATTTTTGAACACAATGCGATACTCGCGATCGGTCGAAAAGCGTATAAACAATTCACGGAAGGTTGGAAATTTACATCTAACAGATTCATCTTGACAGGCGGACAAATGTCAATACCACGATTGCGAAATCAATGATTTTGTGACGATAAAACGTACGAGTGACACGGCGTTATTTATGACCAATGATAACATTTACAGATGTAATTTGGACGGGTCACCTAGTTTTTGCCATTTGTTGTTAAATATAAAATAATTGAATTTTTTTTATTTTTATTCCGTTTATTTTAGAAGTGTTAAGTGTGTTTATCAATAATGCATTTACCATTTGTTGTATATCGATACATTATTTGTCTTATGAGTAATATTTTAGATGTAGTGTTAACTGGAGATATTTTATTTATTTTATTTATTTTATTTATGTTATTTATTTTATTCATTTTGATCATGTTTTCAATAAAAAAAATCATGATAAAAAATCAAATCGTTGCCAATTTCAACCTCGAAAGAAAATAAAAATTGAAGCTTTCCGAGCTTAAATAAGGAATCTTCAGATTTTTAACCGACCTGTTTTTTTAGCCTCAAGTTCATGCAAATGCTCAATTCAAGCTACAACTAAGTATTCTAGCAAAAATTCAATGATGGTAATACACTGATGGAATAATCATTGGCATAACCAAAAAATTATGCTAAAATCACCAAAAACAAAAATCCCTCGAAAAATTAATTTGACAATTCTCATCCGTGAAATTGAGTCGAACGAATAAAAAACCGATAAGACCGAAATTCTCACCGATTTCATCGGTGCGATATAATCTGCTTACAAGGCACTTTTCGAAT
Source organism: Tromatobia lineatoria (assembly GCA_949699805.1). Classification (NCBI taxonomy): domain Eukaryota; kingdom Metazoa; phylum Arthropoda; class Insecta; order Hymenoptera; family Ichneumonidae; genus Tromatobia; species Tromatobia lineatoria. The sequence continues at coordinate 18,064,428 of OX453039.1, read as the reverse complement.
TATTAATTGTGGACCGAAGATAAGTACGAGATTTTTTTTTATAGCGACGATGAGAGAAGCCGAAAAGCTCGAATGCTTATTTGCGATGATGAAGAGTCGGGCTTGCTCGAAGGAACGTCGTCGGGAAGGCCAAGGTTTCTCGTTTTCTCGTCCGCGAGCGCATAAATTCACGCAAACCTCCATAAATTGCCGCGCTGGGTAAGTTCGGGAGGCCGAAGTACCTGCACTCTCTTTCTCTCACGCGTGGATTATAGAGAAAAGTGTGCACCTCTCGACGAACACCCACCGCGAGTCCCCACGAGACTTTGTCAGCGAATACTTACCCAAAATCGCGGTTACAATTCATCACGAGCGAATGCACCGCATGAGAGAATAAAAATGAGAGAAAGAGAGAGAGGAGTTCGGTAATTAAACGGTGCCACCCAGTAACGCGACGATGCTAAACGATCCAGCGCCATACGCACGAATTCTTATTCATGCGACACCGCAACTAACTTTGTAACAATCTGATCTCCGAATTTCTGCCGTGCAATGATGCATCGTCTCGAAAAAAATCTCATGAGGGAGGTTGAGAAACGAAGAACGAAACTGAGACAGGATATATTTTTGTAACCCAGGGTCAACAGGTTTTTTTAAAAAATAATCCGCTGAAAATTTGTCTTCACCGTTTTATGAACGAGGAGATTTTTTTTTTGTGATTTGCGAATTTTTTTTGGATTCTGTATTGAGCTATATTTTTATGAGTCTTGACGATTTTTTAAATTTATGTATGTTTGTGGTTTTTTTGTAATTGATTGTGCTTTAAACTGGTAAGTGTTGTATTGAGTTTCGTTGAGAATTGAAATTTTTACGATATTTGAAAATTGAGGATATGTATAACTGAACAGTTTTACATATCCTAAAAATGCATAATTTTCGTTAAATCACCAGAACTAGTTTAAGTGATGAAGTATCGGGTAATGTTTACTTTTTTTTAATTGATCAGATTCATTGATTTGCTGACTTCTGATTTCTGCATTTAAAAAAAATTTCAAGTTTGGCTGGGAAAAATGGAAAATTATAGTATGCACCGAAAATGCATAGTTCAACTGAAATGATCCGGACTATTTTAAATAATAGAGCAGCAACTCCACCTCACGTTTTTTATCTTCGCAATTCATAAATTATTAATCTGTTAAGTGACCTATCAAGTTTCGTTAGTTTTTTTATTTTCTACAGAGTTTTAAACTGAGGATACCAAAAAAGTTCTCCGGATATAAAAATGCACACAAGCAACTTTAACAATATAAATCACAGAACGAAATTTGAAAAAAAAAAGAATGCGAAGTAAAACCTTGCACATTGCTTTCTGATTATATTTCGCTATTGATAAAGCTACCTCGATGAAGAAGAAGATCAATTTCGACTCGCTGATAAAGGAAGCCAAATATAATGAGGAATGTGCACGGTTCTACTTTGCGTCCGATTTTCATGTCTGGTATTTTTTTCAATTCGATATTTCAAGTCGAATATCTTCACCGTATTTGGTATTTATTACAACAGGATATCTATTGGACCTTGTAAAAGTTATAAGCCGGTTTGGTCGAATCTAACTTGAATTAGAACGAAGACAAATTCTTTTTGAAAAATTAAAGTTCTGTAAAATCTCAACTGCTATATAGATTCTGCACAAATTCAATAGAGATCGTCATTTTTAATAGCTTCATTCATGAAGAACCATATAGCTTTTTAGCTAAAAAATTGCAAGAGCTAGACAACATACAAACATTTTTTGAAAATTTAAAAGTCTTGTCAAATCTGAAATGATGTTTCAATTTTTTTTTAAATGTACACATAAAAAAAAGCACTAATCCTCTACCAGTGTACCAAATTTTACCCTGATTGTTAAGGCCCTTTTCAAGATACAGAAATTTGAATTTTGCAAGCGTGCCATACACACACACACATACTTCCGGATATTGGTATAAAATCACATTTCTTGATGTTTCCGACCATTTTGAGTTTCCTGATATGAAAAACTAAAAAAACAAATGTTTGTACAAAAACAAAGCTTTTTCTATGAGGTAGAAAAAGTAGAAAAATATCAACCCACTAAAATAAAATTAAAAACTATTTTAAAAAAAGGTAAAAAATAAATATAAAATAAACGTCAGATAAATCGATGTAAGCTGTTTCTCAACAGTTGCACGTTTGAATTCAAACAGCAGGACCACTATTCCATCGAGTCTGAAGCTGTCGAGCAGCATCAGGAGGATGGACGAATCGGAGGGAGCCGCAAAAACGTAATGAAATAATATCAATGCGAAGCGCGTATCGCGGGGGTACAAGTAGCGGGCCAAACTGGTATACACTATATAGTCTATATACGCGATCTTGCGAAGAGAGCCTCGTGTTTGATCTCCTTCTCTGGTTCGTGGCCTGGACGACGTATCCTCATCTTCTCCTTGGAATAAGCCACTCCACGGACTGAGACTCTGTGGGCCTGTCTCATCGTATCAGTGCACGAGTCTTGGTTCCCTACAGTGAAAAAGGGCCACCGCATTCCACTCGAAATCCCACGAAAACGTTCGATCCTTTATTAACCCTTCTGTGGAAGGACTGAGAGAAAAATGACTAATTAGTGGAACGAATCCAAATAAAAATCAAAGCTCGATATTAGAATACGACAAAAAGTTGCTCAGTATTATAATTAATATTGTAATTACATTTTTCGGCTTGTACTTTAAATTTGGATTTGGCGCTTCATACAAATATTCGAATTCGGCTTCAAATTCGGAATGCGGAATTAGTGGATTAAATCTAAATAAAAATTAATCCGGATATTACAATACGACGAAAAGTTGCTCAGAATTGTAATTAATATTTTTATTACATTTTTCGGCTTTTACTTAAAATTTAAAATTGTCGTTTAAAGCGAATATTCGAATTCGGCTTCAGATTTTTAATGTGGAATTAGTTCATTAAATTCAAATAAAAATGAAACCCGAATATTAGAATACGACAAACAGTTGCTCAGTATTATAATTGATATTTTAATTACATTTTTCGGCATTCACTTAACATTTGAAATTGGCGTTTCATACAAATATTCAAATTTAGCTTCAGATTTGGAATACGAACTTGGTAAATTAAATCCTAATTAAAATCAAAGCAGGTTATTAGAATACGACAAGAAGTTGCCTAGTATCATGATTAATATTTCAATTACATTTTCCATCTTCTACTCGAAAATTGAATTCGGAATTCCGTGCAAATATTCAAATTCAATTCGACATTTGGAACGCGAAATTGAATAAATGAATCAGAATAAAAATTGAAGCTGAATATCAGAATAGGACAAAAAGTTGTTTAGTATTATCGAGAGACATGGTAGCGTCGTGACGCCAAGTTATAATTAATATCCAGTAATAAATATTCCACGTACATTTTCATGTAGGTGATGAAATTCATAAACCTAACTATTTTATCACGGTTAGTAAAATGAAAACCAAGAGCATCGACCCTTGATTCTGTCCTGCAAAGTATTAAACCAAGTCCATCTTTTAAAAAAAATCTCGCTGTCGGTAAAACAGCTGGATATAAACGAAACCTGGATTTTATTAACAAGGCGTTTTGCAATAAGGCGCGAATCGTGGTTAGTAAAATTAAAACTGAGAGCATCGACCATAGATTTTAACCTGCAAGGTATTAAACCAAGTTCATGTTTTAAAAAAAATCTCGCTGTCGGTAAAACAGGTGGATATAAACGAAACTTGGATTTTATTAACGAGGCGTTTTGCAATAAGGCGAGAAGCGTGGGCCACGCTATGATCACGCGTTATAAATGCACAGAGTGTTTCGTTCTCGTGCGGGTGCACATACGAATAGCCGTACGAAGAAACGACCGAGCGAACAACGGTAAGAAGACCGGGTTATCGAAAGATCTTTCGTACGGTGTTCGCTGGCCGAGTTCCTCTTCTTCTTCTTCTTCTTTGCGAAGAGGGCGGTGCATGATGCACAGAGAGCGGCAGGTCTTTATTCTTTTTTTAATTTTTTTTTCTCCGTACAACTAATTTTTCATTTTCATTATTGCATAACGTTTCATTAAGTGACTCCTCAAGATTACAATTTATCACAGCGCCTAGAAGTTCGATGTAAAAAAAATGTCCATATACCGAAAATACCTAGCGCATTATTCATAATCGATTTTTCATGGCAACTTGATGGCTTTCAGTTTCACGAAGAGGCGAGACGAAGAAAGCTTAGCTTGAAGTACCACTCGCATTTTTTGTTACGTAGGAGACAATTGTCGCGTGGGATTGAGAAGAAAAAAAATAGAGCTACAAATATTGTTACCCCAGTTTATATATAAATTGTATATGCAGCGTAAACTGTATGTATGGGTACGATTCTGAGCCTGAAACTGTATACTTATATATTTTGTATACTCCACATATAATATTTTGAAATGGCGTACATACAATTTTGATTATTCGGATTCGAATAACCGGATATCCGAATCTAGAAAGGTTTTCGAATATTCGGATATCCGAATCCAGAACGGTATTCGAATATTCGGAAATCCGAATCCAAAACGGTATTCGAATATTCGGATATCCAAATCTGCGAGAGATTCGAATGTTCAGATACCCGAATCTCCGAATTATTCGCATATTTAAATATCTAAATCTCCGAAAGATTTGAATATTCGGTTATCCGAATCTGGGAAAAATTCTAATATTTGGATATCGAAATCTGCGAAAGATTCGAATATTTGGATATCGAAGTTTGCGAAAGAGTCGAATATTTGTGTATCGAAATCTGCAAAAGATTGAATATTCGGATATCCAAATCTGCAAAAGATTCGAATATTCGGATATCCGAATCTACAGAAGATTGAGTATTCGAATTCCAAGTGTCGGATTCGGATATTTGAATCCTCCGAAAAAATAGCAGCACACTACTTAAGGTAACCATTTATCACTGCGCCCAAAAACTTAATGCATGTACAATAAAAAATTTCAACATACCGGAAATACTTAGGACAATATTTATATATCGATTTTTCATGGGAACTTGATGGCTTTCGGTTTCAAGAAGAGGCGAGACGAAAGAAGGTCGCTCGGCTCAAGCGATGCGCCAAGTACCGTTCGACAGCACGACTGTAAATTCGTGCGGCTATCTGACCGCGGCCGGTGCATCACAACTGACGATCCACAACCGCGCCGCATGCCACGACTGTTGAATCTTATTCCGCTCGAGCGAGAGGAAGAATCAATGACGTGCTGGCCCACCAACGTACCATTCTCAATCTCCTCTCGGTGTATGTACTATACTGGACCCCAGACTTATCTCTCGAGCGTCATTCCTCGTTTTTATACCTCGCTCTCCGTCTCTTCCTCGTCTCTGATGCCCTCGCTCACCGCCCGCGACGTACGTAAGATCGATCACTAATTTTATGGCTCTTGAATCGCAATTCTCGTGCACTTTGCTGGATCAGAGCCATACAGCATTAAAATGCGAGACCGTTCCCTCGCTCATCAGGATAAAGGCTGCTCATGTTTTTGTACCATTTTTATCAATGCGAAAAAAATTTGCAAATTTATTTATGACTGATACAATTGTTTAAATATTTAATTCATTCTTCTAGATGAAGAGATTATTATTTTATATGTTTTTTATTTATTTTTATTTAATGTTACAACAGAACAGAAAAAATCATGGTATGAAGAATCTTGCATATTGTTTATAGGTTATGGTGATCTAGATTTTTTTATTTCTGGAAATTATGTTGATTCATTTTTGGCGTTCTCATGGAATAAATATCCTAAAGTTCGAGTCAATGCAAAAATCTGCAATAAATCCGAAGGGTAGTTGAAAATTTGTCTAAGTTAGCGTGTTTACGTAATTTTGCATAAAACAAAAAACTAAAACAATGCTCAAACGCGACAATCACTGCGAATTTTAATTACATTTATCATAGAAAAGAAGTAGCAATTGATTCTTTTGTCTGTCAAGTTTCAGGCTAATCATTCGATCCGATAGTTATTGGAAATAATTGTATAAAAAAACTGGAAAAATTAACCTAGATGCATCCGGACATCTAAGAATTTGCATGAGTATAGTATTTGCAGCCATTTTTGAAAAAAAAAAATTGTAATGAAATCAGAACGGCTCGTCAGATTCTCGCAAAATTAGGTACACATATTGTTTTACGAGTAATCCATTTATATACAAAATTTCGATCCGGTGCCTCTTTAATTACGAAAGTTATATAGTGTGAAAACGATTTTTTCAAAATTTAAAAAATGGTGTAGACAAAAAAAATTTCAGCCTATTCACGTCAAATACAACCTCAAATGTTGTTTTATGATAACTTACTTGCGTGCCAAATTAGAAGAAAGTTCGTAGATAATTACGACAGTTATCGTGTAAACAACGAAATGTGCACACACACACACACACACACACACATTTCGCACAAACCACTTTTCTCGACGTTGTGGACCATTCTGAGTGTACTGACATGAAAATCTCGAGAAAAAAAAAAAATGTTCACGAACACAAAGCTTCCTCTATGAGGAAGCAAAAAATGTGAAGTCTTTGAGTTCAGAAAGGTTAATGCGCAAGGACTACCTTAAGGCTAATTGTAATCACGCACCATGGCCAAATGGTCATTTTCCTCCCTGTATAAAAATGATAAATGAAAAGTATAGAAACTGTCGTTGCGGTTACCAGTTAATACCGCATCTTTTGCTGTAGTAAGAAAGTACGATCTCCTCCCCTGCTTCTTTCAGCCGGCTTTTATATCACCCGCATTATAAACAGTGAAGCGGACGTAATAAATCGATCGGCGCTAATTCGCGGCCGCGCCTCCGCAACGGCGTTGCGGCGTGGCACGTAACGGGTCCTCGCTCGTGGATGTTCTCGGGACGGCACAGGTCGCCAACGACTACGTATCCTCCGGTATATGTACGTAGCTATCTCTCCGAGCGAGAAAAGAGCTGTAGCAGACCTATAACCGTGAGTAACTTGGTCGACCCATCGACACATAACTCGAGTGAATGCTCGCGACTCTCTCGCGAGAGATCTCCACCCTGAAGACGCAGGAATGTGGACGATGTTTCGCTGGCATTGCTTCCCTCTCGTTCCATTATGGATCATCCTTTTCTTCGTACCCAGACACTCGACGCGCTCTTCAGCCGTCCGAGATCTTCAGCTCCCGGCAAATTACGTGCCGTGGAAAATGCGCACAAAAATAACAAATCTAAAAGTCCGCTACGACTTTTAGATTAGTTTCATTCATTCTTCTTCGGAATGAAGGAGAATGAATGGAACCGTTGAATATTTATTTTTAGCGCAATTTAAATTCCTCGGATGTCTCGATGTTGGAAGAAAAAAAAAGGTTGTTCCAATATCAATTATTCCAAGATTTCTGAATTATTATGGGACGTCGCACGTGCTGTCTGATTTTTTTTTCGCGTTTAACCGTTTTTTGAGCGTCGGATAATTGCTAACGGTTTTTTTTTTTCATTCGTCTGAAAAGATTTTTGGGAATGTACTTAAGGGGAAACGGAGTCACAAATTTAGTGGAACGTCATATGAGTTATATGGAATTAATAATTCACCAGATTTTATTTGTATGGCGATTTTGTTAAACATATTTTTAAAGTAACATCGAATACCATAATTCTGAAAAAAATCTGAAAAGTACTTTGTTCAATATAAAAAATTTCTAGCCAATAGCCAAAATGGACAAGATTTTTTGCTTATAGTTTTTTTAGTTCTTTTTATTAAAAAAATAGTTTTCTAAATAAAGAAAGCTTGAAATCTTTGCAATAGAAAATTTTGATATTCAACGGAGTTTTTTTCAGAGTTTTTGCATCATGGATCATCCTTTTCTTCGTACGCAGACACTCGACGCGCTCTTCAGCCGTCCGAGATCTTCAGCTCCCGGCAAATTACGTGCCGTGGAAAATGCGCACAAAAATAACAAATCTAAAAGTCCGCTACGACTTTTAGATTAGTTTCATTCATTCTTCTTCGGAATGAAGGAGAATGAATGGAACCGTTGAATATTTATTTTTAGCGCAATTTAAATTCCTTGGATGTCTCGATGTTGGAAGAAAAAAAAAGCTTGTTCCAATATCAATTATTCCAAGATTTCTGAATTATTATGGGACGTCGCACGTGTTGTCTGATTTTTTTTTTCGCGTTTAACCGTTTTTTGAGCGTCGGATAATTGCTGACGGTTTTTTTTTTTCATTCGTCTGAAAAGATTTTTGGGAATGTACTTAAGGGAAAACGGAGTCACAAATTTAGTGGAACGTCATATGAGTTATATGGAATTAATAATTCACCAGATTTTATTTTTATGGCGATTTTTTTAAACATATTTTTAGAGTAACATCGAATACCATAATTCCGAAAAAAATCTGAAAAGTACTTTACTTAATGCTAAAATTTTATAGCTGATAGCCAAAGTGGGCAAGATTTTGTTTCATTATTTTTTCATTTGTTAAATTTTATTCTTGTTTTTTTTTTTTTTTTTTTTTTTCATTTCTGCTTGTATTCTTGATTACACTTGGTACACCGACTAGCGACTAGTTACACGTTGTAATTGGGCATTGCCCGTTTTAAATTAAATAAATAAATAAATAAATAAATAAATAAATAAATGAATAAAAATACGAAGATTGGAAGGAAACAAAAAGGTCATTCCAATATCAATTATTCCGAGATTCCTGATTTATTATGGGACATCACACGTGCTATCCGATTTTTTCTACCGTTTTACTGTTTTTTGAACGTCGGATGATTGTTGAAGATTTTTGTCATTAGTCTTGGACAATTTTTTTTTTTTTTTGGAAATTAACTTACAGGTAAACGAAATGGTTTTGTAGGACATGAATAAGGAAAAGGTCATTTTGTGACCCTCTTTTCAATAAAGTAATGAAAAAAAATTTCGCCTGCCAAAATTCTTATTCGGCTAAAAAAGTGATTAATATTTTTTTACTAATGCAATATTAAATATCAGAAACTATTATTTTATATCTGAAGACCACGCAAAATATTTATGAAAGGAATATAATTTATGTCAGTGCAACTGAAATAAGAAAACACAATCTTATAATCAGAAACGGTAATTGAAGTTTCTGGGTCAGGAAAAATCCAGCGTTTTGTAAAACTAATTTACTGTACGTGTCAAAGTCCTGATTAATATCGGCACTTCATATGTAGTCCATTAGCAATTCAGGCGCAATACATGTCACTTATGGCAACTGATGGATATTATTAATGGATTTCCATAATCGTAAAAAAAATAAGATCGATACTCAACAAACAATCGATATTGATTGCGTTAGTAATACATTTATTTTTCTCATTACCATTTAAACAGACCAAAGTTCATTATCATGTAATTCTACGGATTGTAAAATATTTACCACCAAATTATGAATTAATTTTAATAAATGTATCTACGTCATAGAATAATCATTATATTACAATCAAATATTTTTTGATTGACGGATTGAATAATTCCCTCTTCATGAACACATTGCCAAAAACGATCAATTATTTCTTGAAAATTATCTCCACTTCAATTGCACGAAGATAAATAAATCTTAGAATGTAAGTAGCAATATGAGCGCTATGTGTCATTGCTAAAATGAGTAATCATCAATAAGTAATAACGGATTATTGAGATTAGTATTCACAGAGATACACGACGAGGGCGAATACATCACAAGGAAAAAGGAAAAATACCACCAAGTCCCATTTTGCTCGTTTCTCTATGTACCTACTCTATAACTGGCATTATGTGCAAACTTCCACCATAAGACAACCACAATTCAACGAAAGATTCATTTGAACAAACATACTTATCATTATACTTTTGGCGTAAAGACTTGAAATAAAAATTCCTATATACAATCCAGAATGCACTTTTCGACAAATAAGATGAGACATCGATTCGAATTGAATCGAATCGAATTCGTTCACCGGTTTGATCTCATACCATTCTGATGCACTATATTATCTTTACAAAATTGCCAAATTATAATGATTATTATGTACTTAATAAATTTTCAATTTCAGATTTTTCAAAAGAAGTGTTTGCTTTGAGAATATTTTTTTTCTTTTATTTTAGTTCACTAGGTCTTCCCAAGCACTTACAACTAAACTTATTAAGTTGTTACAACTAATATCATTTAGTTGTAATAAATATTTTTTTCTGTTTTTTTTTTTTAATTATCTTTGTATTCAATAAATATTTTTATGTGATAAAAATTATTTCCACTTCAACTGGACGAAGATAAATAAATCTTAGAATGTAAGTAGCAATATGAGCGCTATGTGTCATTGCTAAAATGACTAATGATCAATAAGTAATAACGGATTATTGTGATTAGTATTCACAGAGATACACGGTGAGGGCGAATACATCACACGGAAAAAGAAAAAATACTACCAAGTCCCGTTTTGCTCGTTTCTCTATGTATCTACTCTATGGCTGGCATTATGTGCAAACTTCAACCATAAGACAACCACAATTCAACGAACTCACGGAGAGGCCACCGGATTGAATTAGCAAACGGATTTCACTTTATCTTCATCTTACGCCCGGCGTCTCGAGGATATTGCTTTCATCGCGCGCGGGCGCATGAGATCGGTTCGCTCGCTCAGCTAGAAAACGTGCTAGACGATATATCAAATGGTTATTAATCAATGCTGCTATCAGCGTGAGGTAGTCTTTCTCGACTCCAACACGTTGTGCTATACTATCGGCTCCTAATAGAAACAGTAGTTTGTGTATTCATTCATTTTTCACAGCTGTCTTCAGAAAAACATCCTTCAATATTAATTAATATAGAAATAGCGATGCTGTAGTGATTTTCCTTTTAATTTTATTCTATTTGTTACAAAAATTATTGAGATTACTAAGTAAATCCTGATCACAATAAATGTATAAATCTTTTTTTTTATTGTTGGATAAAATTAGTGGATATAAATTAGATTTATGGGAAAATTATTGTGATACAAAATGGTAATATTTGAATGGGAAAATAAAGAGTGAATCATAAATTTTATGATCATTATTGCTATATTGACATTTATAAAAAAGGCATAACCGAACAATATGAATTTGAAAAATCTGTATTAATTAAATCTGTAGTAGATTAATTTTTTTTCTATTTTTGAATAATTTTTTCAAATGAAAAGAAGCTTAAAAACGATAAGAAAAAAATCCATGATTTGAAAGCTGTAAATCGTGATAGAGGAAATTTCTTTGTCATCAAAACATTTTTTTCGAAATCGATAATTTTTTGTACATTCAGAATTCACATTTATGCAAAATGTCGATAAAAATGATCAAGAAAAAATCGCCGTACATATGAGTACGTTTTTTCAGGGCCTTGCAAGATCAATCGCCTATAACTTGAGAACCGATGTATCGATCGAGCTGAAAATTGGTAAGTTATTGGAGCAGACGATTTTCTTTCGTTGATGTGATTTTTGACAAAATAAATGTACGAAATTATATTTTACAGCTTTTTGAAATTTTTCGAAAAATTGCTTAATCGCTATAACTTTCGTAAAATTTTTGTAATTTCGCTAAATACTTCTCAATAAATGCAGCTTCATTCAACATTCCTTACTATTAAATTCAGCTGGAATCCGAAAAGCGTTTCGGATTTTATAAATTTTTGAAGTTCTCGAAAAATTGACGTCATTCGATCAACTTTTCCAAAACATGAACAAGCAAACCCAAATTTTGTATACAAATTAATAAACATTCCGTAATCATTAATAAAAAAATTCAGTTTGACCAGCAAAAAATCAGTTCAAATTTTACAGGAATTCGTCAACCAAAATTTTTCCAAAAGTCTTAAAAAAATATTCCCCATATGATTAGACAACGAAAAAAAATTAATCTGCATAAAAAATATTCCACAAATCCGAATCAATCTCTGTGTATAGCAGCGTCGGTAGTAAGGACGACTTTATTATAATAATAATGAGAGACACGAATGGTATTGGCACCGAGCAAGTCGATGATAAATTTTCGCCCTGTGGATTTATGTTCCAGCGAATCAGCAAGTAGGCTCTCCTCGTGTAACCTCGATTCATCCGAAGTGCGTATATTAAGGCTTCTCTTCCCTCATTGTTTTTTATTTTTCAGCCTGGAACCCGCGCAGTACCTACACAAGTATATTTTCGTTTTATTGTAATATATCTGGTTTTTTTATGTCCAGGTTGTAATGCCGGTTTCGTTAATCCGTATATGAACCCGAGGTTCCAGTCATGTGTACGAAATGGTTAATTAATCAATGTTTATATTATTACCCGACGTGATATGCTCTTGCCTCAAGCAATCGAAGACTCGGGCCGTCGCCGTTGGCTACTGTAACTGTCACTGGAGACACACGCAATTCGCAGAGCATATATACAAGTCCCACGTTATGTTACATGGAATGTATATGTTACAAATTCAATAATATAAGCCTCTCAAGATTCTTAATATTTCACATGGAAAATCTGTATTCGCTGGATTTTTTATTTCTGTATCAATGAATCTGAAGAACCTGGATGATCTGCCAATTAGCACTGAAAAATTACCAAAGCTCCAGCCATAACTAGATTATGATAAAAATATCGATACACATAGGATGAATTGGAGAGGTGACCAAATCACCTGAAAAAGATCACGAGAATTTAAAAAAAATGAAACCCTATCGAAAAATGTTACATACCTTATCAAGAAGGAGGAGGGGCAAGTTAGCTATTGGTAATAATTGTATATGATATATAAGAAAATTTACTTACATGACTTTTCTTACTTCTTATAACACGTTTTGGACTGAGAAAATAACATCGATTTTTTAGCACCGTCGATTTTTTAGATTAGCCAAAAAAAAATTATTTAACGAATCTACCACGCTTTATTATTAAGAATAGTATGCAAGGCACGTAAAGTGCACAACAAAGGTCTGAGATCGAAGTGAAATTTTTCACTTGTAGCTTTCAGACCTAAACGGTGGATCAGTTGTAATAGACAAAATTCATTCAAACATTCATAATCATAGTTTTGACATAAACACTTGAAATTAAAATTCATATGTTCGATCCAAAATACACTCTTCGACATATAAAATAAAACATCGGACACTAAAATTTGTTCGCCGGTTTGATCTGAAAGTTACGACAAGTGAAAAATTTTACTTTTCACCTCACATCATTCTGGTCCTCTGCATGTCTTTAGAAAATTGCAAACTTACAATGTTTGATGTGATTTTTATAAGGAGTTAATTTTAAAAAATTTCACAGAACGTTTTTTTTATAGCTTTTTTTAGGTGACTGGATCCCCTTAAGCAATGACTGGTCACAAGACTAAATAAATTTTAAAAAATGATATAAGAGAGCCACAATCGTACCGTTCAATGCAAACGTTATTTATTTACAGCCGATTTCACACACAATCGAATTTCAAAAAATGAATAGCTTACGAAATTTTTTCATAAACATCGACTCAAAAAAATTCATAGCATCAAAACTTGTGTTCGGCTCATTCCAAGCAACGCGCAAACGTGTTTGTCGACTATGTGTGAATATTATGTGGAAATTGTCTATTCTTAAAGCATGACATAATTGTAGAAATAAAATCAAATCGTCTATTTTTAGGATGTCTTACGTGAAGTAGAAAAAAAAATTCTTTCTGAAGTCCATTCAAAACAACAACTTTTGGCCAGTATACATTTTTTAAATTCCATATTATCCAAGATACACTCATTAAAAAAAAAATTTGACCTTTTTAAAATTTGACAAAAATTAGATATTCGCCTTTCACCCAATCCCAAATGATAACGAAGCTTAAAAAACATTAAAAAGAGTCGTTCAAATTCGTGATGGAACGCCTCATATGTTACAAATCAATAATCCAAGCCTATCAAGATTCTGCTGTATCTTCTAAATATTCGACATAGAGAATCTCTATACTCTCTATATTTTCTGCTTCTGTATCAATGAATCTAAAGATCGTCCAATTAACACTGGAGGATGACCAAAGGCATTTGTATAAATGTATGGTTAGGAATAGGGGGCATTAGTGTATCGAGTGATTACAACATTTTGTTTATGCAAATACGTGTAGAACATGATTTTTCCAGGTGATTAGGAGGAAGGACTGAAGCTACCCTAGAGGCTAATACCGTATCGTTCTATTAGAATAATTCTGCTGGACACTGTCGGGCGGGAGGATCAACGATCGAGCGTGTAGATATGGACCGGCAGCTTGTAACTCACTCTGCTCGACAGGTGCCACTGTACGAACTGGGATAGAAAAGAAATATATACATATATATGCATATATATATAGATATACAGGTGTATCTATAAAGCGTGTTCTCATGACTGCGTAATTAGAGACCCTCGATGCTAAGATCGAAGATCTTGGACCTACTGGACTGCACAGACTCTCACGACGAGTCCTGCGCGGTGACAGTGCTACGTTATACGACTTTAAATCTCATTCAATCTACCGGTTCTCTCTATTTAAGTGTCACGAATAAAAATAATAATGAAGCGTCGAGGACCCTAATGCGTACGTGGTACAGTTATAAGATTTAGATTCAAACTTCGCAGGTGGGACTCTTCGAGATAACATTTTTTTGATTTCTCACAGAGGAAGCTTTATTTTGGTGGAAGAAAAATGATTTTTCGGGATTTTCATATCAGAATATATATGGTCTTAAATTTCAATAATTTTTTGTTAGCTCGATAGTCGTTGCAATTTTTGAGATATCGGTCCGAAATTTGAACCACGAGTAAAATGTCGTTGAACAAGGTATGGGATTGAATTTGGAGTTAATTTGTAGAGGTCGTTAAAATTTATGGCATTTTGAATTTTTTGGCGAATGGCAGGTCGGGAGGTAACTCTTGCCACTTTTATAATATCTGGCTCGAATTTGAACGGGAAGTGAACTGTTATCTAATAACGTTTGAGATTTAATTTGGTGTTAATCTGTTGTAGGGTTTAGAATTTATGTCATTTGTAAATTTTTAATTTCTTTTCATGCTCTAACATTCGCAATTTTCGAAATATCGTGCTCAAATTTGGTCCACAAGTGGACTGTTATTAAATAAAGTTTGTGAGTGAATTTGGCGTCAATCCGTTGCGGGCTTCAAAATTTATAGCATTCTGAATATTTTTTGAAATTTTTTCGTTTCGTAAATTTGGTACACAAGTAAAGTGCAGATGAATAAAAGATGATTCAGAATTTTTTGCTAATCCGTCGAGGTGTTAAAAAATTATGACGTTTTGAATTTTTCGAAAAATTTTGTCTTAGCGTTCGAACTTTTACAATTTTGAAGATATCTGGCTTAAATTTGATACGCAAGTAAACTGTGGCCAAACTAAACATCAGTTCAAATCCGGCGAGAATCTGTCATAGGGTTAAAGAATAATACCATTAAAAAATTTTTTTAACAAGATTACAAAGTAGAACTTTTCAAATTACTTCCTCATTTTTGTTGGCTTGTTACAAAGTTCTCAATTGCAATTTGCAAAGTTCTACTTTGCAGCCTTTTTTCGTTTCGTCAATTGGCTGAATATCGGAAGAGATGTAAAACAGTTCAATCAACACCAATCGAATATTTTTTGGGACAATCGGTTCAGTGACCGATTGATCCAATTGGTCTAATTTGTCTAGAGTAAAAATGATCGAATCAATCTAACGACAAATTCATTTGATTGGTCCAATGTCTAATGTCCGAGCATTGACTACTTTCACACAATCCTTGACGTGCACTTCGCCAATGTCCGAAGTGAGCAATCATGAATCGTTTTGTTTTTAACAACATCGATAACGAGACTATTGAAAATGACGATTCGAAAAATGACCGATTTTTAAAGCGGCGCCACCAGCGAAGCTTTTAATCGATAAAGAAATAAATCGAAAGACGTCGATGCCGACAGTTTAACGACCGCGGGATACCGAGTGATTGAACCTCTTAAAATGGATTGTCCCGCTGTGCGATAGAAGGTACAGCAAGAAAACGTGTAATTAGAATCGATTTTTGGCGAAACGCTTGAGCTCGCGGTAGAGATCCGAAGAATCGCGAGAGTCCCGTCGGGGCGCGGACGTGTTTGGATGGACACCTTGATCCTGGTTGCGTCGCCGACAGGCGAGAGCTTCCCCTGCATCCGATCGTCCCTTCGATCAAGGATCGATGCGAATATGTCGATTCGCTGTAACTATTTTTCGCTCTCGCTACTATAGTCTTTATCTCTGCTTGTGCGGAGCGACAACGTAGCCGCTTCGCTACCGATCGATCGGCACGCTTACGCGCAAAAAGTGGAAAAGTCCGAAGCGCTTTGTAGTCGGCACTGAACGCCCGACGACGACTTTAGAATGAAAAGGCGACCGAACACGAAGCGAAGATATCGTAAAAGGCGACGTTTGTCCTGAGCTTCCGTCGCACGCGCAACGTAAACCATCCGATTCTCCGGACATAGATATACGATCTTTCTTAAGTACACTCCGAGAAATCGTCCAAGATGGACGGAAAAAAAACAATCGACGATTATCGACCGAGCAAGAAACCGGGATCGAAAAAAAAATCGGTTGGCACGTGCGTTGCACCATCCAGACAGACATATACCATAATAAAACAGAGATCTTGGAATAATTGAGACTGGAACGATGCCACTTCTCCTTTTACCTTACGAGATCGAGACATCTTGGCTTGAATAACCTATGCGAAAAATTGATGCTTCTTCAGGGTGAAAGGGAATTTAAAATCGGTAGCCTTTTTGCGACTTTATTTCCTGGTGGATTAGAGAGATGACTTGAGCAAACAAAACACGAGGGTATAGCCCTTTATTTTGATAAGGATATCGGTATACATTCGATAAATCGTTAAGCAACAACCGGTCTCAAAAATATATGAAAATTAAAAAAATTAAGAAAATAAGAGAACCAATAAACGCCAATTGAAAGCTGCATAAAAAATGAAAAATCATATTAAATGATGAGGATTTTCAAGCCGCTACTTTACAGGCTTACTTATGTTTGAAGAACATTTTTCTAAAAATTTAAAGTATCGTAAAATGTCAACCACTCGATCGATTCTTGTCATTTTTGGCAGAGTTTGTCTTTCAATATTAGACTATTTGTATATAGAGTTTAAGTCTGATACTTCACAATTTACAAAAGGTGTAGCGTAAAATGACCTTTTTCGAAATTTTCAAAATGCCGTCAAATCTTAACCTTTCAACCGATTCGAACTAAACACGATCCTAAACGTCCATCTATGACTTCCCACCTGTGTACCAAGTTTCAAGAAGATACATAAAAAATTACGACAGTTATCGTGCTAACAAAAAAATCCCCGTATACACCAAAAAACACAAAAAAATTTTCAACACAATTTTTTTCGCTCTGTTCAACCATTCCGAGTAAAGGAGCATGAAAATCTCGAAGAAAATTTTTTCCCACGATAAAAAAGCTTCCTCCACGTGGAAGCAAAACAATTCCGACTACGTTGCAATAAACGTAACCGGTATTACACCCAACCCGTTAACGCCCTTCGCACGTTGGGTTATAATATCATTCACAGAGCATATAACAACGCGAATAAGTAACACGTATGCTCAAACCCATCAACTCTAGTAGGATAAAACGTAAGTAACGAAAGATGGTAGGCGTATTGGAACGATCTATTGTCACATGTTGAACGTTGTCTAGCGCCAGCAAACTTCACTCGAAGAGTTACAACCTCGATGATCGTGATGAAGTCGACCCGCATTATTCATTCGATTATCTCGCACAATCGTCATATGGGTTGGACCGATCGTCCTGCAGAGGAGATGCGTTTCGTAGTTTCTCGTCTTCTTCTCGTCTGGGGTCGTGTATCCGGGACCCGAAGGGGCTCTCCGCTAGCTAGTCGAGAGGAATCATTGCCAGTCTAATGGCAGATATTAAGTGTGAACGATAATACCGAGATACTCTATCTGTGTAACGTCCCCCTAGTGTTTAGCATAAGAAACAATGGAACGACGATCGTCGCTTTCTCGGCGTCGCTAATGATCGTCTACTACACGACCAGATTTCTAAGGTGTCACCTCTCAAGTTTCCACTTCCATCTTCATCTCGTACAACCGACCAATCAAACGACAGCAACAGTCTTGCGTACATTGTCCAAGTGTCGAATGGGTTAAGTCGTAAAGAACGTCGTAGACAGCTATACGCACAAATTACGGTGCAAACTCTAGCCACTTTCATACCATGTTCTTTTGCGATCTAATAATTATCGAATACACCCGATAATTTGCACGTTTTCCAGCCATTGCGTAGGCAAGGAGCTCGTTTTTACGTAGCCAATGTGCGTCCAAAAAATGAATCCTACAAGATACTAAATACAGCATAAAATGCTATAATAACTTTCATCAGGTGCCGAATTTTTTTCACTCGTCAATCCCTTCACTAAATTTTTCATAACTTCAAAATACATAGATTACGTTAACGACAACAAATCTGCAAACGCCTAAAGTGCGAGAAGAAAACATGAAAAAAGAATAAAAAAATTGATTTCAACCACTTACACCATCAAGCACTATAATTGTGCAATTTTGTGCAGTGATATGGTGCACCATAAGATTATGGGAAAAAGTGTAACTTTTTTATAGAATTTTTGTCTGATGCAGTAGAATAACGTTATCAGGTATGATATGTAAAAAAAATTTCATTTTCCAAAAACTTACCACATATTGACCTGTGATTAATTCAATTTTCACTGCACCCCAAAATCCTATATTTAATCTGGAATGTCTTCAATGTCCATCAAAACTTATTTTTTGCCATTTGGTTTGATCTGAAGTTTACAACAACTGAAGAGAAATGTCGGGTAATGGACTTCAAAGATTGCTACAGAATAAAATTTCTTATTGAAATATCTTCCATGCCACATTTTTTTCTAATATTTTTACCCACTTTGAATGTCAAGAGAAGTCATTTTTATTTTTTAGTCCACATAATATAGAATCCAAATTAAAAATTATAAAATAAATGATTTATTTTTATTTTTTAAGTGTCTTGGTCCCCTCAAGAGGCACCGATACTCCCCTCCCCCCGCAAAAATTTCAAAAGCTATTTTCTCCCGAACGATATGGCAGATAGGGTCCGTATTTTGCGCCGATACGTGGAAATATCATAGAATTAGGTTAAGCTTCTGGCTCCTCATTCGATATAAGCGTTTTTTTAAAAATAATTACAACAAAAATAGTGCGAGAGAGACAGACCTATAGGCATTCACCATTGGGCGACGAATTTTCTGACATAGTATCGCATGCTCTTAATAAAGAATCACACTGTAGATAAAAACCGCTAAGATTATCTCAAAGTCTCCACGCAGTGACTCCTTAACGCCATAAAATGATAATCGCTTAACAAAATGATTCAACGCACAGTCATCATGTGAAATACTAGCGCGTTCACAGGCTTTCATTCCGACGACGAGAGACCGACGTAGATTCTTCGGTGCACTTTATTTTGTAGCAGAACTGAAAATAATAATCGTAAAGAGAAAAAATAAAATGAGTAGAAAGGGGAAAAAATAGAAGGAAAGGAAACTGGAACGGGAAAAGAGAGTGAGAGGCCTCGGGCATACGAGAAACAACTGGTGGAGAAGCTGCGTTAGCTGCTGGTACTGCGAAGCCCCCACATCGCCATTGTCCTGTAATTAGGTGGCCGTTTGAAGATGGAGATCGCGGCAAAACGCGGGTGCTACGCGTTAATAGAGGCGCCCGGGCCTATCATTACGCGTAATACGGACGTAATGCGCGCCGACGCAAGCGCCTTGCACACCTTGCTCCATTCGTGCTCTCGAGGTTCCTTCGTGTAAGAGCATAAAAGGCATAACGCCCGAGAGCTCGTCCGCAGCGAGCGAACTCTCTCGCAGAAGTCTTTCTTTCTCGTCCGCAGCTTGGAAAATAGAGATGATGATGAAGAGGAGGATGCTCCGGATATACCACAACACAAGATGAAGAGAAAAAAATATTAAAGTAGGAGTAGAACAGTGCAAAATTGTCGACGAATGCTCTAAGTACATTTATGTGCTCTACAAGTGCATTGCGACTAAAGTGAAATGATAAGAGGTGGATAAGATTTTTTACTACCAAGCGTAAAAAATTCCAGTCAAATATGCCGTAATTTACAGAGGTTACAGCATAAAAGTACTTTTCCGTTGCTTGGATGTAAAAAAAAAATTTCGAAAGTTTTGAAATGCTGTTAAATTTTTACCTCTCGTCCGAAAGTTGGAAAATAGAGATGATGATGAAGAGGAGGATGCTCCGAATACCACTACATAATATGGAAAGAAAGAAATATCAAAGTGGGAGTAGAACAGTGCAAAATTGTCGACGAATGCTCTAAGTACATTTATGTGCTCTGAAAGTGCATTGCGACTAAAGTGAAATGATAAGAGGTGGATAAGATTTTTTACTACCAAGCGTAAAAAATTCCAGTCAAATATGCCGTAATTTACAGGGGTTACAGCATAAAAGTACTTTTCCGTTGCTTGGATGTAAAAAAAAAATTTCGAAAGTTTTGAAATGCTGTAAAATTTTTACCTCTCGTCCGAAAGTTGGAAAATAGAGATGATGATGAAGAGGAGGATGCTCCGGATACCACTACATAATATGAAGAGAAAAAAATATTAAAGTATGAGTAGAACAGTGCAAAATTGTCGACGAATGCCCTAAGTACATTTATGTGCTCTAGAAGTGCATTGCAACTAAAGTAAAATGATAAGATATGGATAAGATTTTTCACGTCCAAATATGAACAACACTAACACGTCCAAACATTAACACTATTCAACTAAGATTTCTTTTACTATACATTCTACGTATCTGACAATCCATTCCGTTTCGACCAGGATTTAACCTCAACCTCTCCGATTTGGCTTGGAATTTTTTGGAAGCTTAGTTAAACCCTCAAATGTATCAGATTTTTTGTCTATGGCTTTTTTTCAAATATATTTTTAAAATGACATATCGAATGCCTTCATTCAAATATCTGGAAAAATCCTGAAAAATACCTTGTTTAATATAAAAATTTTCTAGCCTATTGCCGGAGTGGGCAATATTTTTCTTTTTACAGTTCTGAGCTTCATTCATATCAAATATTATTTTTTAAATAAAAAAATCTTAAGAACTATGGAAAAAAAAAATCTCGCCTACTTTGGCTGGAAGCAAGAAAATGTTCATATCCGACAGAGTATTTCTTAGAATTTCTGCAGGTTTTTAAATAATAGTACTTAAAAAAAATATTTTAAAAAAATGTGCATTGTTCGAAAAAATCTTTTAAAAATTCCAAAAAACCCAGTTTAACATAAATCAATACTTCATCAATTGCCTGAAGAAGGTCAATTTTTGTTTTTCATTTCTCAATAACTTCTAAATGAAAAAATGCTTAGAAACAATACGCAGAAAAATCTTGCCCACTTCAGCTATTCGTCAGAAAGTTTTGATATTGAACAAACTATAGCTAAGAATTTTTCCAAATTTTTAAACTATGGCACTCGATGTGTCACCCTAAAAATATATTTAAAAAAAATGGCCATAAAAAAAATCTGGTGCATTCAAGGGTCCAACTGAGCCTACAAAAAATTACGAGCCAAATTCATTTCCGATTTCCGCACTACCATCGTCATTACTCATTCGAGCTCAGTGAAGAAGGAGAAAGAGCTTTCAAATGCACATCCGGATACCGCAAAACTAAACTGATAAAAATAAAAATAAAAATTGTGGCAGAAGAGCAAAAAATGGTCGACGCTTATATATTCCATGGAGTCCATCACGACGTACATGGAAAAATATCACAGAGGTAAAGAGGCTCGAACGGAAAGTCCACAACTCGCTCGAGTTATATCGTCATTACGATCGTCATTATCGGTTTCACATCGAGCACAGGTAAAGAGGAGAAGGAGGAGGATATGGACACTCATCCTGGTGAGGTGTGGCTTGCCGACGAGGAGATTGCCCTACGATTGCTACACATGCTCTGCAACTCGACCAGGGCAAAGAAGAATTGTCGTTATTATACTCATACACCGAGAGAGAAAGAGCGCGTGTAGCTAATATGGACTTCTGTTGCGCGTACGTAATAATACTGTAGACTCGTGCTCTGAGCCGCGGACAGGAAATGGAATTATCACGGAATCCACGCGTCGAACGGGATCATACTTATGAGAAGTGGATCGTAGGTGGTTTCTTCCTCTCTAAAATGCAGTGTCCCTGCTAAATTGCAGTGTAACTACGGTGGCAGTGCGCTACGTTGCCGTTGGGCGTTACTGGAAACGTAAAAGTCCAGAAGCCTCCACATGATCGTACAATTAAACTTTTTTCAATTCGGTATTTGAATAATTGCAAAATAATTTGGGCAACTGCGATTTCTGCACCTATAACCACATTTTTACGAAGTTGAGAACCAATCTCCTTATTACTGTTTAACTTATTCTGCTTTTTTTTTAATGGCGTACAATTGAATTTTTTTCAAAATCAATATTACTAATAACGAAAAATCAAATAATTCTTCAACTTTTTTACGAAGTCAAGATCAAAGATGCAATTAGTCCATTGCTGTTCATTTTTTTCTATTCTTGTAGATACTTTTTTTTTTTTTTTTTTTTGTCAAATGACATATCGAATGCCTTCATTTAAATATCTGTAAAAATCCTTAAAAATACCTTGTTCAATATAAAAATTTTCTAGCCTATTGCCAAAAGAGGCAATATTTTTCTTTGTACAATTTTTGAGCTTGATTTATTTGAAAATGATATTTTGAATAAAAAAATATTAAGAACAAAAATCTCGCCTACTTTGGCTAGAAACAAGATAATTTCTATATCCGACAGAGTATTATTTAGAATTTTCGCAGATTCTGAATAATGGTATTCGATATGTCACTTTAAAAAAATATTTTGAAAAAATTTGGATAGTTCGGAAAAATCTGAAAAAATTACTGAACAAAATTTCA
This sequence comes from Tromatobia lineatoria, assembly GCA_949699805.1. NCBI lineage: Eukaryota > Metazoa > Arthropoda > Insecta > Hymenoptera > Ichneumonidae > Tromatobia > Tromatobia lineatoria. The sequence goes on along the minus strand of OX453039.1, from coordinate 18,041,407 downwards.
GATTTTTTCTGTAATTTTAAGCTGTAATTTCTCCACCTATAACGAAATGTTTTTACGAAGTTGAGATAGTAGATGTAATCATTCCATCACTGTTAAGTTTATTCTATTTTTATTATTTATGCCACACGTAGTTTTTTTTTAATAACCTGTAACTCAAAAAAAGTTCAACCAATTGAACTAAAATTTAGCACACAAGTGAAGCAGCAGATTATCTTTGATTGTTACCATTTTGTACGAAATGTATGCAGAAATTTACATTTTATTTTTTTCAAGCCATCTTTATATTTTTCAAAAATATAGATACTCTTGATGTTGATTGGTATTGAATTTGACCGAAATCGGAAAAGCGTTGGAATTTAAAAAATTATGTTTTTAACCTAACTTTGGTAAAACATGAGACAACAAATTCACATTCTCTAAATTTGTCACAATTTTAAGTTTTGAAAAAAAATTATATTATTTTCATTAACCTGAACAAAACATGAGATAGCGAAATCAAACCTTAGACATTAAATCTGTACTTTTTACCAATAATAGATACCCAGTTCCGTCATAATTTGTTATGTGGTTCAGATTTTTCAGAATTTTCACTTTCATTTCAATGAAAGCTGCCAAGTAGATCCTCGCAAATTGCTTCTATATTATTTTCGCTTTTTTTACAAAGCTTTCTCTATAAGGAAACCAAAATCATTTAACATACTTTCTTATCGAGGTAGTTTTGTAAAAAAAAAAAAAACATGAATAATAAAAAATCAATTAGCAAAGTTCCACTTTGCAGTATTTCAAATTTATTTACTGGGGTAGAAAATAATATCGGTTGCAACTTTTTCAAGTAATTCCTAATAAAATAAGATAACTGATAGAAACGAAACGTAAAAAAAGGTTTACAAATTTTTATTGAATTCTTAAAAGCATTCTTTGACTCCAACTTCCATAAATGACCCAGGAAGAAAAGCTAAGTTGTCTCTTAACTGTATAAACTGAAAGCAAATCCCACGTCGTCATTGTAGGTAACATTTGAGCGTATATGGTCCTCTTATCTATGCTTTCCGGACTCGAGAGCTAATGTGCCTTCATTTTATCTTCCTTTGCGAATAATCATCAGATGTGCATATATGAAGGAACTTTGCTTAGGTGCCTGACAGGGAAAAAGCTATGGAGCCACGCATGATGCGACTTTGCGTCGCCCATCCTCCTGGAAAGATGCCGCCCGACGAAGTGTATGGTGTCCTATACGGAAACTTACTACCTGTTGCTAGGTTTCACAACATAACCGAGAACCTGCTGCTGTTTCTGACTACAGCATCTCAGACTGCGCTATGCGACCGAGTAAGCACGCACATTATCTCCTGCTTAAGAGGCCTGATGCTCGGATGATAAATTTACGGCTCTGTTTACCGGCACGAACTCTAGTCCATAGTAAAACCATACACATGTGGTTACTCGCGACTTTAAACGCTTTCAAGCGTACCATTTTTTTCTGCATTCCATTTGCGTGCTGATTTTTTTATCAAAAGTCTTTTTTAGCTATTCGATTAATGATAATAATTATTACTATAATGATGAAAAATGATTATTATTATTTAAAGAAATAATATTCCAAAATTTAAGGGTGCTTCACACAAACTCCAACCATAAAATGTCGTTTATAAAATTTGAGTATTTTATTATTGGGGAATAATGTAAAAAAAATTAACGTTGATACTGAGAATGTTGATACTGAGTAATAGATATGCCCGAAAGTTATTAGTATACGAAGCACTTTATAGCTCGCAGAGACTCTTCCGCAGTTTCTTAGCCCTTTTAAGCTTATCACTTTTTTCTGCATTCCATTTGCGGGCTGATTTTTTTTAGCGGAAGTCTTTTTTAGCTATTTGAAAAGTTGTAATAATTTTAATAATTATACTACACACAAATTACAACAAAAAAAGGTAATTTATAAAATTTCAGTATTTTGCTACTGGAGAATAATGTGAAAAATAAATAAACGTCATTGTTGTTCCTGAGAATGTCAATTGTTAATAATAGTAATGTCCAAAAGTTATTGATAAATCAAGAGTAAATTTTTTTCCGTGCATTTCATATCCATAACAAAATTTTGCACCCTGAAGTTTTCCATGTTTTCTCAAATTTGATTTTAACTTTTAAGCTTCACATAACATTTCTCACTATTTTGGCGTGAATTTTACAAAATCAGGAAAGATTTCGTAAAAAAAAAGTTTAATTTCGACACATTATTTTTAAACGTCTTACCAAAAAATGGTAAACATTTTGGGTGGCCAAAAAAATTCTATCAAAATAACAGAAATTTTTATAATTCAAGCAGTACACAAATTTTGCAGGTGTGCAAAATTTGTGGTGCGCAAAGACGCATCCTAAAAAAATAAAAATTGAAAACGTTATCCCATTCAAATCGTTTCTGACACAATTTGGCCTCACTTTAAAATAGCTACAAAAATATGCAGCACCGCCGTCATCAAAGGGCTTGAAAAGAAGAAAAAGCATCACAGTAGAACCTTGAATATGCAATCTCTACGTTTGAAGTACTTGTTTCCTACCTGTTTCCCTTTTCTTCCATTCTTTGGTTTTCCTTTTTATCTCTCTTTCTTCCTCGCTCTCTGCGGTTCGTGTTCGGGTCTCTCGGTGGCGTTGCGTGCACTCCACCCGAAAAATAAGAAGGAAACGAAGCGGACGTCGGTGGTAGCGGGTGGTTACCACCCACTTCCGGTTGTTCCGAGGCCGCGGGCCTGTTTTCATATCTCTTCAGGTATATTATAAGTACGAATGCCTCGCTATAAGTTGTTCAGTACATATGGAGGTATATATGGATGCTCCACTCACGCGCGGCTCGTTCAGCTTTTGGCTTCGTGTCGGACAGCACCTTGAAGAGCTCCGAGAGTTCGCGTGACCATAAGTTTTTCTTCTCCTTTTCCTCTTCGCCTGTATATCTCGTTGTATGAATGTGTTCTTGATATTTATACTCGTCGCCCGCGCGAAAGACGCACCCTTTCCACCTGCCCGTTCTCCTCAGCTCGTTTACCTGAAAATATTCCAAACAGTCCACTTATAGTCAGGTAAATAAAAAAAAAGGAAACAAAAAATGAAACAGTCAGCATCGCGATCGTGAGTGTATTCGAGCGGAGAGCCGGTACCGACCAATCGCACAACCGTGAAATTTATCCCTGAAATGACCTTGAAATTTTTATTCTCGAGATATAGGAAATGAGATTATTATTATTTTGATATTGTTTCTGTTAAGAATGAAACAAAATTCATGAAATGGGTATGACGTATGGTGCCTTATACGCTAGTGAAGATTCGGTACGAACTAATTGCATGACCGTGAAATTTTCCCCTGAAATGATCTTGAAATCGTAATTCTTAAAATATAGGAAACAATTTTTTTTATTGAGGATAATAAAATGCATGTACGTGTCCGAAATATGGTACTTGATAATCAAATACAGGATCAGTGCAAAGCCAATTATGAAATAGCAAAGTTTTTCCATAAAATGACCTTGAGATTTTTATTTCCGGGTAACACAAATTTTTTTTTTTCCTTCGATGGAAAAAATGAAAAATCATGGATTTTTTGGTTAGTACTTAATATTCATAAACATATGAAGCCCAATGGCAGAATTCAGAAATGTCACCCTGAAATGACCTTGAAGTCGTAATTCTCGATTTACAGAAATTGAGATTAATTTTTGTTTTTATTGCTTATTGAGGATAAAGGAAAATTTATGGTACTTTTATATACCTCATGGCGCATGGTATTTCATCGTCTCGATAATGTATCGATAACGGTTATCAAAGAGCAGCTCTCGTTTTGCTGGAATATTGTGAAAAAAAAGTTGATGCAGAAGCTTCAGTTACGAAGCTATTGAAGTACGAAATATGGTACTTGATAATCAAGTGCAGGATCAGTGCAGAACCAATTATGAAATGTCAAAGTTTTTCCTCAAAATGTCCTTGAAATTTTTATTTCCGGGTCGCCGAATTTTTTTTCCTTCGATGGAAAAAATGAAAAATCATGGACTTTTTGGTTAGTCCTCAATATCCATAAACAGATGAAGCCCACTATCAGAATTCAGAAATGTCACCCTGAAATGACCTTGAAGTCGTAATTCTCGATTTACAGAAATTGAGATTAACTTTTGTTTTTATTGCTGATTGAGGATAAAGGAAAATTTATGTTACTTTTATGTACCTCATGGCGCATGTTATTTCATCGTCTCGATAATGTATCGATAACGGTTATCAAAGAGCAGCTCTCGTTTTGCTGGAATATTGCGAGAAAAAATGTTGATGCAGAGGCTTCAGTTGCGAAGCTATTGAAGCTCTCAAAGAGAGCTGCGATCGCGGAGGAGCGATAAACTATCGTTAATGCTCGCCCGCTGCCGATCGAATACATTATCGCCTTAACGACTCGGAATGTAGAACGCCCGAGGGTAACGAGGCATTAATTCACCTGAGCAAACTCTGGTGAGCGCGCACGCCGGGCCGTTCTCGTGGCGCAGCATCGTCGACCATGAGGAAGACGTCTCCTGTTCGAAGTACGTATACTCGAGAGTTCGCATCGAACCTTTTGCACAGTGGGGGTAGGACCCCGCTGATTCTGACGTTAACAGAATAGCCGTGCGTCTTACTCAACACCATCATTTTAATTTACAGGCTTATTTTTTTACAACGAATGTACTTTAAGCTCGATTTGATTTCCGTATTACCGACGTCAATCGAAATTCATCCTTACGTTAGTGAAATAGTCACGTGTCTCACTCAACACTGTCAGCTCAATGTACAGCCTTATTTTTTTTCTCAAAACAAACCTACTCTGAACTACATCCGTTTTGTTCCATACACTAAAAGTCAATCGAAATTTAATCAGCATTCATTTATGTTCATTCCTAATTTTATTCCGTGTTTTTAATTCGAGTATACTTAAAATTGAACGTGAGCGTAAGAGGGCGCGTGTGAGCGCGTGAGCTTGAGCGTGTGAGATTGATCGTGTAAGCTTGAGCGCGTGAGCTTGAGCGCGTGAGCTTGAGCGCGTGAGCTTGAGCGTGTGAGCTTGAGCGCGTGAGCTTGAGCGCGTGAGCTTGAGCGCGTGAGCTTGAGCGCGTGAGCTTGAGCGCGTGAGCTTGAGCGCGTGAGCTTGAGCGTGTGAGCTTGAGCGCGTGAGCTTGAGCGTGTGAGCTTGAGCGCGTGAGCTTGAGCGCGGGTGAGCTTGAGCGCGGGTGAGCTTGAGCACGGGTGAGCTTGAGCGCGGGTGAGCTTGAGCGCGGGTGAGCTTGAGCGCGGGTGAGCTTGAGCTCGCGTGAGCTTGAGCGCGCATGAGCTTGAGCGCGCGTGAGCTTGAGCGCGCGTGAGCTTGAGAGCGCGTGAGCGTGTGAGCGTGTGAGCGTATGAGCGTATGAGCGTGTGAGCGTATGAGCGTGTGAGCGTATGAGCGTGTGAGCGTATGAGCGTGTGAGCGTGTGAGCGTGTGAGCGTGTGAGCGTGTGAGCGTGCGAGCGTGTGAGCGTGAGAGCGTGCGAGCGTGTGAGCGTGTGAGCGTGAGCGTATGAGCGTGAGCGTGTGAGCCGTGAGTACAATTAATCAATCCTTCATAACTCTAGAACGGATAAGACTATCAGGTTGAATTTTGGCGTGCAAGTAAAGCAGTTGCCGACCTTTTTTATCGACGTGAATTAAATTACAATTTAGTGTGCCCTCTACTACGCCACCTTGTACAAATTGCAAACTGATAATGTCGAACCCTTTACAGCTAAATTTGAAATATGCCCAATTATAAATTTTGTAAATTCGAAATACCTCACAATATGAGGATCCGGGGTATCTGGCTGTTCTAAACGGTCCGTTTAATTTCTCATCAACGGTCCAATCCAAAGTACATAACTTTACTTCTGTTTTTAGAATCGTTTATCCCTCGACTTATAACTCAACTTACCAAACCCTCGCGTATATCCTTAGTGTTCGTTCGACGTAAGTACGACCAAGTGAGTTTCTCGTCAATTTCGCTGCTTATTTTGCCAATGTACTGCAGCAGAGTCTTAACAAAACTTCCAAGAAGAGCCAACTCTGCAGTACCAACCATATTTACACATATATATGTGTGTATATATATACTCATTGAAACAGTACATGGTATATACACCTGGTCGAGTGGAGGTTACGCAAGTGCAATTATGATCTGTGGCTGTATATTCGAAATCGTGAACGCGGCTGTAATCAAACGAGTCTTCGTTGCTCCTCGTTCTCTTCGTTGCTTCTGCTCTCGCTGCTGATGCTTTCGAGTACCAAACTCCTGAAACTCTTGGCGCTGCATTTTGCGGAGAGATACTCCCTCGACTCCCTCGAGTGGGACTCAGGGGGGCACGAGAGAGAGGATAGCGTGTAAAAGGCGCCCGGAGCACCTGCCTCGACCTGCAGCTACGGTCCTTCAGGGGCCCCGAACGTTCTCTTACGTAAAAGATTTGCGCTCGCTGATGGACCGAGCCCAGCGACGTGCATCAACGGCAGAAGCGGGAGGAGGTCGAGAAGGAGGAGGACCGGAATATGGGGGTGGGGGGGGGCAGTGACTCGCCCCGGGGGCCTCATACACTGGGCCCCCCGAGCGATAAGTTTCCCACGCCCGCGCATATCTCCTCTTTCACTCGTTTCTATTTACGATTCATTCATTGTTTTTCCGTTTTTTTTTCGGGTTTGTTTCGAAAGGCATATTGTATCAGTTCGCTACATTCCTGTAATAGAATATTGTAAGAAAGGAAAGGGCAATTTTTGAAAATGAAAATATGGGGAAATGTTAACAAAGGCTGAAAAGTAGAACTCTGCAAATTGCTTCCTTGTTATTGGTGGATTTTTAGAAGTCTACCTTTATGAGGGAGTATGTCAATCTATTTTGGCTTCCTTAAAGAGGAAGCTTTGTAAACATCCGACAACAACGAGAGAGCAATTTGCAAAGTTCTACTTTGCAGCCTTGTTTTTAAAAAAATTTTATGGCATTATTTTTTAACCCCTTGTCGGGTTCGAAATGATGTTTATTTCACCCACACTTTGGTTGCGTACCAAATTTGATATGTTATGAAATTCCAATAATTATATCATAAAGACAAAAATTGCTCTATAAACACAAGTTTCATAAAGTATTCAGTACACTGTATATTACTTTCTTAAC